>CM053745.1:23185226-23232204 GCA_028658305.1 Pachyuromys duprasi | reverse complement strand
TGCCCTCAGTATGTCCCATAGCTGTCTGGGTGCTTGCACGTGTATATGAAATGAAAGGGCTGGCGTTCTTCTGTGCTGTCTGTACTGAGCTTTGCTGTGGTGTTCCTCCCTCTCCAGTTGCAAAGTAAGAGAATTCTATACATTTACACAAGTTCTGCATTTTTCTTGGAGATGATGAGGAACTTTCTCTTCAAGCTACCTCAGTGGTTCCCAACCAGGGGTTCTATATCCATCCTGCAAATCATATAATTATATTAGGATTGATAATAGTAGCAAAATTACAGTCATGAAGTAGCAACAAAATGATTTTATGGTTGGGGCTCACCACATCATGAGGAACTGTATCAAGGGGCACAGCATTAGAAAGGTTGAGAATGCGTAGGTGTGTTTTCCCCATGAAGCAGCTCAGAGTTGAGTTTTATTCACAGCTACTCAAACTGTTGCTGCTTCTCCATCTGCCTCTGGGCTGTGAGTCCAGTGTGGGTTTGTCTTGTGAAAAGGAAGGGGATTTCCCTTAGGTTAAAAAAAAAAAAAGCAAGTAGTAGAAAATGGTACTTTACTTTTTTTTCTTTTTTTGAATAATATATATATATTTTAATTTTTATATCAATCAGAGGTAGGTACTTTGCATCCCCGGCATAGCCCCCTCCCTCTTTCCCTCCCACTCTCCCCATCCCTCCCTCATCTCTTCCCCGCCCACTCCAAGTCCACCTACAGGGGAGGATCTCCTCCCCTTCCATCCAACCCCAGTTCATCTTGTCTCCTCAGAGCTGGCTACAATGTCCTCCCCTGGGATCTAGCCAGGCTATTACTCCCTGGCGTGTACTTTTTGAGTGGCTTTAGAAAAGTCTTACCACCTTGGTGCCTAAAGTTCCTGTTTAAAATTCTTCTTCCTCCTCCTAATCTTTGTCTTTGTCATCTTCTCCTCCTCTTCTTCCTCCTCTGCCTTTAGTTTAAGAAGGTGGACTTGAAGCCACCTTGCATTTTCAGGAAATCTGTTAAGGAATAGATGCTTCAACAGAGCAGACTGGACGTGAGAGCCCAGGTTTGTAAGACAGACCAAGGGAGATGGTGAGGATTTTATGCCACAAGAGTCATCATGTGGGTCTTGGAAAGAAATCATCCACTGAGCTTCGTGTTGGAGGAAGAGGAAAGAAAAGCTGGAGAAGCTGCTGGATTTTCATGGTGTTCACTACCATCCATCATTCATGGGATGGAGTTAATGGTTGGCCTGTAGATTTCACATGTTCCGACATTAAGCTGAAATAGATCCTCAAGGTGGTTCTGCACCCATGTAATCTGGTCCTTGTGTTTTCTGCCAGAGACACTTTCCAGAGTGTATAATTATATTTTACATTTCACTTCTCCTAATACTAGGTTAAGTGTGTAGTTAAGGGAGATAGTATGCTTAATTTCTTTTCGGATCAGTACCAGTTTAAATTATGAATGGAGGTAATGTAATTGTACTGTCTGCTTCTGGTCCTCGAAATGTTTTGACTCAGTAATGCATTTCTGTGTCTGGATTTGACAGGTGTGATCAGCAAGTAGTCAGTGTAGAAGACTTTGCAGGTCCTTCCTCAGCCAACCAGTTCCCTTTCTCTAGACAGCCATTTTTATATTAATGTGATATCTGTGTCTGTTATTAAAGTGGTGTTTACAATTATACTTCCTGAGGAAAATAATTTGAAAATAGAGTAAAATGAAATAAATATAATTCTTAGAGAATTCTGCAGCTCTTTAGAAACAAGTGTGTAGCTAAAAGCATATCAAGGATTTTAGAAAGATTTATTTTTATTTATGTGTGCATGTGTATGTTTGAGTATTTGTGTGTGCCACATGTATATAGGTGCCCACAAGGCCAGAAGACAGTATTAATCCCTGGAGTGATAGGCATTTGTGAGTTGACCGATGTGGATGCTGGGAATTGAACTCAGGTCCTCTGGAAGAATAACAAGCTCTCTTAACCACCAAGCCGTCTCTCCAGCCTCCAAGATAACCATAGCAAAAGCCACTATAGGTAGCTTATCAGAGCAGGTTGCTGTGCCCAGGGACCCATCTTCTAAGCCAGTGTGGCTTTCTGAAGCACTGTTGAGCTCTGTAGCTAGGTCGACAGGAACGTGCGGTTCTGTTCTCCTTGTTAAGGATGGAGAAGTTTGCTTTTGGAGCTGGACACTTCCATGCTTAGCAATTAAGCTGGGTCTTAGTTACAGCAATACCAGGTAGTAGCATATTAGCATTCATTGCATTTTCTGTCTTGATAGAGACTTGGAGTCGGTCATTAACTAAAGATAATTAATTGTGTTGTATGGTGTGTGAAACATTTCCTGGATTGGTCTTAACGGTTCTTGGCTCCCATGGGCTGTGTAATCCAGTTTATCAAATTCTCTCCGTTCCAGGTTGTGGGCAGCATTGGCCGTGAGAGCAGAGGCTGGTGGCCTTAGGTGCCTGCTCAGCTCTGCCCCTGTGCTGTAGAGACGCCACAGCTCCCAGTTTGGGGTCTTCTGTGAGGGGTATGGAAGAGGACAGATGTTTGGTATTCATAAGCTTTCATCTCCCTGCTTTGTCAGTGCTGACAACAGTCTTGAAGTATTCTTAAATGTGCAGTGAATGGGCATTTCTGTTGGCAAAATGATACCTGCCGGTTCTTGGAAAGTGTCTTGTAGGCTGGCTCCACAGTGTATTTTATATGTCTGTTTGTGCATTTGTCATTCCCTGAGGAGCTTGGGATCCAGCAATGGTGCTGTTCCACTAAAGGAATGCCAAGCACATTGTTCAAGTGGAGGAGACAGCTGATCTGAGCCTGGCTCTGAGCATACTGCACTTGGAACAGAAAATCAAGTGTGGACTTTGGTCTAGGGCAGTTGCCAACTGTGAGAGGTAAAGTATGAGTTAGAAACCTTTTGATAACCCCTAGGTGAGCCTGATTTTTTCCTGTTGCTCTAACTAGATCTCTCAGGAGGAAAAGACTTAAGTCCAACTTTTATTGTATTTGAATAAATTTGAGTATAGTACCTTTGATATTTTAAAATTCTATAAGGCCAGCATATCAAGAAGATAGAAAGTCACCAAATACCTTGTAAAGGGTGACAATCACTGTACTTTTGTAGTCAGTATTTGTAGACACTGCATGTTATGAGAAAGTAGGGCACACCTCAGGTGGGTGAGCTTGCTCTGGACAGCTCCTTCTTGGTCCTGAAGGGTTCTGTTCAGTCTCTAGTTTATGTACTGAAGTGCTAGAGGGATTTGTTTGATGAATAAGATATAGGTTTATTATGCCTGTGCTGCAGACATTAGACTCTAAACACATATCAAACTGCATTATTTTTCTTTCTATGATAGGGTGTTTATGTAGGCTGGCATATAAACCAGTCCTGAGGAACTGAGTTAAATGGAATGCTGAAGGAGTCCAGGGATGAAAAGTGCGTCATAAAGAACAGTCATAGAGTGGGCTAGAGTGGCAGCTTAAGTTGGTAAAGTGCTTGCCGAGCCAGCATGAGGACTTGAGTTTGGAGCCCGAGCTCTATGAAAAGGCCAGGCATAGTAGCATGCCTGTAATGGCAGCACTGAAGAGTTGCAGGCAGGAGAGAGCACCCTGGGGCTTGCTGGCTAGCTGATCTAGCTAAATGTGTGAGCTACAGGTTCAAAGAGAGACCCTGACGCAAAATATAAGATGGAGAGCAGTAGAAAACGGCAGCTGACATCAACCTTTGGCCTCTACTCATACTTACCCATGATTTATACACCTGCACATGTAACACAGACACATATACACACACACTATACCTTTTCAAAACAGAAAACCCTGTAAGCGTTTTTGTTTGTTTGTTTATTTGTGGATGTTCCAGAGTAGATTTAACTTGTGCCTTCCGTGTTGATTGGATTTTTTTGGCCAGCCACCTTCCTGGTTAAGAGACCATTAAAGCACTCAGTAACACTGAAGACCTATCAAGGGCACAGAGCTAAGTTGCTACATCTTGGCTGATAAGTAGACGTCACTTCCCTTCAGCCTGGGTGGGTACGATTTGCATCTAACAGACAAGCTTCTGCATGAGGATCGCCTGCAGAAGCTCATTAAAAAGCAGTGCAAATCCCGACGCGGCCTCTCGCAACAGGCGCGGGCTTGCAGCTTGCAGAGCTCTCGTAAGAGGATTGTATTCCAGTATCTGTCCAGCTTCTTGGCTCTACTGCTGACATGAAAGCGAAGCTCTACAGTGTCCAGAACAAGTGTCGCTCACATAACCCTCAGAGCTGTTCAGGGGCCAAAGGACCTGGAAGATAAAACGTTCTCCCCCGACAGATGTGTTTTGTTTTCTCTTTTTTGTTTTCACTAGCATGTTTTGTTGAAATCAATTTATACTAAGAGTAAGCCAAGGATATGAATTGGTTTCTAATTTGAACAACTTGCCCGCCCTAGGGTTTTCTAGAAACCTGCGGGAACATCGGGCTAAGACTGGCTCGGAGAAGGTGTGGTACACGTGCCGCTGTTTCTCTAGGAAGCTTGCCCCTGGTCATTTCCCTGACCTGGCTTTGTTGCTTGTGCGTGTGCTGCTCAGTGAGCTGCAGCCTGTTGGGAAAACAGCACTTGCAAGGGGCCGGATGGTATAATAGCTGATCCCATTGGCACGTGGCCCAGGGTAGGCAGGGGTTGACGCTTTTAGTGTGGTTTAGACACTGGCCTGTCTGTCGTTGGCAGCCACTGTAATTGGGCAAGCGGTTTCAGACTGAGTCCGCTGTTCTGCTTCTCCTGGGAGCAGCTGCCTGTGAGCTGGGGACTCATCATCTGTGTATTTAGTGCAATCTGGCTTTATCCTGGGAGCAGTTTCTTATTAATGGTGGCAATAAGGCCCAATTTTAGTGCCAGTTAGTGAATGTTATTAGAATGTGAAGGCTGAGTAGGACTCTCTCAGAAATGTGGTACTGCAGCAGACAGATATTTCATAGAAGGATACTGATGAGGGAAGCTTTTTTTTCCTCCCTCCCTTCCTCCGTCTGTCCCTCCCTCCCCTCCCTTTTTCTCTCTGTCTTTCTGTCTTTCTTTTTCTTTCTTTCTTTTCTTTCTTTCTTTTTGGAGACAGGTTTTCTAAACTGTGTAACGTTGGCTGTCCTGGACTCACATTGTAGACCTGGCTGGCCTCAAACTCACAAAGATCCACCTGCCTCTGCCTCCTGAGTGTTGGGATCAAAGGTGTGTGCTACCATGCCCGGCTAAGACACCTATTTTTAAGGCTGGGGATACCCACAAATGTGATTGGTTTAAGAGTCTTTTAAGTTTACTTCATTACAGTTTCTATTACGTTTATTACGTTATTTTATGTTATTTTCGTGTGTTTGCGCGTGCTCACACGCATCATTTTCAGAAGTCAGATTTTCACCATGTGAAACCCAACCCAGGAATTGAAGTTAGGTCCTCCTACTGAGCTATCTCACAGGCCCGAATTTAAGAGTCTTAAAAAACCTATGAAGTGTGAGTTTGCCAGCAACAGTGAAACAGAGCATGTGTTTGCTACTTAAAAAAAAAAAAAAAAAAGCTCCTACTTGTCCCCCTTGTGAGATCACTTGGTTTGCTTTCTTCTTCTCCTCCTCCTCCTCCTCCCCCCACCCCCCTCAAAGTCAACCTTTTTCTTCAGGGATGTGTTTGAGCCTGTCACCTCTTATCAATGACGGTACCGATGGATCATTCTTTCCATTGCTGCCCCACCCTCTTTTCTTAACTCAGAATGACTTAATGCAGCCCTACCTCTGTTTTTAAAACGTGCAACAATTCACCACAAGGTTGAGTTGTAGAGAGACAGATAGAACTGTCCTCTGTACAGCCACCTTCATTCACTGTGTCACCTGAAGTAGGAGGTGGAGGACGTAGGTTGAAGGATGGAGGTAATGGAAGCCTTCCCTGAGGCCTTAAGGGAACCGGCTGGGATCCGCCTCACTTCGTTTTGGAATGAGAGTTCTTTGGTATCTATCCCCTGTTCTCTCCCATATCCTAGGGCATCCGACTCCAGTTTTAGTGGAATGCTCTTTCTTTTTTTTTTTTCTTCAGTGAGGAAGCAAGAATGTCTCCTGACACACAGTCATCTGACTTGGATTTTAATGGAAGCCATAGAGGCTCAAAGTCTTGCAGAAAAATATAGTGAAGCAGGGGCGTTTCTGTGCTGAGGAGTTCCTGGGACAGGTGGGAGGCTGGGCAGCTGTGGGGGCGGTGACTTAGATTCAGCTGTTTTCGCTGGTGACACGATCTGTTTTAGATCAAGATGAAGAAGAAAGGCATTAACATCATGATGGATCACTTGGCTAACCCCAAGAATGTTAATTACGTGTTAGAGAGACATCTTAACCCTTGTTACAATGGCGTTTAGCATAGTTTTGTGGTGGGTAGATTCATCTGGCTATCCAAATTCTTCCTCTTATTTATAAAAAGAAAAAAAAAACAACTAAAAATGTGCCTGTTGCCCATAGTCTCTGGATTAGGTTCACAGAGACTCTGTGCTATCTTCTCAGCCTTGTCTCCTGCACTGACCTCTGTTCTAGCCCTCTTTCCAACCAGGCCCATCCACCTACCTGTGCCACTGTGTGGCTTTGTCCAACTGGATTCCTAGCCTCTCCCCCATCCAAGTGCTCAACAATGTCCTGTTAGCACCTTCACATGTAGCCCAGATGTTCTGTTCACCCCTGGCCCCTGGCATTCCAGTCATGGGCACTAAACTTCAATCTTTTTCAGCATCTGCGTTCCTCTGTGCTTTCACCCAGTTATGGCCATGAAGAAACAGTGGCTTAAAACAGTGCTAGAAACTGAATGTCCGTGTTCTCCTCAAACTGCTGTGTTGAAACCCTAACTTCTAACAGATGTTGTTGGGATGTGAGGCCTGGGGAAGGTGATGAGGCCATTAGAAGGAAGCCCTCATGAATCAGTCACTAGACCTTTCCACCATGTGACCTAAAGTGCTGTATGTGCTGGCATCTTAATCTTGGACTCCAGAACAGTGAGAAATAAACGGATATTTATGTTATACCTATGGTGTGTCACAATGGGCCTGGGCTAAGACAATATTAATCACTTATTTTGTTCTTGATTCTGGGTGACGAGTGGGCTCAGCCAGGAATTCTGGCTTGGAGTATCTCACAGAGTTGCTGTCAGAGGGTAGCTAGAGTTGACCCCAAAGATTTCTTTGCTCATAGGTCTAAAACTGGAGCATGGAGAAATCTTAACATTGCTAAGCTGCTGGCGCTATTTATTTATTTATGATTATTACAATCTATTCACTTTGTATCCCAGCTGTAGCCCCCTCCCTTGTCCCTTCCCAATCCCAGCTTCCCTCCCTCTTCTCCCTTGCCCCTACCCCAGTCCACTGGTAGGGGAAGTCTTCCTCCCCTTCCATCTGACCCTAGCCTATCAGGTCTGATCAGGACTGGCTGCATTGTCTTCCTCTGGGGCCTGGTACAGCTGTTTCTCAAACAGGGGTTGGTAGATCAAAGAGCCAGCCACTGAGTTCATGTCAGAGACAACCTCTGCTCCCCTTACTAGGGGAACCCACTTGGAGACTGAGCTGCCATGGGCTGCATCTGAGCAAGCAGTCTAGGTTATCTCCATGAATGGTCTTTGGTTGATAAGTTTCTTACATCCCATTCATTCAGGTAGTAGGACTGCTTACATTTGAGGACTGGTACTAGAGAGAAAGAGGGCCTTAGATCTCACCTCTTGGTGGAAAGACTGTAAAAAACCTGGCGGTTTAATTTTTTTTTTTAATTGGGGGACAAAACACAGTTGACTGTCTCAGTGTTGTGCACAGTTCAGTGACATTAAGTACATTTAAATTCTTTTGTAGTCACCATCCTGTCTCAGGGCACTTCGCACCATGAAAGGTAACTCCTTACCCATGGAATGCTTCTTCACCAGCCCGCCACCCCCTTTTGGCAACCAAGTGTTCTATGAGTGATAGCTATTCATGCTCCATGAATTTGACTCTGAATACCTCATACGTAAGTGCAACATAGTATTTGGCTTTCTACGGCTTATTTCAATTAGCACAGTACACCCAAGTTCATGTTACAACTTGTGCAATAATTCCCTTCCATTTTTACAGAGTGTGTATGTATGAATTTTGGTTCTCCAGCCATCCATTTGTGAACTCGCAGTTTGCTTTGCCTGTCGCTGTTCAAATAATGCAGCCCTGCTGCGGGTACACTGGAAAGCATGTTTTAAATCTCAGTTACAGTTACCTCTGGGTTACCAAGTCTTTTTCCTCACTGGGCTGGAGTTCTCTGAGGGTAAGACAGTGACTTTTCAAGTGGAAATCCCCGGGCCCCAGCACAAGCACAAAAAGTAGTTGTCGAGTGAGTAACAGACAGATGGGGCGTGTTAGTGTTAGCTGAACCTACCAGGGGGTAGAATTCACTTGGCTGGGATTGGGGAGTTCCAAAAGCAGTTACACTGAGCATTGCCCTGATGTAAAATGTTTGCTGGATAGCCCCAGGACAGGGCATTTAAAAAGTCTGTGTTGTAAACTGCTTTTGGCAAACATGTCACAGACTTACGAAATGATATTTAATGCTCCCAGCATTAAAAAAAAAAACATACACTGTGCTCAACATATGGCTCTTATACACAGTAATGTTCTGTGTAATTTGAAGGATTAGGATGTGAAACCACTTCCTTTGAATATTGGTTAGCCTGTTTTTAATTAAAATGGAAGCCTGTGAGCCTTGATAGTGTCAATGTATAACACTAGATTTGGTTTCCATTAGTTCACTTTTAGCCCCTCCAGTGTGCAAAGCTGAATGGTAGTAGCTTATTCCAACAGCACAGATCTGAAGTCAGTCCTCTGGAGATGATTGTGGACACATGGGAATAACAACCTAACCGAGGTGAGGCCAGCCTGCCTTGCCATTTGTCAATTAAGGACCACGAGGAAAGGAGGAGATATAGTCATTACAACATCGTTACAACAAATGAGTAGTCAAGCTTACTTTCTTTGTGTGAACCACCCTCTGTGTGAGTTTACTAACAATTAAAAACAAAAATCCCCAACTGGCCACGAAACCCTGACTTCCTGTCTTTATAAATGAGATAATAGTGGGTAGCATTTTCTTTTCATCTCTTGACTGATTTAGCCTCACCTGTTTGAGGAACACTGGAGTGTTTTCAAATGTTTCCTTCAGACTTTGTTTAGGCAGCCTGTTCCAGCGGAAAGACCTTTGGACTTGGTAGTTAGGTTCCGTCATTTGCTTGTCAGCGTTCTACATGGAAAGAGAAGAAAGAGCAGTAGCCTCGTACACCAAAAGGAAAGAGGCAAGATTTGGAGCAACCACTGGGGAGTGCGTGAGTCCACACAACATTTGACGGTGATGTTTTGCTGCCTGCCAGTCTCGGCGGAGGTGACATCTAATCTCTTGGGAGCCGAGGTGATGCCCAGGGATGCTTTTCTTTATGATCCTTCGTTAGTCATGAAGTTTAGGTAGCACTAAAGCTTTTCATGTTTGTCAGAGAGAAAATTGAGGTTCTGAAAAGTGAAACGAGTCCCACAGCCCCAAGCTCATGAGAGGCAGTCAGGGCCTTTCTCACATCTCACTGCCTTCCTGTGATTTTTTTTTCCATCTTTTCCATCTGTCCACCATCTTTTTTCCCTGTCAGCCTGGATAAGCACACTGAGGTCAGGAAGAATGCTAGCTAATCTTCCATGGAGCCTGCCAGAGCTGCCCCTGCTGGACCCTGCTGTGAGTCATTATAGCAATGGCATGGTCCCAGGGGCTAAGTGAAGTTCCCTCTTTCTAGGCTTTCCTTTTATTCACAGACTTTGAACCTGTGGGATCTCTTTGAGTCGTCTGCAGTATTTTTTTTTTAATCATCTACATCCTTCGTTTTTTTTTTTTTGTTGTTTGTTTTTTTATAACTTGTTTCTGTTCCAGCCTCAGGCTCCCAGTGACGTGAGTTGGGATGGGATGGGTTTGGCCCTTTAACAGTGTTGTAATGCAGCAAGAGTGCTAGCAAAACAATGGAAGTTTAATGAAGACAGCAGTGACCATTAAATTCCTCTCCTAGAGTTTGATTTATTGATTTTTTTTTTTTGAGATAAGGCCTTATGTCGCCCAGGCTGACCCAGAACTCAGTTTGTACCCAAGTGTGACTTTGAACTTTTGATCTTCCTGTCTCCACTTCCCAGAGGTTGGTTATCGTAGGCATGTACCACTGTGTCTTTACATATTAAAACATGAGGGGCTACTTGACGGAAGGAAAGAAGCTATAAGAAAGAATACACAGAGGGTGGTGGATGGTTCACGATGTAACAGTGATTGCCGAGCAAACCTAATGGCCTTATTCCATCCCTGAATCTTACAATGGAACGAGTAACGCAACTCCTAAGGGTTTTGCTCACACACACATACAGAAAGAGAGGGAGAGAGCAGCAGGGGTGGGTGGACGTGGGAGGGAGAGACAGAGGCTGTGTTTTCTCTCTCCCTCTCTCTCTGTCACAGACATACACGCACAATAATAAACAATAATAATATAAACATTTTGAATGTTAAAAAGAAAGGCTGTAAGTCTGGTGTCAGACACAAAATAAACAAAGATCTTTTGAAAGCACCCAAAGAACATTGTGTAGGGTTATACCTGAGGCACAAGTCTACCCAGGCTCAGTCAGTGGCATAGTGGACTTTGGAGGCACATGGAGACTCTATTCAGCTTCATACTACACTTTACAGCTAGCTGCTTCCAGATACAAAACAGTCTAATATTTGGTCTGATCGTGAGTGTATCACGGTGCCTTCTGCACCCTGCTGCCTTTAGCCCCTATGATCACTCCCAACTCACCATGAAAATGCCCTGGAGCAGGACACAGGGCACAGCTTTGCTACTGCTGAGGCCCATGAAGTACCCGCCGAACTGGCCATCTGGTAAGCTTCACAAATTATTATTATTATTTTTTATGATTTATTCCGAATTTGACAGTGCCTGTGAAATCTCTCTGAACTCAGAGAGCCAGCTTTTCCTTTTCATCTCAGCTTCCCGAGAAGCTGTGGGTAACCTTGCAGAGGGCCAAGGGAAAGTTGCAGAGACTCTTCGGGCAAAGTCAGTGACTAGAACAGCAGCTCCAGAACACCGGGACAGAATCCCTGAGCGTCGTGAGGACATTGTCTTCTCAGCATTTGCCCTTCATTTCTTGGTCTTGCTTGTTAGTTTTATTTTTAACTTTTCAACCAGTCCAGTGGAAATGCGTTTTGTGTTAGGTGTGCCAAGCAAAGATGAAAATACCAGCAGGGATAATGCCGCTGACCAACCGCATGGCTGAACCCTCTAATTGACTGGCCGAAGCTGGCAATGGGCCGCTGACCGGAGCTGCTTGTAATTAAACCTTTGCGTCTTCTTTAGGAGTGTTCCATTCATTGTGTGTGAGGACAGTGGCTTCCCGGCGTTGGTGGAGGGCAGTGTAGGATTGCAGCTGGTGGACCGAGGAAATGTCCCTGCGTTTATGAGTGCAGGAAACAAAACAAAACAAAACATTGTCAAGTTAGTTGGATAAGCAAGAGCAAAGACTCTTCCAAAGCAGGGCCATCTGAATCCAAGAGGCATCTTTCCTATTCTACAAGACCTGCAGCATAAGAAGCCAAGGAGGTCACTTGTTCCTGAAGCTCAGTTTTTGGTGAAAGTGCTACCAAGTGGTCAGTTCTGGCCTCTCTTTTAGTTTTGTGCCAAGCTTTTGTGTGCATTGAGCAACTGGCCTGGGTAGTAGCATTTTTTATCTGAAGGGAACGAGACTCGGCATTGAAGCTTTGGATTCTGGGAGCGGTACATTTTGACCACCTCTTTCTTGTGAAATGTACCTAGGTTGATTCTAGAACAGAGGGGGCAAAGATGGATTGGTACAGCAAGGAGAGCAGTGTAGAGGTTGGGCATAGTGGAAAAAGCATTTGTACTCTCTTTGCGGTGAGCTCGGACTTCAAAGGGATCTGTCATCTCCCCCAATCCCCCCCAGACCTACTTTTCTCTACCCCTTTGTACCCTGTACCCCCACACCCCAGTTCTGCCCGAAAGGAGAATGCGCTTTTTCTTATCTGGGATTCATGTTTGTCTGAAGGCCACAGGGAGATTTCATTCAGGATTGGCCCCTGCCCCACCCTCCTCCCCCTGAACTCTATTTAGACTTACAGGAAAAGATTTGAGGCTTTTTGCAAGCTTTCAACTCTGAGGTATTTTGGAAAGCTGTAATTTTTGTTTGTTCCCGGCTGTGTGCGTGGCTTCTTCAAACACAAGTGTGATTATTTTCTGCATCCTTTCCATGGCAAACGTTTCTTCCTCGACTGCAGGCTCCAGAAGGAAGTTCTGGAATGCACTCAGCACACAGCTCCTGCCTCTTGGCAGTGGCTGTCTCTACACTGAACAGGCTGGCTGCAATGCCCTGGCTGGCTCTCCAGGTGCCTCCTCGTCTTGCCTGGGCACTTGGCCTCCACATGCTCCATACCCAGACTTGCCCAGTGTGTTGCGGATTCCAATGTGGAAGCCATGGGATACTGCTGAGTTATTATGCAATTTGATTTGGTGATAATAAAGTGGTTCTGGGTAAAAGCATTTTGGGTAGATTTTTACCTATAAATCAGCAGCTTGTGGAAGACCATTCGTGAGTGGCAGGGACTCTCAAGGTGGACTGTTGGATTACTGGGGTTTGGATCCTAGATTTTTCACTCCCTTTCACCCCTAGGAATTTTATTGTTTCTAAACTGCTAAATTTTTAATATTCTTGGAATTCATTTTGGTATAAGAAATAACTTTGGATCTAGCTATTCCTTTCAAACATTTATTTATTTTTTTAATTTTAATTTTTTCGAACATTAAAAAAAAGATTTGTGTTAAAATAGATGTAACATTAAATTTACCATTTTAAACATTGTGGACATGGGTGGTGTATGTGTGTCTTCCCGTGTGTGGACATGTAGAGGTCAGAGGTTGACACTGTGCCAGCTTCTACATGGGCGTTGGGTATGCCAGCCTAAGTCTTCATGCTGACTATCCAGCACTTTACAGACTGAGCCATCTTACCGTTCACCACTTTGCACATTTTTATTTAAGTGTGTACTTCAATGGCATTGAGTACATTTATAACGTGCTGACCTTTAAGCTGAAGACAAATTATTTTGACGTTCTGTGTCACACTGTCCTTTCCGTAAGTAAGAGGAACCACCCCCACCCAGTAACTTCTTGTTCGTCCAGTTGGCCTCGAACTCACAGTCCTTGTGAGTGCTGGGATTACAGGAGTGTGTTGCAGGGCCTGGCGAGGCTGTGTGAAACTGAGGTAAGAGTCAGAAACCCCTTGGTGTTTATCAGATGGTACAGTGTGTGATCACTGGCAGTTGTGGTTAACTAGGCTCACACGAACAGCAGGCTGCTGAAGAAGTGTTAGAGTCTGGTGTCACATGCACGCCCCACGCAACACATAACACATGTGTGGGAGGGATTACTTTTCACCCGTTCGTGGTGAGAACAGAGAATTCTCATTGCAAAACTCGGTTATTTATTTATTTATTTATTTATTTATTTATTATTTTGTGTCGACTTTAGTACAGGGCTACTAATGTGATTTGAACTTTATGTGAGAAGTTTTTTTTTTTTTAACAGATTTGGATTGCAAATGGATTAATAATGCAAAGGCAAGACCTCTTAATATTCACATATAGAACAATGCAGGAGGCTTGAAGTGGGGGAGGGCTTCTGAACATATTTTGCTATCACCTGTTTTCAGAGCCTTGAAGGATGTTTCTTTTGTTAAGGAGTTGTAACAGGGGCTGGGGAGACGGCTCAGAGGTTAAGAGCACTGGCTGTTCTTTCAAAGGTCCTGAGTTCAATTCCCAGCAACCACATGGTGGCTCACAACCATCTGTAATGAGATCTGGTGCTCTCTATTGCCCTGCAGGCACACATGCAGGCAGAATACTGTATAAATAATAAGTAAATCTAAGAAAAGAGAGAGAGAGAGAGGGAAGACGTTGTAACAGTTATTTGCTACTTATAAGGAATTCAAGATGAGGAAATACTGTGTCCAAAATGAGAAACAAACAAACAAAGGTGGGATAATGGTAAGCATATTGCTTACATTTAAATCTTTTGGAAATTTCTTGTATGAACATAATACACAAGTTAAGTAATTGTCCAAGCCGTTTCTAGTTAAAAAAAAAATAGTGTGAGTTGGTTTTGTCCTTTACAGTCAGCAATCTTCTTGCTTTTTGGTTCAGCAAGAAACATCCAAGTTCATTTGCAAAAAGGATATGGGAACCAACTCTTTCTAGCTTTCAAATTCATGCTCTGACAATACTATATTCAGTCACCATCACAAACATGCCTTTCTTAGACATGTTGTCCTAGCTAAATATGAACTTTAAAAATTGGAGAACCAGGCACTTTTTAGACAGTTTACCCTTTGTTTCATATTTTTTGGGCTTAAAAAAAAAGTTGCCCAAGTTAACACTTGTGGAAGGAACCTAGCTTTTTAGGTTGGCCCTTCATGTTGTTTTGGTGTGTGGAAGTGTTGTTGTTTGGGAGGGGTTGGTAGGAACCCTAAGTTTAATTGAACAAACTCTTATTTCCAAAGCACGGATCATGCTTGTTTTCTAAGAGTTAAGTGGAGAATATCTGATTATGTTTCCCCACCCCATTTCACATGCTGGGTCGTGGAATCAGGGATCAGAGTGACACTATTGCTATTACTGCATTAAGTAATATATGTCCAGAGGATGGATGCTGGGTGGGGACAACCCCGGGCCTGGGGTCAGAAGCTACGAATTCCAGAATCTTGCAATTTCCCCTGCTTTGAGAAGTTGTGACAGAGAAAGGCATTGGCCTCCTGGTGTAGCAGCTGCTGGTAGATGCTTTCCCAACTCTTTCTGCCTTCCCTGTTACATGTTCTTGGGGTGACATTACTCCTTGTTCATGTATCGATGGCTTTCTAGTGCATATTTTGCCAGGACATTTCTTGCAGACCTTAGACCCCAAATCAAGCTGAGAACAGGCCCTGTTACTTGGCTACCCACTGATGATCTTAAATCAGTGTGATAGAAACAAGCGGAGCAGCCGGGCGTGGTGGCACACGCCTTTGATCCCAGCCCTTGGGGAGGCAGAGGCAGTCGGATCTCTGTGAGATTGAGGTCAGCCTCATTTACAAAGTGAAGTTCCGGACATCCAAGGCTACACAGGGAAATCCTGTCTCAGAAACAAAACAAAACCAAAAACAAAATAACAAAATCAAAGAAGCAGCAACAGCAAATGACTCCCATCCTACCATCGCTCCCTAGCTTTTTTATCTTCCTGTCTTCCTTTTAGCAAGTGGCACACTTCTGGGCATCATCTTGCATCGCATCTAGAAGCCCCGTGATGCTCCTTTCATTGTAGATTAGACTGATGCCCGAGCTCCCTTAACGCTGCTTCACAGATGTCTGTCTGTCCATAGTTCTTTCCCATCTTACCTGTTCTCACCTTACTCCTTCCCCTGCTTCTCCTGGTTGGTATACACAGTTGTTCCTCCATGGATGCCTGCTGGGTGTCAGTGCTTTAGGTCTCAGCGGGGCTAATAGTGGTCCTTCCATCCTGTATCCCGGCAGTGCCTGTGATTCAAGAATGAGTATGCCGCTTGCACTGGCAAGCTCCCAGGTACCTGTCCAGAGTCTCATCCACAGGTCCATGCTTCTTGGAAACCTTCCCAAACCTTTGTCAACAGAGTGGGCTTTTACCATGTTCAGAAGTGTCCCTCTAACTTATGTACATTCTCTTTTGTTTGCTCATCTGCCTCCTCCGTCAGACTCCGTGTTACCGTAGGTTATAAATGAACTCTCACTCGTGTCCGTATATACTAACGTGGCATATATGTCTCACAGATGACATTCCAGTGGGTGACTGGGGAATGTTCCAGTGGTTTTTGCTGGGGTGGGAAGGCACTTACGAGTTTCCCCCCATCAGCCCTCAGGTCATCAGAAGGAACGTCCCTCTGTCCTCCACCGATGAGTTCGGTTATTTGCATCTGTGTCTATATCCACCATATCCGTTAGCCAGCCTCTCTTGCTGTAGCAGGATTACCAGTGTTCCTGGGAAGGCCACGCCCCCTGCTACCTGCTTCAGAACATAACACAGCAGCCCCTTAAGCTGTGTCCTTTCTCTTCTAAAGCATGTCCCCTTCTCTCAGATTATTCTTGTCAGCGTGCAAACATGATGTTATATTTCTTCGCTATACCAAGCTTGTCCTGCTTCATTTTATTTTGGTTTACCTAAACCCATCATAACATATTTCTCTTCTAAAAGTTTTTAGTCATGATATAATGGCTATGGAATGCACTTTCAAATTTACAGTATAGCAGAGTGTGGTGGTACATGCCTTTAACTTCAGCATTCAGGAGGCAGAGGCAGAGGCCTCCTGTGAGTCTGAGGCCAGGCTGGTCTACAGAGTGAGTTCCAGGACAGCCAGACCCACACAGAGAGACCCTCTCTCTCACAAGCAAACAGTGTTAATGTTTGCACGGTTCAGGAATGTGGAGTACATCACATTGCTGTGTACTTAATCTCCGGAACGCTGCATCTTGCAAAACAGGAAGTTTTCCAATTAAACACTTGGCCCATGAAATTAGTTTTCTCCTTTCCTGCTGACTGTTTCTTTATCTCCTTTCTTCCCCCTGCTTCTGTATGCTGAGTGAGCCAGGGCTCTGTGCCCCACTCTCTTCTCATACCTTTGCTGCATTCCCTGGTGATTATTTTCTAGAAAGATCTTGACTGTGGCACTTATGTCTTGACAGCCCTCCAAATCTGTCTCCCAAGTTCTTACCTTGTGTGCCTCCCTGCTTCATGTCTTTACCTGTTTTGGGTAGTGGACGTTGCTGCTAAAGACTCTAAAATGATCTTGGTCTGTACCAGGTGTGTGCCCAGGTTGCTATGCCTGAGGATGGCCCTCCATTGTTTCCCGGAGGAGTCACAACTGGCTACTCTTATTCTCTCACAGCCAATTCTGCCAACTCTGCTTTCAGAGGATGTGTTGTTACTTTTCTTACTGCTGTGAGACAATGTGTGACAAGCAACAGTGTAAGGGAGGAAGGGCTCGTTTTGGTTCACAGTTACAAGGGCCGTAGTCCCCCTGTTCTAGGGAAGGCGCAGGAGGCAGCTGGTCACATTGCATGTGCAGCCAGGAAGTGGAGTCAGGCTGTAAAACCTCAGCATCTTACCCACTGCCTCCAGCAAAGGTCCGTCCACTAAAAGCCCCACAGACTTCCCAAACCCCAACGCCAGCCTGGGGTCCGGGTGTTGAAGCACATGAACATATAGAGGTGTTTTGTATTCACAGCACAACAGAAGGCCCGAGCTGAGCCTGACCACCTTGTGCTACATCCGTTGCTTACTGTATCACACCCACCGTGTCCATCCATAACCGCCCTCCTTCCTTGCCTGTGGCAGCAGCCCTCAGCTGCTCCGACCCTTGCTCCTCCAGGTTGAATATACCTCTGGCAAGAGTCTTTTAAAAGGTGAGTCAGATCCTGGTTAAAACACTCCAAAGATGAGTAGGTGCTGTATATTTGCAGTTGCCGGAAGCCTAGAGGTTACCCTGAGACCTCATGAGTGTCATTTTAAAAATATTTTTTCTCACCTGGGTTCTCTTTGCCAGAACCACGTTCTCTTTCTGAGGTCATAAACATGAAATTTTAATGTTCTTAGTGCTGAACTTTTTTTTTTCTTTTTTTGAGAACAGAGTTTCTCTGTGTAGCCCTGTTGTGGAACTCACCCTGTAGACAAGGCTGGCCTCGAACGCAGAGATCTGCCTGCCTCTGCCTCCCAAGCGCTGGGATTAAAGGAATGTGTCACCGCTGCCTGGCGAGTGCCAAACATTTTTATAATAATATTATGACATTGATGATAAAATTTTTACTTTTGTTTACACAAGGAAATTGTTGGAGATTTTCAAATAGACACATTGAATTTTCCCCCAGGGGATATTCCACTTCAGTGTGTTATAGTAGCTTTAAATCGTCTACGTTTTCCCTGCGTGTGAGTGGCCCTGGTGATGTCTTTGAGAGGTTTTGTGGCAATGATTTTTTTTCCTCTGGCTTTTTAGGGAGCATATTGAAACAGTGGTTGGCTTTTGAAGCTTTGCTTATTTGAGATTCATTTCACTGACGTGATCGACACCATGTGGTATCAATTCTGAGTCCCCTGTGATTCCTACTTCAAAATGTTGCTGCTACCTCCGCTATTTGTTGTGTTTGACATGAGCCATTACTTGGGTTTCTTGAGTTGCTAGTTAACCTGAAATTCACTCTAGATCAAAGGAAAGATTCATTTTGGCTGTCTGGAAACCCTTTAAAATGCTGCTAACACCTTCTGTGCCAAATTCAAAAGTCTCCTAGAGGTTCAATAATTTTATTTCTTCGATGGTGAAAGATCTGGCTATGTGGTCTCATTTACAGCATACTTTTTTTTTTAAAATTTATTTATTTTTATCTCAATCACAGGTTAGGTACTTTGAATCCCAGGCGTAGCCCCCTCCCCCATTCCCTCCTACCCTCCCACTCCCTCCCTCATCTCCTTCTTCCCCGCCCCCTCCAAGTCCACCAACAGGGGAGGACCTCCTTCCCTTCCATCCAACCCCAGCTTATCCTGTCTCCTCAAAAAGATCATAGTGATTTGCTTCTGTAAACCTTTTGATTTTCTTTTTTAAAGGAGACATCAGATAAGTAACAGAGGTGGACGATTCATAAGCTGCAATCAACAGTCGTCCATGCACTTGGCCTCGTGGGGATAGGAGCACTGACTCTGCCTGTGGCCTTGCTTGCCTTTTTTCACTTTATCATTGGAAAGAAAAGTGTTGTCCATCCTATCCTGATACTCCTGGGCTCAAGCAATCCTCCCTCTTCAGCCTCCCAAGTAGCTGGGAGTACAGAAACGCACTCCTATGCCCAGTGTATTTACTGTTTCATTTATTTATTATGATTATTCTCGTATTTACTATTTTGTGTGTAAAAAGGGTCCAGTTAACTGTGGTCCTAGTAGACCGATGCTTAACAGGCATTTAATGCTGTATTTGATTTCTGAAGTTTCCAACCAGAGTTAAAGACCTTGGGAAAATCTTTTTGGTATAATCTTTTTCTTATAAGGAACATTTTGAGGTTTCCCTTATCTTTTGTGGCAGCTGCCCCAAGTTGTGTCGTACTTACCAGGAAGCCCGGGCTTTTCTGCATTTGGAAAAAGCCCATTCCTACAGCAGTCTGTGCCTGTGTGTGCATCCATACTTCACCCTAGAGTTCCCTGGCTGAGCTGTGTATGCCTTCTTTTGACAATGAGATTGTCAGAGTGGGATCTGTGACCTACCTGAGTCAGCTGTCAGCAGATGAGCTCAGGTCATTGCTAACTGCTTCCTTTGAATCGTTTCACTCCCCGGCACTCAATGGTGCAAGCCAGTCCAGCATGTGTGGCTAGCATGGATGGAGCTTGCAAAAACTGTTGAGTTTTAAAAAGTGTAATCATCTTGCTGGTATTTCCTATGGAATATGCTTGCCAGTTTAATCTTCAGCTATTTCTAACTTAGACCTTACCTCTTGCTGTCTATTGGAACAAGACAGGGGCAATGTGTTTGTCTCTCGATTCTTCCGTGTGGATACTACTCTGAGGGCTTGGTTTGTATGGCCTTGTGGAACCCTTTCAGGAACTGTGGAGCAGCTACAATTCCTATATTCATGCTATAGGGGAAGAAACTGAGGCATAGGCAGATTGTCATTTCCAAGCCTTCCCAGCTGAGCGGTACGGACAGGGCTTGAAGTTACATTGTGTGGCCCAAGAACCTGCTTTTTAAATTAATTATTCAGCAGTGTTCACCGAGCTCTACCTGTGTGTCTAAAGGCTTTACCATTGTAGAACTTGGCTTCATGGCTTCATGGATCCATTAGCAACCATAATACACAACTAAATAGATATCTAAGTCCTAAGGGTGAACGAAGCCGTGGAATAAGAGAGTGTTGTGCCAGATAGTTCAAGCCTTAGGAAACTGACCAGCGAGACCTCGTCCCTGGTGGATCTCTCAAGAGATATGCCTGAGCGCCAGGCTCTCTCCAGTCTTTTAGGAATCTGCCTGTTCTTTCTGCCTGTTCGGTCCTGGAAGTATCTGGTGGTTAAATCTGCAGAGTCAGGACTGAGTCAGCCATGGGCTCTGTCCCATTGCCTGGAGCCATGATCCTTTACTCTGGGGCCTTTCTAAACAGGCCCCTTCTGTGGGTCGGTGTTGAATCATGTGGCTGGGCTCCCACGTTTACGGAGAGCAGAATAGGAAGTAAGGAAGTGGGTTTCCTAACTGGGAGCCTTTGTGGGGCAGAGAGGAAGCTCAGCACAGAAAGAAAGAAGAGACCGTGCCTAATTAATTGAAGACGTGTGGTGACCCCAGGCCATCCCTCTACCCAACAAGATCTCCAGAGGCAGTGGTCTCAGGAGTAGCCACAATACCAAAATGGAGACAGCTCTCCAGAGCATTAGGGGGCACAAGGTCTCACACACAAGTGAGCCAGGGCTCTTGACTTCCGTGTGATGGGCACGCGTCTCACCCAGTCAGCAGGACATCATGCCGGTACTGACACAGTGGTTCCCTACTATCTTGCTTCACTCTGTGTTTCAATTACTCATGGACAGCCGTAAGCCAAAAAAATAACATTTGTCTTACCTCTCAGGAGAGAGAGCCCACAGCCATACAACTTTTGTCACAGTCTGTTATTGGTATTCTCTTGCTTTTCCAGTTTGTGAATTCAACTTTATCACAGGCATGCCCGTAGAAGAACAAAGGATGGATGGACTCAGTACAGTCTGGGCTCTTTAGGTATCCCCTGGGATTCTGGGGCTGCCACTCTCTTGGATACAGGAGGAGATGCTGACTTCTAAAGTTCATTTATATGGTAGTATATCTATGGTCTTCCTTGATTTTTCTGAAACTTTTCTGTCATGATATTGGCTTCCAAGAGCGGGGCTTTTCTTCTGACCAACTAACAGGATGTGGTACATGAGGTCCCCAGCTGTCCTGGCCCATCAGAGTTTGGAGGATGCTAGGGACTGCAAACTTCGGATGTTATTGCTGGCACGTGGGGGGCTTCAAGCAGTTCCTCGTGAGCTACCACTTTCCTTTTTTTATACAAAAACAGCCCAGTGCCTTCCTCCAGTCAATCTTGCTGACTGCACACTGGATTCCATGTACTGTTTTTCTACCCTACCCTGCTTATTTTTATTCATTTGGCCACTTTATTTTAGGGATTTGCAAAGCTTATTTTGGCAGCGTGATCCTTATTGTTTTATTTCTGGCTGCTTGGCTTTCGTGTGAATACTTCAATTAAGCAGCGGATGTGGGCAGACGTGTCTTGGGGCACTGGTTTGCTACCCGAGTATGTTTGTGCTGGTGTGTACATGACTCCCCACTGCAGAGTAAGACCTCAGGGTGGGATTCAAGCTAGAATTCAGCCTGTGTGGGCTGGGTGGAGAACAAAGGGGCCATGACACACCCCTTCATTTGGAAAATGTGTCAAAGACCTGGCCAGAGATCCGAATAGCTTTTACCAGGCTGTGGAATGTCTGGCCTAAAAATGGGCCAGTTGTAAATACTGTTTTCTTTTTAAAGATACACACTGATGGACAGTTGATCTTCCCTGTATCCAGTCGTGTGAGGCTGAGTGAGGAAGGGCTCTCGGAAAGCTTCGGTGACTGTTCACAAAGCTGGGAATTAGTTCTTTTTACTAGTGTGCACCTTACTGGGAGTTACGGAGGCATCTGCCTTGCCTGGTTCTTATTAAGGAGGAAACAAAGCAGGGACTGTGAAGAAAGTTCACTCAGTGAAATACTGGCCATGCAAGCAGGAGGACTAGGGAAGGGGTATAGGGGGAGAAGATATAGGGTGGGTGGGATTGGGAGGAGATGAGGGAGGGGGTTGTAGAGGGGATACAAAGTGAACAAATTGTAATAAATACATAAATAAAATTAAAAAAATAAAAGGTGGAGAGTGATTGAGGAAGGCACCTGGTGTTAAGCTCTGGTCTCTCTCATTTTGGTGCACACATGCAAACAAAGGAAAAAAAATTTTTTTAAATTTTTCTGTGTTCATGGCTTTTTCAAAATGTGGAAAACTTCATTCCTGGTCAGAATTTTGTTGCCCCGTTTATATTGGAAACTTGCTGAGAAGGAAGTGGGAATAAGGCTGGGATCCAGCAAGGGCTGACTCCAGCTTGGGCCGGATTTTCAGTCTGACCTTAGGATCCTGGTAAGGGGCTCTGTTTTGTTCAAACCTGCATCCTCTTGGGCATAGCCCCTATCCCTGGGAGTGTGTGTAAGGGCCAAAGTTATGTTTTAAGTTTTAATTACTGTGCTTAATAGTTCCACAAGACAAAAATACCTCTAATCTGTAAGCCCCCTTACATAAATAGCCTTGAGCATTTCAGGAAGAACCAGAGATGTAAATGACCCAGATTAAGACAACATTTCGTCCAAATCCATGGTCCCTTGCAAAAAGCTTGGTTGTCTCTGAGTGGCTCAGGTCTTCCTGGGCCTCTCACCCATGTGCACAGCCTGGCTTTGGTTGTCATTGGAGATCAATATAGAAATTGCCCTCCTACCCTGTTCCTGATGTCTAGAACTTTTTCTTTCTTTCTTTTTTTTTTTCTTTTTTGAGTGGAGAGCCTTCGTTGCTCAGACTTTTGGGTGTCTGCTTGGGCTCTGATGCCTTCTGTCAGGAGTGTCAAGGGTGCTCACCGTCCTGTGCTTTTGATTATAACCAAGTCCTAAATCCACTCCTCTCTTCTCTCCTCCCCTCCCATTCCTTCCCTTCTCTCTCTCCATTCTTTCCCTCTCCCTCCCCTCCCCTCTTCCTTTCTGACCCTGCTCTCCCCCTTCTTTCCTTTTTGGGGGTCAGAAAGTAGATAATGTAGCCCACAGCGGACCTCCACCCCTTCCTGTCTTGGTGTCCCGAGTACTGGGACATGTTCGTCCATACCCATTCTCCTTTTCTCTCCCTGTCCTCCTTCCCTCTTCCCTGTTTTACTTCTTGGTTTTCAGGTAACAGGAAACATTGTAAACACGTCTTATTTTGTAATCTGATAGTCTAAGTCCAAATACCTTAGTGCAGACTTCCTTTCTAGTCATCTGATGGTTTGCTCCTAAACTTACGTAAAGCTCAGAGGAGGAGACATGCCTGCTCCCCCCTTTTTGAACCCTTCTTTCTGTCTTCCACTAACTCAGTTGAGAATTAAACAGTGCTAGAAAAAGACAGCCACATATTAAAAAAAAATCTACCAAGCACAGTGCTTTCCTGTTTGTGCCTCAGGCGCGACTGTTTCTCCATGGCCTTGCTCATAGACCATGTTGACTATATTTTGGTTGAATTTTAGACAAATCAGACTGGAAGACTGACTCTTTGTCCTGGTCTCATTGTCCTCAGTTCATGGAGAAGGGCGGTCTCTTGGGGGAGCACAGCCAAGCTGTAGAGTTACCTCTGTGCTTCGGGCAAGTGACCCAAGCCTGTTCTTACCCATAGGTTGGAGGCAGTGCTGCTCCATGTAGGTTTGCATGAGGCATTTGCTGTGTGCTGGGCAGATTTCACCAGCTCTTCTGTTCTTACAGCCGGTACCCGGCTCCTGACTTTGAACATGTGTATTTTATGTATGCATATATGTATATATGACATATAGAGAGAGTCTAATTTATTTTTAAATTATGTGTATGTCTGTGTGTCTTTGTGTGGGTATGAGCAATCCTCTGGAGCAGGAGTTATAGTTGGCCCCCATATGGGCTTTGTGAACCAAATTCAGGACCCCTGCGAGAGCAGTCAGGCCCTTGATTGCTGAGCCCTCTTTCTAGCCCCTGATTTAATCTCTGCCAGAAGCAGAGTTTGGCATATCCTGTGGCTTGCTGTGAGCTTGCCTCCTCTTTCTTTTAAACATTTCTGCTCCTTGAGTGTGGGTGGGTTTCCCTTTCTGTAGAAAGCATATAGTTAGGGAATGTTGATGAATGTGTAAATATTTCAGCCTGCAGTTAATTAACCCAAGCAAACTTTTTGTTTTGTTTTAATTTCCACACTGCTGACTGAGGCAGCTGGTTTTGTGTAGGCATTGGGATAGTAGGCTGTTTTTTAGATTTCTGACCTTTTAATGTAGAAACCGACACAAATCCAGAAGTATAGGAGCTTATGGTACAGGGAAATTGTTAGTGGCTTGGTGGATATGGAGATCAACTAATTTGGGTGCAGTGAAGGCCTGGTCATGGTGGATGCCCACTGTCAACAGCTTACAGTTGATTCTCAACCGTGTGGGTCGTGATTTCTTTGGGGGTCAGACAACCCTTTCACAAGGGGTCACCTAAACACCGTTAACAACCACAGATATTTAAATTATGATTCACAATAGTAGCAAAGTTACAGAAATGAAGTAGCAACAAAAGTAATTTTATGTCTGGGGGGGGTCACCACAACACGAGGGACTACGTTAAAGGGTCACAGCATTAGGAAGGCTGAAAACCACTGACTTAAGAGTTTTATTTGTGATAGATAGCCTAACTCCTTTAGCAAAAGGATCACTGAAAAGGTCCATAGAGAACAGTACAATTAAAAACAACAGTTCGAAGATAACTCTGTTGGTAGCATGTTTGCCTAGTGTGCCCAAGGCCCAGAGAGGCCTCAGGTTCATCCTTCACCTCTTCGTAAACCTGAATGCCAGGTATAGTAGCACCTGCCTTGAACCCACTCACTTCTGTATAAAGAGGGTAGCCTGCACTACACGAGGCCCTGTCTCAAAACCAGACACAACAACCAAGTCTGGCAGCCACGGCTGGAGGGTCCCGAGTTCAAGGCCATCCTGACGCTGCAGAAACAAGAACAACAGCAGAAACCCCAAACCAAGCAAACAAGCAAACAAATTACTAGGAAAATATTAGACCCAGCTTAAAATGAGCAAGAATTAAGGCTTTTTCCTTCAGCAGGTAGAAGGCTAACCCCATCTTTACAGGTAGATGAGTCCGCCCAGAAATAGTAATGGGAGGAAAACAGTGAACTTTCCCCCACCCCTGGAGACGGTGGAGGAGGTGAGGACAGCAAATAGTCTGTACTGTAAATACTGCAGACACCAGACTGCCCCTCACAGCTGTCTCTCTGTGAGTGGAACTTGCAGGAAACAGCATGTTTTTGGGGGGCAGATTTCCTGCACATGATAATCTGCATGTCTTCTGGAACTGCTTTTTGTGTCTGGCTCCTAAACATTTTTAAAAGGAAATTTGCTTCCCACTCCCCGCCCCGCCCTCCTTTAATGCCCGAGACTTGATAGTCACTTCAGTCCTTTGTTCAGGCACAAATTTATTGTGTAGTGAGAGTGAGAACGGACAACTGTTTTAGATGTGTTTTTATATGTGTATAGAGCTTAATATTTTAATAGTGTATGTATGATACAGATCACATATGTATATATACTCTATGTATGAATGTATGTATGAATGTACATACACACACACATTCAAGTCTTTGCAGGTACAGAGGGTTTACTGTGAGAAGCCACTGTCCTGTTCATGGAGCCTTGGTCTAGAGACTGCAGCTTTCACCAGATTCTTAACTCTCCAGAAATTACTTAGAGCTAAACAGTTGTGTAAAGTATCCACTAAACCCACAAATGCCGCATGCCCTGTTTTATACCTGGCCTTTTACCAGCATTGGCAGTTTGTCTTGGAGGTTGTTCCCTAGCAGCCGCAGAAAGCGCTTTCATTCATGCTGAAGAGCGCGCAGCCCTGGAGTCCATTGCGGAATGTCATGTTTCAGTATTCCACAACATCACAGGAAATGCAGTGACTGTCATGTTCATTGGTTAATTTCATATTAGCATTATTTATGGTGTCTGTTCATGGAGCGTGAATATTTAGTCATCCCTTCACTGACATTTAAATTACTCTCTGACTTGTATGATTTCAGACTCTGTTGGAAAATATATCATTTATACACCCATATTTGTAGATGAAATAAGATTGGGTTGAAGTATACATAAATGCATGTATGCCAGGTATTTAATCTGTTCTGATATGTGTATATCACATATAATACATTATGGAAATAACTACATCAGGCAAATTTGTCTATGTATCATCTTACATAGTTAGCCTTTGTGTGTGTGTGGGTAGTGTAAAATACTGAAAATATTTTCCTGTATCTCCAGTATACAATATTCTTTTTAAAGGGACCACATCAGAAAGCAGCATAGTGTACACAAGAGAAAGTCAAGGGAACAAATTACCAAGCTGGAAAATGGGAGAAAGCCACACACACAATGACAGAAAGTATGACAGAGGTGGAGTTCCAAACCAAGAAGAAGATGTGAGGTCAGCAAGTCATCTGAGGAACCCAGGTGGCATCTCAAACAAGAGAAGCTGCCCACTCTCCTCACGCCTTCCATTTCTGCAGCACCCTTTATTCATGTATTCATCGTTATTACTGTGTTTGTGAATATTGTGTGGGCGTGTTTGTGTGTGTGTGTGTGTGTGTGTGTGTGTGTGTGTGCACCTCACAGCACATGTGGGAAAGCCAGAAGGAAAACTTTACTATGGAGTTGGTTTTCACTTTCTACCTTTACGTGGCTTTGGGGATGGGTCCAGGTTGCTGGGCCTTCATCAAGGGCCTCTTTACTAGCTGAGCTATCTTACTGAACCCTCTTCTTCTTGTAAAATAGTATTTATTGTGTGTATGTGTGCAGGTGCGTGGGCACTCATGCTGTGACTCTTTTGGTGGTCAGAGGACAGCCTGCAAGAATCCATTCTTCTCTTCTATCAGTGAACTCAGGTATCAGGCTTTATCCACCAAGCCATCTTGCTGGCCCCAATTATTTTTAAAGAATTATTTGTTTTTATTTGACAGCTATGATTGCTTTTGTCTGCATATGTGTATGTGAACTAAGTGTGAACCTGGGGCCTGGTGGTGGTCAGAGAGCGCCAGATCCCTTGGAACAGGAGTTATAGATGATTGTGAACTCCGTGTGCATGCTGGGGACTGAACCTGGGCCCTGTGACTGAGCAACGAGTGCTCTTAATCTCTCCAGCTTCCCCCTTTTTAAACAAATTTAGTTTACATTTGTTTTTTTTATCAGGGAGGTGAGTGCACATGTGTGTGTGTGGAAGTCAGAGGTAAATTTACAGGAGTCAGATCTCGCTGTCAACTGGGTGGGTTCCAGGCATTGAATTTGGGCGGTCAGGCTTGTTGGTGAGTGCCTTTTCCTGCTGAGCCATTTCACACACACACACACACACACACACATAGGCTTGTTGGTGAGTGCCTTTTCCTGCTGAGCCATTTCACACACACACACAAATACACACACACACACACACACACCACACACACACACCCCATACAATATTCCTAACAGGACCTGGAACCCCAAGCTGTACAACCCTTCTACCCTTCCTAGACTTATTTTAAATAGCTGCAACATTGTGTTGTTTGATCTGCCCCTCTGTTTCTCTTTGAGGGCAGTTTTATTAAGATAGAGTCTGCTAAAATGTCACCAGTTAAAAGCCCTTTATTGACCATGTATCCTCCTTACTAGAGTGTATGTATCAGATTGTTTGATACTCACTAGTGTGGAAGGTAAAAAATGCCCTGCATGGTGTTACAATTTATATGCACAGGAGCCCTTTGGGTGCCATTTTGTGTGTCCTATTTCGCCCCCTTTTTTTTTTTTTTGGTGGCGGAGCCTGGAGGCTGAACCTTAAGAGTTCACATTTGGCTGGTTATCATTCTCCCACTCCTGTCCCGCTCCATCCCACCCCACCCAACCACATCTTTAGCCTTACTTGCACTGACAATAGCCTCTCCTTATCTTTATATAGGGTAAGTCTGTTTGGCTTGTGAACGGAATGGCCGCCTTCCCCCATTCCTTCTCATGGGTTTTGAGGGTGGAGTTACTGCTTGTTTGGTCGTAAGTATTGTGCTCATGTGTCAGGTTCATCATCTTCCTGCAAGCTGTCCTGGAAGCCTTAAGTTCATGAGCACAACATTCCCAGTTTATCTTCCAGGTAAACTGTCTGGGCTTCGCTCCTCACAGCTGTGACATCCTTTTCCTTCCTGGGTTTGGTGCCCTGTCTGCTGTTCCCGAGTTTATCTGTTAGGGAGGTTGCATCATTTTGCTTTGTGGGCACCGCTTGTTCACATCGCTCCACAGCCGTTGCCCCTGTTCTTGTGGATTGGGCTGTGGAGTCTACTTTTACCGGTAATTGTGTGGCAGACTGCTGGCTCTCAGTAACCAAACATTCGGCGTATCTTGGTCTTGTACATTTTAAGTACTCTGGTGAATAAAACTGTTTTTTTTTTTTTGAAGTGCTGATTGTATGTCTGTTTCCAGAAGGTACAAAAGACGTTCCTTCTACATTAGAGGTGGACTCTGGAGAGTCAGTGTGTAGAATGGGTACAAAAACTGAATGGATGGTGATGGTAACTATGAGTATCTGTATCTGTTGCCTAAGAGAACTTTCAAAATAGGTGAAAAACGCCTTTTACAAACCTGTAGGCAGGTTTACAAACCAGAGACCTAAGGTCTCATCAGCACCTTTGTTTCCCTTATGCACGTGCTTCTGAATTTGCCCAAGAAATAGAAATCACAATAGAGGCACATCGGTGATGTTGACAAAGTTTAGATCATAGCACGGAAAGCAGGGACAAGATGGGGAGTGTGCTGACGGTGTGCTGACAGTGTTCTCTCCCTTCTCCCCCTGTAGATCTATCTAAAAACAGATTGGTGGAAGTACCGATGGAGCTGTGCCATTTTGTGTCGCTGGAAGTTCTCAACCTGTATCACAACTGCATCAGAGTCATTCCCGAGGCCATCGTTAATCTGCAGATGCTGACCCACCTAAACTTGAGGTAGGTGTGACTAGGAAACGTGACCAGTACAGTTAGCAGCAAAAAACTGTTCGTGTCTACGTTCATGTCTGCAAAGATGCATTCATCTTTGCAGTTCTTGATCTCACTTGCAAGTAAACCATGGGGATCATTAAAAATGCCCTTTGTCCTAAATGTCCAGGGTGTTGGTGCTGGCCTTCCAGGATGTTAGGAGGGCAAGGTTCTAAAAGGGACTGATTTATGTAGATAGCATCACTTTGTCCTCTCTGGTGATGTGTGTAAGGATGCTCTTGTGTGATGGTGTGTGTGAGGACTCAAGGTACAGTTTGCCTTCTTAAATGGAGCCAGTGTTTGCAGAGCAGAGTCTGTGTTGGGTAATGTGGTGAACAAGTTACTGCTGCAGACTTGCTGTAGAGTTTCAGGAAAACCGATTCATGTAGGTCTTGGTTTTAGTTTTTGCGACTGACTGGCTGCTCTGGTCAGATTGTGGTTCCCTAAATCCTTATCTCACATTAGGATTTCAGGAGAGAGGTTCCTGTTGTTTTAGTCTTTCTATCTTAATGGAAGCAAGCTCCCAGGTTCCAGAGTCTTCTCATGCCGCCAGCATGTGTAAAGGGTAGGACCTGATCAGTGAGGCTTGTGTCCCTCAAAACTCCCAGCAAACCGGATACAGCATCCCCTTATAACAGATAATAATATCAGTGGGACGGTATGGGTATGGTGGCGCACACCTTTAAGCCCAGCACTTAAGGAGCAGGTGGATCTCTGTGAGTTCAAGTTAAGCCTGGATCTCAGAGTGAGTCCCAGAACAGCTAGGGCTACACAGAGTAACCTTGTCTCTCAACCCTCCCCCCCCAAAAAAAAAGTTTTTCGGTTTTTTTTTTTTGTTCTTTTGGTTTTGGTTTTTGTTTTAGTTGGCTCCTGAAAATTTTAGGGCCTTCTGCACCTTTGTGGCCAGAGCAACAAAGAGAGCTCCTATCGTGTTTCTAGGAGTGTACTTTTTCCTCAGGGCAGAACCATTCCCAGGTGTATTTGTCCCTGACCTTAACTTGTTAATTTTTTTTTAACAAAGAAAATGTAGAGTACGGTTAGGGTGATCTGTAGGTTTGTCTGTCCGATTTTCAGTTCTGCGGGTTTCTGGTTCCTGTGTCCAGTTTTCTTGCTGTTTCTGCCACAGGAGGACGTGCCTTGCAGCCCACAACAGCAGTGTCTGTAGATTCTGGTTCCCTGACTTCTCATAAATTGTGATTGTTGCCAAAGCAGATGCAGCTCTTCTGTTTACTTCCCATTTTTGTCCTGTTATAGCATTTTTTTAAAAATCCAAAGAGCATATAATAAGTAAATCAGTGTTCTTCACATTAAGTCCATGAGCATCAAGAACGTTGGGGTGTAGTTGACTATGAAATCCTAAAACACTTGATGATCTAGTCTTTCATGTTTCTTTAAAAAGAGTAATGTTGAGATTGTTCTCATGAGTTCTGGGTTGATCTTAGTTAAGGGTAAATCATTGCCGTTCTCAAATGAGCAGAAAGAGTATAATGGAGTCTGGACCTCAGAATTCTTTAAGACAAGGAAGGGGCTGGAGAGATGGCTCTGCAGTTAAGATCACACTGGCTGCTCTTCAAAGGACCAAGGCTCAGTTCCTGTCACTCACGTAGGGGCTCACAACTGTCTATGACTCCAGATCTGGGGATCCGATGCCCTCTTTTGGTAAACATGCATGCAGACAAAACACCATACACATAAAATTTAAAAAAGAAAAACTTACTAAAAAACAAAGAAAGACAAAGAAGTTGTTGGTGATAGACAAAGACTTATGCATTGGGCATTCTGTGGTGAATCCTTATGTAAGGGAAGACGGAAGAGGTAAAGAGATTCATAAATGTGCTTTCTGGCTTGACGTCTCATCTCCCAGTTTTATAATTTTTAAAGCTTGGCTGGTTTTTTTTTTTTCACATATTCTACTTTGCATATTAACATGGGTGAGGCTTACTTTCTTGCATTGAAAATGTGTTCTTTGAAGAAACAATGCTATAAGGAAAAAATAATTAAGAAAAACCATGTATCTTACCACCCAGAAGCTTTATGTGAGGGTGTGTAAAACACACATGGCTAGCCTCTAAGCTTTTTAAAAAGCCAGATATTTTATTTTATTTTATTAGTATTATTATATTTTATTTTTATTTTATAGGTATTTATTATTACCATATTACATTTTAAGTTTCTTTTATATGGGGAAGTAGTGCGCACCATGGCATGTGTGCGGAGGTCAGAGGGCAACTTCTAGCAGTCGGTTCCCTCCTTTTACTTTGTGGGTCCTGGGTACTGAACTCAGTCTAGGTGGTCAATGCCTTTACCCCATGAGCTGTTTGGAGAGCCCCCAATACTAACATCCCAGTTTTCTGTGATGAGCTATTCTGACCAAAGGCAACTCCGCAGGGAAGGGTTTATTTGCCTTATGGCTAAGAGTCCATCTTGAGGGGCGTCTGAGCTGAAGCAGAGGGCATGGAGGGTTGCTGCTTACTGGCTTGCTTCCCATGTGTTGCTCAGCCTGTTTTGTTTATACAACCCAGGACCACTTGCCCAGGGATGGTACCACCCATGGTGGGCTGATCCCTCCCACATCAGTCATCAATCAAGAAAATTCCCAGTGGGACTCACGAACAGGCCAGTCTCGTGGCGGCAGTTCCTCAGTGGAGGGTTCCTCTTCCCATGTGACTCCTTATTTATGTTAAATTTACAAAAACCTAGGCAGCACAGGTAATCGCTTTTGATCCCGCCTATGGAACTCAGTCTGGACATGAATGTGTAAACATGAAATGTGACGACTGCTAGTTTTGATGAAACCAAGAAGGTAGAATTACATTACGTTTTTCAGTCAGAGTCTTTACTCCCTGCCTGATTAATAGATTGCAGAGCTGTGTCTGCTAGGAACTCTAGAGCAACTCTAGGTCCCTCGAGCTTGAGTTGTTTCTAGGCTTGGGGGTGATTCTGGTGGACTGCATCACAGCTCTTGCCCGAGAACCTTATTTGTGGCTTTGAAACAGTAGGTGACCAGCATATCTGTTTACTTGCAAATACGTAAGTGTGTCTAGGCAGTGCTGTTGGCATCCTCTGTGGCGTTAGTAATATCATGATTGTGGTGTCTGTGTGACATCTTCCTGACCTAGAGTGGTTCCTGCTCCAGCTGGCTGCATAGGAGGAACCGGAGAGACTCAGGTTATCATGTTTGGGTGACAGCTTTATCAAATGCAAGGTCTCACCTCCTTTATAATAAAATTTAAATATTTGTCTAGATATGTGGACCAACTTGGGAGCCCATTTTCTCCTTTCGACATATGTGTCCTAGGGATTGAATTTAGGTGGTCAGGTTTGGAGGTAGCAACATCCTTGAGCCATTTGCCAGCCCCCCAGCTCATCTCCTTTTACAAGTACCTAAAGCAGTTCCTTTCCAGTGGTGCTTAGTGCTTGGTGCTTCTCTCCCTCTCCCCCTCCCTCTTCCCTTCTCTCTCCTTCCTTCCCTTTCACTCCCATTAACCGGAAAGAAAGATGTTTTAGATAAAGTGGTGTAAAGAAACTGCCTTCCCACATCTCAGGTTTCTGTACTTAAAATTAAGCCTTCATGTTGTTTTGTTTTTTTGTGTGTTGTTTTGTTTTGCTTTGCTTTGTTTCCGTGAAGGTGGGGGCCAAACTCAGGGCACTGTGCAGGGTTTGTGCTCTGTCAAGGAGCCACAACACCAGGCACATTCTTACTATATTTAAAAATCTCTCCTTTTCTCCATAAATTATGAGCAGGAATTACTGATTCTGTACATCCTAAAATAGAAAAGATCCATATAAAGATACTCTGAATTTAGGGGAAAGGCTCAAAGTTGATTCCATCCCCGTGAGAAACTTGTGTATTCTAGCAGTGTAAACAGCCATAAATATTTGAGAATGGCCATGGTGATGGTGATGATGATGATGATGATGATGATGGTGATGATGAGGGTGGGGGTGGGGTGGGGAAATGGGGCAGGGACATGTTGCAGCTGCTTAGCCAGGTTTTTGGCTGACGTGCCTTCTTCTTTATGTTATCTTCAGTTTTCAAATGGCTGCTTTGTGCCAAGAGCCCTCATGTCTTCCAAGAGGCAGGATTAATTCACACATGAAAACATCTTTGCCATGAACTGCAGTTAGAAACATGAAACTGTTTTCCACATTTTCTAGGAACGTAATATTTGTGGAAATTATTGATGTATTGCTGTTTGTGTAGCCTGTGTTTGAAGCATCTAGGCTTTTAATCTTTGCTTCTTGGTGTTCACAACCAAAGGTTATGTTAGTTTAGTGTATGTGCCCCTGAGTCTTCCTGTTAGAAAATATCTTTGTCCAAGAAATGTGGCCAAGAACAATAAAAGTGATTGAGCAAGCCTGTTGCTCTATAACAACAAACACTTGGAACTGGAAACACTCAGATGAGCCCGAAATCTATTTTAAATGGTTGGAAAGGTGTCAGTGTACCGTAAGAAACTAGTGTAGCTGAGAGAAGCCGAGCACTTGGCAGCAGTGAGTGCTGTGAATCTTAGAATGGAGATCTTGGCATAGGAGGCTCAGCTCAGAGAAGTTTGGGGATGGAGCTGTCAAAAACTAAAACTTCTTTCTAGCGTTTAATGAGACTGCTTCCAGGATGAGGGGGAGTGGGTTTCCTATTCTCAGAGGAAGTGTGACTGTGACCGGCTGGGCCTCAGAAACCCTGTATCCCCCATCTTCTGAGTGAGTTTGGAGCTGTCGCCTGCGAAGAGGGTTGTCTGGTGCACGAAATGTTATCACGCTGTAAAAGGAATGCATGTTGGCTGCCATCTCTGCGGCCTGGTATCCTTTTTGGCCGCTAAACAATGTGCAAAAAGAGCCAACTTCCTGATGGTCATATAACCAGTATCCCCGCATTCTTCTGGGACTCATTTTCAGAAAGAATCTTTAATTCTCGGAACACTCGCTCTCTTATTTGAGGGACCCTGGGCCAGGGCAGCCTTAGAATGCACAGTTGTTTCTTTGTTGTTGTTGTTGTGAAATAAAAATTAATTTTTGTAGTTCTCTTGCCTTATGCTGCTGTTTCTAAGGAAGCTATCTGGGACAAAACAGTGCATCCTCTCTATAAAATTGGAAGATTGATACCGTTTTTTTGAACTTGGAGTTTTGTTTCAATTAATACTAATTAAGTTCCCTCTTATTTATGAAGCTCTTTTAAAGGGAAAAACGGGAGCATTTGTGTGTATGTGTACACATGCATGTGTGTGTTTGTGTGTGTACACTTGTGTGTCTGTGTGTATGTATGTATGCATGTGTGTATATATATGTACGTGTATGATGGTCACAAAATCTCAGATACACAGAAACACCCAAACACAGTGAACCAGATTGGAATTTGACACTATTGATCTTAAAATGTAAGTGCATTTTCTGTGGAATGGTGGAAGTGAAAGAGGCTATTGGGACTTACAGTCTACACAGCACAGCTGTCTACGTATGGCTGACGCCTTGGTTTTTCTCGGGCTCCCCAGGCATTTGTTACTATGGTGGAACATATAGGCGGTGGGTCCTGAACCTTAGGACGTGTTTATGAATTGCTGTGCGTAAAGTGCGTGTGAGTTTATGTCTCTTTGTTTTGTGCTGGAAGGCTGCCAAACACAAATAAATTAATAATGGGATATTTCTTACCAAATTCCAGTCCTTTTAGTGTAGCCTGCACTTGGCAGGTCTTCGGAGGAGGATTTTTCCATTCTACACACCTGATCACAGATGTTTTAGCTCACTGTTTGTATTGGGAGGGAAAAAAAAAAAGCCAAGCAGCACAAAAGCGACATTGTGCTTTCCGCCTGAGTTTGCTGCCTTTGCTTTCTGCTCTGTTTCTGATCTTTACAGGGATGTGAAGATCTTTGTGCCCCCAAGAGTAGCTCTCTGGAAATGAGATGAATGCTCACTGAATTTACTGCAGATATTTCCCTTCACCTACGGTGATTCTCAGTGTTGACTCCATGGTCCCAAATCCTCAAGCTCCAGATTGCATTTATTTTTCTTACTAGAACAATAAAATCCCTTTACAACATTGCCTTTTCATCAGTGATCAACTCACTACATTTCCTGTAAAACTCTGGCAGTTAATACACTGTCTTATAAATAGTGCTGTATAGGAGAGAGATGGGGGACGAACATATATACACACACACACACATGAAGACAACAATCATTGTCCACCAGCACCGCTGGCCATGACAGCACTGAATGAGCAGCCTCTGGGGCAGGTGTGAGATTTGAGTCACACTGTGCGAGGAGCGACCAGGAATGAGCTGCTCTGCTGCTTTGGCATGCCATAGATTACTGAGCGCTTCGACCCCACTAAGCGCCATCTCCTCTGCCTTGCATGCTCTGTAGAACCATTTCATTAACCTGAAAGTAATTGTTGGGGGATTTTTCAGGGGACAGCCTAAGTGTGGAAACAAGAAAAGGCTTTTGAGTTGAGGGTTGCTGTAGTTCCTCCTTTTATTCTTTAAACTGTAAGTTTGTGTGTTCTTTTCTTTAGTCTTTTTTTTTTCTTTTTTTTTTAAGAAGGTTGTTTTTGAGACAGTGTCTCACTCTGTAGCCATGGCTGGCCTGGAACTTGAGACCAGGCTTGCTTCAAACTTCAGATTTGCAGAGATCTGCCTACCCCTGCCTCCTAAGTGCTGGGATTAAAGACATGCACGATCAAGCCTAGCCCCCAGAATTATTTTTAATTAAAGATAAGGTGTTTGTGTTTGTTTGTGTGTATGTGCATGCGTGCATGCGTGTGTGTATTCTCCCGGTTAGTTTTTTTATTTTATTATCATTGATCCTTTATTTTCTATTTCACTCATTTCTGGTCTGATCTGTCATGTTCCTTCATTCTGTTTTGGCTTATGCATTTTTCTGAGCCTGGGCTAAGCTTGCAGACCTCTGCCTCAGCACCCACAGTTCTGGGTTATACATAGCCTTATGCCGTTGAGCCGGCCTTTACCTTTCGTCTCTTATAAGAGCCTTCAAGGTGCGAGTACCTTAGTACATAGAGCTTTGGGTGGATGCTAGATACTTTAAAAAAAAATAAGTTACTTATTTTTATGCCATGTACATTGGTGTTTCGCCTGCATGTGTGAGGGAGTTGTATTCCCCTGGAACAAGAGTTACAGACAGTTGTGAGCTTCCCTGCTGGGAACTGAACCTGGGCCCTCTAGAAGAGGAACCATTGCTCTTAACCACGGAGCCACCTCCCCAGCCCCTATGCTAAATATTTTTATATGCAGTATTTTAGTTTCTGGCACTATAGCAAACTACTTTCCTTTAGATAAGAGTGTAAAATGATATGACTTGTAGTTTTTGAGGCTTCTGTGCAAGATTGGGCAGCTCCATAAATTTGGGTCCCTGGGATAGGTAGTACACCCTGACCGAAGCATATGACAGAAAACAAAACAAAAATCTAATCACCACAACAGGAAGCAAAGAAGCAGACAAAATGGGGCTCTCTTCCAGAACATGCTCCAGGTGACTTAACACCCCAACAGGCTCTACCCACCCTCTCAAGACCTGTAACCTCTCCTAAGATCACCACCCCATGTGCTTTGAGTTTCTATAGAGTTGCTTCAAGGTACCTTCAAACATTTATTTTGAACTTGATTTATTGTTTTGAATCAATGAATCGATTCATTGATGTGTCCTGATTGTAAATTCTTTAGATTGTTGAAGATTGTTCTTTATAGTTTGTACAATTCATTCCACGAATAGCTCATGTGTATTTGCTGGGGAAAAAATAATATATACATAAAAAGTTGTGGATGACTTTTCAATTTGGGGTTTACATCTCTTCTGCTGGAACCCATTTTGTGCCTGTAGCTGGTGTTTTACTGAGATTGTCGTTGTTGTGATTAAATAACCGAGCAAAGCAGCATGAGGTTGGAGAGGTTTGTGTCGGCTCAGGGTTTCAGAGGCCTTCTTGGATCCTGCTCCGGAGGGGGTGGCAGAGCTGAGCTGCTCCCCTTGTAGCAGCCAGGAAGCAGCTAGAGAGGAAGCCAGTGCTAATGGGTGTCTTCTACATTCAGGGCACTATTTCAGAATTTTGTCATCACATCAGAGAGTTGTGCACCTGTGAGCTCATTGCACACAACTCTAGATGGACAAAAATATTTCCTGAAGGTGGTGACCACTTTTCCCTCTAGACCGAGCATCCTAAGCACTATGGGGATCCTGTTGCCTGAAGGCAGGTGGTGGAGTGGAACCAGAGAATGGCCTGTATGCTTTGAGGAGAGAAAATGGCTTTCAGTTGGTCAGTGATTTGAATGGGAGTCCTACAGGGAGTTTGAGCAACTGGTTATGACCACTATCCCCTTTGTGGATGATGCGTACCATGAGACCACTGTGCCCTCAGCCAGGATGTGCCCTTGAAAACAGCCTAACATCACCACGGTGACCACTGAGTGTCTGGTGCCAGTGCTAACACCAACAGGCACTTACGTAGGATCCGTAGGCTAGCCAGGAATCCTCTTATCACTGTCTTCCCTAAAGGAAGGTTTCTTCATTATTTCCTGAGAGTCACCAAACTGTTGTACTTAGATCTTCATAAACCCCACGGTAGGGCTCTGCATCTTATATTAACACGATCACAGTTCAGGCAGGATGTCGTCGATTGTGGCTCAGAATGATGTTGCCTGGTCCTGTTGGGGATGAAGCAGAAGCGTTCATATATCTTTCATGGTGTCTGGGAGCTTTGCAGTGGTTTATGAGGAGAAATGACACCAGTGACATTTTCCTTGATCTCTCTTTCCTGGTGACTTTTCTGCTTCTTTGTCTTTCTTTACTGTTCCCAATTCTGAATATTCTCTCTGTCCCTCCACTTATTTAAAGCTAGAGGTTCCCAGAGTTTTGATCCTTAGCTTCTACTAAGACCTGCTGCCTCCGATGTCCCAAGTCTCTTTTCCATCTGTTTGGCTCCTTTGAATGCCATTCTTCACTTCCTAAATTGCCTGCTACCCAGGTCCTTCTTAGATGTCTTGTTTGTACCTCAAAATCCAGCATGAGCAGAACTAAGTGTAGATGTTTGAATGAAAATAGCCCTGTAGACTCACATGTTTGAATCCTTGGTCCCCAATTCCTGATGATGTTTGGGAAGGCATCGTGGGTGTGGCCCTTGCTTGAGGAGGTGTGGCTCTTGAGAGGCAGGTTTTGAGGTTTCAATAGCCTCAGGCAAGTCCCAGTTCTCTCTGCAGTTCCAACTGCCTGCTGCCAGCTATTTTCTCTCTGACATCATGGTCCATTTTACCTCTGGAATCAGAAGCCAAAGGATCCTTTCTTCTCTATGTTGCCTTGGTTGTGGTGTTTTACCATAGCCATAGAAGAGTAACTAAAACTGAAGACATTTCTTGTGTGTCTTAGCTTCTTTCTCACGCTCATTCGTGCTTGTATTCTTCATCTCCATCAAATCTGCTTGAGATCTCACAATTATTTGACCCCTTTCCTTCATCCTCTATTGCACTAATCAATCATTAATTATTAGTGCAGCATTTTATTGCCTCCCACTGGAAAGTTTGTGCCTTTCTCCTGCCATATTCCCATTGCTTTTTAAATTTTCAGAATGAATGTATGGAGGGGTGACCGACAAGCTTTGGTAATCCTATTGCTAAGAAGGTAGGTGGATACTGAGAACTTGCTGGCCAGTCAGCCTAGGATATTTGGCAAGTTAGAGGCAAAACCAAGATGGATGGCTCCTGAGGAACAACTCTTCAGGTTGTCTTCTTGCACACACACACACACACACACACACACCACAAACACATACATATAACCCCAAACCTATGTTGTTGTATATATGTATACATGTATGTATGCAAACATATGCATATAACCCCAAACCTATGTGGTTGGTTCTGAAAGTATTTGATAAATTAACATTATCACAGATATCAATGTTGCGTTCTCTTCGAAGATTCCCCCTTGATTTTTAAGCATTTATTTCCATTTTAAAGGAAGCAGATTTCAAGCAGTAGCTTTTAAAGGGAATACGATGCCCTTTGAATTTAAGAATGCTTGGACATAAAGAGAGGAATTGCCCGTTATCTCGTCAATCTGTGAACATTGCTTAGTAGTGATTGCTACCCGGTTTGGGTGTAAAACTTTGGAATATTTTAAGCAGCGAGTTATTTATACTCAAGAGGAGACTGATGGGCTGTTATTGTGGGAAACCAGTGCAGTTGTGGTATCCAAATATGGTACAGGCATGCACAGCTGAAAAGGGCATGCAGCCGCTACTGCAGAATTGGGCTGAATTCTGAGGCGTGGCTTGAAGGTCCACTCTGGAGGCCTGGCTTTGATACAATTCCTCTTTCAAACTGAATCCCTAACCAGCTCAAAACATGCCTTTTTACATGTGTGGGCATGAAATTAATTGGCATAGTTTCCAAGAACCCAGTTAGGTTTTAATTGAAATAATAGTTCTGTGTTTCTAGTTCTAAGGCATTTTAAGTTTGCAAATGAGGGTCATGGTCAGGCTGTAGTTCGCACAATTGCTTTCAAAGAGAGGTTTAAACTCAGGCTCCCAGATTGTATGTTTGCCTTTAACTTAAATCCTTTCTTTGGGCTGAGGTTACGACCCTGGATTCAATTCCCAGCACTTCTAAGTAAATAAACTTTCAGATTGAAGAATTAATGTATCGTAGTATTATTTTGCTCTACAATTAAACAAAAAGGTAGTCTCTATTTGATTTTAGATTTATAGCATACAATTAAAGTGCATCAAAAAATATCCGGAGGAAACTCAAAAGCAGGCCCTTGTAGTTAATTGTTGAGACACATTTCTGCGGAAATGAAGGGCCTGGGGGTGGAGGTGTTGTGATGAAGGGAAGTACTCAGCCATTAACGGAAGGCCAGGGTGAGACACTTTGCCAGGGTGGGCTTTTCAGGAAGTAGGAAGCAGGAAAAGGAAATGGTTCTCTATGGATATTGTTCTCTGCCCCGTGTGTATGAAAACTAGCAGGTGTCATATGCAAAGCAGAGGACAGGTTGTACTGCTTTAATGGAAGGCAAACATTTCACACCGAAGAGTAAAAATAGAGGTATCCTGTAAGAAAGAAAGCTTCCTGCTCAAAGTCACTGCTGCTTCCTGAGGTCAGGTGCCCGGCACGGACAGTGATATTGCAGCCGGTCAGTACAGATGTTTAGGCCGTCGCCTCTCTACTGGAAGCAGCAGAGGCTGAGCCTGCTGCGGCCACACTGAAACAGCCCTGGGGCTCCTCAGGCCGGGAGTGTTCTCTTAGCAGTTCTGTGAAGGTCAATAATTTCACATTGCTGATTCTGTCACTGTCTGAAGACCTGGGCATGTATCCTGGGATTCGTGTTTTGCTAGAGAAAGGTGCTAGAGTGGGGGGTGATGATAGAGAAAGTCTCCCTGGTGGAGCACGACCCTAGTCCTGACTGTCTGGACTCAAAATAGGAGTAGGCTGTGGTTAGAGTCCGTTTGGCTCTCCTTCGCAGGTCTTTAAATGACGGTATTTATTCTTAGCTGCCACATATTTTCACTGATTGAACATGGAATCGCATTTTATTCTGTTCTTTTTTTTTCTGTTAGAGAGTAAGACAGCCTTATTTATGAAAAAAAAAACAACCCAGTAATTATTATAAACTTCTTAGTATTGTAAAATATCATCTGACTGAAGTAAAATTCTTCTCATCGTTCTATACCTTTTTAATGTGCTGTTTGATGTTGGGTGTCTCGACGAGTTTCACACTTAACAAGTACTTTCGTTTTTGTAGGTCTCTGGTGATGTCTCCCCTGCCCTGCTTCTGACATTGTGCTAGTCAGTGCTTAAAAGCAGCCGGAATTTTAGCCATTAAGGACGATAAATTGAACTAGCTGAGCACACGTCTGCTCTTGTTAACTTTCTTCTATAAACCATCTTAGTAGTTGGATACAGAGGGCTTCACTTTTATATATGGATTTAGTGATTGGCTAAACACTTCTGCATCTAGAATCTCGTGCTACTTAGGTCTTCTAAAATGTTTTAAATTTGTTTTGTGTACACATGTGTGTGTGTGTGTGTGTACGCACACTCGTATGTGTTCACATGTGAGCCATATAGCACACGTGTGGAGGGTATGTGTGTGTACATATGTGAGTCATATAGCACATGTGTGAAGGATGTATGTGTGTGTATTCATGTGAGCCATATAGCACATGTATGGAGGGTATGTACGTGTGTGTGTGCATATGAGCCATTTAGCACATATGTGGAGGTTTGAGGAGAACTCTCTGCAGTCTCTTTGCTCCTGGGGATCAAATTCAGAACAACATGGTAGTAAGCTCCTTTACCTGCTGAACTATCTTAGCAAATCAAGGGAGAGCTTACTGTGTGCCTTTGTCAGCCATCAAAACCGGAGAAATTAAATGGCTTACCTCAAGCTATAGAAAGGAATGTTTTGGGAAAGGTGGCATTTGAATTCCGGCCTCTTGGTTACAGAACTGGGGAGCATTCTACACAGTAGTAAAAACGTCATAATGATTAACATTTTCTATAGATTATTTCTATGTCAGCTCTCTGTACCTTTATTAAGTGAAAACTCTCTCTCACACACACTATATTCTGTAGAATTAGAGGGGAAAGAATATATTTCCTTGATAGTAAAGTCAGATAGAGAGTGTTACAGGCCTGTGTATTTTAAATATTTTTCAAAAAAAATAACCCTAAAATAAGCCAACAAAAAGGAATCAGTTTAGGCCCTCAAAATGGACACTGATAAGCTCTTCAGTTAAAATACATATAAATAATATGGTCTAAAAATACACCCATCAGAAACGTCTTGGTCTGTGAATCCCTTAATTTAGGAAGACAGGACAGGGTGCTAGTGTTTGAAAATTCACCTTGTGGATTTTGGCACCAAAGGAACAAAACCGTGGACGACCTGTTGCTGAGTTACTTGGTTTTATGGTGAGGAAGTAAACACCGGAGGAGTTACTCAGCTGAGAAAGCCAGAAGTGGTATCATAGGACCGGAAGACAGGTGGTCATCCCTCTCCTCGCTCCCTGGCCTTGTCTACCCAGGTAGGGCAGGGGCAGGAAGAGGTAGGAAGGCCCTCCTGCAGCCAGGACAAGGAACCTCAACCCACCACAGTTGAACCCGTGACTATGTCAGCAAGCCCTTTTCACTGCAGGTCAACTCGTTTGTAAAGAGTGGCAAAAGTAATCAACAACAAATAAAATTAGTTTTTTAGACAGACCTCACTGATTAGATTTGAGAGTAAATAGTGGCTTATCATACTTTGTGGCTTATCATACTTTATCAGGTACTGTGTGTCTTATTATTAAATGTTCTTTCCCTGAAGGGTCTGTTGCAGGAGGCACACATGAAGGCCTGGGACCTCTGGTACTTGCCGCAGAGAAATAGGTGTCAGACTAATGGCTTCAGCCAGCTCCTCTGCGGACATCTGCAGTGGACAGGGGGCTAAGGGTTACATTTGCTCCCCCCTTTATGAATTCTTCCCTTGAGAACTGTGGGTCTTTGTTACCCATGTGTGTGTCCTTGGACTGTCATAATAATCCAAAAATACCTTGTGACAATATGTATGCAGGAGACCCTGTATAAACAGGTGGGTGGCACTGAAGAAGCATGCCCCTGCCTATGCCATGCTTTTATTATGACTAAATTATTAGCTCCATGGACTTGAGGAGTGCTAAGCAGCTTTTGGTGTAAAAAGCATTCATTCTACCAAAGAGGCCACAGATGTTTTAAAGGCTTAGATTTTTTTTCCAAAGAGTGTGTGTGTATGTCTTTGAAGGTCAGAAGAAGGGTGGTCCTAGAGTTAGAGTGAAAGGTGGTCATGAGCCACCCAGCATGGGTGTGGGACCTGAACGCAGATCCTCTGGAAGAATAGCAGACACTTTACCTAACCACTCTTCAGTGTCCAGAAGTGTGCTTGCCCTTAAACAACTCCAGGGAAAGTGAGCTTTGTTTTGGGCGCTGTGATTATGACTCTGTAGGTGTGTCACTGGTCTGGGTATGTACTTATCTCAGGTGGTGAGACCCAGAGAAGTATAGGAAAAAAATCTCAGGTGGATTGGAAAGTAGAAATTTCTGGAAATATCCATCTCCCCCAACCTCCTAACCTTCACTAGGAAGCTGAGCTATGCCTTCATACTAAGAGAATTGCCTGGTGGACGTTCCTTTTGGCTTCACAGTTTCGCCTTGTGAAATAGGGTGTTTATAAACATTGTGCTTTTAGAGACTGGTCTGTAACCCAGGCCTTCCTTCTCCCTCGGCTTCCATAGTGCTGGATTATAGGTGTATACCAACATGCCCGGTTTACATATGTAATCACAAATTGCGTTGTGAATTATTTACACATCACCTTTTAATAACCTAGCTCTCTTTCCGGAGGTGGCTACAGAGCCCTTTTCAGAGCTTGAAAAAAGCCAGCAGGACACCAAGGGGACTCTTATTTAACCAGTTCCATAAGCAGGTCCTTGTAGATGAGAGAGGGACAGGCTGGGGCCCGCTTCTACCTCTCCTGTCTCCAGAGACGAGGGAAAGTGTCAGTGGAGTGTCATAGTTTGTGTGTGTTTCTGACCTGAGAAGGTAGCGACCTGGAGCCAGGTCACTAGAGCCAGGGCCCCTGGGAGGCCGCCTAACTCCCCTCTGCTGCTACAACTTCATGGAAAAGCTCTTCTGCCCAGTTGTGGAAATAGCTTTCTTGCAGATCTGGGCCGCAGGAGAAATGGTTGGTGTGCTACTTCTCGCCCTGACAGAGCTAGCTGGGAACCGAGTGCCAGAAATAGTAGTGACGTTGAGGTGCTGGTTAAGGGAGGGCCAGATTAGACAGGCTCTTTGCTCAGCATCCACCTGCTTTTTCTGAGCCCATAGGTTAGAGATGTCCCTTGGCGGACCAGATTCCCACCCCTTACCATGTGCAGAGGAGCTGGGGTTTCTAGTGTAGCATTCCCATTGTAATGCACAGAGTACGTGCTTATCAAGGAGTGTTCACAGATAGGAACGCCCATGTGAGGACCATCCAATCCAGTTTATCTTCTTTTCTGATTGTAAAAACACTTGTAGGAGTTTCAGAAAACACGACAAAGTGTGAAAAAGAAAATAAAAACCACTTACTAGGTACCCCCAAATGACCACTGATGATATTTTTGGGAGGGTAGAGACCTGTCTTTCTGACCGAGACTTACTGATGTTTTTAGCCTGTAAATATGGATGTACACAGAGCATGGCATTGAAGCGTTGTGCACATGTGCACAAACACACGGAAGTTTTTTAATAGTTGCATTCACATGATGTTGGCTTCATCCGTGGAAAAATGGGGAAAGGAAGTTTGAGAAACTATAACCCATCTGTGTCTGAGCTTCCTAGTGGGACAGAGGGCTTTGTGTCAGGAGGAGGCTGAACTAAATGGCTGACGTGAGCATACGGCGAGTCAATTAAGGTTCATTAATTGACTCTCTCTGTCTAAGAAAAGCAAACAGGGACAGTAGGAGGTTTGGAGATATCTGTGTGCTCTATCTCTTCCTGTAGAGCTCCCATCGGACTTTGTTGGCTGCCCTGGGAAGCTGATGTCCTCTGGGTTCCAGGCATTCTTTGGTAGAAGGTTACCTTTCCTTTTCTTCCTCCCCCCCCCCCCCCCAGCTTCTTTGCAGGTGCTCAAGCCAACTTCAAGTCTAGCAGCTCTTGTCTTAACAGTATGGAGCTGAGCATCCGATGCTCTGTCTAGGTTCCTGCTTTTGTGGTACATGTTCGCAGGCAAAACACTCATAAACATAAAAAAAAAAGAAAGGAAGGAAGAAAGGAAAGAAGGAAGGAAGTCTCCTAGCAATAAATTCTAAATGTGCTTTAAAAAACTTTTTTTTTTTTTTACCCAACAGTGCCTTCAGAGTACTGGTTGCTTTGGTCCTGTCTGACTGAGTTTCCTGTACGTGTTGTCAGGAGCGAACGGTGGCATCAGTCAGGCAGCATTCTGTTAATGTAATGAAACAATTGACATAATTAACGGAAAGAGAAAAGGTTTGCTTTGGCTTTCTTTTGTAAGTTCCAGTCTAGACAGTAGGCCCCATTGCTTTGGGGCCTTAGGTGAGGTGGCACATCATGACAAGAGCACCATGGTACTCTTGGAAGTTGGTGGGCATTTTTTTAATTATTTATTTTTATTTTATGTGCATTGTTGTTTTTGGCTGATTGTATGTCTGTGTGAGGGTGTTGGAGCTCCTGGAACTAGAGTTACAGACATTGTGAACTGCCACGTGGGTGTTGAGACTCAAACCATGGTTCTCTGGAAGAGCAGCCAGTGTTCCTAACCACCAAGCCATCTCTCCAGCTTGGTGGTGGGCATTTAAGAGGTAGCCTGTAGCACTGGGCCCCTGAGGACCATTTATGGTCTGAGCTCTGGCAGCTCCTGCTCCCGGTGCTCTTGGTTTGAAAGAAAGCTTGTCCTGCTGCCTCCTCCTGTCTTCCTGTCCTTCTGTTCTTCTGGTCAAGAAGCTCATGGTGGCCCACTGTGCAAAGCTGCCTCCTACCAAAGGCCCCTCTGTGTGTTTATAACCTACACACAGGGGCTGGTGTGATGATTTGTGCAAGGTGGAGTGAGCATACCTGATGCTTAGCGTCTTCCCGTCCTCAGACAGTGGTCGTGTGTCTGATGGGAAGCTCTCAGCCTGTCAGTGATACTGAAGTATGTATTGGACAGCTGCAAGGCTAACTTGTCTGACTCCAGAGTTCTGCTTCAGGACCCCAGAGTTCATTCATTCCGGCAAATTGCAATTTTTTTTCAGAATCTCAAATTTATTTTTAAAAAGTTTTAATTTTTAAAAATTGAAAATACTTTTTCATATTCTATATTGGTTGCCTCTCTTCCAACTGTTCTCAGGTCCTCCCACCTTCCCACGCACCTGAGTCCATCTCTCTCTGTCTCTCTCTTTCACTCATTAGAAAACAAATAGGATTCTAGCAAAGTAAAATAAGGTAAAACCAAACAAACAGATTCACAGATGAAAAGAGACTTGAAGACAAAGCACAAGAAACACATGCAGACTCAGAGACACACACATTCGCACACATAGAAAGCCCACAATAACCGCAACCTGGAAACCATGACATACAAGCAAAAGGCATGGTTTAAAAAAAAAGAAATGTCCATGTCCACACTTAAACATTATGAGACCAAAAACAAACAAACAAACAAACAAAAACACCCACCATCTCCAAAAGCACTATTCAGTTCACTTTATGTTGGCCATCCACTGCTGGACATAGATCCTGCCCTTAAAAGTTTGCATATGCAGTGAAACATGATTGGAGAAAATTATTTTTTCCTTTCCAAGCAGCTATTAATTGGAGACACCTTCCGGGTTAGCTTATGTCCACCTCCTTTCTTAACCATGGTGACCACATCCGGCTTAGACCTGTGACGGCCCCGTGCATGCTGCCACGGCCTCTGTGTGTTCATGTGTGTGTCTGCCGTGTGGTCTCTAGAAGGCCTTGTTTTCTTGGTTTCTTCTGTCCCCTCTGGCTCTTACAACCCTTTTGCCTCCTCCTCTTCCTCCACAGAGTTCCCTGAGCCTGGGCAGGAGGGATTTGATGGGGTCATCTCCTTTGGAACTGAGTTTCCCGAAGTTCCTCGCTCTCTGTAGACTGTCCAGTGGTGGGTCTCTGTATTTGTTCCCGTGTGCTGGAGGAGGACACATCTCTGATGGTGGCCAAGCAACACACTGATCTATGTCTATGGCGGAATGTTGTTAGGAGTCATTGTATTGCTACAGCTTTGTAGCAGAACGATAGTATTTGGCTTTCCCCTTGGTCTGGGGCTTATCTAGTGTCAGGTTATTGGCCACCTGGGCAGTGTCAGGTCTGGGTCCCCTCTCATGGAACGGGCAGCCAGGCTGGCACTGGTTACTTGCACGCCTTCTGTGTCACTTTTGTCCCCATGTGTCTTGCATGCAGGTCACCATTGCAGATGGAACGCTTTACAGCTGCGTTGGTGTTTACCCTCCCTTCTCTTTTGGTAGAATGCTAACGTCTTCTTCACCATAACACTAGTTAAGTAGGCCTAAGGCTCTTGACCAGCCCCCGCTTGGCTTTTCCATGTTTCAAGAATGCCACCGGTATTGTCTTCAG
>CM053745.1:23166518-23184726 GCA_028658305.1 Pachyuromys duprasi | reverse complement strand
GACCCATTTGGGCACTGCCGAGGGACTTCCTCATGCGCAGCTAGCTGATGGCGTCATGGCTCGAGCAAATGTGTGAGGGAATGAAAGAGCACGTGGCTGGACAGGAAGCCAAGGAGAGGGAGGGACAAGTTTTGCTCTTACTGGCTGGTACTGGGATCCTGCAAGCACTATGATAGATAACCCTGTCCATGAGCATGCCCTAGGCTCCTCCGCTAGGCTCCACCCCTTAAAGGATCTCCCTGCTTCCTAACACCACCATCCTGGAACCAACAGGGAAAACACAGCAGGAGCCTCCCCTTTTGGAGGCAGAGTGTGGTAAAGGCATTAAGTGAGGAGACACGAAGCTGGCAGCCGTGCTGGGCTAGTCACGGTTCCTGAAATTCACAGGAATTGCCAGTGGATCACACTGCCTGAATTCCACAGGCTTTGCAGCTCCTGAGGTTGACAGGTTATGGTAGAGTAGCAGGGTAATTTTTGCAGATTGTGTATACATCCAGAAGCGTATGGTTAAATCAGAAATCACTTCTGACAAAACACTTAATGAACTCAGAGATCAGGGAGAGCTGGGCTCTGATTCTGTGAGGAGTTTGGCATGTCCGAACGGCGCTGTGTGTCCCTTAAGCACTGAGCTGACAGCACTTCTTGTTCCACACCTTTGTACTACGACAGTCCTGCTTCAGAGTTTCAGAGTGCCTGCCGGTTGTAGGAGCCGGGCAGTGCAAGCTCTTGACGTCTTTTGTTTTTTGAGACAGGGTGTCTCTGTGTAGCCTTGGCTGTCCTTAAACTCACAGAGATCCACCTGCCTCTACCTCCCAGAGTGCTGGGATTAAAGGCGTGTGCCTCCATGCCTGGCTCCTCTTGACCTCTTGACTGAAGGAACCCAGGCTAGGGAGACAATGACATACTGAAGTTCGCTGCTCATGGTAACTTGAGCTTGAAGCACCCTCATCAGTGGCACTGTCCAGTAGGCATCCAAGGCAAATGAACAAACAAACAAACAAATAAAAAAATGTGGTGTAAATGTAGCCATATTGAAACAGTTAAGAGAAACAAGAGAAAATGTCTTTTGTAACATCGATCTTAACTTTAGAGGGGTAAAGCAGTGTGACTCCTGTATGTACCTGACAGAAAACCATCGAGATCTGACTGTTTGTACTAAACCTTTCCTACCAAGTCCTGTACTCGTCATCCAGGGGTCGTGTGCCACACTTAGGATCAGCTACGTACCGGGTGCTCGCTGCCACCAGGGCTGTGGGTCATCACTTTGATGACAGCTCCTCAGCTTTGATGTGCTCTCTTCTGGTTCCCCCTGGGGCTGGGCAAGTGTGCTTTTAGTAAAAAGGTTTTTTTTTTTTGGTGGTGGTGGTGGGGGGCAGTGGGCTGGCTCAGTAGGTAAAAGGAATTTGTCATCGAGCCTGATGACTTGAGTTCAATCCCTTGGACCCACATGGTGGGAGGGGAGACCCAACTCCTACAGTTGTTCTCGGACTTCTGCATGTGTACCGTGGCATGCACACACACTAATTTAAAAAAAAAACATGTACAGCATGTATTTGTGAGGCAGGTGAAAAATATACTAATGATCTATATGGCCAGCCTTGGTTAAGGTCACAGACTAAAAATAAAGATCATTTTCCATCCATTCTCATTTATCTTTGATTTGGTGATATTTATTTACTTATTTTGCCTAAAATAGCAATGTTACTCTAGGTAACTGTGTCGTGTCAGGTTATTTTTAGTTATCAATTGGGGAGCGAGTTCCCTGGAGAGCCAGATGTCATTCTTGAGCAGGAGGCTTTTGTTTTTGAGGTTGCAGGTTAGCAATTTAAAAAAAAAAAAAAAAAGCAGGGCACTCCCCAGAGCATTCAGAAAACTCACCATTTAAGGCTTGTGTGCTGAGCAAAATCACAGCCCACTGCCCTGTAAGCATTGTTTGTTGGCTGTTTTGGAAAAGCTGTTTCAAACATTTTCACATCAGAGTTTTCTGAATAGAGTCAGACCCACTTCTGAGTGTGCACGAACATTCCAGAGTTAATGTCCACTTTAGAAAGAAAGCCCAGATACCTCTGCCATCAGAAAGAAAGAAAGCAGCTGTTTCTTCTTAGTTTTTTTTTTTTTTTGGCAAGAAAGTCAAGCTGCAAAACACCATCTTAGCCTTGCCATTACATTACAGCGACCTGAGAGTCTCGAGACAGACAGTATCCGTGTCAGCCATTGACCCGTACAGCCATTGCCCCGCACAGCCATTGCCCCGCACAGCCATTGCCTCGCACAGCCATTGCCTCGCACAGCCATTGCCCCGCACAGCCATTGCCTCGCACAGCCATTGCCCCGCACAGCCATTGCCCCGCACAGCCATCACCCTGCAGATCCATTGCCCCGCACAGCCATCACCCTGCAGATCCATTGCCTCTGCCCCACATGACCGTTGCCTAGCACAGCCGATATCTTGTGTGACTATTGCCCAGTATGGTCAGTGCCCCCCGCAGCCTGCTTGTTTTCCACCCCAATGCAGGCACTAGCGCAGGAATCCTAACTCTACATCTGATCCTTTTAGCATCACTACTGACACAATAATCTAGGGCTCTCAGACCTCCTTGCCTACTCTAAACGGTTTCCTCACCGTCTCTTGCAGCATAGATGTTGTGCGTGTGAGTGCAGTTTTGTGGGAAAAGAGAGAAGGCTGACGTTTGCTCAGCATCTACTTCTGTCAGGCTGTTAACTAATTCACCCGCATCATTTCATGAAGCCCTAAAGTAACCCAGCAAAGCAGGTACCATGTTGATACTCTATAGTCAAGAGCTGGTATTGGAGTTATTTACCTAAGGGGGCAGAGCTGTGTGTCTGATTAAAGCCCACACCAGGACTGAGTTCAGTGATACAGAACTTGCTTGGTGTGTGTGCCTCTCCTGGTTTCATTCCAAGAACTACAAAGATAGGCAGGCAGGTAGGTAGGTAGCTCAATCAATAGATGATAGATTTCTGTATACATGCATACACACACATACATACATACATACATACATACATACACACACACACACAGTTGATAGTTGAGTATACTTGATAGGTGAAGGATGTATAGACATAGTTTAAAGCATGAGGTAATCTCTGTCACCTAGACTCTAGGTGAGCATCTCATTTAGGACAGTGATTTATTTCTCTGGAGTTCTTTGTTTGCTGTGACTTTATTTAAACTGTGACAAGCCATGCCTTGCAGGTGAGGGGAGATATTCTCCCTGATGACTCTGGACAAATGGACATGTTTGAATGTTTCCTCACAGTAGAACCAGGTCAGGTTGTGGGGACCTGTAAATAACTTGTTAAAACCTTTGGAACTTGTTGAAAACAAGATGTGCATGCGTGTGCGTGCGTGCGTGCGCGTGCTTTTTTGTGTTTGTGTGTGTATGTTTGTGGGGGCCAGAGATCAGAGATTGGGCGTCTTCCTCAATCAAGTCTCCATTTGTATATGTGTATCTCTGTGTGTTTGTGTGTGCACAAGTGTGGGTATAGTACGTGCATGTCTGTGTATACATGGGGTGTGATCTGTGCTTGTGCTTGTGCATGGTGAGGCCAAAGAAGAACGTTGAATGTTTTCTATCACTCCGCCATATTCCCATGAGACAGGCTCTCTCAGAGAACCTAGGACTTTCTGTATTTCAGAGATGCTGGCTGGACAGCAGGCCCCAGCAGTCCTTTCTCAGCCGTCCACAGCCCAGTGCAGGGAGGCGACAGGTGCACACGGCCAGTTTAGATCAGTGCTGGAGATCTGGCTCAGCTCCTCATCCTTGGGCTGCAGGTGTTCCCTCTGAGCCGTAACTCCAGCCCCTCTGCCTTATTTTGTGAGGCGAGATCTCTCACTGACACTGAGCTAGCCTGGCTGGCTGGGAATCCTCTAGTCTCTCCCCCACCCAGGGCTGGGGTTACAGCCAAGCTTTTTACACGGTTGCGGAGATACAAACTCAGGGTTCCCACAAGGGTTTCCCTGGCTGAGCCATGTCCAGAAATGCGGCTCTTCTCCTGTTCAATCCTGCTGACGGATGAGGTGTGTTTGGTAAGAGGTGCTGTATAAGCGCCGGGTGTCATAGTTAACTGGCAGCTGTGAAGATAAGCACACTAATGGCTCAGTAAAGTTGGGCCTTTTATGGATGAGACCTTTGCCAGAGACTCAGGAGCTCCACGCTGGTGCCGGGTGCTGAGTGGCTTGCTGGCCTTGTTGGCCTTTTCTCAGTTCTGTCCTCCTGCACTCATTCAGTGGTCGAAAGCACCCTGCCTCCGTGTAAAAGAACACAGGCAGGGCTGGATCCAGCCGTACTGGTTGGAAGGTGTGCTTCTAGGCCCTAATTAGACACGTGGTTTTTTTTTATTCCATTTTCACGAACTGTCTGGTTTTGTGGGAGAACTTGAGCTACGAGACTGGTGACAAACTTCTGAAGAGAGTCCCTCCCCAGGATTTTATGCGGAGTGTTCCCGCCTCTGAGGTGGGTGTGGGCTTGTGTGGCAGTGTGCCGGCTGTAATCATTGGTCCATTAGTGGTCTCTGGAAATGTCTTCGACCTCTTTGGTTTCTGTGGAAACCCAGCAGTTACTCAGGGCCCCTTCGTGGCTTCCATTTCTGTCTTTGTTATCAAGAACAGGGAGTGGAGCATGTATTTGTGAGCAGAAGGAGAGCTAGGAGGCATAGTTTCTTGGTAAGAGGCATGGGTATTAGGACATCATTTATCATGCCAAAGGTTTGCTTGGAAGGGCTCATGTTTAAATTAATGTACTTTTTTTTCTTCCTTTTTTCGAGTTCTGACCATAGGCCCTGAGGGTTATTTTATTGCCAGCAAATGACAGTTGACATTATGGAGTACCCCTCAATGTTTTCATTACTTCTTGTGTAGTCAATGGATTTTCCTGGTACAGAGAGAAAATTAGAATGAATTAATATTCATTTGTTTCTTCGGCATGTGCAGGTTAGGAACCGTTTGGGTGTGAGCGCCCTCCTTCCATCATGTGGGTTGCAGGTGTCAGGGATGAACTCAAATTGTCAGGCTTGGCAGCGGGTGCCTTTTCTAACTGGCTCATATTTCTGGTGCTTGTCTCTCCTTTTACATGAGCTCATAGGGAGTAAGATGCCTGCTTGCCCAAAAGTTGCACAGTGAGGCATACAAAAGGCTTGGCTCCATGATGGTTGGAGACTGTCTGTAAGTTGCATTGCCACCAATGACATAAAGACCCAATTTTCTTATAGACATTCTCCTGCTGGTATGGTCACTCCATCACGGAGTGTGGTTTAAGTCATTGTTAGACTCTAAATGATGGAGTTGGGTTAGCTGGTCCATGAAAAGCTCATATTTGCGTATTTATATTGTTATAATTAGATTTATTTCTCTATCACGAAGAGTTAAATTGGCAAATCAGTCGCTCGTGATCCTTGTATTGTACAATTGGGATGTGATTACATTGTATATGCAGTGATTTCGCTGAAACTTAGATTAGTTATTCTCCAAGACATTGTAGCTTGGGGCTAATAGAAAATTCCGAAGGAATTAATTTGAATATTCTAGTAAGTTAAATGAATGTGAAATTTACAATCTGATAGTCTTCACTAATTGTAGACATGTAAAACATTGCTATTTGTTTTTTTAAATTTATTTTTCTAAGTATTATCTTTTCCCAATAATCTTTCGGAAAAGCCCTATGACTTTTTAGGCTAAATTTGTATAGAAGTATTCTAGAGAATGAGGCCATTCTAGAAATACTGCTTGCGCATTTTCAAGACTGAAACATCCCCAGACATGTAGACTATTATCTCTGTTTCCTCCTCCTCAAGCTAATTAGACATAAGTTCCCATGGGTTTATTTTTATGATGAAATTCATAACCTCTTTAAACTTCGATGAGGTCCCGTGGCTCCTGGGGAGTAGATTTGCCCTGTTTTTTCCATATTGAATGTACAGCAGCAGAAGGACTGTCTATCCCTTATATCATGGGTTTGCCTGAAACTCTTTTGCTCATTATGGGGAAGAATAACTAGGAGGAATGTAGAGTATTAGTAACATAACTGACCCTGGCTATCCACCCTTTACAATTTAAGCAGGGCACTGGCCTCTCTGTTTGCGCTTGTCCGCAGGTATCCTGTCTCTTAGATGGAAAAAAATCGGGTGCCGATCAGATGTGGCATTGTTCCATGTGCAGTAAGTAGGTGCTATCTCTACCAGCATGTGTTGAACTGCTGCTGGCAGGAGTTGGTTTTGTTTGTTAAGACGGCAGTGTTAGGAATTTGTGCTGGGAAGAGTCACCTTGGCTTTAGGAGTCCAGCATACTTTGACACAAGGCAATGTAAGTGTGTGTGTGTGTGTGTGTGTGTGTGTGTGTGTGTGTGTGTGTGTATTTTTTAATGGAGCAAGGCCAAGGCTGAGTTTGATCTCTGGAGAGGGCATTCTGTGAGTGTATTGCCTAAATATAAATATACAGGTTGTCCTTCAACATCCCTTTTCTCACTCTTTTTTTTTTTTAAAGAAAAAAATCTTATAGTTATATCTGTCTTTGAGACTTGTGGAAATTATAGAGTTCACACTGAGATGGCTCTCCACAATTATTGAAAAGTTTTTCCGTACAGTCACTTATAAGACCTACAGAAACTTAATTTATAGTTCAATAACATGAATCCTCTCCACAGACAGAAAATAATGCCAATGGACTCTTCCCCACAACCCTGCCTCCACTTCTGACATCATCAGTCCTGGGCCAGGCCTGTGTAGGTGTACATCTGTGTAGGCCCACATCTGAGGTGACAGCCGCCTCAAGCTTGCCTGGGTTCCATGCTGGTGAAGGCCATTGGGAACTAGAACGGAATGGGCCAGGTGCTGCTTCATAACTTACTTAAGGCATGAAAAGAGCCAGTTCTCACTGGAAGGATTTGCTCTTAGATTCCGTGGTGGAGGGTTGTTGTTGCTTTGCTATTTTGTTTTAAATACAAAATAGCTTTGTATGTGTAGGTGGCTTTTTTTTTTTTGGATCAGGACAAAGGCAGGCATCAGCTAGGGCAGTTCCCTGTAAAAACCCTGTGACCCTAACTTCTCTCACCGTACTTCCCTCCTCAGTTGATGTAGGAGAGCGCAGTGTGTCAACTGCTTCAGGCACACTCTTTGATGGGACTTCAGTCTTTTGCTCTCTTACCAGTGGTGGTACTGTGCCTCAGTGAGGTAGTGTCCTTTGAGCAGGTGTGTGACTGGCGAGGATCATGAGGGCAGAGCTAGAGGATGGGGATGACTGACTGATGTAGCCCTGGCCCAACAGGATCCTGGTTGTGGGGCTGGAGTATCGAGCAAGGAATCGACTGGATAGGGATCCATTCATCTAGGCTGAAGGAAAGTGGCATGGAGTTTTGGAACAAGGACTTGGTGACCTCTAAAGTGAAAGGTTGTTTTGCAGGTTCATAAGTAACGTGGGCTAGTTAATGACTAAACCTCACGGGGATAGCCTGAATTTGTCTTTGGTTCTGCAACAGCAAGTGGGACCTGCCTAGACTTTGACTAATATAGTAAAACATTCTAGGGTCCCAGCTGCAAGGTAGAAGCCACAGTATTGTGGGCTATCCACATCAGCAGGTATTAGAAATTTTGTCCCTGCCTTACACCAGGTCCTCTGCTAAGTACCAGAAAGATGGAGCAAATGATACAGGTTCTTGTGCCTAGAAACGCCCAGCTTCTCAGAAGAAGACGGATAAGGGAGCAAGCGAACTACAGGCACACACTGCCTGCAAAGGGAAAGGGAAAATTACACATTCCCAGGTGTCGTTCAGAGCAGGAGAGGGTGGTTTCAATGTGAAAAGATGAGGCTTGGGTTGAGCACTAACAGATGAGTAGGAGGCAAGAAGATAATGCCAGAGCTTGTATATGAAGCAATGAGGGAGCCTGAATGAGTTTTAGGCCTGTGAAACCAGTATGGCCTTCACTGAAACTGTTAAGTGGTGACTGCATGGCTTGCCTGTAGGATGCAAGAGAGAATATTCAGAGAATGGTCCTGAAGAAACTGAGAGGCCTCCTCACAAGGGCTGGCCCTTGCTGATGTTTCTGAAAGGTTATGCTGATGAACAACAGAATGAAGTTTGCATTGGGATAGCTCTGTTTGTCAGGGATGGATATGATTGGGCGGGGTCAGGGAAGGAACAGAAGCTAGCCAGAGAATGTCATGTGCAAGAGGCCGTCTGAAAGATAACACAGTGTGGACTGAAGGAGGTTCTAGAAACGTGAGGGGAAAATGCAAAGCCCAGCAACTTACTGGAGCTGAAGGGAAGATGTGGGGGGAGGGATAATGAGTTTTTATAACATAAAGAGAACTGTGTCTTTATTTTCTGTGGCATGAGCTGGTTCTAATCTGGGATTAGTGAGGTACTGAACTTCCCAAGCAAAGATGACAAAATCCTCATACCCCACACACTTGCTTACGAAATGTGTGTACAGCCGTGGGCCACAGCTTTCAGCTGTGTGATAGCAAGGAATAAATTGTACATCCAGTTGGTGTGCTAGTTTTTCTCTGTGTAACGGCTTGGTATGATGGGAGGCCGTGTACCCTCCCTTCTGAACGGTGGCTGGTAATTCCTTCCTAATGTCAACTGGCCCCTGCCTGCCTGGGACCACAAAGCCTCATTTTCCTGGGCTGTGAATATTGTGAGCTCATACGTTTATGGTGGGAATCGAGCAGGGGATGAATGTCAGTGATGTCTTTTCTCCCCTCAAAGGGAAAAGGAGAGCAAACTCCTTTCCTTCACTGTGGGGCCTCACTGACTGGGGACCTGGAGACCAGTATAGAAGTATAATATGTTGTCCAAACTTTTAAGTGCTTTGAGGGGAATTCGCATGAAGTGCTGGGGGAAAAGGCACTTGTTATTTCTGTCTGACTCCCCCACTCCCCGAACCCTCCTTTTGCTGCAGGATGTCAGCTGCAATGAGATCACTGCCTTGCCCCAGCAGATAGGCCAGCTGAAGTCTCTACGAGAGCTGAATGTCCGGCGAAATTACCTTAAGGTTTTACCACCAGGTAAGAAAGGAGGGCAACGGGAGACAGCAGGGTTTTGTTGTTGTTGCTTGTTTGTTTTTGTTTTGTGTTTATGAGGCGTGGTGTGGTCTTGTGTGTGTATACTGGTTGTTACTAATAATTTGAATCTCACTGGCGGATATCAGAACAGTGATGTCCAAGTTGTAGTGTGAATCAAGGCTACATCAACATAACCATTAGTGGGATGTATATTAGTTTTCTAGGGCTACTATGGAAAGGACCTGTCATTAGAGAGCGTGGCTCAAATGACAGCAATGTTTCTCTCCACTATTCTGTGTTGTTGCTTCCAAGGCCTTTGTTCATGGCTCATAGATGCTTGTCAGTTCCCCTCCCACTATTTGTGTCTGTGTCCTGATCTCTTTTTACTGTTACACCAGAGGATTAAGATCTACCCTAATGACCCAGTGTTATGTAATTCCCCTTTAAAGGCCTTGTCTCCAAATACCGTTGAATTCTGACATATTAGGGTTAGGGTTTCTATATCTGAATTTGGGGGCATGGACTTGGCCAGCCCATAACATGGCGGCATGGATTCTTTTGAAATGGTGTATGATGTTCCAGGGAATGAAGCTAACTGTCTGCAGGGGACAGGCTTGGTCCTGCAAATCCTGGATGTCGGGATCTCTAGCTTTAGGAACACTGGTTGGAAGCCCACAGCGTTCTCACTTGGCCTCTAGATGAGGGTGATGCTACTGCTGAGTCATCCTTGCACTGGGATCCCTCTTACAAGTTCCAGTGACGGCCCTAAAGCTTTGATTGGTTTCCCTGACCCTAGCGCATTCAGTCATATGCACAGACAGCTCTTGCAGTATGTCCCTATTGTCCAGGGCATGAGAGTTTAAGCACAAGACATATTTACTTAGAAATTCTAAGGGCTTACAGGGTCTAGAGGGATAGCTGAGTGTACAAAGTATTTGCTCCATAAGCATGAAAGTACGTTTGGATCCCTGGCACTCACAAAAAAATCCAGGTATGAGTGCAGGAGGGTACACCTGCAGTCTTTGTACTGAGGAGGTGTGGAGATAAATGGATCCCTGGATTAGCCTTAACTGTCAACGTGACGTAGCCCAGAATCACCTGAAAAATGTTTCAGAATTATCAGGTTGGTTTGTGGACAGATATGAGGGATATATATGAAGGATTGTCTTGATTGTGAATTGACATAGGAGGGTCCACTCCACTGTGGGTGGTACCATCCCTACACAGGTGGTCCTGGGCTATGTAAGAAATGCAGCTAAAGGCAGAGAGCAGAGCAAGCAGTGTTCTATCTCAAGTTCCTGCCTCAGTTGTTACCTTGACCTCCCTTGACAATGGACGCTGTTGGAATACACCTCCTCCTGTAAGCTGGTTTTCACCACACTGTGTTATCACAGCAACAGAAGGCAGACCACAGCAGAGATCCTGTCTCAAAAATTAGAAAAAAACAAAAGAGAAAGCAATAGAGAAAGACACCTGATGGCAAACTCTGCCTTCCACGTGTGCACCACATGTGTGCACGAGAACATCTGCACATATTCATCCTCTCTCTGTCTCTCCTCTCTCTCTGTTTCATTTCTCTTGTGATTAAATGTCCTGATAAAAAGCAACTCAGAGAAAAAGGAGTATTTTAGCTCATAGTTTACAGGCAAGTTACAGTCTATCATGTTTGGAGGTCAAAGTGACGGGAACTTGAGGAAGCTGCTCACAGCCACAGTCAGGTCCAGAGAATGAATGCAGCATGACTGTTTGCTTGCTTGTCTGTGCTGAGTTCAGTTTCTACTCTCGCACAGAGCTCGAGACTCCCTCTATAGTGAGTGAATGATGCTGCCCACATTATCATAACTTAGGTCTGACAATTAAAGCTAACCATCAACACACACATATCAAAAATGAGTACACGAGAAGCAGAATGCCAAGTACTTCTTCAAAACAGGCCCTGCTTTCCAGAGATTATGTTGATTTCCATAGATTTGTTTAAGAGCTCTTTGATGTTCAAAGGATACTTTAAATTTTTATTTATTCTTTCAGAGTTTCATACATGTTTTGATCATGTTCCTTTCCCTCCCCAGTTCTTACCAAATTCAACCCTGCTTCCCTCCCTAGCCAACTTTGTTCTCTGTCTCTTTTATTTTAATTTCTTAACTCATCAGGACCAAGTTATGCTACCCAAGTACTCTTGGATTTGTGGCTTTCCATGGGAGCATGGTCAGTTTACCAGGAGCTACACTTTTAGAGAAAATCGTCTCTCCCTCTTCCAGCAGCTAATAGTTGCCAATAACTCCATGACTAGGAGTAGGATTTCATGGCCAGTTTTCGTCTCCATGTTGGGATTTGGTCCTACACGGAACTTGCCTGTGCTGTTGCAACTGCTACAAGATCATATGTTAAGCTCCCCTTCTGTATCCAGAAATCATTGTTTCCTTGTTATCCACTGTCTGGATCTTACACTTTCTCACCCTCTCTTCCTCAGTGATCCCCAAGCCCTGGGAGGAGGGGGTGGGCTATACATGTTTCTTTTAGAGCTGATTCTCATATTCTCTTTATCTTGGCCATTTGCAGTTCATCTACTGCTTCTTAGATGAGGGTTGAGAGATATACTGAGCTATAATGATAAGTCATTAGGAGTCAGTTTAGTACAATGACAGTTTTTAAGCAGAATTATAATAGTGGATTCTACCTTAGGGCCTATTACCTGTCTAACCACAGGTTCTTGCCTTATTTATGATGGTACGAGGTATGGTTTTCATCTTGTGGGGTGGACTTAAATCCAATCAGAAAATGGTTGCTCATTTCTCTGATGTTTGAGCCACTATTGCACAGGTGGGCATGCCTTACCAGACTAGTGATTTTTGTAACTACCAGGGTTCACAGTTGGTACAATTGATACTTATTTATTTCCTCTGGTAGCATGCACACTACCTTCAGGTTCCATCAACGCTAGCCAATAGGGATGACGTTTCCAGGTCAGCACCAGGTTGAGTCTGCTATGTTCTATGACTCAAGTTTGTGGTATCTCCAGAAGCAGGGTCTTCCTGTCAAGTTCTGGAGAGTAACCAAGAGCACTGGCAATAGCCTGTGGTGTTCGGGGGCCAGTGGGACCCCAGTGGCCAACAACTGCAGAAGAAGTAAACCATTCTCAGTGTTGGGCTTTGGTTTTGTTTTGTTATCCTCTGGTGTCTAGTTAGGGACATGGTTGCCGCATTATAGGTTGTAAGGTAACCCTGAATTAACTCTTCTTACGTATGTGCATCGACACAGGAAACTTCTGCAGTATCAGATTTCCATATGACTTTTTTGGAAGTCATCTTAGTGCAAAGCACATACTTGAAAGCAGGTGGCATCTGCTTTGTTTGGTATTTATTAGTGTGGCAGTTTGAAAGCTGCATGAATTTTATTTATTTATTTATTTTGCCATCATGTTACTGCTTATTCAAGACATGGAAAGAGCTCCCAAGAACATGTGGTAGAGCACTGTGCTTGATGGGAGAGGGTTCAGCTGCCATTTTTCACCCTGTCTTCCTAGCTTGCATTCAAAGAAGAATTAGAAAATACCTCTGTGTAGGAGTGATTGCCTTATCTGAAATGAGCTCATATAAAGAAACTTACTTTTTCCATTTGTTACTGCCCGGTCTCAATTTTTTTGAGTGTATAAAACTGTTCCCTAATAATAACTACAAATAATAATGGTGATAACTACAAACAAGATTTTAATTCACAGCACATCTGCATAGTACAACCTTTCAGGCATTAAGGCGCCTTTAGATTGAAGCTGCTGTGGTAATCATTGTGGAAATGTCATAAATAATTGAACCCGTTTCCAGAAGGGAAAACCTATTACATCATTGGGTGGCCACAGTGTAGGGCAGAGGAAGAGAGAGCACCTGTGAGCCTACACCTGTGTTTCTCTGACCGCTTTCTCCCTCACCTTGAGAAAAATTCTTTTCCCTAAAAAGATCAGTTACAGCTAACTCTGCCTTCCATAATTATGTTTTCCCAGATTTGATATTTTAAAACACACCCAAAGCTAAAACTTAAGCTTACTGGAATGTCCTTTTTTATTAAAAACAAAAACAACCCCCCCCCCTGAATATCAAGTTTCTTTCTGCCTCAGTCTAGAGAACTCTGTTGACAAGAGTGTTGATACCACCAGTAAGCTTATGAATGACCTTCCATATTTACTTACTTTTGTTCTCTTGAGGAATCGCTCCTCATATGTTTTCAGTTTAAGTTTGAGGAGGGGAGAAAAATAGAAGTTTGCAGCCCAATACCCCAGTCAGTTTTGTGTGATTTTTCCAGATATGATGGCAGGGACTGAGGTATTCTTGCCTGTCTTTGAATGGAGGGAGAAATGTGGAGTTCCTTCTCAGCTTCCTCCTCCTCCTCCTTCCTCTCTTCTTCTTGTCCCTCCTCTTCCTTCTCCCAATCATCTTTCTCCTGCTTCTGTTTTCCTCCTGTTCCTCTTCCTTTTCCTTTTGTCTCTTCCTTATCTTCCTCTTGTTTGCCTCCCTCTTCCTGTTTTCTTGCTTCTCCACTTCCTCGTTTTTCCCTTTTTTTGACTTCCTTCCTCTTTACTTGTTCCACATCTTGACCTTTTCTGGGTCAGCCTTGCAGGCTTGTCATTCCCTCCTGTGCATCACTGCTGTGAGATCATAGGGTTTTCCTTCCCCTACACCGCTACAGATTGGAACCAAAGGGCAAGGAAGTGGTCATTGTAAAAGCACCCCTTATCTGTTTACCTGTGAGTTCTCTACTCCCCCAAATAGGCCTCTGTCATGATTCAGGGTCTTCATTTTAGTTGATAAAGAATTGCTGGGAATACTGGATGTGTAATCACTATTGTCTAAAAAGCCCCTTTTCTTCTAGCAAAGGACTCACACAAGCCCTGTACCACAGAACACAGAGTCCCTTTAAATTTTAACACTGGTGAGACAGCCTAACTCTGAAGCTGCTTGCCCTGGGAATCCCAGTCCTTCTTAGTTGGTCTACAAAGTGTAACATGAAAAACCTTATCATACGATTAGGTTTTGTTTGTTTGTTTGTTTTTGTTTTGTCAATTTGACACAAGCTTGGGCATCTGGGAAGTGAACCTCAGCTGAGAAAAATGCCTCCACCCACTTAGCCTGTAGGCAAGTCTGTGGGGGCATTTTCTTGATGAATGTTTGATGTGGGGGGCTCCAGCCCACTGTAGGTGGTACCCTCCCTGGGCTTGGTAGTCCTGGGTGCTCTAAGAAAGCAGGCTGAGCAAGCCAGCAAACACTCCTCCATGGTCTCTGCATCAGTTCCTGCCCTGACTTACGTTTATGGTAGACGGTAAGCTGTAAGCTGAAATAAGCCCCTTCCTCACCAGGTTGGTTCTGGTCCTGGTATTTATCCCAGCGGTGGAAACAGACAGGACCTTCCTTCCCTCTTTTTTCACTCTTATGCTTCCAACTCCACTATGCACAGCTGCCCCGTAACTCCTCCCTGTGCCCACAGCCCTGCATCCAAACAACCTTTAGAAGTATGGCCTGAGACTCATGGCCGCCCCCGATGGAGACTTGAGCTGCTCAGACCTGGGTGGAAAGAGATTCCTTGGCATACGTTTTGAAATGCGTTTTCTGAGTTTTATAGAGTCTGCCATGGACTTTACTTTGAGACCTGGGAGTAGAGTGTTCTTTCTCCCCCTAGAGTTTTGGTCTCTTTACTCTGTTCCATAAGACCAAGTAAAGCTCTGAGGTATGAAAGATGGAAAGCACCTATCATTCCTAGGTCCTTGACTTCTGTGAAGACGCAGCACTTACCCAAAGGAGTTAGGTGGTCTTAGGGGAGCTAAAGAGTTGATTGAAAGCCTCAGCCATGTAGGTGATGGAGGAGGAGGCAGAGGAGGAGGAGGAAGAGAAGGAAGAACAGGAAGAACAGGAAGAACAGGAACAGGAGGAACTAATTGCTTCTTAAGGGCTCCTTAAAGGCTTTGGTCCTCTCCTTTGGGTCCTCTCCCTGTCTAGTTTCTGGCTCGCTTCCACTTTAGAAGGCCAGAAGTATCTGAAGCCACTCTAATTTTGCCTTTAAGAGCTCCCATACCAAAAGTGCTGGGCACCATTCCGAAGTGACCCCACGGTGGTCACCACCCAGCCAGCTCAGAGATCTGCCAGCACCGCCCTAGGCTCTGGTATGGCTTGAGCCTCACTTTGCTCCATGGATTATATCTGAGGTTGTGCCCAGCAGCTGCCAGTGTTGGTTCGAGTGCTTGAAATTACTGAGCGTTTACTGTGCCACTGGGCGGGAACCTCAGGCTAAGTGCAGCGTCCTTCCCTGTGAGCTGAGCTGTGGAAGACTTCAAAAGCAGCAGAATGAAGCCGAGCCAGATGGGAATTATGGGTCCTTTTGGAAAATCCTAAATTAGATAACACTGGGACCTGGGAAGGGGCTAGGGTGGTGACAGCATCTGACAAACTCAGGAACCTATTTACTGAAACTCTTTCTAGGCCTGTGCCAACTCAGGGACATTGACTAGATAAGGATTTTCTATAATTAGCGTATCATTCATTGCCAGCAGGCGCTTCAGGAAATGGTACAGTTAGAACAAACATGCTCTGTGTGACGTGGCTCATATGATTTCTGTGCTGGAAGAAAACGGGCTCTTTAGATAATATGAATGGCAAGTGTTCCCAGTTCAGTTTATAATAACTGAGTACCCAGGGAGAGATTCCCCCACTCAGGGATATACTACAAACGCACACGGGGTATTCCTAACATTAGCACAGCTTACTTCTGATTCTGCTAAACTGTGCATCTCTAAATACACAGAGAGTTAAGTTTTGAGTGTGTAGCACTTGACCCTGCCCCCCCCCATAATTTCTTCATTATGTATCCTGATTGAAGCCTTCTCCTTCACTCCTTCCAGTCCCACCCTCCCTTCCTCTTCTGCCCTATTCCCTCCCTCTAGTCCACTGAAAGGGGGAGTTTTCCTTCTCTGCCATCTGCCCATAGCTTGTCAAGTCTAATCAGGACTGCCTGGATCCTCTTCCTCTATGGCTTGGCAAGGCCTCATCACCAGGGGCAAGTGATCAAAGAGCAGACAACTGAGTTCATGACAGAGGCAGACCCTGCTCCCCTTACTCAGGAATCCACATGGAGACTGAGCTGCCAAATAGCTACATCTGAGCAGGAGGTCTAGGTCCTTTCCGTGCGTGGTCCTTGGTTGGTGCATCAGTCTTTGCAGGACCCCCTTGGGCTCAGAGTTTTTTAGCTTTATTGATCTTCCTGTCCCTTCCTTGTCCTTCTGTCCCCACCCCCTCTTCTTCCATAAGACTCCCTGCACTTTGCCCAAAGTTTGGCTGTGAGTCTCAGCATCTCCATCCTCTTAGATGGAGCCTTTCAGGGGACCCTCTATAGCAGGCTCCCATCCTGTTTCCTCTCTTCCACTGCTTCTGGTGTCTGTCCTGTTTGCCATGTTCAATATAGGATAGCCATACTAAAATCTACAGACCTACAGAAGCTAAACACTAAGGAGGACCCTAGGGAGGATGCTTAAATATTTTTTATTATTATTATTAATTTTCTCCTTTCTTTCCCTTCTTTCAGAACTAGTAGAACTCCCCCTGGTAAAGTTTGACTTTTCCTGCAACAAAGTGCTGGTGATCCCCATCTGCTTCAGAGAGATGAAGCAGCTGCAAGTGCTCCTGCTTGAGAACAACCCTCTGCAGTCCCCTCCGGCTCAGGTGAGAACCAGCCCAGAGCTGGGGCCAGGCCTGCATAGAGTGGCTCCTGTGACTCAGCACAGAGCCCCTGCTTCGCACACCCAGAACGGCGCTGGGCATGGTGAGATGCAGGCCCCGCCCTCCCCCCCCCAGACACAGGGAAGCTTTCAGTAACTCTGACTAGTCATTTGCTTTAGGCGGCATCACATCTGTGCCCACATCTGTGCCATGGTTTTTGAACCGTCCAGAATTACAGGTCTGATACCACCCAGTGAATCAAAGACCTGAAGCTTTCATAGAGTATATGGCCTACACATGGGGAGATGTGTTCTTGAGTGCCTGGATTACAAGTGTGTGCCCAGCTGTCTTGCAAGCTCCTTACTGCTCTCTGTAGACGTGAAAATAGTTGTGCTTTTCCACCCTTAGTTGTTGGGCTGTTACCAATACTGTCTGATTTTTAACAAATGTTATACCGTTTTTACTTAATTATGTTTTTGTTAGAATTTAGTCGTTTCAAAAGGTTAGGGATTTCTTGAGCATGATTTTTCTGTTCAAAGTTCATAGAATTTGGAGGAAACAGCCCTAAGAATCGTTGGTGTATTTCGTGTCCATTTTTAGGGGTTTACTCACCATGATGGACTGAAGATTAGATTACATGGTCAGGGATTGGAAACAAACACTGTTTTGTCACTCAGAAATAAGTATGTTTTGCCGATTTCTCCACAGATTTGCACAAAAGGAAAAGTGCACATATTTAAGTATCTGAGCATACAAGCGTGCCAGATGAAGACAACTGACTCCCTTTATCTCCATGCCATTGAGAGGCCTCATTTACACCAGCATGTGGAAGACAGGTGAGTGAAAGCCTTCCTTCCTGAGAGAGCCCTGCTTACCAGCCACAGTTGCCCAGGTAACTCGACGTCACAATCCATCTGCTTCATTTTCGAGAGTCACGTTTATGACCTAGAGCTTGAGAAAGTAGTGGCACACCAAAAATTGATGTGGTAGAGACTCTCTAATTCCTCTAATGCAACCTGTCCTCATTAACCAGTCCTTCCTGAGTACATGTGTGGACACTTGTAACTAGGATCTGTAATGGATTTTTTTATGCTCACAGTTACCATAGCCATGTCAAATTATTGTAAAAAAATTTTTTAAATTTTAAAATGGCTGTTAATAAGCTGGGCGTGGTGACCTACACCTGTAATCCCAGTACTTAGACGATGGAGTTCAGAGGATCATGGATTTGAGGTCAGCCTGAGCTGTATGTACAGTAAAGTGCTGTCTCAAGCCTGCCATCCTTGATCTTCATGACTGTGTCAAGCTGAAACGTGTTACGAGTCATCATCAATTTTCTGTGTACCTGCACACTGTTAGTTGTGTCTTAGTAACTAGCTGCAGGCTTCAGTTTTTAAAAGGCAGCGTGGGTACTCCCTCCCCCCCCCCCCGTTTTCAGTTTCATGTGAAAGTGTCAGAATCCTTTTCAGGCATCCTTGGGTCATTT
>CM053745.1:23088745-23166018 GCA_028658305.1 Pachyuromys duprasi | reverse complement strand
TGCAGGGCATTTCTTGGGGGTAATTTCTGTTGTTGGATTTGGGCCCCTTGTCTAGTCATGTCCCACATTTTCTTAAGACTGTTGGTTGTTTGAGGACAGAAGTCATTCATCCCTAAAATGTACTCCTAGGTATGTCTGTAAATAGCCTAATCGTTTCCATGGAACAGCTGGTCATGTTGTTACATTCTGTTGAATTTAGGATTTGTCATGATTAGCCGTGTGTTGCTGGGGGCACAAAAACTCTTTCATAATTGTCTTGATTCTTCAGGGACATGAGGGGACATTTTATTCCTTTCATGGGGAGCTAAGCCATAGTGAAGCCTTGACCTTTAAAATTCAGTCTGGGGTCTTCTGTTTATTTTCTGTTTCTTCCTCTTCCCTCATGTTTAATTTCCACCTTACTTTCTTCAGAGAAGATAAAATGCCAGGAGGTGAGGGAGGAATCTGGTTGTGGGTTTGAGAACCTGTGTGTGCTCCTTGCTTCTGTCCTTGAAGTCACCCTTTCTTCCTTTCTCTGCCTTTTCCTGACAGGAGAATTTCAGCCAAAGCCTTCCCTTTTGGGGGACAGCAACAACTCAGGACAAGAAAGAGACCAGTTCGCTGATGGGGCAGATCCTCTCCACTCAGGATATATGAACTATATTAAGGCAAGGTTTTTGTGGCCCGACTTGCTGCTTTCTGCTTGGCAACGTAGAATTCAAATTCGAAGATTTCAGTCTAACTTTCCAATCCAGCTTACTATTTGCTTCTCAAACCTTCAGTGCATCTTCTCAAAGTTCAAGGCTGTTCCCTTCCTTCCCCTCCTGACATTGGGAACTGGCTCAACTATGCCTGTCTCTAGACTGTCTATTTATAAGTGATTTTTCCCCTGATCCAGAAATCGCTAAGTCTCCTCTTTCTCACTGAGCCTCACAAGTTAGTAGATTTACCAGCATGACCATGATCACTTGTAAGAGCTCAGAATTTATTCTTCTCACCATATTTTATGTGAGTGCTTAGCTTGAGAGCCCAAGACTGGGCGTTCTTTTATCCATCATCCTTAGAACTAGAAATGTCCTGACTTGCTGGCCTCTTCAGATTTTGGAATGTTCACGTACACATTATGGAACAAGGATCCCTAATCCAAAACTCTGAAATCCAAACGTGGAAGCGCGAAAGTTTATGTGGCTCAGGAAGTGTCAGTTCCATGGGCTGGCAAGATGGCTGCTGTACAGATCTCAGAGGGCAGCTGGTAGGAGTCCTCCCCTTCCACCATGTCGATCCCAGGGATCGAACTCAGGTCATCAGGCTTGTCAGAAGGCACCTTGACCTACTGTGCCATTGTGCCAGCTCATCATCTGTGTTTTCTGATGGTTTGATTCTTTGACCCAGCTTGACCCAACCTAACCAGCCTTCCCGGGTATCACCATTAGGGTCTCCAGGTGGAAACAAGCTGAATTTCATCTATGCTGCTTGAGACTCTAGTGTGCTGTAGCCTTCTCCATGCCGTTGAGACTGAAGTAGTGAATTTGATAGTTCCGTAACGAAACTGAACTTAGTTTGGTCCTGTGTGACAGTCTAAAACTATTACAGAAATACACTGAGGGGTAAAACACAAAACACTTAATCTTTACATCATCTTAGCTTTTCATCATCAGTGCTGACTTCCATCCTCTGATCTCCACAAACATGGCTTTAGCTGAGCTCATCATGTCTCACTGATAGCTGCAGGTGCCCACTCCAGCTCCTCAGCAATCCTGCCCCCCAATACATGTATGTGTGCACGTAACATACAAGCACATGTTATATTCTGCCATTCTCTTTTTTTTTAGTGCACAAATCTGATCACTTTACTCTCAGACCATTCCCACACGGTTCCCCCACACTTAATCCCTGTCTGTCAGCTCTTGGGACAGTTCAGTCATGAGAACACAGAAAGATGGGACTGGAGAGATGGCTCAGTGGTTTAGAGCACCGTCTGCTCTTCCAGAGGTGCTGAGTTCAGCTCCCAGCAACCACATGGTGGCTCACAACCATCTATAGTGAAATCTGGCCCTCTCTTCTGGCATGCAAGTATACATGCAGACAGAGAGCACTGTATACATAATAAATAAGGAAATCTTTTTTAAAAAAGATTTTGCCTTTACTTCACCAAGAGTTTCTCTTTAAGTTGAGACTGAAGATGGAACAATTGAAAAATGGGGTTGGAAGATTCTGAAGGAAATCAAATGATTAGTAGCGCATGCTGTCCCCTGGGTTCAGAGTTCCAGGATGCCAAACACCCTGGAAATGACCACTATAGAGGCTGAATCCTGAGGACAGATACTCAGGGAGCAAGCATCTGTTAGGCTTGCTTTTTGTTTTGTGACCTATGACTGTGCCAGCACATTGGCCATTGAAAGCTCTGTGTTTTATGTAATCCTGCCTCATTTACTGAGTTGGCATCTGGTGCTTTTGTTACAGTGGTCAATTTGTTTTTATATTACTCATACTAGTTATAATGTACGAATCCACTGTGCCAGTCTGATTTGGGAAAACACAGAGTTGGATTTCTAGGATCCTTTGGTCACATGTTTGTCAGGCACTGCAAAGCTTTGTTTCGTGTGTGTTTCTTCTTAGAGACACAGGCTCGCTGTCAAGTCAGGCGTGCCTTCCTGAGGGAGATAGGTTCTGGGAAATACGCTGTTACAGAATTTTTTTCATCATTGTGCGTTCACCAGCCTCAGACAGCTACACCACCATGAGCAGCACAACCTCATGAATGACTGCATCTTACTGGTCCATTCAGACTGAGTTCCCAGACTCTTAACACACACCTGAGTAAAAAAAAAATTATCTGACGTGTCTTTTCTTTATGAGGTACTTTGTAGTGGTCATGGGAAGACATCTCAACATTATATTTGGGGCCCATTTTGAACCACGAAATCATTAAAAAAAAAAAGGCACAAAAATATGAAAATGTGCACGAGGGACCAGCAGCGACTCTTGTGCAGCTTACACCATGAGAATTGGAGACAGGAGGCAGAATGTTTGTCACCTCCTCTGGGGCCCTGCATGTGCCAGCCAATCACTCTGTGTGTGTCTCTCTCTGGTGTGTATGCATGTGTGTCACTCACGACTATCCCAGCACCGCTTTGGAGACTACAGATGAATTTTTGTGAGCAGGCCAGTTCTCAGATGCGGCCTAATGTGGAAAAAAAACAAAACAAAACAAAAACAAAAAACCAGAAAAGACAAGAAAGAAAAAGGGAAAGCCCAGCAAGCTAATGTCAGCCTATTCTGCGTTCTGAAGGAGATCTGCATATTTTGGTGACCTTTCACTTTGAAAACACCCATATCTTCGCTAGCTGAAACCTAGAAGAACCGGGACACGGTGCTCTGGACTTGTCATCCGGAAGTCTGTCTTCATGGATGTCACTGTCACTTGCAGAGTGACCCGCAGTCAGTGTATGTATCAACTGTTGTATGATGACAGACAGCACAGCTGCTCCAGTAAAGGTCTGAGTGGTTCTTTTCTTTTGAAACGCCCTCCTCAGGGCAAGTCTGATCCTAAAGACTCAGCAGAACCAATGAAGATGTGCCTGCCTGCCTGATGTTCTTTCCCTAATAGGGAAATGCACGCACTCCAGGGCGGCTCCCTGCCAATGTTGGCCCAGCCAGGACATTTTCCTCATCTGAGGAGAAAGTCCAAGGAAACAACGTGAAGGCCCACAGTAGACACAGCTCTCCAAGCAGTCACTCGCTCGCACAGCAGCGTTTCTAGAGAACCTTGGTGCAGGAGGCTCAGGGAAAACATTTAAGTGACCTCTGACTTTGTTCACATGAAACTACTGGATTCAGTGTAGGGCATTTGTCTATTGTTAAAACACCACTAAGTTGAGTTAAATAAGGAACTCAGATAAATTTTATTTTTGCTTATATCTAATGGAAGTTTTGGCCAGTCTGGTTTTTTATTATTATTTTTTTCTGTCTTTAATTTTTCTAAGTTTTAATTGTGGTCAGATGCCTATAAAATATAAAAACTTTACCTGTAAAATTTTTGGAGAGATGGCGTTGGTAGGTAGTGCAGGCTGACCTTGAACTCATGGTCCTTCTGCCGTAGTTGACCTTGCAAATGCTGATGTGCGAATGTATACTACCTGTACCCCACCACCGTGGATTCTCTTAGGCACATTTTGGTTGCACACTGCAATTTGTGTTAAGTATTTACACATTGTTAAACTGTCCTGTTACCTCCCAAACCCTTTTTATCCAAAACCCTAAATACCAATCAAATCTGTCCCACTGTGCTCTCTCCGGCTCTGCTTTGCTCTGCTTTCCATCTCAATGAATATAACTACTCTAAGTAGTTCCTACGTGTAGAATCATGCAGTGTGTGTGCGTGTGTGAGTATGTGTGTGTGTGTGTGTGTTATTTCATACTCTTGTATGTAATGTAAGAATCTCCTCCTTGTCAAGAGTATTCCATTATGTATCTGTAGTGTGTCAGTGGACTCCTGGCTTGCTTTTGCCTTTTGGCTCTTGGGAATTACCCTGACACGGGTATGGACTGGGACCGTTCTTAACTCTGCATTGAAAGGCCCATGTGTTCTGTCCATAGGACCAGGCAGAAGACTGTGAAGAGCTATTGCGGATAGAAGAGGACGCTCACTGGCCGATGGAGGGACTGTGAGTGTCAGGGCTGGGTCATGGGCTGTCTCTCCTCTTCAGGCACACTGGCAGTCATGTCCTGATAGATTCTGATCCACATTTCTTTGGGCAAACCTAGAACCTTCCCCAGTCATACTCCTGTAGTAATGGCACCCATTGTTCCCCTCAGTGGTCCTTGCTTCCCTCATGAAGGTCCCATGCCTAACACTGCTGCCTTTGGTGGTGAGTTTTCTACACATGAAGTTTGGAAGGTCCCTTCACACCACAGCACAGCAGAAAGCTGTGCTTCTTCACTGGCCTTGAGTTTTACTTGAGGTTGTCAATAAAAATGTATTAGTGAGAACATCTTCTACCGTCCTTCCATTTTGTTTGAAGAAGCTAGTAGCCAAACCTAATGTCTGGAGAGCCGGTCCCTTCAGCCAGGGTCTTCAGATTTTGAAAAGCATTTCTTCAGTGTCCTGGTCGCCAGTTGAATAACTGTCATAACTAGCATATATTAAATTCTGTGTTCCTGGCACTGTTTTGTTTTATAGGCAAAAGTTCAGTTAATCTTTATGATGGTCCTATGAGCTCTCTTGTCTGCCATATTGCAGATGAAGAAATTGGGGCACAGATTGGCCATGCTTCTGTCTCCAAGGCCACAGAAGGCTAACATTTGACCCTGAAAAATCTTGTACCAACTGAATATCTTTTTTGTTGTTGTTTTACTATATATAAAAATTTATTTGGCTGTCAGGGGTGCAGATGAATGTCTCACCAGAAAATGAACCTCTTCCATAAAGTTGACTTGGAACCTGTAGCATAGGACAGATATTTAGTTCATAGGCTTTTGCTTCCTATGGTTTGGGATATATGTAGCTCTCGATAACCTTCCTCTATACATTGTTAGGATTATTATTTTTTCCTTAAAAAGGACTGGTCAGATTGTTAAAAATGTTCTCTTCTAGTAGGGATTCATTGGGTTACATTGCATGGCAAGAATAGTCAACTGTGATCCAGTTTCTCTTGCTGAGAAGTCCTTCCTTATCATTCTGTCTTAATAGCTGCTTGTTGGATACTGCAAGGCCAAGGAGGAAATCTTGGGAAATCCCATTTTCAGCTTCACATGTGTTCTCAACCTTGACTATAAAGTCAGGACCATCTGTAGAGCTTTCTAGAAGGACTGTCTTTACTTGAGGCTGGATTTGCTTAGGCGTTTGGGCCTGGTGCGGTATAAGCTCCACAGTTGGTTTTCAGGCCCAACAGCCACTCTCCTACACTGAAGCCTCTTGTTATAACAGTAATACAGCTCAGCCATGCTGGTAGAACCAGACTTGAAAGCCTTGGAACTGATACAGCTCCACATAGGGGAGCCAGGCTGATCTTACAGAACTCAGGAAAGTGTGGAGACCCACTGGCTTTGTCCATTGACTGACTGGCCATGGGAGCCTGAGAGGATGGGGATGAACTGGGATTTCCCTGCCCACAGATTCCTCCTGCCTGTGTAGGACCCATCTGCAGGGTAACGAAATGTGTTCATTACAGTGCTGAGTTTGTCAAAACCCTTTTTAGGAGGTTGATGGGATTTTGCGAGGATGCTCTTAAGATGTTGTAAGCATTTAGTGCTCACACTTGGTTTTATGTTACAGTCTAAGTTCATCCAAAGAGCAAGATTTGGATATAGTGATGATCGAGGAGCTGAGGGAGGCAGAAGACTTTCTTCAGGACCCCAACGGGTATGCATGTCTGTTCTTGGCCCGGGTCTTGTGTGTAAATGAAGCCCACTTACTTACTGAGGACATTACACCACTTTCTAAAATATTCGTACCCAATTTGGTTTCGTATCCTCTAACAAAGTGAAGTCCTTTAATTGCCTTTTCCCCAAGATCCAAAAGTAAAAGAGTGAGATTGTTGCAGCAGTTGAGATCACTTTCTGTCTTCTCAGTCTTCAACAATGCCTGCTTACCTCTCGTGACATTCATGCGGGATGCTTGCTATCATTTACAGAAAACAAATATGATAGATGCCACAAAAGGTCACAAAAGTTTTTTACTGTTTTATAAACACAGGAGGAAAATTCTACTAAAAAATGGAAACTTAAAACTTCTGTTTATTTTTTGGTAGTGCCAGATATATGATAATATATATTATCATATATATATTAATGTCAATATATTTCTAAAGATTTGGGTTGTAGGTTCCTTTAGATACAGTCAGGAACATGTATTGTAAAAGAACATCCCAACAGCCTTCCGAGTGATACTAGACTGGCATCTGTGTCAATGGTTGTGTTGAAATTCTTTCATGTTGGACAGTTTCTTTTTCACTGTGTTGCCTACATCATGTATTTTTTTTCTTTAAGATAATTACAATAAATTTGACAGGTTTGATTTTCTTTTGGTAATATTCTTGTGAGCTGATGAATTTTTAATTTTTATGTACAGCAGTTTAAATCAAAGAGACTTTGCAATCAAAACTAAATGCCATCAGTGCCCTAGTATTAATACCATGGCTGCTGGGCTTGCATCTAGAAATATGTGATGTTCTAGATAAATTTAGTTATATGTGACCCTTGAAAATCATGACTTCATCAGAAGTGACCACAGTATTTGGTACATAAGTTGGAATTCAATGCAAATGACTTCATCAGAAATGACCATAGTATTTGGCATAGAAGTTGGAGTTCAGTACAAATAGCTGATAGGAAACTATGTTAGGAAAGCTACATGCATTAGGAAAAATTTTCTCTTAATCCTGAAGACAAGCTTTGATTGCCATTTAAGTGTTTAGATTGCATGGAGATGGTGGAATTTATTGGAAATTCAGTGATTTTACTCATTTTTCCTCTTCTGTAGTCTAAGCACGGAGATTACAGAGAGAAGTATTTTGAGCCTGTACCCCGTGGGCTCAGCAGAAGCCTTGGAATTACCTGATCCTGCTCTCAAGTACGTTCACCTTTCCTAATTCAGTATATTTTTTTTCCTTTTTATGATGATGTTTAAAAATCCCCTCTGTCTCTTTTTTATTTCTGCCTTCCTACAGTGGTCAGTTGCAGCTGGAGACCTCTCCAGAGTGTGAGGTAAGGACAGAGCTTGCCGTTGCCTTGGGGAGGACAGTAGCCGTATTTGCTCATAACACAGTTTGAACCGCTTCCTGATTTTATCCCCTAGTTCTAGGGATCCGTTGCCCCTCACCTTCCCTGAAAGATGAGAGCTCACTGTTTCTGTTGGGTTCTTTGAGTCTGTTCGCCCAGATAGACTCAGCAGATCAGGCAGTGACCACTGTGATGCATAGGAAAGCCTATTCTGGGTCAGAAATGGGAGGGAGACCCATTTGATCAGACATTAGAGCTGAGAGAGAAGTCTGGCCAAATGAAGGACCTGAAGGACACGGTGAAATGAATTGAGGGTGTCTGGGAAGAGAGATGTAGGGCACTGGGGAGAGAGATGGTTATGCGGCCATAAAGACCTGAGTACATATCCTCGGTGCCTGTGTAAAAAGCCAGGCATGGCAGCCGGTGTGTGTGATCTCAGTGCTGCAAGGTGGCTGCGCATCTCTGAGCATTGCCAGTTAGCCAGCCTGGCTGAGTTGCTAAAGCCCCAGGTTCAGTTGCACATTCTGACTCAAAAAGAATAAGATGGAGAATGACGGAGAAAGACTCCAGGTGTTGACATCTGGCCTTCTTGTGGGTGTGTACATAGGTACATACAGCAACACAAAAGAATACTATAATGAGACGCTGGTGGTAATATTTGGGGTCAGCATATGGGTAAGTTAGATTGAGTTGTGTGGAACAAAATTTGGGTGGCCACAGAGAAAACAGTTCTGTGACATAAAACTAGGAATGATCCTAGAGAAAGTTTATCCCAGGTTTGAGCTAGTAGTTAGGAATTACAGCCTATTTTAGTTACTTTTCTATTACTGTGACAAAGCACCATGACTAGGGCCCATAAAAGAAATTGTTTAATTTGGATCTTCAGAAGTTTAGAGTTTATGACTATCATGGCAGGGGCCATGGCAGTAGGCAGCCAGGTGTGGTGCTAGAGCAGTTAGCTGAGAGCTCACATCTTAACTCACAAGCAAGAGACAGAGAGAGATGGTGGGAGAGAGAGAAAGAGATAAGGAAAGAGAGACTACCAGCTGGGCATGGGCTTTTGAAACCTCAAAGCCTGCTTCCACTGACAAGTCTCCTCCAACAAGGGCCATGCTTCCTAATCCTTGCCAGATGGTTCCACCAACTTGGGACCAAGCGTTCAAATCTAGGAGCCTCCTGGAGCCCTTCTCGTTCAAGCCGCTAGGTTTTATTCCTTGGGCCCATAGGATTGTGGTCATATCGTGACGCAAAGTGCATTTCGTCCAACTTTAAAAGTCCCATAGTCTTTCACAGTGTCAGCGTCTCTTCTGAGACTCCAGACGATCTCTTCGCTGTAATCCCTTTAAAATTAAAAGGCAAATTACATAATCCCAACCTACAGTGGAACAGACTACGCGTTACCATTCCAGAAGGCGGGGATAGGATCGTAGTGAAGGAAGTTGGCCAAAGACAAACCAGTTCCTCTAATTCCTTGTCTGATATCGAGAGCTCAGACGGCCCTGCCCTTCCAATTCTGTTGACTACAGCGCGCTTCTCTCTCCTGGGCTGGTTCCATTGCCTGGATGCAGCTGTCTCTGGCAGACTTCCCATGGTTCTGGTCCCTCCAACGTCCTGCGGCCTCCGACACAGTCCAGGCTTCATTTTCATAGCTGTATGCAGTAACCTTTTAAGGCCTCCATGCAGGGATTCTCCCCTGCCAACATGGTTCTCAACCTTTCTAGTGCTTCGACCCTTTAATACAGTGCCTTATGTTGTAAACCCCCCCCCAACCATAACATTGTTTCGTTGCTGCTTCGTAATCTGTACTTTTGACACTGTCATGAATTGTAATGCAAATATCTGATATGCACGATATCTGATATATGACCCCCTCTCTCCCACTGAAGGGGTCATGACCCACGGATTGAGAACCGCCGCCATGGAGCTATATTCTACAACCTTTTTACTCCTGGATCGTGGATCCTACTCTAAACTGGACCAGCTGGCTAGTGCTGCCAAATTCAGCTGTCCTCCTTGGAAGGAGCCTGACTCCTTCCTTGAATTATACATACATAACCTTTGATCTGTTTCTTTTTTAGGGCCAGAAAAATCTCTGGACCCTTTTCCAGACATTTTCAGGTTCCTGGGTGGAAGCTTGCCCTGAGAACACCTCTCCCTTTGCTCCATTTGGCACTGAGCGTCTCCATCTCTTTCAGCACAATCCTGAGCTCCAGCATTGAGTTTTCTGGTGCTCTTTTTTTTTCCTCTCAAACTGCGCCTCTTGCGTGTCTTTTTGTCCTGCCTGCTACTTTTCATTGCCGAGTTGCCTAAGAGCCCTTACTCCTAACTACACAACAGACTGAATAGGAGGCTGTCTTCAGATATTTTCCGCCACTGAAATTAGTTTCAGACTTTTCAGTTAAGCCTCGGGTGGATTCTTAGGGCACGGGCAAAACCAGCCACATCCTTTGCCAGAGTATCACAAGAACAGTCTCTGGTCCTGTTGCTACTATTGTTCCCCTCTGCTGTGGGGTCATTCTCGCTCAAATTACCACGCAGCCTATTACCATCTATCCCATTCCTCCTAGCACGTGGGGTTTGAGATGGCCGATTTAGATACCGAGATTCCTTACACACCAGCATACGTACCGGATCTGACTGCATGTGTACTATGAAGTAACAAAGTGCTCCACACTCAACGTGTCTGTTTAAAAGAACTGAGATAAAAATGATTATAAAAGGGAAGGCCTGGGTTTGCAGAGGGGATGGTTGCAATTGTTATGGGCAAGGAACTAGTAATTACTTTACGTAGCTACTCTGTCTCTGAATAGCTTACTTAACCTCTCTAAACTTTACGTGTTCGGCTCAGATGAGGTGATCAGGAGAAATCTTGCAGCAGAGGGCGGGTAAACGCTGTTATTCTCCCACTCTGTTGCTGTAACCGGTGTGATCTTGAGACAGAACTACAGTGCAGCCTCTGACCCTGCTCCTGTGTCAGCAAATGAACCAGATTGAAAGTCACGAGGACTTTTTTTGCAGGCTGCCCTGTACTGAATGAGTTTGTTTCTCTGTAGACTCATTTTGTTTTTAAGATTTTTTTTTAACATGCATGAGGTTTTTTTGCTCATGTGTAGGCATCTCGTGCATGCCTGGTTTTGCACGGAGATCAGAAGAGATCATCTCGTCTCCTTGAGCTGGCGCTGTAGATGGTTGCGAGTTGAACCCAGGTCCTCTGAAAGAACGAGTGCTCTTAACTATTGAGCTCTTAACTACTGTATCCCCTCCCTGCAGACGTGCTTTTTTAAAAAAAAAAGTTTCGTATTTAGAAATATTTTGATTTTTAAAAAGATTGTAAAAATAAATTACAGGGTTCTATAAAAGTTATAAAACTATTATAATCTTCCACTTAGATTTTCCATTTGTGGGCTAAATATCCTTAGGATACAAATCCAAGATGTTGAACAAAACTTGAAACTGGTTTTAGCAGTAATGGAACATCGCAGATATAAAATTCTGCACTTGATCTCACGAGACAGGTCACTGTTAAAACACAGATGCCAGGGCAGCCAAGGCTACACACAGAAACCCTGTCTTGAAAAATCAAAAATCAAAAAACAAAAACAAAAGATGTGTTTGAAAACAAAATTCTCTTCAGACCATGTATACAAGGGATCCGTGAAATGAAAACAAACTATTTAGATTAAGGTTCTGTTTCCAAGCTCCTACTACGTATTTGCAAATAATTCAAACCCAAGACTTCTGATGTCCAAATACTTCCAGTTCCTTGCCTCTTGACAAGAAGATTTCAACCCATATTGATGCTTTCCCACATCTGTTGTATTATTTGGTCTCTCTCCCTTTCTCTCCACATCCACGGTTCTTTGAAATAGCTGAGGGCATAGATATCGCTTTCCTCTACCCCCAAGCATTTCAGTGTTAAGTTGTATATAAATAGGGATTTGTCTTTGGTAGACACATTTCATTAGTGTATACTGATAAACTGTTATCATTAGCCATCCAGATTCCAGATATGTCAGTTGATCTAAAACAGTTCTCTGTGCGTTCCTGTCCCTTTGATGTGGGCTTCAGTCTAGGGTCAGGGATTGTCGAATCTCTTTGGTCTCTTTATAGCCTCCTTTGCTTTGCAGCATTTCTGAGGATGACTCTGTGATATTGAAATTGTGGAGAATACAGGCCTTTTTTGATGTTTTAAAATAGGATATTATATAGCTCAGGCTGTTCTAGAACTCTGTGCAGTTTAAAAGATAACCTTGAGCTTCTGGGATTATAGACATGTGGTACCATAGCCACTGTCAGGCCTTTACTTTTAAAGACAAGGTCTGTTGTAACCCAGGCTGGTCTCAAACTCACTGTGTAGCAGATGGTGATCTTGAACTTCTGTCCATTCTGCTTCCACCTCTGGAGTGTTGGGATTACAGTCATGCACTACCATGTCCAGTTTATGCTGTGCTGGGGATTGAGCCCAGAGCCTTGTGCATGCTAGGCCAGTGCTCTACCAACTGAGCAGCATTTCCATCGCCTCGCCCTTTCTTTTTCCGATGGAATGTTCTTCCTTAGGTGTTTGTCTGACATTTTCTCATGATTGAGACTCTACATCCTTATTTTAGATACTGCCTTGGTGCTGCTGTGTGCTTTCCCCAGGCCATTGGATTTGGGGCCAGCTGTATCCTTCGCTCTCCCAATGTTTGTATTAAGTAAAACATTCAATTGTTATCTAACCCGTTTCATCGTTGTATTATGGGTATTTCATTTTCCCCCTGTGATCAGTGAGAAGTCAGGGAAAAGATATTTTAGTTCCCTGAGGCTCAATGCTGCATGACTTCTGGATGAGAAGAACACAAAATGTCTAGACAAAAGAAAAAAGAAAAAGGTCCAGTGCACCTCCAGGGCATAGTTCAGATATTATGTCCCTGTTCGAAAGCACTTATTTCGAGACGCATCTGTAATCCTAGCACTCAGGGACGCAGAGGCCAGCCTGGTTTACAAAGCGAATCCAAGACAGCCAAGATTACACAAAGAAACCCTATCTCAAAAATCAACAAAACCAAAAACAAGCAAATACGTATTTAAAAAAATAACCTACTTATTCCTAATGGGGTAACAGAAAAAAGGGGGCCCTTCCTGGGTACCAGGTTCCGTTTTATAGGACTTATCAACATAGGTACTTCTTGAATTATAATGGGTTGCTGTTCCCAAAAATATATTGCTAAGTTAAAAACAATATTAACTTGAAAATGCATTTAATCTCCTTACCCTAGTGAGCACGGTTGCTTTGCCTAGGCAGTGGGTCAGAGCACTTAGGTTAGGCTGTAGTGGGGTAAAACCGTTTCAGATAATACCTACTTTATAATAAGATCTGAAGTAACTCATTGGACACTGTACTGAAAGCATTCAGCAAATGACACGGCAGCCTATACCTATAGTACCAGGAGGCAGCACCAGGAGGATCAGGAGTGGCAGCTCTGGCTACATGAAAAGGTTGGGACAGGCCAGGGCTGTGTGAGATCTTATCTCAAAAAAAAAGTGATAAACAAATGGTGATGGTTGGATTGGTGCATTTTTACACCAGAGTAAAGCAGAAATTTTCTAAGTCAAACCTTCGCGAAGCCAGGAGTTTTTATTTCCGTCTCTTCGATAGGTATTCTTAGGTGCTACTGTGTGCCACCAAGGAAGCCTGGAGGTCCGCAAAGGTCCTGTTCTTAGCGGTGTATATTCTAGATGACTATTAGGAAATGTAGGCGTTAGCATGACCCATTCCCGGGTGCAGGGCATGGAGCTCAAGGTTAAGAGACTGACCAGCTCCGTTTCCATGGTAACAAATAGGCCCAGCTATTCCATCGCACTAGATTGCCTCTTTGTATTAAGTCTTGTCCCACTCCAGACCTTAGTGAGGGCTGATGGTTCGGAACTGTTCCTTAAAAGCTTGTCTTGGCAGAAGGGAAGAAGCCAAGGTACTTACGAGTTCATGAGCAATACTTCCAGGAATGTGGAGGGAGATGGGAAAGGACAGAAGTGGATGGGTATGCACTAAATATAGACTGAGCCCAGCTCACGATTTTGTCTCTGTCTAATTTTCATTTGGCATCCCTGCACAAAGCCAGGTGCTTTGTGTTCACATGTAAGTGGTAACTGCACACGCTTCAACTTCTGTTCTGGTCAGGGCAAGGCGGGTGCAGCATGTCTGGCTTGGGGGGTGGTAGTGCATACCTGTAACTCTGACATTGAGGCAGGAGGATTTCGATTTCATGGTGAGACACCCATCTCAAAACAAGATTGCCAGAGCACAAGGAAGGAAAGGAAGCTTCCAGGGGGTCAGAGGTTCCTGAATTCATCTTCGTTGGGCTTATGATGCTCTCTGTTAGTTTAGAATGCTTTAAGACTGTCTTCCTTTGCTTCGGCGAGCAGTTGTGTTTGGCATATGCTATTCTTGTCTTCCTTCTTAAGGCGACTTTGGGCCCATGACAGGCAGGCAGGTCTTTGTGACTTTCAAGAGGAGGGGATGAACAGCTAGTCTGATGTTAGGAGATGGAGGAACAGAAAGTAAGCTGTGTCTTCCTTGTCCTGTATCTGTGGTTCCATTTGTTATTTGGTTACATGTCTACACCCCTTTTCACCAGACCATCTGGGTGCCAGCGTTCGTTGCCTACTTTAGCTGGGTGTGGCTTTGAGCATGAGACCCATGAAGTAGCAGAATTGTTGAGGGAGACCCTGCACTGGCTTGCCATCCCGAGCCTGTTTTCTGTGTTCTACGGGAATGGATAGTGAGTGCAGCCAGAGGGGAGGATGCTTAGTTTGTGGCCGATTTGGATGTGGACCTGCAAGGGAGCAAGGTTGGCCTCAAAGGATCGAGTGCAGTGTGTAGCCATGACTGAGAGAAGAGGCAACGATCGTAGAGGGGTCTGCCTCCACGTCACGTGAGCTGCCTCACGTGAGAAGACCGGCCATGAGAAATCGTGTGCCGTGGCTGTCCACACAGTGAGAATGCATCGTGCCTGCCTCTGCAGGAGTAGCACTGAAGAGTGGAGGCTGAGGGGACAGTGGGGAAAACTAGCAGAAGTCGCCCAAAGGGTACGCCTGATGCCGCTTGCTGGAAGTTCTAACAAAGCCCTCTAATTGGGTAGGGACATGGCAGGCATCTTATTCTAAATGTATTTTTCTCTTGGTTCATGTAGGCGAGGGGTATTTTTAAATAGCACTGCTCAACAGAATGGGCATCTTAGATTCACATTTTTACGGTGGTGTAAAGGAAGGTGTTTGTTACCCATCTGCTAACTTTTTACCTATTAAAGAGTGCGTACGTAGGAAGTCATGCTCGCTTCCTTAGCACATCTGTTAAACAGTGATTGCCAAAGCAAACTGATATTAAACTGGTCGTGTGAATGGGGTCTTCCAAGGTTACTCAGGGTTCAGGCATTTGTACTCATTAAAAGCTCCCAATGTGCTTCTGTGTATTTTGGAACTACTCGCTTGGACCATTTCTGAAAACCATAGTTAAATGGAGAAGGGAGCTAGCAGACAGTTTGGTAACCTGGCTAGGTAAGATGTGCTCAGAGGTCTTGGAGCAGGGTCCCTGTGCTGGGGATCTCTTACTAGTTTTGCTATCCTTCAGAAACATTTTTTCCCCTGTGAATACAGCTGTGTAGCTTTAGAAAGCATAAATATGAGCTTCTTAGCTACTTAACACACAAACGTATTCAACATTTGTGCTTATTCAGTGTGCACTTCTGGGCCTGGGCTATGATAGAAATAAAAAAAGATTTAGTCCATGGCTCTGCTTTCTCACAATCCAACGGAACTTACACATTTGTCTGTCCCTTAAGGTGCGAAATGATCTGACGTTACAGAGTAATGGAAGCCAGTATTCTCCACGTGAGGTAAGATTCCTGAAGCTTAATGGCATCTGAGGTATTCCACGAGACTGAACTGCAGTGCCTCACAGGAGTGGATAGTCGCAGTCTGGGATTAATGAGTTAGCGGAAGGTCTCACTGGTTGTCACTCCCTGTCACAAGTTCACTTGTCTTTATACGTAATTGAAGATTAATTTTAAACCAGGTGTGGGGATGTCTTTACCGAAAACGGCAGAAAGATGGCATTTGCTCAGTTGTTGCCCGGAACGGTTCCGAGTGCAGCTCCTGTGCGGATGAGCTGCGTGCTCAGCCTTACCGGCGTCATCTGGCTGTGTTAGAGGGGCTTCGTTAGATGTGCTCTTCGGGACGCCTGCACACATGTGGTCAGCTCTGTCAGATGAGCGGTGGATCACCAGCTTTGTGCCATCCTCAAGATGGCTTTAGAGCGAGCAAGTGAACAGGGGCAGTAATGCAGTTGACCACAGGGCCTGGAAGCCATCTACTCTACCTCTTAAGGCATTTACAGAACGGCTTTTTAAAAGCCAAGGCGTCATCACAGTGCAGCCATAGCAAATCCAGGGTGGTTTTATAATAATTCTTCACACACACACACACCCAATCATTTATTTTTCCTCCTCACTCCACAGATGAGAGAGAGCTCAACCTCAGTATCTCCTACCGCAAACAGCACAGCTCCGTTTGGCCTGAAGCCTCGCTCAGGTATGTTAACCTCAGCTCATTCTTGCTCTGAGTAAATCAGATGGTTTCCCATTTGGCCTTTCAAATGCATACTTGAGAAATAGGAACGTTGGCAGTTCTAGTCAGCTGGGGTCCCGGCGTCGGCAGCTTGGGGAAGTCAGGTGATTGATGGCATTGAACTATTTGGTCTGTGCTTCCAGGAATGAGCAGCTTGCCTTCTTTTGAATCACAGCAAAGAAAAGTGGCAAAGGAAGCATGTAAGTAGGGAAGGAACATTCCCTTGAAGTTTTCAGCCGTGGAAAATAAAATAGTTCCCCTTGACCCCAAAGGTTCATGGTACCCTGTTGAGATAAAGGGCAGTCTGAAGGCAGAGTCCTCCCTAAGATGTCCCCAGTTGCTTTGCGAACATGGTAAGGTCTCACACAGGAGAGTGAGCCTTTTAAGGCTTGTGTGAGTGGTTAGGGGTCAGGGGGAAAAATTCTTAGGGCAAAGCATTTACTTTTTAACATACTTGATTTTATTTTGTATTACTGTATTGCCAAACATAATTACAGCAATGTACAAAATTACTTTCAATTTTTAAAAAAGGACCCTAGACAGAATAATACATTTCTTCTTACTTCTTTCTGTATTTCGAGTTTTGGTGCTATCTGCCCTTTTTTTTTTTAGGACCTCCTTCATTTTAAATTTTTTGTTCCTTTAGTGGTTACTGTATTTACCACTAATGCTTTCAAGTGGATTCTTATAACAGACCTGGACACGTGTAAGCATGCCAGGTGGAGAACACAGATGTTCTTTGGTTTTTTTGGGGGGGAGCATTTTGACAATAGTATGAGTTACATGTTTATGGCTTAAAATAAAGGTCGCTACGGGAAAAAACAAAGATGATTCATTTATAAAGGAAATATTTTGTTCTAGGAGCACATTGATTGATGGGCAGCACATGGCCGGGTGTGGGAGTTTCCTGGCCATTAGAACAGTGTAAGAAAAAAAAACAAAAACAACAACAACAACAACAGAAAAACCCGGTTGGAAAAAAAGCCTTTAGTGTGACCAGAGTTTCTGGACCTTTTGTTTTTGTCTTTCTGTCTTGGAAATTGAACCCAGGCCCTTGTACAAGCCAAGCAAGCACTCTGCTACAGAGCTGTATCTCCAGCCCTAGAAAGTATGTTACAGAAATGTATAAAACTCAAATGACTGGCTCCCTCATGTATAAAAGTGGGACATACATAGCCACATCTGGGCTGTGCCTTGATTTCCATAATCCCAGAATGTTTTGGAAGAAATGGAGGTACCTGCTATTGCACCCCCTCTGCCTCATATTGGGCCAGAGGCTCTCTTACGCCTTCTGGAGAGCTCTGCAAGATTTAAAAATAGTTCATAACTGAACTCAAAGGGCGAGTGAGTCTCCAGTGATTAATAGTCTTTTGAATGCTGTGCCCTGTAATTGAGTTACAAAATTGATTCACTGACTTTTAGTGCATGTATAGAGCCCAGCCTCAGCTTGCCAAGTCGGAGGTTGCCTCGGGCCTGCAGTGTCCACCATTCAAATTCTGTGAAGAGATGAGAAACAGAGTGTTGATTTAAAGCTGGGGAAAATAGACTATTTCCTCTCCAAGGTTCCGGTGGCGGATTCCTTAACTAACCAATGAAATTACTCTCTGGATATTGAGCACAAAATTGAGATGTATTATCATTTGAGAAGTTCTTCAGGGTTTTGTTGTTGTTGTTGTTAGCTAGTTAGATTTATTGCTATGTAGATGGTATTGAGTATTCAAAAATGTTTTGCTGAGTAATACTCAAAAGCGGTTTTAAGGCATTTCAAGGGTTAAAGGCAGAGTTATGAGGTTCAGTCCTTAATAAACCACCGTATGAAACCTTACAGAGGGTGAGGGAATATCTTAAAAACTCTGTTATCTTGATTTTTAAAAAGCATGCACAATTCTTCCGTAATGCTCTTGTTTCTAAGTAACATTACATTTATACATTTTGAGCTTTGTCTAACATGATCAGCAGTTCTGGGTGAATTTTGCAGTTGTACCTGCAGATTAGTTGCTTAGAAGGGGTTTGCAAAGGGTGTCTGGAAGGTCTTTTTCTTTGAATTGCAAAAATTATGAGTGTCCTTTGCTTGTACTGCCGATGCCCTTTAGTACTTTAGGCTGCAGGCTTGCAAACTGTTAAGCTTAAGGATAATAGCTGCACGAGAAATATGTGACCAATGAGTACTAACACCCAGTTTTTATCGTTCTTTTTATTCCATGCGCCATCTCTCATTCTCCTCCTATATTCGTACATTTGAATTTAAACCCCATGTAACGAAACCCATTTCATTTCCATACGAACCGTATGCAACCTGTGAAATGCTGCGGCCCCTTTGGTTTTCCCTGGTCCTTGTGCAACTGTCCGCCTGGCTCTCTCGCTCTGCTGCAGACCCAGCCCTCATTCTCCCTCCTATCTCCTTCAACAAACTTACGCAGGCACAAACATGGGACAACTCTAGCTACAGTGTTCCATCCGAAGGAGACAGTGACAATGGTAGGTGTTCCGTCTCTTCTTCGATGTTCTTGTGAATGAGCCAGTGACTGTCCGGCCCAGCTCCTCTGCGTAGAGGAGACAATACACGTACTGACCTGCATGCTCCTTACTCGGGCTGCCTCGAAGGCAAAGCCTAGATAAATGCTGGTGAAGGGTTGCCTAACAGTTGATGATGTGAGTGTTTTTACACACCCTGAGGATGCCGGTGTTCGGGAGGGTTTTCCAATACTCTCTTCTCTACCTGTTTTGCTTGGGGTTGCTACAAAGATTTGAATGTGCACATTTGGCTTCTCTCAGCTCATTAAAAGAGTTTGTGGTTTTAGGATGTGTGTGTGGTGGGATACTCCCGCAATCTCAGCGTAGGGGAGGCTGAGGCAGTAGCATAGCGAGTCCAGGGCCACGCGAGGCTACATTTTGGAGCCCTGCCTCAAAAAATAAGGTCAGTCTTTTATTACATGTGTTTACCACATGGAGCTTTTTTAAAGGCAATTAAAGGTACCATGGCTAATTCTAGAGTTTTGCACTGAGAATAATGTTAACTTTGAGAAGTTTCTAAAAAGGGGCAGAAGTTGCTTTTCACCTTTTTCAAAGATTTTATACATTTTGACTTTGATCTATTTATATTTATTTATTTATTTATTGGCGTGAATTCACTTAACTGAGTTAAGTCTAAAAATAACGTGTAAAATTTTGAAAACTGGAAGCAAGTAGTGAGTCTTAATATGGATGTCTTAATTTTGTATCACTAGATAGCCCAAGCCATCCAAGGTAAACATAGTATTATTTAAATCTTATATAGTACATATATCCAGATCTCTGTTCTGGTTTAGTGCTGGTTCAGATTGTAAACATTTTAACTTCAAAATACAGAGCGACAGACGAAATACTAAGTGAGACAGGGGCACAAGGTGAGAGCCGTAGCCGCCACGCAAACCTAAGTTGTTAACATGAGTTCTAACCTAAATTGTTACTAAGTATGTTATCTATGATGCTCGGGAAATGCATAGCTAGAACACTTCCCATGGTCTCCGGATAAAAATTCAGCTGAATTTTCCATTTATTATTCTGGTAGACGATTCTACAAGAATATTGGTATTTTGTAGTTGTTTGAAGCAGTGGCTCCCAACCTTACTAATCAAGGCTGCAGCCCTTTAACATATACAGTTCCTCACACTGTGGCCATGAAATTATTTTTTCTGCTCCTCCATAACTGTAATTTTGTTACTGTTATGAATCATAATGTAAATATCTGTGTTTTCTGATGGTCTTGGACGACACCCGTGAAAGGGCCATTTGATCCTCAAAGGGGTCACGACCCACAGATTGAGAACTGCTGGTCTAAAATTTTCACTGAAAATAAGCAGGTTTTAAAAAAACAATCATGAAACAAAAATCCCCTCCTTATGTCATCCTGCTTTAAATTCTGGAAGCCAAGGAGGAGGGTTAGATGGAAACTTTCTTCATAAGCGGTTCTTTTGTTCAAAACTAGATGGCCAAGTCATGAAGAAGAGGTTCTGTTTTTCTGAAAGCCTGGCCCCTTACGGGTGTGATGTTACTTACCGGAAATAAGCCTAGTAGGAAAGATTTGTGTGTGAGTTAGTATTTCCTTGGGAATGGTGTCTGAAACAAGAGGACTTTTTAAGTTGGGAAAGATATAAAAACTTTAAACAGTAGAATGTCAATGCTGCCATGTGAACCAACGAAAATCAGAAAGGCCAGGTGCTATGTGGATAAGGCTGAGACAGGGGTCAGGCAGGCCTGCCTTCCAAGCTCTTGATCTCTCCTGTCAGACAAATCTACATTCAGTTTACAGGTAAGGGCCCGATGTGTGCCAGGCTTTCTTTTTATTAAAATTTCCAAGATGTCCAAATAGTCACTATAAACATCTAAAAGTGAAATAACCTTGCATTTATTGCATAGCCTTCTTTTTTCCATATATATAGCAATTCCAGGGATTTACCAAATAGCACCACAGCAATAATAAAAGGGTTGTTCTCAATATTCTTCTGGGTTGGGCAACCAGGTCAGATGATTTTGGTGGTTTTCATTTTTCTTTATTTCTGGTTTGTCTAATCTCATCACACACATCTTCATTCTCTGTGTTAGCCTTTGCCTTGTGACTGCAGTTTGTTCTCTTAAGTTGGTTAGTTGAAGAAGCAGCACTGTAGGTCTCCAGGCAGAAGAGCTGAGGGGTATGGCCCACTTTCTGTGTTCGAAATGCTTCCATACAACTAGACAGTTCTACTCTCTAGGCCTTCTTGGCATGTGCAGGAATGTGTCTGGTATCTTCCGTATCTGATGCCAGTGGCTGTTCAGCCTTGCAAATGAGCCAGCTTAGACTACCATAGCATAACTTTTAGTTATTACTTTGACCAACTTGGAATATTCATCCTTTTGTTCATTGGCTCAGTTTGCACACAAAAATTTCTCCTTTCATTTAAATCCCTTCCAACATTCTGCTCCAGGTTGAGCGCAGTTTAAATTCACCATTTTCTCTGTAACATCGTCTTCAAAGATATATCAGTCTCCTGGGAGGGACAGCACAGTGTGGAAGTCCATCTGTAGCTCTGCCTGCCCTGCCACAGGCTGGTGTGGCTTTGCTTCCTGAGAAGTCACCCTCTTCTCTTGCCCTAGCTCTTGTGCCTTTTGTGTGTGTGTGTGTTGGGGGGGGGTCTTAGTCTTCCCTCTTCTTCTTTACTTGGAAGTCAAAAACCCATCCTGGCTTCTTTTAGGGTGTTTCTGCCTTTTCGATTGTGGTGAGTTGGTGGGTGTTCCTTTAGAGCTGTTCATAGTTGATCTTTGTGTGAGTGGGCATCCATCTCTGGCCAGTTTACAGACACCTTTGTTTGTTTTGTGGTGACAACCTAGCACTAAGGTCTTACTTTCCCCAATACAGAAGTGAGGAAGCTGCCAGTGTGGGAGCTTCCTCAGTGGCCCCCAGCTCCGGCTTCAAATTAGGATGCTTGGTTCCCGGGTTCAGAGATGTTAAGTGAACATTGTCGTAGAGTCTAATCATTTGCTCGTTTCTTATTGATGTGTACACAGACGTAAGATTGTCAACATCTGAGTAAGTAAACTGCCCAGGCTAATAGAGAGGACATTTCAGCATTTGAAGGGCCGTAAATGTACCTAATTTGCTTGCAGCCCCAGGAGGAAATGAATGAATTGTTCGCCTGATTTCTAACTCCCAAGAGCTGGAATCTAAAGGTTATATTTTTTTCAAAGTCATTGTATTCCTGCCCTTGCATTTGAGTTATTAAAAGGCACCCTAGTCCACAGTCTTAACTTCCAAGAAAGAGGAAGCTAAATTTCAAAGCCCCATGCTTCCACTGAGAAGGCATTTCCTTTAATTGCATGCAAAGAACATAGTTTTTTGTTTTCGTTTTTTGTTGTTGTTTTATTTTTATTATCAGCAAAATGGTAAAGTGTTTATTCTATGCTTTGGAACTGGGAGCATCCTTTACTTAACTGAAAGGTAACAACAGTTGGAGAAAGGGCTTTGTGTGTGTGTGTTGCGCACCTGTTAAGTGCTTCCCTGTGCTAAGCATGCCTCTAACATACATGCAGCTCTGAAAAAGACAGACACACTGTCTCTGCTGTTGTGGAACCTTTATTTAGAGAGCAGTGTATTCAGTACTGGAAAGTAATTGGGGCTTTTTCTTTGAGAGGAGAAATGAAGAAACTAATTATCAGAAGAAGGTAATTTTTCAAAGATAATCTTGCGATACACCGATGTTTCCTGAGAGGTTTTGAAACGTGTTTCATTTACTCATCAGCAGACATGTGTCCCAGCATAACGCTTTGTGGCATGCAGTAGAGCATGTGATTGGGCTCCTGCAGTCATGTATGTAGTCACACAGAGTGATTAGTACCAAGAGAGACATACAGGTAAACATCTTCGGCTGTGCATGGGAAGTAGAGATTATACCTACCAGCTTGGGGATAAAGTGAAGAAGCCAGTGACCTTCAAGGATGGAAAGATCGGTGGAATCCTCTGAATTTGTATATCGCCATCCCTCTCAGGCCTATTTTTCTCCTGCGAAGTGAACCATAACCAGCAGGTCTTATGTTCTGTTGTAATGATTACTGATTTGTCCCCTGATAATTAGACTGCAAAGGGCTCATTTTTCTCTGTAGCTCAGTCATCTGCCCCCTCCATCCCCACGTTACCTGTGCATGGGTATGTATGTATGTATGTGAGGTCACGTACACGCTCACACAGGGCTCACTTCCCCCACCTTTTAACTTATATTTAAGCAGGATGATATTGAGAAGCAGGTGCTAACCATTTCTAACGTTGTTAAACAGTCTCAAGTTAAACCTTTAGTCCCCTGAATTGAGTAGGGAGCTCTTAAAGTGCAGTGATAGGGAATTAACACAAGTGAATAATTCTTGAATGGACCAGAAGGTGATTTCTGCAAAGATAGAATAAGAAGTAAGAAATAAGCTGACAGGTTTATTAGCTGAAAGTGTTTCTTTAAAATTCCACACTAGTTATAATTAATTATGTAATTTTAGTGTGTATATATACATATATTCCTCATTTCCAGCAATTATGTGTGCATTTGAAGTATTTGTTTAAGAAGTATAAACTACAGGTGAAATACCTTTTATTATAATATTGACTAAAGATCCTTTTGCAACGTATTTGGTATAAGGAAGAAAGTTTATTGTGGGAAAGTGGGGAGGGAGAAAGAAGGGAACCACCCCAGGGAGAGAGAAGGGAGAGAGAGAGAGGGAGAGAGGGGGAGAGAGAGAGAGAGCTCGAGAGCTCGAGGGCACATGCAGGTGGGGTGCCAGGTGGGTTATATCCTGAGCACCTGACTCAGGTGATGCCATAGGATAGGATGCAGGTGGTGATGAAGCACGTTGTCAGGACCCTAAAGGCCTGAGGGCAGGCCAGTTGAATTGCCTGCATACCAAGATAACATTTTAAACACTTTTTGATTGCTTTTAATGATTGCTTTTACACCAGCGTGCAGGCTTTGTTTTTTTTTTTAAGATGCACAGGAATTTAAAACAAACAGGCATACCACGGCATTAAAGCCCAGACCTCATTGCGTCACCCCGATATCCCTCACGAGGCGTTGCTAACATAGATGCTTGAGCTGTGTGCTCTTAAACCAGGGAGCACAGCTCATTTAACTTCCTCATACTTTCATATTCCAAATGAAATCATCCAACAAAAATATATTGAAAATATTAAGGATGCTGTATTAGATAAGATTTCCGTAGGAAGAAAGGCAAAAGGGCAGTGACCTCCAAAGTAAACAGTAGGACCATTGAGATGGGCGTCACGGCGCCCCTTGGTGGCATGTGCGTGCATTACCAAGCTCTGCCCACATTCGCATCTTTGGTTGCTAGGTTTTATGTTGTATTTCTCTTCCAGTTGCTGTGCTTCTGTTGTCGGGTTTTTGTGTGTTTGTCCGTGCTTCTGATTTGTCAACTTTCCCTCATTTTCTTCCCTAATCTCCCTCCCCCACTCTGATCATACTGTCCTTCTCTTGCTGGCTTTGGATTTTTTCTTTCTTTGAATTGGTCTTACTTCCTGTGGGCTTTGGCTTCCTGTGGGAAGCCTTGGTGGGAGAATCCTGTTACATCCCTTTGATTTTCTTATGAGTGACTTCTTGGGTCCCTTCTGTCCTAAGTCCAGGGCACAGGCCCCCTTCTGCCATTCCAGAGAGTCTTATGCTCACTAGGTCAGCCTCAGCCTCCAGGAACTGAGTCAACGGTTACGTCACGGCTCCTCAAGCACCTTGGTGCTGGTTCTGCACCCTTGAACCCTTGTAGAAAGAGAATGGGAGGATTAGGACGGATACTGTCCGAAAGCACCGGATAATTAATTACATGGCACACGCACAGGCTTTTTCTTTAGGTGTTACATCTGCAAGCCATTTCCTGTAGGAAATGGCAGGATGGAAGTTGTAGACGCTTTCTCTTCAGCCTTGTTGAATCTGCAGCAGTTGTGGTATCCATTCAGTGGTGGTGACATCAGTGCCCCTTACTAGGTGGTGGTGATCTCAGACTTGGGGCTTCTTTGCACAAACTGTCTGGAATGACTCAGCTCCAGTACCAACAGCTCCCAGGCCCATCTAAAACTGTAGACAGAGGAAACCAGACCATTCCACTCTCCAACTGCTCTGTGTGTCCCAGCTAAGGAATCTCTAGTAAGGAGACCTTAATTAAGACTCCTGGTAAAATCAGTCCCTGCCCGCCTCCCCCCCCCGCCCCCTTTTTGAGACAGGGCCTCATTGTCCAACTCTGGCTGGCGTATGACTCACTATGTAGACCAAGATGCTCATTAACTCACAGAGATCCATCTGCCTCTGCCTTCCAAGTGCTGGGATAAAAGGCATGTACCACTATGCCCAGCTACTAAACTCATTCTTTACAGGTAGAATATTTTTATAAGACTGAAAATCCACTTTTATTTATTTACTTTTCATTGGCTTACATCTGTGAGAGGTTCAGCATCACACAAATTCTGTCTTTGCAAAAAGGTTGCTTTGGAATTTATCACAAACCACGCTTCTATTTTCGTGGACCAGAGATCTCTTTCCCCAGATTATTCTGGTTTTCTTTAGTTTGCCTTTGGGAATCACTGTGTTTTGCTCCATATACCTAAGTGCATCTCTTGCCTAAGGAGAATTCAGTTTAATCTCTGGCATATACACCTTCAATTTTAAGAAGAGCCACGGGTTACTGAGACACCCCCTTGCCCCCTTATAGCCAGCAAGGACTGCCTTGCTAACACAGCCTTCCTCATGGTTTTTAGAAGTCTTCTTCCTGGCTTGCCTCCACGGGTGCAGAGATGGTGGAAAGCCATATGTCGGGTGTATTTTAATCATCCCAGCTGACGTTATTGCTTAGAAGTTTAGCGCCTACAGTTTCTGTGAGTTCTTCCCATTGTTTGTTTGCTCCATTCTGTACAGTGCTGGGAGCTGAACCCAGGACATCATATCTGCTTGGCAGGTACTTCGCTACTCAGCTCTATACCCAGCCCAGGACAGTGTATATTTTATTTTCTTTCTAACTTAAAAACTATTTATTTATTTTTACTTTATGCACACGGGTATTTTGTCTACACGTGTGTCTGTTTACCATGTCCGTCCGTGGTGCCCTCAGAGGCCAGAAGAAGGTGTCAGAACCTCTGGAAATGGAGTTACAGATAATAAGTATGAGGTACCATGTGGGTGCTGGGGATTGAACCTGGGTCCCCTGGAAGAGCAGACAGTGTTCATAACTGCCAAACTGTCTTCTGGCCCCAAGAGTATGTATTTTCTTAACTCCTTCAGACAAGGCCCTGGCTCTAGTCACTGCTCTGGTAGGAAACCTCAGGACCTCAGGCCTGTGGTGAGGAAGGCACCTGTAGTCCGGCTAGCCCTTCTGGCAGTAATGTGTGCCTGTCTGCAAAGAGCTGGCTTTCTGAACACCTGGCCTGCAATGGCACAGAAGGCAGAATTTTCCTCTTCCTTTCACAAATATGTAGTCCAGAGCATCATGGCTTAGTTCTTGGTGGAGGAAGTTTCCTACACCCATTCTTAACATGTAAGTCAATTCTAATACCTTCTTATTTTGATCTGAATTATTTACATTTAAAGAAGGATAAAGCAGATGATTAGAATATCGATAAGGACAGAAGATAACAGTGAAAATGAACGAGATGGTGCATCTGTCTGAGTGACGGCGTGGTCTCGTCGACACGCCATGAGATCCTTCCCTCAGTTCAGTTTGTCGCCACCACAAAACCAGCTTTGCAGAACACACAACGTAGAATGACTCGGCAGAGAACCTTTCTTAGAGTATTCACATGAAGCTTTTGTTGTGAATCTGGAATTTCTCTGTTTTGGTGAACGATAAATCTAATCTGGGATAAATAAGTCATTTGTTGAACTGAACTAGACATGGACAGCCCTGTGAGGCAACACAGATTGATTCCTTCCTTCATTTCTATCACAGTGTTTCTAAGACCTCAGCGAAATTTGGAATCTATAGACCCACAGTTTACGATTCGGAGGAAAATGGAGCAGATGAGAGAAGAGAAGGAGCTAGTGGCTCAGCTCCGAGAGGTACTGGGCGGGGCCGTGTGGCTGCGACATTCAGAGTCAGAGCAGCAGTCGGTGTGTTGAAGAGGCTGGCCTGGAAGCATTGCACACACCCCAGTTTCAGTTCTGCAGTCTTTAATCGAAACATTTCAGTACAACTGAATCTGTCTTCAAACCAACGGTTTTAAAAAAAATATGTTTGAAGATATTTAACACAAAATGTTTCCCGGACGGTCTTTCTATGTTTGTGTTTGTGAGTGTATATGAGTGTGCATGGATGTGTGGAGGCCAAAGAGATGACCTCAGGTACTCCTTGGGCGCTGTGTACATTTTGTTTTTGATTCAGGGTCTCTCTCTCTCTCTCTCTGTCTCTGTCTCTCTCTCTCTCCCCCTCCCCCTCTTCCCCTCTCCCCCTCTCCCCTCACTGGCCTGGGGCTGGCTGGCTGGCTAGCCAGCCTCAGGGACCCTCTCGAGTTCTGGAATGCCCTCTAGAGTTCATTTTCTGGAATACACTACCATGCCAGATTCTTTAGGTTCTTAATATCAAACTTGCATCCTTGCCGACACTTCCCTGACAGAGCCTTCTCCCCACTGTCAGACATTCTCACTCTTGTCCCTTCACAGAGAGTAGCACTTCGATTCATAAATACATACAGCTGCGTTTAACCCTTAATGTGCCAAGGTGCCCATAGCAACTGGCTCCTTTCTGCTTCCCACCTCCAGAGCATTGAGATGAGGCTGAAGGTGACCCTGCATGAAGACCTGGGGGCGGCGCTCATGGATGGTGTCGTGCTTTGCCACCTGGCCAACCACATCCGTCCACGATCTGTCGCCAGCATCCACGTCCCCTCACCTGCGGTTGTAAGTAATGCCAGATGGAGGAAAACTGGCGTGAAGTAGGCTCTCTATGCACAGGGCTTTTGGCTGTCAGTTGGGACTCCTGGAACCTACCCAGACACTTCCCACAGAGCAACGGAGGGAGTCTGAGGAGAGAGCATGGTCACTAAAGGGACATAGGAAAAACAGAAAATGGCTCTCAGGTGTGGCGATTAAAGAAGTTACTGTTTGTGGTATGTCTGTACCATATGACTAAAATCCACTTATAAGTTAGTATATACCATGTGTGTCTTTCTGGGTCTGTGGTACCTCACTCAGGATGATCTTTTCTAGTTCCATCCATTTGCCTGCAAATTTCATGATTTCCTTGTTTTTAATGGCTGAGCAGTATTCCATTGTGTAAATGTACCAGTTTCCCTTTTCTCTTCAGTTGAAGGACATCTAGGTTGTTTCCAGATTCTGGCTATTACCAATAAAGCTGCTATGAATATGGTTGAGCAGATGTCCTTTCAGGTGTATGCCCAGGGGTGGTATAGCTGAGTCTTTAGGTATGGCTATTCCAAGTTTTCTGATAGACATACTATGCACAGACCCCAAGAAGGTAAGTCCATTGGGCATCCTAGGCTTCATGTAGGAGTCCATTGGGCATCCTAGGCTTCATGTAGGGTCACTAGTTAGGGGAGTAAGGAATATCTCTGACAAGCACTATGTTGTCTGCTTTTTTTTTTTTTTCAATAACTTTTCCCTGTTGGGACTTCCCTACCAGGCCACAGGGGAGGAAGAGGAACTTGGTCCTCATGTGAATAGATGAGCTGGGGTGTCCGGGTAGGGAGGAATAGGGTAGAGTAGATGCAGGAGGGAGGGTGAAACCAGGAGGAGAGAAAGGGGGGCTCTATGACTGAGATTTAAACTGAATTAATTAATAATAATAAGAGAATTTTAAAAATAAGTTACATATTGATAAGGTGGATTAAAGGCCGTAGTGCCCAGAGATTTAGCCTGCACAGAGGGATATTTAAACAATGAGGTGTTAATTCAAAAGGCTGGCTGGTTGAGGACTTTTTTCTAAAAGGACTGTCTCATGCTCTTTTCTCAGTAGGGTCTCACTGTGTAGTCACTAGCTAGCCCAAGCTGGCCTTGGCCTTGTAACCCTCTACCTCAACCTCCCGAGTGCTAAAGTTATGGTTGGGGTCTCTTTTTTTATACACCTTTGGGGATTTCACAGTAGTATGAAGATATGCATATATAGAAAGTGCCCATATCACCTACAGATTAGGGAGTCACTCAGCTGGCTCATCTCCTTCCTCTCCTTCCTCTGCCAGGATCAAACAGAGGGCCTCTGCCTCCCAAGCAGGTGCTTTCCCACTAAGCTATAATCTTGGCGCTGACCCTTGTCATAGACATCACAGAGCCAGGGGCAGGTGAAAGAAAGCTACAGGGGCAGTTTGTGAGTCTGTCTGCAAGACTGGAGGACTCAGAAATAGGCTTGTCTTTGAAGCCCACAGAGGGTCAGAGAAACCAGAGCAGAAAGCGTTTCGCCAACAGACTTGGTGTGTTAGGGAAGTTGAAGCGTTGGGGTCGATGATGAGGGGAGGGATTGGGATTCCAGACCTGTGTCTAAACGCTTTGGGCACGTTGCATCCTGTCTTTAGCTTGATATGCCCTTCTCTGCAACAGACCTGCTCTTGAGAAGACGAAATGAGGCCCTAGAGAGACAAGACGCATAAACACGAGCCACTGCTACTGTCCGTGTTTATAAATAGCAGGGCCACTAATCTCAAGGTACAGTTTCGGCCATGTAATCAGTGTGTCTTGAGTGACCACTTGTGTGAAGTACCTGCCCTCCTCCATCAGGGAGCTCTGGATGCGGCAGCTTTATCCCGCTTTGTTTTCTCCCGACAGCAGACAAATTAGCTAATGATCTCATTGCAACTGTGTCCCCACCCCCATACTATTAACATTGCTGTTTTCTTTCAAAAGTTTGACCGCTCTTTTGACTCAAAAATACGATGGGGGGGGGGTGCAGGGAGGGTGGCAATGTGGCTTCTCTAGCAACTGTAATGTAGGACAGTGAATTCTATCACTCAACACAATGGAGAGGTCTAAAGATTTCCTACGTATGTATGTATGCATGTATGTGTGTAAGGATGTATGTGTTGGTTATTTTTGAGACAGTTTGCCTGTGTGGTCCTGGCTGTCCTGGAGCTCGCTCTATAGACCAGACTGCCCTCGAACTCAGAGATCTACTTGCCTCTGCCTTCAGAGTGCTGGGATTGAAGGTGTGTCCCACCAATGTCCGGTTAAATTTCTATTTATTTTTTTAAAGACTTTATTTGTTTGTTTGTTCATACATACATACAGCATTCTGCCTGCATGTGTGCCTGTGCACCAGAAGAGGGCACCAGGGCTGATCTCAGTATAGATGGTTGTGAGCCACCATGTGGTTGCTGGGAATTGAATTCAGGACCTTTAGAAGAACAGCCAGTGCTCCTAGCCTCTAAGCCATCTCTTTAGCCCCTGTATTTACTTTTTTAATTCTGTGTGTTTGTGTGTGTGTGTGCGCACGCGAGCACAGGTGCCTGAAGATACCAAAAGAGGGCATTGGATCTCTTAGAGCTGGAGTTGCAGGTCTTGTGTGGGTGCTAGGAACTGAACTTATGTCTTCTCTTAGCCACCAAGCCATTTGTTTCTCCATGACACTGTGTCAGCTGTACGCCAACCTGTTGATTCTTTCACCAGTGTATATGAGAGAAACTGATTCCCTGGCCTCCAAGTGGAGTGTGCGCTCTTACCTTGAAGGAGACAGTAAGAATCAGGAACCCTTATGCTTTTAATTATATTTCAGGAAAAACACTATACTTAAAAAAATCTTCATTTTAATACTTTTTTTTAAATTGGAAAAATATTGGCAACAGTGCTTGGTAGGAGAAAGTAGCAGAAAACAGGAGATCATTCTATTCCTGCCTTCCACAGACAGCACCCTTCTGTCTTTACAGTTAACATGCTCTATACATTTGTGCTTTGAATTGTATATGTTTTGTAGTAGTGTTTAAAATCTATGGAAGCCTAAATTGTCTGTCATCAGGATCCTTCCTGAACATTCTTTCTACCCTTACATCACGACAGGCTGTTATAGATCGCTTCTAAATGCCCACTCACCAGAAATTCTCCTGTGAGCTTCTTGAAGAGTTTTTGTTTTTAAAGTTATCTTGTGTGTGAGTTCATGTATGTGCGTGTATGCGTGTGCATGTGTGTGTCTTGCATGTGAGCATGTAGAGATCATGGGATAACTTAAAGGAGTTGGTTCTCTTCTCCCACTGTGTGGGTCCTGCAATGGAACTCAGGTCATTAGGCTTGGCGGTAGGCCTTTACCTACTAAGCCATCTTGGCAGCCTTGCACCTGGCTAGACCCTGTCCTTCACAGTTCCTGCTCTGACCCATGAGAGTTTGGTTTCCTTGTGTTTTCCCTCATTGGAAACTGGTACCGGTCCTGACCATACTACTGCAAGCATTAAGTGTTCTGCTCTTTCCTTTCATGAACCTCATAGTTTGTGGTTTTGTTGTTTGGGTTTTTGCTTTTTTTTTTTTTTTTTTTTTTTTAATGCCAAACTCTGGGAAGGTAATATGGCTAAAGTCGCTGCCATTATCAATATACTGAAGTTTTTCCTTAGAGAGAGAAAATATAGTTTTTTAAGTTTTTCAGACTGTAAGCAAAATATTGACATCCCAGTTGGTATAATTAATGTGAGCTTTGATGCTTTAACCAATGGTGAGGTTGAACCTTTAATCATTGTCACAAGCACTTTTCTATCTCAAGTCTCAAACCTAAAGAAGGGAAGGCATTTTTCTGTAGCTTGAAATACACTTAACGTTTTCTTCTGTGGTAACCTTGTTATTTTGAGTGATGTGGGTCCCAGCTGGAGTTTCAGAACACATTATCTTAAAACAGTGCATGACAGCAGACAGTAGACCCAGAGGACCACAGGGCTGGGTTTCCTGGCGCCCCGCCCTCTTGGTCTAGAACCTGGCTTTCTCTGTTTCATGTATTCTCTCTGTTTCTCCTGTCTGTGTATGGCTGTGCACAGCTGTCCTGTGTCTTTATGTGACGCTTGTGAGAGGACCTTCTCATCCGCCATGATGGACAGGACTTGAATGGTCTCTCAGCTAAGTTGTTTCACATGGTAATAGGCCCTTTGAAAGGGGCGGGGGTGTATGGCTTTTTCATTTGTCTTCTTCTTAGTAACCATTTTGCAGAGTTGAAGTTTAATGATGATAACAGTTTGCTCTCATTTGGTCACTTCGTGCTATTATCACAATAAAGTCTTTGTTATTATTATCATCATCATTTTCATCATCATCCTTATCATTGTTATTATTAAACACAGTTTTCTACTGGAGAATTTGAGTCAGTTGTACTTCTTGCTTTCCTTTTTAAAAGAATTAATATTAAAAATTGGTGTTTAAAATTGCTGTTGAAAAATTTTTCTGTATGAATCAAATGAACCTGTTATTCATCTATACTTTCTGAAGTGAAGGTCAGCGGAGCAGTGTGAAGATTTGGGTTAAATCTACTATATTTTTTTTAGTGCTATTTGCCTCTTTGTGTCTTTCTAATTAAAGGCTATGTGTGTGTGTGTAGACAATTAATTAGCCTCATGGATTTTAACCCTGTATCGAAATACATTTGTTTTTAGAGAAAGGTGATGTCTACGGTATATTTTTACATGAACTGAAATGGGTTATCCCCACCATATAGTCTCACAAAAATGTGTGTGTGTGTGTATGTGTGCACATACACAGATACTTAGACATGTGAGCAGAAAACCTGTCACACACACACACATATGCATATTAAAGTTACATACTTGTGTTTATCAAAACAGCTGTGTAACTAGCATATATGTCTGTCTGTGTGTGCCCACACAGTCCAAGCACATGACCCACAATATTAAGTTTTTTGTCTCTAGATGAATGTTCCTGGATAACTTCTATCTTAATAATGTGTTGTTTTCGTATGTTTGCATTTTTAGCCCAAACTCAGCATGGCCAAGTGCAGGAGGAATGTGGAAAACTTCTTGGAAGCATGCAGAAAACTTGGCGTTCCCGAGGTAACAACAGACTTAGTTCAAATGGCCACGTTTTGATTAAAAAAAAAAAACAACAACTCAGTCTAGCTGTTTGAACCATTGAATAGACATCTTTTTGTTTGTTTGTTTAGCATCTTCTTTTTTTAGTTTCAAGAAAAAGTCTTGAATAAGTGACATACATTTTTTTAACCGAAATTGTCCTTTTACAGTGTAATTAAAGTGGTCTCATAAGTATGTCCGGTTCTAAAGAAAAGAGGAAAATCATTTAATGTTTTGAAATGTGAAATTCCAAATTTGAAACAAAAAGTGCTGATATCAGCTAATTATAGAGTAGCTAAGAGGAACAGATTGGGAATAGGCAGCTTCCTTAGCCTGGGTTGTTTTACAAAACCTACTAATTGCTTTCATTTCCAGTAGATCCATTTTAAGATATGAATTAAACTAATGCTCCTTAAAAATATGATTGTTGTTGTTACCATTGGTGATAAGGAGGCACATGGCTTTGTAGTGAGCTAACTATGTACATTCTCGTTTCATCCCTCAGTCCACTCCAGGCAAAGCTGCCAGTTTCTCTCTGTAGCCCCCTACCTATGCAGTTTACTTCCTCCCTGTCCCAGACTCAGCCCCAGGGCATCCTCAGGCAGGTGCTTGGAACTTTTAAAGACTAATTTAATTAATTTAATATAAAACAACTTCAGGACTTAGGTTGCAGCCATGCAAATTAAGATGTCCCTTGTCATTACGATAAAGAGAAATGAGTAGAAATTACGTTTCTTATGGCTTCTGTGTCTCCTAATGATAGAGATAAAGCAACTTAAAAAAAAAAAAAAACTCCTCTGAGATTCTGAGCTTGTGAGTCACATTTCAAAGTATACTACACAAGGTTGTCAAAATTGATGCTGCAGCTGTACCATTCTCTTCCTAGCCCAATCCCCCCCCCCTCACTCCCCTCTCATTTTGGCTTTGAGAGAGGTTAGTAGAAGAATTCCAGTGTTGAGAAAAGGGAGAATATTATTAAAGTGTTCTTATATCAAGCTTTGTCAGTGAAAAGAAATTTACCAATTCACTTTCTGAAAAACGAAATCTAAGTTTTACAAACTGGCCAAAATGTCTTCGTGGTCAGTTCCGCTTTCAACTCTGTCAGTCTGTGTTGTTTGTGTGTATGTGTGTGTGTGTTTGAATATTGCATAAACACTCTGGGCTTTAGGTATTTGTGAAAATACAATTTGCCTGATAACTTGATTCTTCTGTGGGCTAGGAGGAATTCCCCGTCTGAATTGGAACTCTCAAGCCAAGTTCAGATAATAAATTATTTGCATCTGCACTAGGAAGCCCATATGAAATATTCAGGAGCATTCTAGATCAATCTTGTCACTGTCTCTTGACTTACCTTGGGACAAAATGAAACATGAATGCCCTTACTCACTTCCCATGATAAAAAAAAAAGTGAAGAAAGGAAACTAAACTACCATAAAAAGGGCAGAACATCACAATTTCTCAATTATGCCCCTCTCATGGTACCCCCTAGCAGTGATAGGCAACTCACAATTCCCAAGAAGAGTGGGGAGAAGTTCATGACACTTGTTAGAATCCTATGACCCAGTTGGTTATACTTAGTCATTTTTAAAGTTATAAGTGATTTTCAGGAAGGAAGGCATACTTGAGTGGAAAACTGAAAACCCCCCAATTGGAAGGAAACGAGCAAGGAAACTGTTCCCGCATGCTCAGAACAGTGTTCTCACCTCACAAATGCATGGGGGAATGTTCCATTCAGGGAGAGGACGTGAAGTTTGTTCTCTGAGACTGTATTAGTTCTGTCCTGTGGTGGAGTCACGTTTGGAAGCTCAGCCTCAAGTCAGCATGAACAGTTCATGCAATGTGTCAGCTATGTAGGGGTAGATGCAAGAGCTGGGCAGATTCCATGCCAAGTCAGTTGATGGGATGGGAGAAGTGTTGAAAACCGTTCTTACTTTTATAGTTTTTTTTTTTCTATTTTTCAGGAGCCTCCACCTTTGGTATTTGCCCCAGAGTTGGTCAGTGTTTGTGAAATATTTATGTACAGTTGAACAGTTGTTCCTTAGAACCAGGCTGTAGGCTGTTGATTATCCAGGAAGTGTGCCTCTGTGGGTATGATAAGGCAGCAGCTCCATTTATGAGACCATCATGTGGACACAGTAAATTCACTCATGACAGTAGGCTCAGAAGAGTGGTTCTGGGCTGGCTTTTGTGCACACATGGCTTCTTTGGTTGGTTAGTTTCTGAGCTGTAGAGAGTGTCAGGCAACAGTGGTAACCTGTGTGAGGCTGAGGCCAGCAGTCAGATTTGCATCTTATCTTTGGAGGACAGTGTTGTGCTCGTTTTTAAACTCTGCTCTATTTGGGGTTCCTTAAAGCTGCTCCCTTCCAACCCCCGCCCCCAACCCTAGTTAGGAGAGAGAAGGTTAGTGAGGAGAGAGGTACAGACACCTTTACCTTTCCAGCTGTTTAGGGCTGATGGGTTCCCCTGGGGCTATACCAATCTCTGTCAACAGCAAACACAGCCATACCGTCTGTCTCTGCTCACCCCAAACTGCTACACCCACAAGCCCACACTTTCTCTCTCCGGGCTCCAATATTTATATCCCTCAGAGTCCTAGACCATGCCTCTCTCCACCACATGAACAGCTGTGGACAAACTAAAGCCCAAACTAAGATCCCACACTTGGGTTTAAAACAAAAACATATTTACATAACACAACTGAGTTGAAAACAAAGAAAATAAAACTTTTATTACAGGACAGTGTTCGGTGGGCTCCTAAATCATTTGAATTTGACTCGCCCCAGATTCTTGGGCCCATGAAGCCACTTACGCATCTGAGAGCTTCCTTTGTCATTTCTGAGGCAGCTTGGTCCTCCTCTCCTTTGGTTTGCGAGTAGCAGGTTCTTTGTTGGCTATTATCCCACATTTGGACTACTTTAGAAATATTACTGGTAAGTCTCTCAGGTTGAGAGAGGTCTCTGATGGATGGTTCTGATGATGGTTCTGCGGTTCACTGAGTATATTTCCGCCCAATTTAAAATAAGTAACCAAGGTGTTAGGACTCTCTAGGAATAGTCTTTCTTTTCCTGCGGTACAGGGGTGGGGATGGAGGAGTGGGAATTGAAGCTTGGATCAGAAAGGTATTTTATTTTCTCACTGTCCTGCCCTTGGCATTCATTACTGTCTAGAGAGAACACAGAGAAGAAAGTTAAGACACTGACCCAGTCGGCAGTGGGCATGGATAGGTTGGCAGGTAGTGGGCTTCTTGCCTCGTTGGCAACCCAGTCCCTTCAGGAGGGCGTGAGGCCACTCGCTTTCATTCCAAATCTACAAGGACAGGCCATTGGGTGGACCTCAGTGTCTACACCAAATGGAGTTAAGAATGACATTGTGAATTTTATATTTGGAGGTTTTTCTCCTTTTTACCACCTTTCAGTATTTGTGCTTGTGTTTTGTAGAGATTTTTCTACTGAAAGTAATAGTAAAACATAGTAAATGTAATAGTAAAGTCCCTACATTACACATGTTGTGAAGGGTTAGGAGAATATACAGGTGTAACAACTGGTCAGAATTTCGTTATCAGATGACATACGGAAACTATAGTTTTGTTTTCGTTTTTAGGAGAAATGAGCTTCTTACCTGCTTTAAGTTTGTCTCATTTGCCCAGAAATCAGTGACTTTAGTAATCACTTTTAAATTAATACCAACAGTTCTTTGAAGGGTGGAAGTGAGATTCTTGGCATATTTATTTTCAGTCTATAATCTTATTGGTTAATTCTGTAGTTGGATAAGAAAATAAAAGCTGAAAGCTGATTGAATTTACATCAATTTGTAAATTCATGCTTTTGGAAGAACCTACCATTTAGATCTGCTCATCTCTTTCTAAAAATTCTCTTTGTGTGGTTGTTTATTTATTTGGCTTTTCAAAATAGGGTTTCTCTGTGTATCCCTGGCTATCCTAGAACTCACTGTATATACCAGGCTAGCCTCAAACTAGGAGATTCTCCTGTAATCTGCTTCCTAAGTGTTGGGATTAAAGGCATGCATTGGTGTGCACCGTCACAGCCTCGGCTGTTTTTTTTTTTTTTTTTTTTTAATTACAAGTGTGTATGAGGGTCTGTGTGAAGATTAAGAGTGTTCGAATACAGTTGCTCATGAAGGCCAAAAGAGAGATCAGAACCCCTTCAGCCATCATTAAGGGCCATCTCTTCACCCCCTTGAGTTTTCTAAGTACCATACACTCACTCATGTAAGCATCCTTTCCCAGGTGTGTGCTTCGTCCGCAATTCTGGTCAGTAGCCTTCCAACCTGTTTCCATGCATAGTTGCAAGTAAATCATCTCAAAAGCAGCTTTTCAAGTTAGATTTTTATTTAATTTTAAATGTGAGGACAGTTTAAGTTTTATCTCAGATGTATTCATTTAGTTATTCTTTTCATGATGGCTAGCCACCTTTCTTAAAATGTTTTCATTGTTGTTGGCAATGACTTAAGCATAGAGGGAAGTTTTACAATAGAGACCCAATTTTTAATAAGTCAGATTAGATAAGTACATTAAGTAGCTTGATGAGCTGCCCAAAAGCCCATAAAGTTGGCAGCTCTTTATTTTATATTTAGAGAAAACTAGAATTCTCTCTCTCTCTCCTCACCCCAGCAGACGGTACCTAGTCACTAAGTTTTGGTTTTACATTTTTAGAGTGATTACCTCTGTGATACTCTCAATAAAAATACAAGCATGTTGATTTTGGAAGTTAAATTATGTTTAAGTAAAACGCATTCCAGTTTTCTAAATAGAACATCTGCCTAGATGCGGTTAGCCTTTAGAGTTGAGATTCTCCGGCACTGGTAGCGTCCTGGTTTGGTTTTTGTTGCTAGGGTGAACACCGTGACCAAAGGCAACCTGGGGAGGAAAGGGTGTGTTTCATCCTACAACTCCCAGGTAGTGGCCATCACGGAGGGAAGTAAGGGCAAGAACTGAACCAGGCTATGGAGCATGCTGCAACCCTTTAATACAGTTCCTCGTGTTGTGGCAACCCCCAGCCATAGAATGATTTTCATTGCTACCTCTGTTAACTGTAATTTCGTTACTGTTTTAAATCATAATGTAAATGTCTGCGTGTACCAGTGGTCTTAGGTGACCCTTGTGAAAAGGTCACCTTGTTTGCCCTCCAAAGGGGTCGTGACCCACAGTTTGAGAACCGGTGCTGTGAAGGCACATTGCTTACAGGCTTGCTCAGACACTTCTCTTACACAGCATAGGCCAACCTATCCAAGGATGCTACCACTCATAGTAGACTGGGCCCTCTTACATCAGTTAACAGATGCCTCGAAGACACCCCCACAGGCGAGACTGGTGGAGAGGTTACTTCTTTCCAAGTAGACTTACAAGCCACCAGTAAGTCTCCCCTTGTCAGAAGCATGTGACTTTCCCTTGTCCCCCAAATCTGATGCTAATAATACAACATAAAGCATGGTACAATGTTGAAACTTCCATAGCCTTTAAATTTTTCAGCACTTTGACAAGTGCGGTGGTGAGTGTCTTTAACCCAGCACTCATCGGGCAGAAGCCTGCTGTGAGTTAGAGGCACTACTGGTCTCTATGACAAGCGCCAGGCCAGCCAGGGCTGTGTAGATTGATCCTGCCTCAAACAAAGCAAAACACAATTTACTTTACAAGTCAAATGTTTCTTTGGAAATCCAAAGTCCTTTAACTGTGGGGTCTTATAAAATCCAAAGTAAGTTATATGCCTTTTTATTCCAAATGGGGAAAGTGGGGTAGAGATACAATAAGATCAAAGCAAAACCCAAATCGGATAATGTAGAAAGCTCATTGCCCAGTGTCTGGGACTCACTTATGATCTCCTGGTCTCCAGAGGGCTTACGTGGTCCTATGTCTCTGACTCTGCCTTTTACAATGCATTCAGTTTTATCAAGTAGGCGCAGGCCGCCTCCATTCCACACCTGCCACTGTCCTTGGCAGACATTAGTGGTCCTGGCACCTCTGACATCCCAGGATTTCCACTGCAACTGAGGCTGCGCCTTCACTAGTGACGTATCCTAGCCTTCTCTCCATCACCCCTTCAATCCTGGAGTGCCCTTTCACCAGTGGCCTCTCCTGGTCTCTTTGCTGGGAGACCCTGACCCTGCCACCCAGTGTCAAGCCTCAGCTGCTCTCCATGACACCTTCATGCCTTCAAAACCATGACCACACAGGAGACAGTTACACATTATTCACCAAGGTCTGCTGCCAAACTGGTGTTCAGCCTTAGCCCCTGGGCTGGAAGACAGTCTCTCTGTGCTGACCCTCAATAGCACATCCCAGAAGACTTTACCCCTGTGGTGATAGTCCCTTCAATCACAGAGGAGTTCTCAGCCCCAGCTAGCCGGCCTTGGTTGTCACAGCAGAGCAAATGTTTTCACTTCCGTAGCGCTAGCCTCTTGTTGATCACGGCTGACCAGACAGCACGGATTCTTGATTGGAAATATCACACAGCCAGTCCTGATAAAGTCTTTGAGGGAATCTCAGGCTTCCTTCTGGAACGTCACAAGTCAGGCCTCCATTCTCAGCATTTTTCATTGCATCGTCTGCCAAGTCCACAGAATAGGTTATTGAGCTTTTCTAGACAAAGCTTCAGAACCGTTTTCCTTTCTCCTACAAAACATTCCAAGCATAAAAGCCTCATGGTCGGGTCCATCACAGTAGTCCCCCACCCTGGTACCAGTTTCTGTCCTAGTTTGCTTTCTGTTGCTGTAATAAGACACTGTTCTGTTGCTGTGGAGAGACACTGTGACCAAGGCAACTCTAATGACAGAAAGCACTTAGTTGGGGGCTTGCTTACAGTTTCAGAGGTTTAGTCCATCATGGTGGGAGTATGACAGCATGTGGGTGGGTAGGTATGGTGCTAGAGAGGTGGTTGGAAGCTACATCCTAATCTATAGGCAGAGGGAGAGACAGAGGTATAGAGAGACAGACAGATATGGGCCTGGTTGGCTGGCTTGGGCTTTTGAAACTTCAAAGCCTACCTCCAGTGACACACTTCCTCCAACAAGGCCACACCTCTTAATCCTTATCAAATAATGCCACTTCCTGTTGACTAAGCATTCAGATATTTGGGGGCTGTTACTATTTAAACCTCTGTAACCACGGAGCAAACAGCTTGGTTGAGGAACTAGTTTACTTGGCCTACAGGTTACAGGTCATGAGCAAGGGAAGCCAGCACAGAAACTCAAGGCAAGAACTGAAGCAGAGGCCATGGAGGAACATTGCTTACTGGCTTGCTTCCACTGGCTTATTTAGTCACCTTTCTTACACAGCCCAGACCCACCTCCGCAGGGCTGGCAGCATCCACAGCGGACGGGACACTTCTACCCTAGTTAGCAATCAAGAGAATGCCCCACAGACATGCTCACAGGAAGAAAATCCTCTGTTGAGGGTTCCTCTTCCTAGGTAAGCCAAGGTGACAGCCAAAATTAGCCATCACAAATACTCTTCAACCTATTCCATAAAATAGAAAGATAAGGAACAATTAATTCCCAGTCATTCTTCAAAGCTGCTGTTATACAAACAGCCATATTAGTAAGACAAAACACAGTAAGAAAACCACAGTTTTCTTCAGTAAAGCAAAGTCAACACTACAAAGGTGACTGTGGTAACTTGGTGTCATTGTAGGGATACAAATGTGGTTCAACATATGGCAGGCAGTAAATATGACATGGGATGTAAATAAAACCCAGGACAAGGACATTTCAGTAGATGCAGAAATAGTCTTTGACAAAATTCAGTATTGCTTGATGGTAAAAGCTAAAAGCAAACAAACAAATAAAAAACCCAAACAAACTAGAATTGGAAGGATCATAGTTAATATAATAACGACTATGTGAGACAAAACAATAGTTATATATTGAATGAGGACAAACTGAAAGAAAGCACTTCCTCTAAAATCAGGAATGAGACAGGGGCATCAAGGTTCTCCACTCTTGTTCGCCCTGGTGCTTAACTATCACCAGTAGTTCAAGGCCAGCCTGGTTTACAGAGTGAGTTCCAGGACAGCCAGTGCTACACAGAAAGACCCTGTCTTGAAAAACCAAAAAAGAAAAGAAAAGAAAACTCTTGTATCTGATAATCACTCTCAGCAGAGTACCAGGGGTGCAAACATTACCATACAAAATTCAGTAGTTTTGCTCTATGCCAATTGTAAAACCAAGGGGCAGGGGTAGCTTTCAAAACAAAATAGAACAAAAAGCTAGGATAAGTAAACTGAGGAGGTAGGTGCCAGATCTCTACAAGACAAAAACTTTAAAATGAGGAAGAAAAGAAATTTGAAGAAGATACTAGAAAAATGGACCACGAATACCCTAAAATTCCAGTGACATTTTTTCATAGAACTATAAACAACAGTTGTAAAATTTGCATAGAAACACAAATAAAGCCCTGAATATCCAAAGCAGTCCGAGAGAGAGATAGAGAGAGAGAGAGAGGGAGAGAGAGAGAGAGAAATTAATGCTGTGGGTTATCGCAGAATTTCATCTCAAACTATGCTGCAGAGCCATAGAGCCAAAGTGACAAAGACAGTATGGCACCAACACAAACAAATAGACAACCCCAGGTAGATCAATAGAATGGAACAGACTAGAGCAGAATAGAGGACCCAGAAGTAAACCCTTGCAACTGTAGTCATCTAACTGTTAACACAGGCGCCAAAACATGCTCTGAAAACAAGATGGGCTCTTTAACAAATGGTGCTGGGAAAACTGGACATTGACATGTAGAAGAGTAAAACCAGATCCCCTTCTTTCATACTGCATAAAAGTAAATTAAACTGGATCAAAAGTCTTCATGAAGACTTTTGAGGAAAACTGTTCAAGATGAAGGTGTAGGCAATGATCCTGAATGGGACTTCAATTGTCTAAGATATGACAGCAACAACTAGTCAATAGGATTTTGTCATATTAAAGGGTTCTTCCTAGCCAAGGAAGTACAGCAAGCATTTGCCAACAACTCAGCCGACAGAGGTTAATATCCAAAATATAGAAATAATTTAAACAGCAACAACAGAACACTAAAAGAGTAACAAAGTTCCATGAACAAACAGGCAAATGAATGGAGGGGCCTAATAGATTCCTAGGAAAAAAAAGTTTACTCCTTAGTCATCAGGGAATTTTAAAACAAAATCATCACTGTCAGAATGGCTGTCATTAAAAAAAAAAAAATCAAAGTCCCAGCTGTTCAATTTTACCAATGAAGACTCAGGAGCCAGATGCTGGGGTAAAGACTTACTAGCTCAGAGAGGCAGAGAAAGCACCCAGCTGACTTTTCTACTCGGCTCAGGCCCCAGAAGAAAAAGGCCAAAAGCCCAAAGCTAAAAGCTTGCTAGCTCAGCTGACGGCCCAGTAGGAGAAAGCTTGCTAGCTCACGCAACAGCCCAGGAGGAAAAAGCCAACAGCTAAAAGCCCAAGAGCTAGAGAGCTAAAGCACTAACAAGCCAAAGCTTCAAAAGCTCCTTCTTCTCCTTACTGTCTTAAATACCCTTCTCTCAGAGTCTCCCCTTAATGCTTAATCCCTGTCAGCTAGTTATGTGCTTGTCTCTTGACCTAGTGTTAATGTCATTAAATCCTGTGTACAAAAAGCTCTATGATTAAAGGTGTGTGTTAAGGCTGAACCACACCATAACCTAAAAGTATGTGTTAGGGCTGAGCCTCACCAAACAATAGGTGGGTTTTTGCAGCTCACAATCTCGGGTTTCACAATGGGATCAAATATCCTTCAACAGGGGGAGGAGGCGCATGCCTGTAATTCCAGCACGTGGGAGGCAGAAGCAGGTGGATCTCTATGAGTTTGAGGCCACCCTGGTCTACAAATCGAGTTCAGGACAGCCAAGGCCACACAGAGAAACTCTGTCTCAAAAAACAGCAAGGGTGGAAATGTTAGTTATGTCAGCAACTGTGAGAGCCCAGAGCAGTTCCTCAGAAATCTGGAAAGCTTCCCTGTGACTCAGCTATACTGTTCCCAGGTGCACACTTGAGGGAATCCAGGCTGGAATTGCACAGAGATGCCTGGATACCCGTGGCAACACTGTTTCCAGTAGGCAAGCATGGAGTCAGCCTAGGTACCCATCAGCAGACAAGGGGGCAAGGGAAACGTGAACCATCTGCACAGTGTTCTTCTCCTTCCTCAACAGAGCAGAATGAATCGACATCATTGTGCAGGAAATGGATGAAACTGGTGACCAACATTTAACAAATAAGCCAGACTCAGAATGACAGATACTGCATGAGATACTTTTTTTTCTGGGCTTAGAATTGGGTTTAAATAGCAACAACAACAATAATAATGTGAAAGTAGAGGAGGTGGGTCCTTTGGATGGAGGAAGGGGACTAACTGAAGGGGTGCATATGACCAAAGTCCGTTATATGTGCACGTATGAAGCACTTAAGCTAACATATGGCAGAGGAACATTCATAAATAATGTAGCTGGTGGCACACGCTCAGAAGGCAGAGGCAGGCAGATCCCTATGGTTTCAAGGCCTGTCTAGTATACATAGTGAATTCCAGGACACTCTGCCTCAAAAAAAATAATTTATTTTTTTTAGACAGGCAGACATCCAGCCCTTCTGTGAAAATGAGGCCTGTTGCCAGGTCTGTGTCTGTTTTCAGGGAGTAAGCCCATGGTGTTTGGAGAATCTGTGTCAAGCAATGTCAGTCACATACTTGTGTTTAATCCAAGCTGATTTCTTAGACTCTGCTGGTTGTGATTTTTTTTTTGCCGCTATAATGAGAAATTAAATCAACATTAGCCTCAGATGAGTTCTGAGTGAATTAAGTGTTTTGCAGATGTTTTCAGTCATTACCAGCATTCTGTAAAAAAAAAAAAATGAGGGTGTTTAGCCTCTGCAGATTCCCTGCTTCCGTGTGTTCCCATTTAATCCTCAGAGATTAAAAAAAGAGTACTCTAACCTCAGAATTCCTCTCATTAATGCTAAATTTGGGAAAGCACAACAGGTCAGGAAACCCCAGTTCTCTCAGGAATTTCTTTAGTGGTTAGCCTCGCTTCGAGGGCTGGCGTTGTAGGCGGTTGCAGGCTCTGTGCTGTGGGGCTGAGTCAGAGACCAGTTCTTAGGTGGCCTCAGCAGCTCACCACATTCCGCACAGGGACTGGCCTCACAGCCATAGCCACGCTTAGTTAGTCCTGATCTTTTTTTTTTTCTTTTGGAGGTCATGATTTAAACAACTGACTGGAGCCTGAGATGCTCTGCTTTAATTAGGCCTAGCTTCCACGACATGGTGAGATTGTTTATTCTGAAAAGGATGCTCTGAGCCCTCCATTGCCCCCGACAGTATGTCTCTGAGAGTGCCCACCCTACTGAAGATGTACCCCAAAACTGCAAGGCAGCCTGGCCCCCTCCTCCACAGTGCTGCTAGGCTGGTGGTACTCCTTCCGGTCCTTGCTTGGTTTTGTTTTGTGGACAGAGGCTGACCCCAAACTCTCAGCCTCTCAGGGGCTGGGGTTATCACTGAGTGCCTCCACCTGTCAGAGTGATTTGCTTCTGCCGTGGAAATTCCCCGAGGAAGTCACATTTCAGTTTGTGTTTAAGCCCCTTCTGTCTGTGTTTCTCAGGCTTTGCCCGTCAAGTACAGCATAGTACTAGCATGTTCTTCCTGCAGTGGAAGCCTTTTCTGTGGGAGGGTATATTTCCCATCTAGCAGGTCTTGACCTGCATCTCCTCCCCAGGAAGATCCAGGCTATTGTGTGTGGCTGTTTTAGTTCTTGGGAGCTCTCTCAACAGTGGTATCTTGGATCTTTGAGATCCATCTTTGAGATCTGTGAGATAGGGTAGATTTAACCTGATTGGTTAATATGAAGATGTCTTTTGTTGGACCTGGAGAGATGGCTTACCGGTTAAGAGCACTCACTGCTCTTCAGGAGAACCTGAGTTCTGTTGCCAACACCTATGCAGGACTGCTCAAAACAGTCTAATTCCACTCCAGGGAATCCGTCACCCTCTTCTGGCCTCTGTTGGTACTGTGTGCGCACACACACAACACATGCATGCACGCCCACATACACACTCCACATGCATACACACATAGCATTCAAATAAATCTTTAAATTATTTTTAAGAGCACCTCTACTTTCAGAAGGGATTTGCATCATCATCAGCCCATCTGGTGTCTCTCCTGAGGTGGTCAGGCCAAACCCAAAGGTTACAGGCAAGATGAACCCTTGGACTTACAATAGCCTTTCAGTTGGGTTTGCTGTGCTTGCCAAGGAAGCTATGATAAAACGCTGATACTCCAGCAAGGTATATAAAAATATCTACATATAATATGTATTTTTAAATGCTTTGCTCACTTGAAAATTGTTATCTATGAAAAATGTCAGAGAAGTCATCAGTCTTTGTTTAAGTGGAAAGCAAAACACGACTTTTCTCTCTTACTGGCATTTCAGTTCTAATTACTGTTAATTTTGAGCTCCATGCCTTAAAATCCTGGTTCAGACCCAGTATGGTAGTACATGCCTTTAATCTTGACTTGATTTATGTACTTGAAATAAGGGTTGACTCCTGCTATTTGCTAGTAACCAAAAATGTGTGCTTCTTTCCAGCTGTTCTTCCGTGTGTTGTTAATTGTCTGCACTGTCTCTTTCTGTTCTAATGGCTGCCCTTGGATTAGGCCGACCTCTGCTCTCCGTATGACATCCTGCAGTTGGATTTTCGTCACATTCGAAAGACTGTTGACACTCTGCTGGCACTCGGGGAGAAACCCCCACAATCAACTTCTGCCCTCCGCTCCAGGGACCTTATAGGCTTCTGTCTTGTCCATGTTCTCTTTATAATACTGGTCTATATCACTTACCACTGGAATGCTCTGTCTGCGTAATTCCCGCATGCGCGTCCAAAAGCTCTGCTCTGGCACCCTGGTCCATCCCAGCTCCTTCCTCCATTGGAGCCTTTGCCTTGCAAACTCCTATCCCTATCACCTCTTCAGTAAGCTAGCGAGTTCTGAAGTTCAATGTTGATAAACCAGAAGCACAAACTCTGTAGAGTGCAGTTCCCATTGGGTAATTTCTTGCATTTAGCTGAAAAGCAACAGTGACAGCAAAGCCTGTCAGTCCATACCTCATGCTCCTTCATGCACAAAGTGCCCTCAGCAACGGTGCTGTGGGTCCTGATCTCTCCCATGAGCCTTTGCTGCTCTGGGTAGGGGGTAAGGAGAACCAGGACAGGAACAGGCTGGATTTAGCATATGGGAGTCTTGATACTTGATTCCTGTCCTAATTCGGGACCGGGAATTGAGCTGTAGAGGGGTTGCCTTGCAGAGACAAGAAGCCAGTATTTGGGCCCAGTATGACTTACACAAATCTATAATGATGCCATTGTTTTGACCAAGCTGAGAAGTCTTACCTGGAGAATGACTGCTTTGCTGGCTGGTTGACTGGAGTCCTCCCTGTTTGCTGCAAGAGGGGTGTGGAGGGCACCCAGGAGGGTCGCTACCCAGGACCCTGGGAGCATGCCCTCTGGAGCAAGGAAGTGCCTTCCTGTTAGAGCGCCATCTGGCGGATCTGCTTTGCAGGGCTTTTCCTTTTTGTTAGGTCTGTTCTGAAGCTGAGAAAAGGGTTTTCTAGGAGGGATTTCTATTTTTGTATAATGTGGTGGGTCATTTTACTTTATTGATATATTGCATAACTGCAGATCCAGAATGTGATGGATTTGACTATTCACTTTTAAATAAACCTATAGAGTCTTGGAACATCCTTGGCACCGGGGCCTTGGTTGCAGCAGCCAATAAGATTGCTCTTAATTAGACGAAAGTTGTTTCTCCATTTGCTTGGAATATACATTTGGCCTTTGAGTTCCAGTGATGTTAACAAGCCAACTGTTTATTGTTAAGTTGGTTTTTAAAGGCTTGCATAGCAACCTCTTAGCTTTTGGAGCAAAGTGATGAGCTTTTAACTAAAGAAAAAAAAAAAATGTTTCACTTTGATGTAGGCACAGATCTTGCCAATCCCTGGGATGCTCTTTAGAGAAGTCCCTGCCGCAAGCTCCAGCCACCACTGGCTGCTTTGTTTCCTCTCCTTCCTGACAAACACTGCTTCTTGGGTTGGGAAGATGATGGAGTTAATGCCCTCCAGATAAACGTTTAGTTTGCTGAGACGTGGACTCTGATATGGCTGCTAAAGAAGATTATATTATTTTTTTTCTGAACATATTCATGAGAACAGTGGAGATGAGATTCTGAAAATCCCTCCACACTTGAGAGAATATATTTATAAAGATTCCTTGCTGCTAAATCAGATCTGATTTTTTTTCCTTTAAAAATAAGGAACCATTCTTTGAGATGTTAGACTGTGTGAGCCTTTTCCTTCCAGCTTGGTGTTGACTGGTGGACACAGGGTATGTGGGTGTTGCTGGACATGAGTTGTGTCTAAATAACCACAGATTTCCTGAATTGCCTTTGGTGCTATCTTGTACTTCTCAATCTGTAACAATAAAAATCCCTTTGTACAGTGTCTGGTGAGCACCATAAGCCGTAAGTTGCTTAATAAACACAATTTGGGTGATTAATCCAAGCCTTTTTTTTATTCCCCTTGGCCCATTGATGCATTTATTCATGGGTTCCTAGAGTGGCTCTTGGGATTTCCACCCGGCTCTGCCATGCGTGGGGAGTTTCCTTCACTGAACACCACAATTTGTTTGGGGGTTTTCCCCTCTTCTTTATGGTGGGGGAAGGGAGAAAAGAGAAAACGTACTGGGTTGCTGGCTCAAGGAAAACCACCATCACCATCGATTAAAAAAATCAAATGAGTAATAAAACAGTCTTGTGAGGTCAGATTTGATCTTCAACATTATCTTTCCATATATTTCTCCCCTGGCATCCCAAGGATTCCTTGGCTGCACTTTTCATTTTTCATGTCATTTATTTACACCCTAATGTGCCGCTCTCCTTGGGGTTTGCTGTGTGATATTTTTTTTCATTATGGAGTATGGTCACTCACAGAGCATAATTAATTCAGCCCTTCAGGCAAAATGTCGAGTGAGTCATTTTGCTTATTATGAGGCAGCCGCTAATTTCCGTTTGGAACACGAGGCCTCTCTGCGCTGCTTCTCCACAGTGCTTGACACCAGCTCATGAGCTTACATGACACCTGCCATTGCAGCCCAGCTGGAGACAGCTGCCTAACCTCCCTTTAGGGATTCAGTTGTATGATTTGTCCCGCATGCCAAACCTCCATCGTCTCATAGGAAAGAGTGTTTTTAAAAAAAAAAGTATTTCCTGCTAATAGAGAATAAAGAGAAACAGCTGTTTACATTTTTGCTTTGTGGGAGCCTTCTAAGCTGTACCTCTTTCTTTGGTTCCTGCGACTGGCAGAAAAATGTTTCACTTAAGTGTCAGGATTTCCAGCATTTATGACAGCCAAATCTCTCTTTGGTCCTTCTGGACTTTAGCTCCACATCACTTCATTGTTGTTAACACTACAGAAAGGGGCCAGTTAAAACAAAACAAAACAAAACAAAAACCTTCATTAAATGCCATAGCAGAACAACTGAGTAGGGTTCTATCAGTGAGAGTAGTTAAGTAAATATACTTGATATCACAATGCTATGTGTTTGTAAAAATTGTTCAGTTAGTAGAATTCACACCAGTCCCAGTTCTGAGTTAAGTTTAGGAGCCTGAGAGTAAGTGGTTATAGATTAGGTAAAAATTTCTCGGTGCTAAAAAGTACACTTAGGGTCTTGTATATGCAAAGTACATTTTCTGCCTCTAAGCTATGCCCCCGCCCATCTCCTGAAAAATACTCTATATAATTTTCTTTCAAGGGGGTTGGTTTTAAATACTAGGTTTGCGACCTCAAAATTTCCTTTTAGCAAACAGCCTTTTAGGTAGGTAGACTGTCTGTGTTTTACTTTCCTTCCTGTCCTTGGCTTTCCCATCAATGTTTTTTCATTCTTGATTCATTCAATTATTTCTTGTGTATTGAATGTGAACTGTGTACTGGCCCATGTGGAAGGTTCTGCAGATAAAATAGTGCCCAAGATTCATGCCCCTGTCTTCAGAAAGTTTGTAGTCCATACCCAGGTTTCAGCATTTGGAGACAGGACCAATGACAGATATTTTATGATTTTTTTGGGTGACAGTCTCTGTTGCAACTATACAGCTTGCCATTGAAGCATGAATGCCTCCATCCAGGAGTCAGTGAGCAGTTTTAGTGCCAATAAAACTTGGTTCACAAATAATAGATCAGGATTCGGATTATTTTGCAGGTCCTAGTTTGTGGACCTCTGAGCAAATGGCTTCTTAGAAAACAAAGAGTGATTCAGTAAGAAGGACCTGAGATGGGTCAATTATTAGATTCTGTGAAACACATAGAAAGAGGGCATGGCATTCATGAGGGGGCCCAGGTGGATCCCCTGAAACAGTAACGTCTACACTAAGATTAGAAAGATGTGTAGTGGCAAGGCAGTGGAAGGAAGGGTGTGTGTGGATAACATGTTCTAGGGAGAGAAGGATCTGAAGAACAGCTTCCGTACAACATAAAGATAGAGAGGAGCAATAGCAAGAGATTGAGCCTGGGGGAAGAACTAGACCTCTGCGTTCTCATTGCATTAAAATAGCGGACATGCTTCACAAAACTCAGTCACAGAATGTTTCATTTGAAAAAGAAAAAGGCACAGGCTGAACCAAGGGAAATAAGCTGGTGTGCAGGACTTTGTTTTAGGCCAGCAATGGGGACGGCTATTTATAGACATCATGAGAAAGTGGTAGGGAGAGGAGAGCCAGGGGGGAAAGCAGTCCAGCCTTTTCCCCCATGGTTAGGGCTGTTTTTCTGTTGCTTGCCTGCCTTTTCTGATTCTGTTTGCTGTAGCTCAGAAGAGCGTAGATGGGAGGGCCTGTTCGATCCCACCACTGGGGAAGTAATGGAAAGCACCTGCTCTGAAAAGCACCCAAGTGTCTATTGATAAGTGGGATAATATTTGTGATTTCATTGCTTAAAAGATAACAGTACAGGATGCCCATGGATATATTGGGTGCCCTCTGTCACATTTTCAACAAGTCCTCACACACCCAGCGGCAGTTTTAGTTCATGGAAAGTCAGCAACCATGTGCTTCTTTCTGCTTTAAGTCTCTTCTGGACAGGGCGCTCCTAAGGTGGCACCTGACCTGCCTGGCTCTTTAAAGCCCTTGTTTTTCTGTGCCGTTCTTGGCCCCGATGTAACTCCACTACAACTCCAGTCCATTCCGTCTTCGGAGCCCACTGTGGGGAGATACTCAAGTCAGTATCTCCTGCTCCCCATTTCTGCAGGATCTCTGTGTTCATCCTTCCGATGGACAGGAGTTGCAGGTCCCACATCCATTCCAGCCCTGTGATGGAATACCCATGACTGACCTGTCTTTATAGAGTTTCTGGCCTTCTAGGCTAGTTTTCTTAAATGACTCAAGCCATTAACATGACCTGAGGCTCTCTCTGGATGGGCCTGAGTGAAAAGAAAAAGGAAGGGTATGAAGGGTATGTTTCTCCTCGTATTGCCAGGTGGCCCCTGACCTAATGACACTGAATTAAGATATTGCTGTGGTTAAGGTGGTGCCATTCTGAAAGACCATTCTCTTTTTCCCTTTCAGTATAGGACTCAACAAATTGCAGGAGCTTTATAGAGTAAGATTGATGTGAAGACAGTGCTGCCCAGCTGTGGGCTAATATAAGCCTACTGAGCATGTGTGTGGGCCAAGCTGTGATGTAGGGAGGTTAGATTGAGAATCAAATGTTTAACCACTGCCTTAAGCAAAAGCTACTGTGAAATTTTACTTACTGATTGAGAGAGTTCCATGTAGCATAGACAGGCTTTAAACTTCTGATCCTCTCGGCTCTACCTCTTGCATTCTGGGTTGCCTTTCTGTTCACCTAGTGATCTTTCAGTATTTTGGTTGAGCTTGTATCACACAAAGTCCTTTGTAACTTGATACAAACATACATTTTTGCAGATTTTTGTTTATCTTTTCATCAAGTAGGGGTTTTTTTTTCACCTTTCACATGGAAATTTCACTTTTTCTTCACATGGAAACGCAATGTTTTTGATCTTTTCTTGCACTTCATAAATATTTCTTTACAGTCCTCGAGAGAGAGCTCAGTGGGTAAGACTGGCCTTGCAGACATGAGTCGGATCATGTCGTCCTGTAGCTGTAGTTTCAAGGAATCCAACATCTTCTGGCATCTGTGTACAGCACTCACCATGTAGGCATACATACAAATTCACACAATAAATCAGTCAGTCTTTAAGTACGTGCTAGTTTAGAAAAGTTTTTATTTCCTTGTACTCAAAGGCATTTAGAGTTTTTAAATATTTAACTTTAGTAATTTTCAATTAATTTTAGCATATAGTGTGAAATGTTGACTCTCTCTCCCAAAATAATGCCTGATACCAGAAGCTTAGGTGTATTAAACATTTATAATTTCCTACTGGAAAATTATAATGGCCACTGGGGAAGCTAAGAAGAAGAGGCCCCTTTAAACAGCTGTGGCAGAGGAAGAACAGAGCTAAGCAAGTTCCTGGCCAGTGCAGATGGTGGAGAAGGGGACATTGTCATCTAGTTACAGATGTCCCCTCACCATGCCCCCTGAGTCACCCTCAGTCTCCACTTCAGTCACACACAGCCTCCAGCCTTTCTTACACTGACGTCTGGCCATTAGGCTGACTAGCAGTGTAAACTCGCATGCTTGCCGCATACATTACAAAGGAGGTAGTCGTGTTCTGATTCTCCACAGCTATGTGAAGGCATGGTAAAGTCGTGCACATGTTGCCACATGTGGCCGCTTCCTAAGGCCTTTGTTCCAAGCCTCTCTTATTCAGGCAAGGCCTATGAACTAGGGAGAAGAGGAGAAGGCGGCTTCGGTGGAGACACACTGGCCTTTCCTTTTGAGAATGTGGAATAAGTGTCTGGAGATACTGGGCCATACATACTTTTGAAGATCTTTTGCTCTCAGGGCCTGTGGTGATTCGTAGGGAGTCTGTGGTCAGACGTTGGCAGGGAGGTCTAATCCTACATCAAGGGTTACATAGAAGGAAGAAGTCTTGTTCCCAGAACAGGCTTGATGCTAAGTAACACAATCCACCTGCATCCAGTCCAGCTCCCATTTAGACCTTGCCAGGAAATAGTGCTGCTCAGTCTTCCTAAAGAAACTCCCTCGTTAGACATGCAAGAACCTAGAGGGCATTATATTTAAGTTAAAGCAAGCCAGGCACAGACAAACAAGGAACCCATGATCTCACTTATTGGGTGACTGAAGGACAGAGACAGAGAGGAAAGGAAGGAAGGAGGGGGTGGGGGAGGAACCAGTTTCATAGAAATTACCAGGGTTTGGAGAACATGTTCTAGAGATGTTGGGGAAGAATTTTTTAAAAATCTGTTACATAGAAGGAAAAAAAAATGAAAGAGACAGAGACCAACCCTTGGGCTGTAGACAGTCTGCCTTCATTGATGTAAGAGAAAATGTTTGTTGTGGGGTCTTTTTCTCACCAAAGAAGATACAGGAGAATCCTCTGGGTAACAGACTGGGGCCACATGACAGAGGTGGAAATGCCTTTTCATATTATTTTGTAAACTGCGCTATGGCCTATGAAAGGTGGTGCCCACAAGGGCTCCTGGGTCGTTTTTCCTTGAGTAGCATGCCTAAGGCATTCCCCGCAAGTGAAAGTAGAACATGAGAGGGGAGTATATCCCGTATGTCTTTGCCAGGTTAATGAAAGATCCTTAAAAGAGAGATCATTTAACGAGATGCCTAACTTCTACATAACATGAGAGATTATGTAGAGGCTGGGGAGATGGCTCGGGGCTTAAGGGCATGTACCGCTCTAGCAGAGGACCCAAATTCAGTTTCTCTCACTACATCGGGCCTGTATCCCCACAAATGCGTATAGCTCCAGCTCCTCCCCCAGCCTCCGTGGACAACTGCGCTCATGTACACATACTCCCACAAAGACACACAGGCCAGCACAGGTTAAAAATTTACAAAAAACCAAAACAAGACAAACAGAAAACTGGAGGTAAGGGCTAGAGAGATAGCTCAGTGGTTAAGAGCGCTTAACTGTTCTTACAGGGGAAGTGGGCTCGGTCCTCAGCACCCACGTGACGGCTCATAACCACCTGTGATTCCAGCTCTGGGAAATCCACTGCCTCTTGAGACCCACATACATGCAGCCAAAACACTCATGCACATAAAATAGAAACAGCCTTTCAAAAAAGTAAAAGCTTAAACAGATTTTTTTTTTAATTTATAAGGTGGTATCTAAACCACAAAGAAAGGATACCAGCCACGCAGCACAGACACGCTTCAGAAATCACAGAACGTAAAGTGAATGAAATCAAAGCTGGCAGCCATTGTCAGCATCTGTGGAAGTGAGCAGCTGAGCTGCTTTAAAACACGAGAGGTTGTTTGCAGTGTTGCTTGCCACGGCTGGAAGCAATGGTTTTTGGTGTGTGCTTTTCCACTTTGGGTCACTCAGTTATTTATTGAGGAGTTTCCTTCGTGTTTAGATAGAAAGCAGATTTGGGGACGATTAAGAACCTTTCCGGAACAACCTGTGCATGAGAAAACATTTTCCCTGCACACCCAGAAAGGGCCTCAGCGGTAGTCTGTTAGGTGGGGAAGGTGCACCGGCTAAGGGGAGCAAGGACCGCAACGGTGTGCAACCCAGCTCCCATCGGCAGTGATGGTTTGCTGTCCTAGCCCCATCACCTGGAAGCTGATGTTCTGTTCTTCTTCCTCTTAGGAGAAGCTCTGTCTGCCTCATCACATCCTTGAAGAGAAAGGCCTGGTCAAAGTGGGCATGACTGTTCAAGCGCTGTTGGACATCACCGTCACCAAAGCCCTGTTCACATGAGGGCAAGCCCTTTCCTCTGGGTGGGCTCAGACTTCGCCGAGCAGGGACACTGGTCTCTGCTCCGGGCACCTGTTACCAGCTCCCCAACTCACCTCTCGCCAATTCTCCGACAAGCTGCGCTGACAAGGCCTCAGCGGAAGGGAGGATTCAGGACCTTTTAGAGTTGGCCTCCGGGGTTGGGTTGGACTTATCTGACAGCCAGTAAGGGAGCTGGTGGAGAACTGAGTAGCACATCATTGCCTTTTCAACCTCCCTCCCTCATCCCTTCCACACTCACCAACTGCCATTACCAAATGCCAAGCACAACTGTTTCACAGTGAGCCGCATCTGTTTTATCGAAACCAAACTCCTTGCAGAATCATTGGGGGAGGGGGATATAATCAGGGGTGGTTTTTTGTTTGTTTGTTTTGGTTTTTGGGTTTTTTTGCCACCAAAAGTTTTCAAGATCTTTCTTGAGACCATTGCCTTTTTGAAAAACTATTTTCGACATACAAAATATTTATATAAATATTATTTATTAGTGAGTCGTTATTCATCCTTTGGATGCAAATTGTAAATTAGGAAACTATTTTATTACTGCTTTTTTGTGGTTAAACGATTTATTTTAATATTATAAATACTGAGTTATTTTCCAGCCTCTTTGGCGTGTCGGAGTTCCAGGTCTCAGTGTTCCTATTTCCTGGTGTATATGATTCAGAAGAGAAAAATTAAGGAAGAAACACGTGCTTCTGTGACAGAGAGCTGTTTTCTGGGAGGTGTTACCCACCTTTTCATTTGTGGAACATCGTTCTTATTTATATTTCTGCATTCCATCAAGTTGCCCACATTCCAGCAGCCCTCTCGTCCCCCAATATAATAAACTGACTGAAATCAAGAGAGCACCCCAAAGTTATTTGTAAATAGCTATGTGAAAAAAAAGACATATTAAACTTGAAGATGAAATGTGAACAGTTTTTTTTTCCGGATCCATGTTTCTTTTGCTATGCACAAAACACTCACATTTTAACACAGAAGTGGGAAGTGTTCCGCATATGTCCTGAAGTATAATTTTTGCACTGTATTTTGGACAATTGAGGAGCGTCTAGCACCAAAGGTAGATGTTGAGGAAGCAGATGGGGAAATGGAGATGATGGAAGGTAACTGTCAAACTAAAAGGGTTATAGGAGCTGGAGCCAGGAAACCAGCACTTCTTAAAACTGCGGGTGTTCCTCGAGGGGGAGATTCCGAAATGTAGACACGCTTGTTTTTGTTACGATCCAGCTGGTGCTCTTTTAAGAGTCCAGACTTGGAAGGCTTGTGGTGTCTGGTATGGAACTTGAGAAGTGAGTGGGTCATGGACCTCTAGTGGTCAGTCCGCATGCACAGCCGAGCAGAGAAGGTCGTGTAAGTGTTGTGTGTGAACGGCCAGTGGGGAGCAAGGACATTAGGACTGGCGAGGAGCCAGCCCAGCAGGGGAGCCCCACCCCACCCTGTCTGTGGGAGAGCTTTGCCGAAGGCTTCAGAGGACCCCGTGGGGCCAGTCACGCCCGTGCACGCTCACGCTGTAGGTATGGATTGATACCCCAGCCATTCATTCGTCCGCCGAAAGCCTGTGAATACTGACTGCACTTTCACCTTCGCACAAAGCCATTAGCAGTTTTCAGAGCAACAGGAGCCGCAATGGGGCATCCTCAAGGTGGATACGAAAAGACATCTGGAGGAATGATTGTCTCTAACAGAATGGGCCCTTCATCGGGGTGTGATGGAGGGGTTCTGAACATGGGAATTCAGATTGGCAGCTAGTAATTACTTCTTATCAAATGTACTGTGCACTTTAACATAAATATATTTTAATATTTTTCTGTACTGCACAAATAACTGTTTTGTCAAATGACACAACAATGTAAAAAGGAGAGGATTTTTAAGTGTATTCAACGGAAGCAGGGTTCAGAGGTTACCTGCGCAAGGATTTAGAATGGTGTTTTAGAAAAAATGCTGCACCTTCAGGCCATTGCAGCCCAGGGTCCTGAAATATATATTTTTACATGTATCTTTGACAACATGAAGCTCAGTAACCATTATTTTTGGATATTTTTTTTCAAAATTGAAATATTTCTTTTGATATTAATTTCCAGTATTTTCTTGAAATTGGCTATGTCAAATGGGTTCGGTAGTTTGTAAATTTTTTTAATGCAATTCTTGTATGGCTAAGATGTCAAGGTCCTTGTACACTGTTAATATGTGCAATGAATGTGCATGGCTGGCTGACGGTATGAGAAGTAGACAGACTGTATATAGTGCAAACCCTTTTATTATTTAACAATCCATTAAAGATTTGAACTTGTACCAACCACCTTTGGATTGACTTATCCGTCTGATGCTAATGTTGACTTATGATGCACACACACACAAATACAGGGTGCCATTGTTGGACTAGATCATAACAATCACATATTGTAGATATACATGAATACCACTATGTAAATGATGTGTGTATGTGCACAAGTTCTATTGTAACTTCTATTTCAATAGAATAGAATCTTACATAATTGATGTATAAATTAAAATTCATATATATATATATATATATATATATATATATATATATATGAAAAATAAGGTTTAGTACTGTCAATAGTTCTAGGAGGGCTTTGAACAGCTGCTAGGTTTAGGATAAAATGGCCCTCGGGGAGGAGAATGCTATACCTTCCCTGCTTCCAGGATAATGTATTTTCTCCCCTAAACTGAAACTTACTGATTACCACAAAGAGCAAGAGAAAATTTGCTCTTATAAGGTGGGGGCAGAGAGGGCTAGAGTTTCCCTAGGGTCTTGGCTCCAGAGGCATCTCAAAGATGCCTTAGTTCCTTGACCCAAGTTGTAAAAATCACAGGATTGGCTCCTCTCACCTTAGCTTTCTTGCAGACTGAAGTCTGGATCGCACCTCGACTGGGCTTGGGGCCAGTATTTTCTCTACACTACACGTTCACCCTTCCTTTAGTGAGAGAACAGCTGTTATGAGGCTGCAGGTGAAGGCTGCGGACCTAGCTCAGCTGGCAGAGTGCTTGCCTAGCACAGAAGCTCTGGGTTCAGTCTTCTGCACTGTGTACAAAACTGGATGGGATGGTGCACATCTGTAATCCCATAGCTCCAGAGATGAAAGCAGAGGGATCAGAAGTTCTTACGTAGTGGTTCCTGAGGCCAGCCTGAACTACATGAGATCTCATCTCAAAAGAGAGAATACAGGCTGTGGAGATGGCTCAGAGGTTAAGAGCACTGGCTGTTCTTCCAAAGGTCATGAGTTCAATTCCCAGCAAACACATGGTGGCTCACACCATTTGAAAAGGATATCTGGTGCTAACTTCTGTCCTCCAAGCACACATGGAGGCAGAATACTCTCCTAAAAAAATTAAGAGAATACAAACAAGTGTGTTGCTAAAAAAGAAAATTCCAAATCATTCAATTTTACCAAAGGGGCTGATAGCCGAGGAGGAAAAGGCCTAAAGCTAACAGCCAAACGAGGAGCTCAAGCGCTAAGGAGTCCTTTCTTTTTCTCCACTCTGCCTTAAATACCCTTCATCTCAATGCCCCTACTTAATCCCTGTCAGCTGCTTTCTTGCTCTGCCCTTTGACCTAGGGTTAACTTTATTAAATCCTGTATACAGAAAGCTCTTGGATTAAAGGTCTGTGATAGGGCTGAGCCACACCACAATCACCTCTTTACAATGAACAGAAAGTTCTTGAATTAAAGGTGTGTGTTAGGCCAAACATGAAACAGGTTTTTACAGTTCACATTGTAAAACAGGATCACAGTGGGATCAAAAGTCCTACAACACCAGTGGAAGCAGTAATTCCAAGTGTAATACACAGACCCGGTCCACTTTCCTGAGCAAGGACCGCTTCTTAGGTGAGGTGAGTTTGCTCAACATTATGCCAGGCACCTGCATGAAATTCACTTGCTTTTTTTTTTCCTTTTTAACCTAATTATGTCACATGGCTTCTAAATCACACTGTTAATATTGCAAGATCATTGTTTTAGCTGTTGCTTACAACAAAGCCATTGAGGTGGATTCTTTGAGAATCCACAGGGGGTGGCCTGTGTGTGCAGAAATTCCTCTTACATGTATGTTAGTTATAAATAGGAAATTCTGTCCCTGCAGGTTAGATTTACCATACATAAAAGGAAGTTCAGATGTCCTGCGTATCTCTGTCTCTGTAATTGGCCTTTGCCTTTGTTGCAGTTCTATTAAGTCAGCCATTATTTACTTCACATTTATGTTTTGCACAGGTCCGGGCTGATGTCAAACAAAAGAGCCTATTTCTCACATGATGTGCCGACTTGGCTAGGTTAGTCCCTGATTTTCAGTGTTGTCCAACTTGGCTAGGTTAGTTCCTGTTATTCAGTGTTGTTACTCAGTTTTTGAGGTTTTAAATTCCTAACTGACTTTAAGGGAGAGGAAAGTCTGGTGGCCCTCCAGTAAGTCAGAAGGCATTAGAGACAAAACTATGATGGCTGGAGATGGCGCTATGGCCAGACCTCCCTCTTGTCACCTTCTATTCCATACAGCTGCCCAGTGCATGTCTGGCTTGCTTAGCCAGCTCTACAATCACAGGAGACAACTCATTTATAAAAGATTTTGTAGCCAGGAGGTGGAGGTGGACATCTTTAATCCTCATGCTCGGGAGGCAGAGGTTGTTGGATCTCTGTGAGTTCAAGGCCAGCCTGGTCTACACAGTAAGTTCTGGGACAGCCAAGGCTACACAGAGAAACCCTGTCTTGAAAAAAAAAATCTGTATCCTACTCATTCTGCTTTTCTGGTTAAAGGCTCAACTAATAGAACTTAACTCAAAAGTTAATCAGCAGGCGAGGGACTCATGGATTAAACGGTTTTAATCCATGAAAGCACAGGATTGGAATAATTTTGTGTGACGTTCATTCTAGGGCTCAGTCTGCTCTAATATTAAGTTGTAATCGTTTCTAGTGTATTTGCCCTTATATCTAATGTGGTTAGTGCTGTCGAGGTGACAGGATCTAGGATCATCTAGCAGACCAGCCTCCTGATACTTGTGAGGGGTTATCTAGATTGGATTGACAGAGATGGGAAGAGGACCCATTTTCACTGTGGATGGACCTCCTGGGCTCCGGTCCTGGACAGAATCCATTGGAGAAATCAAGCTGCAAACTAGTAACATCTCTCTGCTTTTTGACTGCCCAGCTGCCCCTGCCATGATGCCCACACCACCCTGTGGGCATGCCACACGGTGAGCTAAAATAAACCCTTTCCCTATGGTTCCTTTTTTCGTGGTATTTTACTCATAGCAACAGATGAAATAACTAATACATCTAAATGGGCGCTGCTTTGAAGAACCTGAGGTGCCTTTTTCGACCATCATTTACTGTGCACCCTGAGCGTGCATACGTAACCTATGCTGCTGCTTTAATTTTCTGTCTGCTTAACACAAGCTTGAGACATCTGGGAAGGGAGAACCTGAACTGATGAAATGCTGCCACCACTGATCCATAGATAAGTCTGTGAGGCATTCTCTTGATCGACTGCAACTAAAAGCTTAAAGAGACCCTTTCCTCCCCAAGTTGCTTTTGGGGAGGACAAACTAGGACACCTATGTAAAAAAGAAAGCTCCCTCAAACTGGGGATGGGCAGATAGCTGCTAGTCAAGTGTCTGTCTCACAAGCATGAAGACATGAGTTCAACCCCCAGACCTCATTTAAAAATGCCCAGTGTGGTGATGGGCAGGTAATTCCAAAACCCAAGAGGCAAAGATGGAGGATCCCAGAGAGGCTACTCTTTTTGGTGAGCTCCAGACCAAGGAGAAAATGAACAGCATTCCTGAGATAATGCTTGAGGTGGTCTTTGGGCATTTGCATACATGTGCAAACATGTACACTTGCACAGACACACAAATATATTCACACACACACTCCTAAAATTGCTACAATAAAGAGCTTGAGGCAGCATGTATAGCTACAGAATTGACCTTCATTAGACTGGTCTATAGGCAAGTCTATGTAGGGCATTTTCTTGATATGGGAGGCCCTAGGCCACTATGGACAGTGCTGCCCCTGGGCAGGGAGTCCTGGGCACTCTAAGATAGGTGAAGCAAACCACAGAGTGAAGAGCACTCCTTCAGTACCTGGCCTGGCTTCCCACAGTGATTGTCTATGATGTGGAAGCACAAAATGAAATAATCCATTTCCTCAAGTTTCCTTTGGTCATGGTGCTTATTCCTAAAACACAAGAAAAAGCAAACTAGGATAGGACAGAACTTTTGCATTAACAGGAACACTCAAGGCAATCCAGGCTCCATGTCAGGTTTCTCTTTTTCTTTTTTTGTTTTTTTGAGATGGTTTCTGTGTAGCCTTGGCTGTCCTGGACTCACTCGGTGCAACTCAGCCATCTGCCTGTCTCTGCTTTCCTGAGTGCTGAGATCAAAGGCATGTACCACCACGCCCAGCTAAAATTTAAGTTTTTTCTATCATTTTGTGATGTATGATTATGCCCTGTGCTCTTGGAGATCAGCCATCATGCCGGGGCTGGGAATCAAACCCAGGTCTGTATTAGGTTTCAAAAAAATCTTTTCTGTTATTCAGTGCGGGCATTTTCAGAGACCGGTGACTTCTCCGTGAGCTCACCAAGTTAAACTTCTCCATGTAGCTAAGACAAGTTATTTGCTTATAGTAGTGTACAGTTTACTAGTCTTATATTTTCAGGTTGGGTCTTATTATATAATCTTGAGAGACTCAAAAAACCCCAAACCAGTATTTAAAAATGCATTCAGCTCAGCAGTGGAGAAGCTGGACTTCAGCTGAGGAAGTCCACCGCATTCAGCTGCGTGATGATGCACGTTTACTCAAGTCTTCTGGGCCCTCTTCCCTGCCCCGTTAGTGACTGGTAATCAAATGCCTTGTAAAAATCAAATCCTTGATAGACAGGAGAGAAAAATGTACAGTGTGGCGAGACCATGACCTAACGTCTGGAGGGATGAGAAATTTGTGCTTAATTCCCTTCAAGTCCTCTGACATACAACTCCAAGAGAACTGTATTCACAGTCTATGACTTAAGCCTATTTAACGGATTTCCAAATGACTCAGAAAAATGTCAAGCATTAAACTCCTAGGTAAATCCCGCCAAAATAACTACTTAAACCAGAAAGTTTGATACATTTATTCAGAAAAGTGATTCAATTTAGGAGGATGATCTTTTGAGAGAAGGCAAAATCTTTTACTCAGCAATTCTGTTTATTTCAACTTTCATAATCCTGATGAGATTCTCTTGTCTGAAGCTTTTCATGCATTCAGGTATTTTGCATGATGCCTGATGTGGTCAGCGATGAAGGTCGCAATAAAGTAGTAGCTATGATCATAACCCTAAACGACAAAAGACATTAATCTACCATTATTAAATGTCTCTGTTATGATTCACTTGAACTCCCCTGACATTTAATATGCTTTCACATGGTCCAAGTATTTTAAGTAAGGTTTAATCAAAATCAAGGTTGTCATTTATTTTAAAAACAGTAAAAATTATGAAGGGAAATCAAACATTCTGTATGCCATAGTTTCTAAATGTTGCTATTAATGTGCAAATAGACACATTAATCCATTAATTAAATGTACAAAGGAGACATGTGGCCAGACTGACAAGAAGAAGCAGAATCAGGTTAGAAATACGGGCAAGATATGCTGATTCTTAGACATAAAAATAATGACCACTACTAAAAGGCAAAGGAAGTACGTGTGACCACATGGAGAGAGAACACAAAGACGCCTAAAGGCTTTAACACTTTAAGAAGTCAACCATAGACATTACACGTCGAAGTTAAGAATTCTGACCCTGGTATGGGGAGGTGGCTTGTTGGTAAAGTGCTTGCCTTTCAATCATGAGGACCCGAATTCAATCCCTAGAATCACAAAATGGAGTGGTGGTGGCACTATAATTGTAGTGTGAGGGAATTCCTGGAGCTTGCTGGCCGGCCACAGGAGCTTATCTGGCTTCTTGTCTTTTTTTAAAGGTGACAGTATCTGAGGAATGACACCTGATGTCCACCGTTGGCCTTCACAAGCACAATCACACGTGTGCACATGCACCCCCACCCCCGAGAGAGAGATCGGAAGGAATAAGAGTCCCCTCCATCCCATATCCTATCTGGTAACTAAAACTGGGACAGCTAAGGCCTTACTTTTGCACAGTCAGAGTTCTCCTGCATAGTGACTTTTTTTTTCCAATTTAGATGCCACTGAGCCCCAGATGAAAAACTATACGAAATAAGTAAATATTCTCATGAACTAGTCCTTTCTTCTCAAGCAGTCTTTTTTGACAACTGACAAAGCACAAATACAAATTGAGAACATCTGACATGACAGACAATGAAGGCAAATAAAGCATGCACAGGCTGCAGTCACATCTGTCTTTCTATAAAACCTGTTCTTTTCAGCTGACCTTTTCATAACTCCTATTTCATATGGAGATATACACTTATCAATAATTAAACCAGTGATTAAAAAATTGGCAAAAATCACCTCAAAACAATCAAACTAAAAACCAACAAAACAAAAAACCAAAAACCAAAACCAACAACAACAAAACCCTAACCAATAAACTACCTCTCAGACCTGAGGGGCTCTAAGGTCAAAAATGGCCTCTGCAGCCACTGCTCAGCACAGCACACCTAATGAGATCTGCTTCAGACTCTGCAGTGACTCTTCCTGCCTTTGCTGGAAGGAAATGAACAAAGAGATTGTGCCTCACTTCAAGAGTGTGATTGGTGATTTTAGTAAGTTCCTATGTTTTTAGAAGAATTTACTATTCTATCTTGGTTCCTCCCAAGAGAGCCAAAATCATTTCACTATGACATGGGGTACAGGCAGGCATTTTAGAAATTAATACACTGATTTATGGGGTTTTTTTTTTCTGTCTCTAACAATGTCATCCATCTTCTAACTATAAGCTGTTGTTTTAACTCCAGATATTTTCAGACTTTCCTGGGGCAGGAGCTCTACAGAAAAATCAGGATTTCTTGGACCAGCCTCAGAGAGAGCAGACAAAACACCTACATGCAAATGCCAAGAAGTTAAGGTCATCTGAAGAAAATATGATTACAGTTTACAGCTACAGTTGATGCGGTTAGGCACAGTGCCAAAATTATAACCAAATTGGAATTTGGGTTTCTCAGGTTGGCTATTGAACTAAATACAATTAGGACGGGAAATGTTGAAATAAACCTAAAATAACTACTTAAAGATGGAATACACACATTCACAGACCTAATATATAGGGAGATTTATATATATCTAGTCCTGTGTTGGCTAGAGGTAGCACCCTGTGCCCAGCTTCTGCTTGAGCTCTTACTCATCCCTTTGCTCTTCAGAAGTAGAGAGCATTGTCTAGAAAAGGCTAGGAAGATGACAGGACAGAAATTGTGGTCATGGTCTTGTATAACAGTACTGGTTCCATCACAGAATATGACCTCAGGTAAGAAACTTAAAACTATTCTCTAAAGGTGACATGTCTATAAAACGGATGTGCAGAAAAGGAGTGGCCTCAGTTGCTCATATGAAGACTGCTGATGGGCTAATGCTGTGAGAGCACAGTGCCAACAGTGGACCACGCTGCACACTGGCCTTATCTCATCTTAGCACTTATCGTCAGATTTATACTTTAGGTGGACATGTCTGACACATTACCTTTAAGCTTTAACAAATACAGTTTTCTATCATGATCATTTATGATTTTCAGTGTTCATTTTTCACCTTGAAATGAATGTTCTGTTTCTGTTATGTTCTGAACCTTATGAGTGGTTTTTAAAAATAAAAGTACGATTGCTAAACAGAGCAGCACAGAAAGGCGGATAGTGGACTGACAGAAGTATCTGGAGGAAGTGTGCCAGGCAAGTGCGATTCACCCTCACAGCATGAGGATTATAAGCAGCATATCAGCAAAGTAAAGTAATAAAGGCATGTGCTGGTGAAGCCAGACAATGTTCAGTCTCAGAGGCCATGGGACTCCATGCAGCCTAACCAAGGGCGTGTGGGCCACCTTGTAGAGTGTCTGTAAGCAAAGACACATCCAGTCATCTGGAGACTAAACACCATTCAAGCCTTGAACTTCTTTGCTTTGTACCGCCTGACAACCAGCAAAACTGCACTTATATCTCACTGCCAAAAGCTTTCTTATGTAAATCAGATTTGGCCTTAGGCATCACAAATTTCACTTCAGGTGCCTTAATGTAATTAAAAACTATGTTATCCTATATTTTAAGTATCTAAAATAAAGAATTGTATATAATCTTGCTTTTTTTAAAGTGTTACTCAGATCAAGCTAAGGTTTCCTAATACTTGCCTCTTGTAGCCTAAAAACAACAGGGATTTTCTTTTCTGTGCAGGCAGCTATGAAGTTATCAGGGAGCAACTGTCCATTTGAGAGAAACTCGTCATCTTTTCCCTGATCAATTAATATGTCAATCTGGGACCCCGAATAGGACTTCACGAGACAGGTTGCATCATACGCCTGTAAAAAGAAGAAACAACGAAAACTTAAGTGTCCAGAGTGACATTTTCCAGAATATACTATACTAGAACCAAAATTAAACTTAAAATTATTTTAGCTTTTAGTGTTAAGTCAGTCAGACACCCAATTAAAATTTTTAAAACTAGTTTAGAAGTAATGGTATCTCGGAAATATAAAGGCAATCAGCAGCAGAGAAGGTAGCTTCAGGACAACTGCCATGATTCACAGTGACTACGAACCACGGCCACTATCACACAGTTGTCCCTGGGTGTCTGAGGATTGGTTCTGGAACCCTCTCCAAGATCTCAACACCTGCAACGCTGAAGTACCTTACATAAAATAGACTGTCTTCATCTAACCCCACACATCCTCCCCCAGATTACTCCTGGTACCTGCTACAGTGTTGAGGTGAGGCTGGAGAGAACAAAGACAATGAAGAAAGGTCTGCACATGTTAACTACGAATGTGACCGAAACGAAAGTATCTTTTGGTTCAGTCTACAGACGTAGAACCCATGGAGGAGGAGTAACCACACCACGGTCAACATATGTGATTACGTATGTATAACAAACCTGAAAACTTAGGAATGGCGCAGGAACAGAACTCCACCACCTACCTTCCATTTGCTTTCATCTGGTCCCAAATATCCATTAAAAGCTTTTTTGCCCCAAGGACAGAGCACTGGGTTGCAAATTGGAGCAAATGCTGACACAGACTTCAGAGGCAAAAGGAAATTAAAAAAAAAAAGTTATATTTTGCTAAATCAAATACAGATGTTTGTAACTTGCAACTCTGACCTAACACAAAAACCCCACAACTGTGGCCTCTTCATACTACAGCTTTGTATAATCTATTTCAAAAACTCACAAACCAAAGTTTCTAATGCATTAGAAGTCAAGGTAGGTACAAACAAAAGTTTTGTGTGCAGGCTTTCTACTCTTTTTTTCCACTGAGAATTGATCTGTAATGATCTGAACACTGACACCTTCCTTAGTGAAACTGTCACTGAATGAGGCATTTCTCTTAAAGAGTACCACAGAAGCAAGGGCTGCCTCGCAATGTGTCACTCCAACACAGCTCTCCGTCCTAACAATGCTGATTGTTAGAACAGAATAATGGGACAATAGTGCATTTCTCAGCCTTAGAATTCTCTATGTGTACGGTTCTCATAGCTACTTGTATTATTAAAAGGCAAAAAACTAAGTTCATAAAAAAAATTCAGTTCACCTTGTCTACGTTAGACAAGAAATTCACTGACTCACTGGGAAAAAAATTGGAAAACCAGCTGGGTGAGGTGGTGCACACCTGTAATCCCAGCACTCGGGGAGGCAGAGGCAGATGGATCTATGTGAGTTCGAGGCCAGCCTGGACTACAAAGCAAATCCAGGACAGTCAAGACTACACAGAGAAACTCTGTCTGGAAAACAAACAAACAAAAATATTGGAAAACTAACCCCTTATGTTTTAGTGTTGTGTAATGAGCACCATTTGTGCATTGCAGTAGCATGCCTGAAATGATGGCAGTTTAAAGGAAACAGAGTAAACCTCCAGTGCCAAACAGCCTGTGTTGTAAAGCATGCATCCCCACTCTTAAGCACACTTCATTTCAGTTGCTGAATTTAACACTTCTGTTGTAGGCTCTTCATCTTGACCCATTAAAAGAAAAGAAAATCTACAAAGCCTTAACTAAAGCAGGGGATGGAGTTGAGGGATACTGAAAGGTATTTTTCAACCAAGTTACATTTCAACTATTTGTCAGATCACAAGGAATATGAAATTCTTAAAATATGAGTGTCCTTCACTACAGGCAATCAAAGTCAACAATACAGAAGTGTTTCTCATTAAAAATAAACAAACAAACAAACAAACAAACAAATGATATACTGATAGTACCACATAGTAACATTAATCAAGAGTAACTCCTGAGGAAAAATACGTTCAAAAGTACAGAGCAATGGAAATATAAGCTATATATTTCTAGAGTTTCTATCAGGCCAGTGAGAACCATCTTACAGAATGTGTCTTGTGGTCTAGTTTAACGAGGTCTGCCAACCTGAAACCCCCTAACCCTAGAAATGTTTAATTCCCAATTCTAAGGCCACTTCAAAATTTCAGTCTGTGAAATCCTGTTGTCCCCATAAGCGCTTTATCAATGAAGCCAGCTAGCGTTATCTTACTCTGTATTTTCCAGGATTTTTCAAAGCACAAATCAGAGCTCCATGGCCCCCCATGGAGTGACCAAAAATAGACATCCTCTGTGGGTCCACTGGGAAATTGGCATTTATGAGTTGTGGAAGCTAGAAAAAAAATTAAGAACATGATAAAAGATCTTGGAGGAAATAAGTCAGACTTTCCCAGAGTTACATGTAATAGTGGCACAATCATTACTTCATAAGCATAGTTGTACGGTGGCTTGAACTGGTGAAGGTTAAAAAAATACACCCCCAGGGAGACAATGGTGACTCATGTCACTGAAAACTGTGTGTGCAGATGTTTCTTAAAGCAGTGGATAAAGTTAAGAAGATGTTGCAGAAGAACCCTAGACTCCACCCCCTCCCTGATATTTATTTATTCAGTGTGCGTCCCACATGCGTGTGCACTGTGCACCACTCTGGAGTTTACAGGGTAACTTCTGGTGGCCCAGCTTTCTCCTGAGTTCTGGGGATAGAACTCAGGTCTGCAGGCTTGACAGCAAGTGATCTTACTAGGCTCTACAATGTTTTAAGGAACGAGGACTTTAGGGAGGAAAATTATGCCAGAAGATAACAATAACATTTGTTACAAAAAAGAGTTTTCAAGATAAAAATGTCTTACATTAGGAAAATGTTAAGAAGTACATGGAAGATTATAAAATCATTAAAATTAGAATAATTCTGAAAAATACAGCTAACTTAAATAGGATGATATTAAATAGGATGATAAATATTATGATCTAAATGTACATAGAGACTGTGGAAGTACACACAGCCAAAGGTAGCCAGAGCCTTAAGGAAAAAGCTTCCCAGGGAAAAGGTCAATAGCAAGAGGAAGTATGACCTTCCAGCATATGAGGAATATTGAGTGGATGTTACCCTCAAACTAACATTCCATGCAGAGGGCTACTGGCTGTAATGAGAAGAAACGCAACCCAAAATGTATTTGTTTGAATTCCACTGAGAGAAGGAAAACTCACGAATCTAGTTTCACAGCTCTTAACTGGATATGCAAATTGCCCTTCCCCCACTACTAGAGGAAACCTTACAGGCAGGGCAGGGACTCAGAACCATCCCACCAAGAAAGATCCATGCATGCTACATTTAAAAAGATGGTTTGACTTTTTTTATTTTTACATTTGAAACATTTTCTCTTTTGCACATAAACATTCCTAAATCATCTTATGTTCACTTTTCCATTGTTTAAGCAGTTTTATGATCTGTGTTCCATTTATTTCTGCACCTGTTCTAGTCTACTATATGTTTCCTACGCACCATCCATAAATGCCCCATCTCACTCCTACTTCCCTCTCTTCTCCTCTTTTTACTGTATCACCCACAGCTTTAACCATCTTTCAACCCTGTGGGATCTCAGCCTCCTCCCAATACTCCCTTCCGTCTATTTTCCCTTCCTCATTTCCTTCTCCTTTGCTCAAACACTAACCATATACTTACTTAGCCTATTTCCTGTGCAGTCTTAACTCTAGTACTAAAATTCTTCGTATACCCCACACTACCTTTATTTCTTTACCACGCAAATACTAAAATTAAAGAGATGACCAACTCCATTTGCACAGTGGGCCTACTTAGCATTTGTGGTTGCTTCTGTAGTAAATAATACTTTTGGGAATTATGCTGGCCTAAGGGTTTAGCCACAGAAAAACATCCTTAATCTACTACAGAGGAGAGATGCCCCAAACCTACTACAACGTTGTCCAACTTGAACCTTACAAATACTTCTAATCAAAGAATATAATCCAACCAGTGAGGCACAGGTACACAAGTCCCAGTATGCATAAATACTAGAAACATGAAATCAAGGCAGTATGGTGCCTGAAAAACAAAACAAAAGAAAAAACAAAACAAAACCAAATTCAAAAGCCCAAACAATTTCACACAGGTAGATTCCAATCAGAGTATATTATATGGAGTCTCAGCCAAAGTACGAACGAGGACAACTGTAAGAATGTTTACTGAAAGCAAGAGAAGACAAACAAACTAAATGAATTTTAAAATAATATAAATAACTAAATGAAACAAGGAAGTCAATACAGGATAAGAGGAATTCAATAGAAGGAAAACTACTAAATCAAAATCCAGTTGAAATTTTAAAATGAAAAGATCTTGATTAAATAAAAAATTTAGTAGAAACTTTACCTGCAGAATAGATAAAGTTTATGGCAGACAGAACATTAGGGATGGAAGATGAGATAAATTACTTAATAGTCAACTTAGATTACTATACCCAGCCAAAATATCCTTCATAATTAAGACAAAAACTTCCATGATAAACAAAAGATTCATAACTACTAAGCCAACACTACAGAGGCTACATGAAGGAATCCTAGGCACTGAAGAGAAATAAACATATTTCTAACACTACAGTAAAGCATAAACCCTGCTATAAAAGTGGATCAACAAATGAAAAATAAAATGGCAAGAACTGATATACATTTTTAATTAAAAAGTGCATAGAGAGGGTAAAGGTATTTGTCTCTAAGCCTGACAAGCCGAATCTGGATCCTGGGACCCACAGAATAGTCAATTTATCAGAGACAATTGCACAGCAATGTTTCCTGCAGCACTATTCACAATACATAAATTATGGTATCAACCTAGAAGTCCATCAAAGAAGAATAGGAAAGAAAAATGTGGTGCATATATATGGAATTGTATTCAGCCGTGAAGAATGAAGTTATGTCATTTGTAAGAAAAGGGATATAACTGTGTTATGGAATAACATGTTAAGCAAATTAAGTTAGACAAATAATTCACGTTTTCTCTCATTTGTGGATACTAGATTCTATATAGATACAAAAAATCATTTCTATCTATACGACATGAATGAACCAACTAGGGTGTCCAAATGCAACATGGTGTTGTCATCTATAGAGTTCACACTTAGGAAAAAAAGATACACACGTTTTAAGTGAGTTTACTATTTTGTGTTGGGCTGTATTGACAGCAATTCAAGAATGCATGTGGCCATATGCTGCAGGTTGCACATGTCTGATGGGGGAATAACTAGCAGTAAGAGAATGGAGAAGTTAAGGGGTTATGTGTGGAGGTATGAGTTGTATGAAAATGCTGGAATCTAGTATAATGTACAATGAACATATGCTAACAGGAAAAAGAAATACCAACACAATCAATACCAAATAAATAAATAAATATAATAAATAAACAAAAAAGCATAATTGCTGTCTAGAGTGTAAAAACTATGGGTGACTGGGGGCTGGTGTATACCTCAGTGGTAAAGTTTTTGCCTACGTATGCACAAGCTCATGAGTCTGACCCCATCACCAAAAACAACAAACAGTTCACAAACTATATCTGATTCAACTTTGTTTCTGAGTTTTTATGATCTATGTGATAAAATTCAGGGAAATGCAAATACAAAGTCATGCTTTGCCACTTGCCCTTCCTAGTCAAGCCCTTGCTCCTACATAAGATACAGGACTGAACCGGCTCCAGGACTTGAAAGGCTGTTTCATGTGTTATTTTCTAGAAAGTGTACGCAGATCTAAATTTAACTATAAAAATCCCTGACTCTACATTACTATTAACCTAGAACTGCAGCAACTATTTTGTTATCAGGCCTTGGAGTTTTCCCTAAATTAAAATTGGTTTCCCACTGTCAATTCCTACACTAAAATTCTCAAGTCTGGAAGGGCTTTGTATCTAAAACCGAACTCTCAGTGGTCATCAGTTAATAATTACAAGACAAATTAAATTACCTCCTCCGTTACATAAGAGTACATTCTGTAGTTAGTTTTCCAGGGATCTTCAGTGGCATTCACGTAAAACCCAGCACCGGTGCCAAAGTCCCAGCTGTCATCTTCTCCTTTAATATTGCAGCCACCTAGCAAGGAAGGTTACACTTTCACCTCCTCCACAGTAATTCCCCATGGTTAGTAACATAGTTTTAGTTGGCTATAGTGGCACCTACCCACAATGTCAGCACTTGGGAGGCTGAGGCAGGGTATTCATTGGTCAGCTTGTCAGCCTAGGCTGCAAAGTGAAATAACAACAGCCAGCACACACACTGGGAGCCAAATACGTGAGTCCACACAGAGTGCAGCTTCCGTGAAACACTGTAACTATCTGCTACTTTCTGGGCCCTTTTATCTTGAATGGTACACGCCACTTGTTTTGGCCAATGAGGTGAGAGGGAATGACTTTCCAACCAGACAATTCCAAGGTAAGCTACCTTAGCTTGAACTTCCCCCTACATATTCTGAAAGTTTGCCCCCTTACTCTGTCAAAAGTGGCTCAGATGCTCTTTACTTTCCTGGACTGTTTTGCAAGACTTTCCCTGACAACCCTCCTGGACTACCAACACTTCTTTAATTCTCTTCTTCATTAGGACCTTGAGGAGATAGATATCAATGTTAAAAATCACTATCTTGAGCTGAACATGTCTCCTACTGTTCTTTGGAGTTATTTTATCCTGTTTCCCCAATCTATGGCCAGGACTATGTTATTTCAAAGTCATACTGCTGCTTGGATGGCCAAGAGACAGTAAGAGCAAAAACTTGAGAGGAGCTGTACAGTGGGTATTTTACTTAAAGGGTATTAGACTTAAAGGCTGAGATCTTTATAAAGGATCTGAGGGAGAGCACTTACGGGGGCTGGTGTCCGGGGCAATGACGACAAGGCCGTGTTCTGAGGCAGCTTGCTGATAGCCAGACTTTGAAATGAAGTTTTGTTCTGTGCAAGTTAAACCTGAAGATAAAAAGGTTGTTATGTAAAACTACCCTGTGAATAGTCTACAAGCTTTAATATTTTATCATACAGGAAATCAGCTGGTTTAGTAGTATTAGGTACCTAAGACTGATGTGAGAGTGGACAAAAGTGAACTAGCCATGACACTTGCGCTGAACGCAACCCGGCAGCCCTTTTCCAAAGGTCATTGCTAAATATCTGAGTCCTAGCGACCATGAAGCTTACTGAAATGCATACGCTACAGGTTAACTGTGAAACATTTATAGTCATTAGCCCACGACAGAACAGAGACTGAGGCTACTCATAACCAGTAGCAAGTTAATAAGACACGAAGTTACAAGTAACATTAAAGTTGGTAGTTGAATGCTCTTGGGACCTACAGATTTGGCTTCGCACAAGATCCTTACTGTGCCCCCACTTTTTCACTTGAAAGTTAGACGGAACTGCCTGCCTCCTCCTCACAAGCCAATCATATATGACCACATGTAATGTCCTGTGAATGGTGCCTTGGTGAGAGTGAGGATGTGAGCAATCAGGACTTAATTTCAAGGTCTGGCTTCAGCATCTCACTACGGCAACTGCCCTGTCACTGATGTAGACAAACAGGAACTGTATTTACACTTACAAAGCTCAGATGGTATGCACTGTTAGCTTTCAATTCTGATCTGGGGTAATAGTCTCTAAGCAAGGGATATGATTTTACTAGCTCAGTAAGTTAGTAGCAGGAAAAGCAGGTCTAGGCTGACTCAGAAAACTGTCTGTGACCTTGGACAGTACTTAGTTTCTCTGGGCCCGTCTTCTGTGGATTAAATGATTTCTAAGATACCTTATCTAGCCTCAATAGAAGATGGGCCCTGTCCTACTTGATATGCCAAGGTGGGCTGATACCCATGACTCCCCTTTTCTGAGAAGAAAGGGAGGGGCACAGGGAGAGGAGAAGGGAGGAGAGAGGGAAGAACTGAAAGGAGAGGAGGGAAGGGAACTACCTACAGGGATATAATGTAAATAAATTAATTTAATTAATAAGAAAGATATCTTTAGCTATATAATTAGCATACTTTCTAGCCAAGTATCTAATTTTATTACTATTTTTGTTGGCATGTCTAACACACTTTTAAGAAAATCAAAATCTTTGGTGGTTTGAATGAGAAATGCCCCCAATAGGTTCAAGCATTTGAACACTTAGTCCCCAAGTGATGGTGCTGTCTGGGTACGGGAGGCATGAAGTTCCTTCTGCTCACAGATAAGCACGAGGGGGCCCAGGAATATTAAACACAGTGTTGTCTCTTCAAAGGGAGAGATGTATCACATGGTTTCCACCCAGAAGGCCAAGAACAGATTTGGTTAACAGCCTGAAATTCCCTTCTTGCTTCCCCCAGATCAACACTATGCTGGCCGTGGGGTCTGAAGAGAGCCCCCACCTTTGGAAAGGTTTAAGAGATATACACTCACTCTGCTTCCAGTTTGATTCTCCGCTTCATGCTTCCAGTTGAGTATGTGAACAGATTTCTGCCACCTTACAACGCCGCTTACTACTATGCTTCCCTGCCATGATGGACTCAGCCTCTTTGAACTGTAAGCCCCTATAAACTCTTCCTTCTATGAGCTGCCTCTAGTCATACTGTTTTGTCACAGTGAAAGAAACTAATACGGAAACACTCTTTTTTTTTTTAATGTGTTAAAATAAAATTTCCACTTAAATGTTAAAATAAAATGTTTACTTTCCTTTTCACACTGGCCTTAGGGGATTCTCCTTGGTGGATGCCTGGGTAGGAGGTGTTAATATAAAAGGTAATTTTATGGAAACAAAATAGCATCTGTGACATTTGCTGTCACTCTCTCTCTGGATGTTTGCTGTGCTCATATTTTATGAAAGGAAAGTAAACGTAGGGGTCAGAATTACTCTCGTGCATCTTTGCTCTGATTAGGAATATTAATGAGGGGTTAAGAAGCACTGTGTTCTTTGGACTCCTTAAGATGCTGCAGGGAAGCCTTAGGAGGTTCAGCATTCAGAACACATCTAGGAAGTTTCTTGTCTGTACTTTCTAATGCTTATGTCTTTGTGTTTCAGTCCCATCTAATACTGTTCTAAAGGATTTGCAAATTCCAGAAATGCTTGTGCAGGTACAAATTATGTATAAATTTTCCAAATCCTTCTCACTGAATACTGAACTTTACATTCCCAGCTAAGTTACTTGGTCTAATTGAAAAGGAAATAAAAATGTAAATTCTCTTAAGTCTGAAATTATTCTCAAGATACAGTTACATAATGGAGTATGATGGACTTTAAAAATTTAAAAACAATAATTATTTTATTGCTTTTTAATTATGTCTATATGTATGTGTATGTGTGAGTACAGGTACATTTCCCCTCTAGCAGATAGTGCTAGAGCCTTGGATCTGTAGTTACAGGAAGTTTCAAGCTGTTTGATGTAGATTCTAGAAGCCCAACTTGAGTCTTCTACTAGAGTACTATATGCTCTAAGCCACTGAGCCATCTCTCCAGCCCCATCTGAAGTTTTTTATGTAAGTATGTCACAATAAAAAGATAAGATTAAATTCCTTCATGAAATTCAAAAGTAAAATACGTACCAGACAGCCAGTAGAGTGCAGGACACTTTCCACTCTCTGCCTGTGGCGGTAGGTAGACAGCAAATCTCATTTTACATTTCAGCTCACCACTGCAATGTTAACAACCACAAAAAAGTATTAATGCTCTTCATTCATCAGGACAGAAGCTAAGCAATTTAGTATTTTGTAAAAAGGAAGAACACACAGTAAAGAATTGTTTAAAATGTGAGTTAACCTTCACAGTAACTGCCAACATTTTACAAATATACTTTACTCCTTAAAAAGTAAATATATATATATATATATATATATATATATAGAGAGAGAGAGAGAGAGAGAGAGAGAGAACAAAACCAGTCAATACTGATTTACTCCCCAGACTGAGCTGGGAATAAATTCCAAAAAAATTCAGTGTAATTAAAAAAAAAAAACAACACAGAACAATGAAATCTTCAATGTAGCACTTCTATTGAAAAGTCTTTATTTCTAATGAGATATGACATACCAAAGCATCTTTTATAAAAAATGAATTCTAAAAACATGGCTTTTCAGTTGTTTGCTTCTGGACACTGAAATGCACCACACCCCCTCTCACCACTAACATTTCACCAGAGCTACTTCGACTGCAGGTAGATGACCTTGCTTCTGATCTCTGTCTCCAGCTCCCACTCCAGCCCCGCACTCTGGGGAGGCACGCCCCCCAGCTGCTTCCAGCAAAGAGCAAAGAAGATACATGAAAAATGCCTTTGTCCACTCCACACAGGATGGGTGGCCAGGCGCAGGCTCATCTTTCAGAACCTAAGGCACCACCACCATCTCCTTGGTTTGGGTATAGCTCATGAGCTAGCCTGCATCTTCAAACAATCTTAATCCATTTCCCCCTCTGAATGTTTACAAGTTCTCTTTGTTCCCAATGCTCTGCTGCTTCACAGCGTTGTTGGTGTTTTCATCCATTGTGGGGGTTAACTTTTTCAATCTGACAACTTAAACCTTTCGGCTTAAGAATTCTAGAATTCACCCTTGAACATTTATTCATGGCTTTATTATGATAGTGTATGTGTGTGGGTCTATACACCATGGTACATGTGTAGTAATCAGGATAGCTTGTGGGTCAGTCCCCTCCTTCCACCACATGGGTCCTGGGGTGTGGTGGTTTGAAGAAGAATTGCCCCACTGGTTCATATATTTGAATGCTTGGTCACAAGAGATTGCCACTATTTGAAAGGACTAAGAGGGGTGACGTTTCATTGGGGGTGAACTTTCAGAAGCCCATGGTAAGCCAAGCCCTCTCTCTGCCTGTGGATCAGGATGTAGCTCTCAGCTACTCCTCCAGCACGTATCTGCCTGCTGCCAAGCACCCTTCCCCACCACGATGAGGACGGACTAAACTTCTCAAACTCTCCGCAAACCCCCAGTTCAATGCTTTCTTTTATGAGTTGCATTGGTCTTGGTGTCTCTTCACAAAAACTGAACAGTGACTAAGAGATGGGGACCAAAGAACTCAGGACATGAACCTCGATGGCATCTGCCTTACCTACTGAGCCATCCTGCCAGCCCTAGAATTATTTCTTTATTCTTTGCATCAACACAACTTTAATTTTCAAACTCCTTAGCACAGCTGTCAGATTTCTTAGACTGGTCTTCTAATTTTCTTATTTACTATTTTTGCTATACACTATTTTCTAGAAAATTCAGTTGCACTCTGTCAACTCTGCTATCAAATTTTGATTTCTGAGTATTTTTAATGGCCCTGTCCACTAAGGTTTGAAGTCGGTAATTCTCCCATACTTGTGACATCTGAAGCTTCTGTTCTACAGTCTACTCCCCTAGTGCCTTTCCCTTTTCACTCTTTCCCTAAGCATGCATCTTTCCAACTGGGGACCTTACTCAAATATCTATAGAGATCTTAGTGTTCACAGTGAAACACTAAGTGTATGGTTCATAACAGTATACCTTGTGAGTCTGTTAATCACTGTTGAATGGGGTCTAACTAGATAGTTTTATTAAAAGGTCTCCAACGCCACATCTGCTCTCCCAGAGTAGTCAAATTCCCAAGAAGAAAAGCCTGACCTGTCGGATTTCGGAAGCTGCTGGGAAAAATTCAGTGGGCCTGCTCTTCTTGTACCTGCTTGCATTGTTTTATCTTCCACTAACTGTGTCTGGAATTCCCCAATACAAAATGTCTACCTTTAGTTGAGAGGAAACCTTCAGTCTTTGGCCAGAGCTGGGAAAGCAGCAATGTGACTATACAGCACATTAAGACAATCTGAGAGCTGATTTTTATAACTCTCTGAAAATAAACTTTCAATTAATCATCCTGCCCCTCAGGTCCATTTTTATCTTTCCTGTATTGTCAGTACTCTTAGAAGTTTACAGAAATTATGTCGCATCTCTGGTTAGAATTTAGTTTTTCTAGGCTTCACTAAGTTACTATACGACTATGTGCATTTTTGCATTTAAAATATTGTTCTCAGCTCTTGTCCTCTGCTTCTTTGTCTCCTTCTTGGCAAGCATCTCTGTGTGTGTGTGTTTGTGTGTGTGTGTGTGTGTATTCGATGCATGTACCCAATGACATATTAGTCAGATTTCAGGAGGCAAATATGTCTGCTATGCTGCTAATTTAGTCAAGTCTAGGTTTGTTATACTGGAAGACCCACATGGAAGATGTTCTCTGAATTTTTAGATGGTTTCTAGAAAAATTTAGAAGAAAAAAAAAATCTGCAGTCTCTCTTGTACCTCACAGCACCAATCTGGAAACACATTTGCTGAAACTGTCAGATAGACAGTGGGAGAGGGGGAGAGAAAGCAAGGTTATGAGGGAACATTTTGTTGAAAACTGCAACAAAACAGATAATAAAATGGAACGAGCCGTATCTACAATCGTTCACCTGTCATGTTCGAACACTTTCTGGAGTCCTCCAAAGCACCTGTTGCTGGAAACTTGTTTCAGTGCCATTCCTCTCCTGTGGATGAAGACGAAGCCCAGTGATTCTAAAGGCATTTTAATTCCTGAGACCCTTGAGAGAAAGCTGTTCTCAGATCAGCTACCTAAACACAACAGTTCTCAGACTGTAGCTACCCACACTTGTTTCTAGAGGTCAGGACTTCAGTGTATCTATCATCAGTGAGGTCTGTTTCTGTTCCTGTTGTGGATTGTCTCACATTCTTTCAAGACAGACCTCAGGTTGCTGATTAATTTAGGAAATTACTGAACTCTTTACAGCACCATGGGTATCTTATATGTCCTTAAGGTTTTGCAAGATTATTAATAATTACTGTTATTTGGAGAACTGAAGAGAAATTTTAACTTCTTCCATATCTTGAGAAAGTTAAAAAAAAAAGCTAGATTTTTTTTGTATCATTTTAAACTGTTACCTGCCTATGTGAATAAACCACAATTATTTCATCTCCTCTACTCTTTGACTGTTGCTTAATTCTAAACGTGAACTTTTCATTTGGCTAGAAGAAACATGGTTAAATTCCTTTTTTTAAAAAAAAATGTGGTAGAATGACCCTCTCCACACACACACACAAAAAAAAACCGCTTAAATTTTTCTTCTATTATTTGATTTATAAATTCAATTTAAATCAAGTAAACAAGATATGGTATACTATATTATATAATTATATTTTAATAAAAC
>CM053745.1:23020146-23088645 GCA_028658305.1 Pachyuromys duprasi | reverse complement strand
CAACTCCTCCCTGCTCCCTCCAAGTCCACCAACAGGGGAGGATCTCCTCCCCTTCCATCTGACCCCAGATCATCTTGTCTCCTCAGGGCTGGCTGAAATGCCCTCCCCTGGGATCTAGCCAGGCTGTTACTCCCTGGCATGTATGGGGGAGGGTCGAAGAGTCAGCCATCAAGTTCAAGACTGAAACAGTCAAGACATGTTTTACCACAGCCCAGGCTACCCAGAAGTTATACACACTTACTTATTTTCAACAGAGACACTCTTTTGAGGCTGGTAAGTGTTGACATGGGAACTATAGCGGATGGGACAAACAGCCATTTCACCTCAGCCCCCTAATCTACCTTAACAAATACAGTCACACAGAATTAGCTATGTATACACACATAGCTATAGAGGGAACACAACATTCAGTGAAAGACTTAACAGAACTGTTTGCAAAGCTCAATAAGCTCCTTAACTACTTTAAAAACATGAGACCTAACACCAAATGGTTTTTATTAAGAGAGAGGAACACCCATGGTGCACCAGTCACTTATAATTAAATTTAGGATGAGAAGGGAAAAGAGGCAAGCCACCAGTTCCTAAAAAGAGCCTCATGCAGGCACTTACTACATGAAGCATTCTGGGAGATGGCATTGCTACTGTGGGAGAGGACAGCAACATATGCGTAGCACCCTAATGATCTTCCAGTGGGAGGAAATACGGAGGCAGAAGACAGTAATGTCGATGGGATGGATCCAGGGCAATCAGCACTGCCTACTGTGAGATTTTGTCTTAGTTTTTTATTTAAAAAGCTTATGAAAATTAAAAACAGAAAAAAACCCTGACAAAATAAGAATATATTTTGCTTAACTGTGTAATGTTGAGCAGTTCTAAAAACCACAAAGTTTGTAAGCTAAAAAAGATAAATTATGCTAAAGCTGATTTATTATTGAATAAGATATTTTAAAATAAGTTTGGCGTAGTTTGTTTGTGAAATCGCTAAGCACATCCTAAGCTTTCAGGGTGGCTTACATTCCCTGACTGACTCACACCAGAACTTACTGACTTCAGACCTGGAAGAGCTAGTTACAGTAAGCATTCTCTCTCTCTTAAAATGTTTTATACGATATTTTACTGCCCCTTCTTTATGTGTAGATATACAAGTAGTTACCTTTGTGTTAGAATTGCCTAACATATTCTATACATTGTACTTGTTCATACTCAAAGAACCACGTAGGCTTGCATAAGCTCGTTTTGGGGTGCTCACACAAGAATGAACTCTCTTATTAATACATTTCTCAGGACCTATCCTAGTGGTTAAGCAATGTATGACTGTATCTATTTGCCATAAGGCTTAGTTAGGGTTTGATCAAAAACCTTTGACAACGAACATGCATTTTTGCTGCTTTGCAATGAATACACTTTCGGCTGCTTTGGGGAGGGCACACTCTCATGGCATGGACTATCTTTTCTTTACTCAAAGCCTCTTCTCCTTGCCAAAACCTCTATTTCACCCATAACCACCCCCACCTGTACCCCTTTCCTATTTATCATCATATTACAACAACCCCCGCCCCCCCCGCCCGCAACTCACATTCCCTAAATTTCAACTACATTTTCTGGGTTGAAAAATCCAAATCTGCCTTTCTATTTTAATATTTTATGTTACGCATTAGTGCCAGAATTGCTAGGTCCTTCTATCACTAGCTAGTAAGACTCCAAGACATTTAAAATTAAACTTAGGTCGTTCATCTTCAGGTGACTTTCTTTTTCATTGTCTTCTGTTTCCAGACCCTTGCCTGTAAAGCTTAACTTACACCTGAAATGTCTCAAAGTTGAACTTTAAGAATTCCCACTATCAGGTTTGGCTTGGTGGTGCATCCCTTTAATCTGGGCACTTGAGAGGCAGTGGGAGGCAGATCTCTGTGTTCAAGGCCAGCTGGTCTACAAAGTGAGTTATAGGACAGAAAGAACTACGGTGTCTCAACATTCAAAAACCCACTATCATCCTGGCAATTATATATAGCTAATAGCTTATTAAAAACTACGTTCTTACTAGTACGTCCAGCTACTACAAGCAATACCGTTATAGAAGCCTGGGTCTTTATTCATTTCATTTCTCAATGGATGCCTGTAAATGGCTCATCTTTAGTCCTAACATGCCTACACAAAAGTGGTTAGTTTTTTATTAACTTTCAAAAACAGTAAATGCCATCTTTCTGACGACCCAACCAGAAAAGACCAACTGAGGACAGCATACACCTGAACTGTTATCCCCGGGCTCCAGCTCCGGGTGCCAGCGCTGCCGATGGCGCCTCAGGTTGAAGTCCTAGCGGGGTCGCCAGCGGCCCAGGCTGGGTTCCGGGATAGAAAGCGCTCTTCACAGGGCAATGCTCTGAGAAACGCTAGCACCAGAGGGCACTCCACCAACCCGAGCTTCCCAGCGAGCCTGGCGCCCCAGGTCACACATTGTTTCCAGCTCCCCGAAGTTAATGCGATTAGCAGGCCCGGCGGAACGAGGCCCGCCCTGCTTCGGCGGGACGGCGCGGGGACCGTCACCGCCCTCGCGCCGTCGCTAGCACCCCCGCAGGTCTAGGCATCCGCGCCCCGCTGCCTCAGACTCGGGCGGTGCAGGATGCCTGGGGTTCGCCCCTCTCCCCGACTTACCTCGGTGACTGGCAGCTCAGGAACACACCAGAAGAGAAGGGTGGAGCTTTAACATGTCCGCCGGGAGCCCCGCCCCCGGACCCGCCCACACCAGCCGCCCAGCTCCACCCTCCAGGGCGGGCCCTGCCCGGAAGCTCCGCCCCTCGGCTCCGCCCCCTCTCCGGGCCGTGCTCCTCCTCTACAAGGCCGTTCCCGAGAGCCTTTTCGCGAGCTCGTCTGTTCCCTGCGTGTGTCTTCGTTATGACACTGGACCTCGAGGCCTCTGCAGCGCGCCTCAGATGCTTCCAGAAGGCAACAAGCGACTGAGGCTCTCGTTCAGCAGCCGGCCTGCCCCAGTTAACTTGTGGAACTCTGCAGTTGTTTAGAAACCTGAGCAAGATTTCAAATTCCCACCCCCATTCCAAGTCTTCAGTGCACCTGCTTGAGTTGGAGCTTCTCGGGGGAGGACACGTAGTAGCTCTACCACGGTCCATTTTTCGCCTTTCTTCCCTCAATAAAAGTTGAACGGTTTGAGTTGCCGGTTAATCATTTACAGCAGATCTCAACTCCATCCAGTTTAACCAGCGAGTGTACTTTGTTCAGAAAATTAAACATAACAGGTCGTTTTTTAAGTCCGTATTTAGGCTGCTAGGTTGTGAGTGCTATCTAGAATCTGAGAGTTTGTCTGGCTCAGTGAGCATGCAACTTGTGCCTTTGCAGAGGAATGGTCGGTCAGAAGAACCCAGCGCCTCCTCTGCCTACGTAGGCTTTGAATTTTAATTTTGCCGAGGAGGGACTTGCAAATTATGAGGCCAGTCTTGCTGAAATAACACGCAGGCGAACTGACCACTATGGAATATGCCCTGCGTGTGGATGAGCAGCCTCGGAGAACGTTGCTTTTTCTGTGTCATGTGACTCGGAATCCTGTGCTTGTTTAATGTTTAATAAAAGAATGCTATTTTGAGAAAACATTAAGCTGAATTATTATTGTCATTGTTGTTGACAGGGTCTTAAACGTAGCTCTGGTACTCTCACTATGTAGACCAGGGTAGCTTTGAACTCAGAAATCCACCTACGTCTGTTCAATCCCCAGTGCTGGGATTAATTATTTTCAAACTTAGTTTCACAACTAAAACAGTAAAAGAATGCCCAAGTCTGCAAGTTCTTTCTAACTGTTAAGTGCTTGAACAAATGATTGAACAAAGAGTGCCCAGTTAGTAAGTCGATCTCTTTGAGGTACAGACTAATTTCCCTAAAGGGCTCTTGTATTCATATGAGGTAGTAATAATCACAGTGACAGTTTCTTTTGGTCAGCATGAAATTATACCAGATCAAAACTTCTACTTTCAAGACTATTAATAGTCTCTCTCTCTCTCTCTCTCTCTCTATATATATATATATATTTGGTTATGAAAGTAAAGTAAGCCAAATCACAAAGTGATTTGTGATCTAAAAAATATGTCCAAACTTACCCTATAGCAGCAGTTCTCAGCCTTCCTAATGCTGTGACCCTTTAATACAGCTCCTCATGTTGTGCTGACTCCCAAGCATAAAATTATTTTTGTTGCTACTTCATAAATGTAATTTCACTACTGTTACGAATCGTAACGTAAATATCTATGTTTTTCCATGGTCTAGGTGATCCTGTGAAAGGGTTGTTGGGTTGCAACCCACAGGTTGAGAACTGCTGGCCTATGTGACTGAAAATACTGAGTTTCTCAGTTTAAATAAGCATGAGCTGCGAGCTGCAAGCAACAATGGAATGCAATGAAAATGATAAAAGTTCAAATCTACTTAAAATTTATGGAAATGGAAATTGCCTTAGCTTGCCAAAAACTTTATACACTGGCTGGGAACATAACAAAAAATTATTCGTTATGATTCTGAAGGCTGGGAAATACAAGCTCAAGTAGGTGGGCAACTCTCTCCCAGGTGAGGGCTCTCTTCCTGGTTGCAGAGGAGAACCTTGGTACAAGTTCACTGCAAAGAGCAAGATTCTGGTCCCTTCATCTTCTGTTAGGGCATTAGTCACACTTGTGAGAATCTTGTGCTTCTGGCGTAATTATTCTCATAATTACTTATCTGCAAATGCCATGTGAATAAGGATTTAGGCTTCAATTATAAATTTCGGGAACATAAATGTTCAGTCTGCATCAGGAGCCTGGAATACTGGACATCGAGAAGCCTGATTCTAAAATACATGTTGAACCTGTAAAGTTGATGAAGCTGGGTCTGGGCTTAAAAATATGCACTTTTGACACCGATGTCTCTCTCCTCTCTGAGAGAATTTAATTTAATTCTTTACATAGTTCAGTGGTGTTTTGTTTTGTTTTGTTTTCAGGAGAGAGCACACTGAATGCATGATGAGAGCAAGTGTTTGTGCCCATGCCATGTACAGGCGGAGGCTGGAGGTCAACACTGGGAATATTCCTCAATGGCTCTTCACCTTATATTTTGAGACAGGGTCTCTCATTGAACTGAAGCCCACCAACTGGTTGAACTAGCTGTCTGGGGAAGCCCGGGGATTCTCTTGCCTCCACCTTTCAGCACTAGGATTACAGGTGTGCAACCTGAGGTCCAGGGGTTTTTTGTTTGTTTGTTTGTTTGTTTGTTTCTGTTTTAAAACATCTTCTGAGTATTTGAGCTCAGGCTCTCATCCTCATGTTTTCACAACAAACACTTTAACTCCCAGCCAGCTCTCCAGACCCCAGCAGCTCGGTTTTTAAAGCTGTCGTGAGAGCCTTTGTGCCTTGTACTGTGATTAAGTTTTTGAAAACATTTTTTTATAGTCAATGTTTTCTAAAGAGATAGTTTTTTTCATACTACGTACTAGTCCCATTAAAAATGTCTCCACCTCTGGGGCGATCATATTGTTACTGTTAAGTGTTGAGAGTTTGTGCTCTTTTTCTTTTATTGATTTTGTGTGTGTGTGTGTGGATATGATTTATTTCTGTTGACATTGTTAAGCAGATGTTCTTGGATTTATGTGTGAACTTAAACTTTTTTAATTTAAAATATAGTCCTACAAGAGGAATTATTGGGCCAATTGTTTTGGACATTTTTATTGCTCTTGAAATCTACTGCCATATTTCTTTCTGGAAAGTTCATAAGTGCTGTGTTTATCATCTTCACTGTCATACACTGGGGTCGTATGTATTATTCTGAATGTTTTAAAACTTTTTAATAGGTATGTGCTGTGTCAGTCCGTGGATGTGCCACAGACTGACCTGGCAACTAATCCTATACAAACTATTGCCAAGTATAGTAATGTAAAATGCCACCTAGTTTTGCCCATTCTATGGGATAAAAGTTAGACAAGGCACAAAGAGGGATAAATTATTTCTGATCCATGGTTTGTGGATTAATTATGAGATCCAAAAGTGGGGAAATAAGGTATTCTCTCTCTCTCTCTCTCTCTCTCTCTCTCTCTCCCTCTCCCTCTCTCTCTCTCTCTCTCTCTCTCTCTCTCTCTCTCTCTCTCTCTCTCACACACACACACACACACAGGCTTTGCGCACTTAGGAAATATTCCCACAGGATGTACTTCCGGAACCAGCATGATTGATCTACAGGTGCTGGCTAGTTTTATGTTAACTTGCCACAAACTAAGTCATCAGAGAGGAGGGAACCTCACCTGAGAAAATGCTTCCATAAGATTGGGCTGTGGCCCAGCTTGTAGGACATTTTCTTAATTAGTAATTGATGTGGGAGGGCCCAATCTATTGTGAGTGGGGCCACCCCTGGGCTAGTGGTCCTGGGTCCTATAAGAAAGGAGGCTGAGCAAGCCATGATGAGCAAGCCAGTAAGCAGCACTCCTCCATGGCCTCTGTATCAACTCCTGTCTACAGTTTCCTGCCCAGTGTGAGTTCCTGTCCTGACTTCCTTTGACGATGACGTGGACTTGTGAGGGGAAAAGAGACCCTTTCCTCCCCAAATTGCTTTTGGTCATGGTGTTTCATCACAGAAATAGTAACTCTATCGAATACAACAGGGTATGCATATTTAGAACTTTTATTAAGTTCTAAATCCATTTCAACAGACTTTACCAGCTTACTTGCTTCACAGTACATGAAATAAATAAATGCCTTACTTCTTCCCTAACACCAATCTATACTTGAACATATTTCATGATAAAACATCTTCCTACCAAAGAACTATTAAGTTTTCCACATATTTCATTCTTCTTTCCTTCCAATTTTTACTTTGTTCCAATTTTTTATTATTATAAAGAATTCCATGATATATAATCCTAAAAGTCAAACTTTCTCCTCTTAATATTTTCTGAGGACACATTTCTAGAAGCAGAATTGCTAAATCAAAATTCTTTATTCTGGAACGTCCCGAAACACATTTCTAGATTATTATCCAGGACATTTTAGCTATTTTACATTCCACCCACACAACCTGTCCTTTTTGCAATGTTCCTTTTATCAGATGATGATCACTAGCGAAACATTTTGCATACTGTAATATGTAACCTGAAGCCCACTTCTGCAAATTTCCAGTAGAAAATCATCAGCTGAGTTAGAGAGATGGTTAAGTGGTCAAGAGTACTTGTTCTTCCAGAGGTCTTGGGATTGGTTCCCAGAACTCACCTTGGTTGGCTTACTGCCATCTGTAACTCCAGTTCTGGAGATCTAATGCTTTCTTTTGGCCCCCGTGGACACCTGCATGCAGTACACACATACACACACACACACACACACACACACACAGTTATTTGGTTGTCATCTCTAGGGATGAATGTATTGATTCGTGAAATATCTCTTTTGTGTATGCAATGTGGTGAAGACCATTAAAAAAAACCTCATCTGGAATTTACCGCCTGCCAGCCTGCTATTATATTTCTTTTGCTCTTACAGCGGCATTTCTCGAACAATACTTTGGCACTATTTTCTTACTTAAATGGCTAAAAGAAAAACACATGCTGTTTGCAGTAACCTTATACAGTAAGTGTTAGGGTGCTCACTATAAAGCAGATAAGGTTAATAGATATACAGGTCACTGCAATTCTCTTACTGTTGGGAAAAATTTACTGATAGAAAACGGTGATCAAGTCACAGAGAGTGCTGAAAAGCGGAGGGACGTATAGGGGCTTCCTTTTGTTCCTCCAGGAACAGTAATAAATCACGTTGTGTTATTTGGTGATCTCAGCACAGATTCCTCTGGCATTGGCCCTGAAGCACAGGAGGCTCTGTAGATCCCTTTTCCCATCGACATCAAGCCTCTCCTTGTCTGCTGGCGAAGACCTTTTGAAACTTCATATACAGAGAAGCAAAATGAGTACTTATTGAAAGAAGGATCTGTCAGAATCTGTAAGCACAAGCAAACAGAAAACACAGGAAGGATATTGAGAGGCTGCAGTTTTAGGAGCAAGAATAATGGGCTCTGAAGTGCCCTACCCAACTCACGGATCACTAGTTTCTATTTTCATTTATCTAATTTTTAAGAAGTTTGAGGTGATGGGGGAAATGCAGCCATAAATAAGATCAGCATGATCACATTACAGATAAGCCAACATGGGCAAGAGACACATGGTCCCAGCCTTAGATGTAGAGCTACAGGCGGTCAATGGCTGCTGAGAGAATCGGTTTTCTTCCTGGTAAGCTCCCATAGATGATGTCCAACCACAAGTTGTCAGCCGTGGACACGTGCACATCTGAGCAAAACTAAACTGACTCAGTAGATTGTATATACATAAATGTAAATGTGTTATGTGTATATGTATATGTTTCTAAGAAGATATGAGTTGTGGAGGGAGACACAAGAGTAGTTGGATGGGGAAAGGGTGAGAGCGATATAGATGTGTTACTCATGTATGAAGTTCTCAAAAAATTAATTTAAGGAAAGAAGCTTGAGGTTTGCCTGACAAGTGGATCTCCTGAGTATGGCTAATGGATCCATTTAAAAACTGTTTCTAACAATTAATAATTTGAATTAAAAATCACATTATTCGGTATAAACTCCCCTGAACATTTCTTTAGTCTTTTGGCTCCTTCATCTTTTCCATTCTGGGTGGTGATGGTCTCTGTTAGACTCCTTCCACACCAGAGGTGAGATCTGTCTTCTCCTTTATGACCACAGTTCTCTGTGTTGCTCTGCTGTTTAAAATGAAAAGCAGCCAGAATTTTTGACATATTTGGTTTTGGAACTAAGGATAAAGAATTTTGGAATTATGGTCAAAATGCTGTGAGCCTGGAGTCTAATAGTATTCTCTTGTTTGTTTTGTTTTGTTTTTGTGTTTTTGAGACAGAGTTTCTCTGTGTAGCGTTGACTGTCCTAGACTCACTTTGTACACAAGGGTAGCCTGGAACTCACAGAGATCTGTCTGTCTCTGCCTCCATGAGTGCTGGGATTACAGGCGTGCACCACCATGCCTGGCTCTAATAGTTTTCTATAGGGCTTCATTCAATTGTTCTCCCATCTTCTATTCATCCTTTATGTTTCCAAACAATGTCAGCATTTCCTACTTTAAGAAGCGCCATGATATTCACCTCCAGCATCTTTACCTTCAACTCCATGATCCCTTCTGGTATCTGAGTAATCAAAAGTACAAGGCTGATTACATGAGTTTTTCTCCACTAATTTTGTCAATGACTCTTACTGCCTGCAAGAGAGATTCTTAACATGAAAGAATGGAATTGTCTTTCATCTGCCTCCTCTCCCTAAAATTCTGCCTTATCTCTGCTATTCTTTCTTTATGTTCAGCACTGGATTTAGGGCTTTCTCGGTATTCTTTCATAGCCTAATGGTTGTGGTGAATTAGTATGTATTCATGAAACATAACTTAAGTTAGTTACTTTTCTTCCTACTGAGGCAAAATTTAAGAGAGGAAAGGTTTATTTCAGCTCATGGCTTCATGGAGATTTCAGTCCACCATAGCTGCAAAGTCATGGGGCAACTCAGTGGGAGCCTGTTAGGTGCTGGGTTTCTTTGGGGGGTGGTTTGTTTTTGTTTCTTTTTGTGTTTCTAGACAAGGTGACAAGGTTTCTCTGTGTAGCCCTGGCTGTCCTAAAACTCACTTTATAGACCAGGCTAGAGAGGAACTCAGAGATCTGCCTGCCTCTGCCTGCTAAGTGCTGGGATTAAAGGTGTGAGCCCCCACAACTGGCTCAGGATACTTAGCATGGAGCATGAATCAGAGAGGGCAGCTGGACCAGCAGGGGGAATAGAATCCTCCCTGGTCTACTGCCTTCACCTCAGCCCTATCAGATTCCCCACGGACTTCAAATCAGGTCTACAGAATGGGGACCAAGTGCTGGACAGAGGAGTTCCCTGAGGGAAATTTCCGGTTCCAACCATCACAACCCAGTCCTCTCATCCACGAACACTTTCCAGACTTGTTAAAATCTAGTTTTCCATTCACGTCTGCCTTTGTATTCAGCTAGGCTGTGGGCTTTCTCCAAAGCCAGGGATTGGGCCTTCGTCAACATTCTTGCTGTATTTCCAGGGTTCTCCCCTGAAAAGCTGATTTTTAATTTTCTGTATTTAGTTAATTCATTTTGAGACAGGTCACACTACCTAGGCTTGGCTGGTCTTGAACTTGGAGTGTTCCTCCTTTCCCTGCCTCCCGAGTGCTGGGATTACAGGAGTGCGCTGCCATTCCTGAGCCCTTGGGTGCGTTTTAAATAAGCATCCACGGGAGGAGAGAAAATGGGGTTGCAGGCAAACCTCAGGTCAGTGTTCTCTAAAAGGAGGTCTGAGGAGAAGTCGGCTACAGAAACACTATGTGTTATATACAACTTTACATTCTTGGGCTAGAGCCCACACACTTCCAAACAGAATCTCTGGAAAGGGACCCCCATCCCCACAGTCTGCATTTTAAATGTATTTTAAAATGTTTAAAGATGGAGAACTATTGTTCTGGAGCTTTTGAAACTGTTAGACTCGGGCGATTTTCTCCTGCTACTCACTTATAGTTTGTCTATACCTTGACAGTGGTATAGACAAACCTTGGCTGCTCTTGAGCCCCTGTTTCTGACTTGTTTTCTAGTTTTCTGTTTCGTTCTAACTCACAATGGCAATTAACAGCATCTCATCACATTATCGTTACAATGATTTCAAACTTATAAGCCATGGGAACCATAATGTGGACTTTTACCTGCATAGGCTCCACTTCAGAGTGTGAGGAGGGTCTCTGTAAACAATGGGCCTACTTGTATTTGCTGTACTTGGGGATTCAATGGCTCTTTTCGGACTTCTGAAATGCTGCAGCTGCTTGGCAGCAGATGCCCAGCAGATGGCAGTAGAGGATGTTCTCTGCTCCAAGGATGGTTGGGTAGGGGTAGGTAGGGTGAACCTCCTGACTCCCCAGCCAACAAGACAGGACAGCTTTTTATGCCATTTGAAGGAAATGTAACTTGAAATCATACTTTCCTTCTTGCTATTACTTTAAATAGTAACACTTCCGAGAAAATAATGTTTTTTTCTAAGTCAAATTAATCTGTACCTGACTCCCTTTCTGCCTTAAGGAAAGTCCAAGGAGGGGCTCCCTTCCAAAAGTCCAAGTATCACATAGTCCCAAAGCCTTGTGATGCTCTTCTCTACAGTGCTGGAGTGGGGAGGTGGGGAGGTGTGTAGGTGGGGAGGTGAGGAGCTGGGAGGAGGTTTACCTCCTCTACGCACAGCTGAGGCTTGGAGCAGTTTTGCTAATCCATCTGATTTTTGTCCTCTGCCGTCCTTTGGCAGCCTGAAGGAAGTCTTCCTGACTTGCAGCTGTGGTGTGGATGGAGCAGGCCTTTGGTCCTTCTCCGCTTAGCAGTGCCAGATCTGTGTTTTCCAGTCTCTGAGAAACACCGGAGGTGGGCTGGGGGAGTGAGCAGGACATCCTCACTGCCTGACTACAGCTGAGAGCATAGCTCCCACCCTCTTTGCGTATCTTGTGGTCCCTTATGGGAAGAGCCCTTGCACCTTTGGAAACAAGACAAGGCAGGGAACCAGGTGCTTCCCCCTTTAAGTTGCATCTTCAAAATGTTCTATTGTTTTTTTTTTTTTTGAAGGTCAAATAGCTTCTACATTGCACAATTCCTCAAAGTAGTATTTCTCTAAGCTTTCTTGAAAGTATATGGGAATGGGCTAGATTGAAGAATGCTAAAATATCTTTCTCCCAGAAATCTCCCAAGCTATCTCATAAGATGTAACTGACAAATGAAAACTGTATGTATTCAAGGTATACCACGTTATGATTGAATGTACATGTATGTGTATAATGACTAACAGAGTCAAATTTAACACACAACCACCATACATTTGTACCTGGTTGTGTGTGGACTTAGAAAGAACACTTCAGGTCTACTTTTCTAGCAGATTTTAAGTAAGAGACACAGTATCACTAACTGCTGTCATCATGCTGTGTATTATCAATTTTCTGATTGTCAGGTTTTTGTTTGTTTGTTTGTTTGTTTGGCCACCATCTCCTGACTCCCTGGTCTTTGGTAACCATGGCTCTATTCTACTTCTGTGAGTTTGATGGTTTTATTTTCATTTACAGCTTGATCCCAGTCCCCTCCCTCCTCTCCTCCCAGTCCCACCCTCATACTCCTTCCCTCCATCCCCTCTTTCCTTCTCAGAGAAGGGGAGACCCCCAAGAGGTACCAGCCCACCCTGGCACCTGAAGTTGAAGCAGGACTAAGTGCATCCTCTCCCACTGATGCCTGACAAGGCAGCCCAGCGAGGGGAAAGGGATCCAAAGGCAGGTATCAAAGTCAGAGACAGCTCCCATTCCTACTGTTAGGGGACTCCTATGGTGACCACGCTGCACAACTGCTACATATTTGTAGGGGGTCCAAGTCCAGCACGTGCATGCTGTTTGGTTGGAGGTTCAGTCTCTGTGTGCCCTTGTGGACCCAGGATAGTTTATTCTTTAGGTCTTCTTGTAGTGTCCTTGACTCCTCCTGACTGACTCTATCCTTCCTCCTACTCTTCCACAACACTCCTTGAGCTCAGCCTATTTATTTCTTGGCTGTGGGTCTCTGCATCTGTTTTCATCAGCTGCTGGATGAAGCCTCTCAGAAGAGAGTTATGCTAGGCTCCTGTCTGCAAGCATAGCAGAGATCATTAAAGTGTCAGGGGTTGGCTCTGTACCATGGAGTGGGTCTCAAGATGGGCCAGTCATTGCTTGCCATTCCCTCAATCTCTGCTCCAACCTAATCCTTACACTTCTTTTAGACAAGACAAATTTTTCGTGGAAGATTTTTATGGGTGAGTTGGTGTCTGGGTGAGGTAACCCAGACCCTGAAAGATACACATGCTATATACTCACTTATAAGTAGATACTAGCCATAAAGTACAGGATAACCATGCTACAATCTATAGACTCAAAGAAGCCAAGGAGAGCCCAAGGGAGGATGCTTGACTCATTCAGAAGGGGAAATAAAATCGACTTCTGAAGTAGATGTAGGGAGGGAGTTGGGTGGGAGAGGAGATTGGGATCAGGTGAGGAGGGGGTGGGGAGAAAGAACAGAAATCAGTGGGGAGGCATCTCTGGAACAGGGGGAGGCTCCTGGGAGTCTGTGGGGGTGACCCTAGCGGAGACTCCTAAGAGCAGGGGTTAAAGAGCCTGGTGGGTCTTCCAGTGGAGTTTGATTGTTTCATATTCCACATTAAGTGAGATCTAGCAGCATTCATCTTTTCTGGTTTCTTTTCTCCCTTGGTAGCTCATTTTATAGAAATGCAAGGTGAAAAACCAAACAGGATAGATTTGTGGAAAACCCTCGCTAGACCACATATATAACTTTTGCCTTAGGCTTATTAGTACTGAGGGTTGCCCAGCATTTATCTTTCTCCTCCTTCCTGTGGGAAGTGGCCAGGGGGTCATAGTAGCCTCCGCTCAATACATCCTACTACGAATCAATGCCAGTTATAGCAGATCTCCTTAAATGTTCCATGATCCTTACAATGCCACAAACTAATGCTGTCCGTGTATTAGCTACTTTTGCCACTGTTGACAACACCCGGCAGGGACAAGTCAAGAAAGGACAGATTTGTCCTGGCTTGTTGTTCCACGTCTAGCAGGAGCTTGGACTGTCCCATGGTGCAGCTGTCACAGTGAACTTCCTGCTGCTGGGCTGGAAACGGACGTGTGTGCTTCTTCACAGGCCAGGCTGGTCTAGGCACTGTTTGCCTAGAATAGGGGACATCCTCTCCCCCGCCCCCACCCCCAGGATCAAAGCTTCCATTTCTCTCAGGAGTGGCTAGAGGGCGCTCAGACCAAGGCCTGTGTGCTAGGTGAGTCAGCGGAGGAGGCGGTTGTCCATGAGTGAGATTGCTGGTACCAGATGGCAGCGAAAACACAGGCATTCCAAAAGCCTGTGATGATACCACACTCGGGCTGGTACGCAGTTGGGCTGGAACGCAGGTCTAGGCCCAGCGAGTGCTTCAAAACAGGCAGTCCGGCAGGCTCCAGCTGGCCTACCTGGCAGCCAAGTCCCAAGAGTTCATCAGCAAGTTTCCAGGGAGGAGGGGAACCCTCCCTTCCCCAGAGTAAATGAGGAGTCTCAGATGGTCCTGGTGAAGGAGTGGAGTGAGTGATTTTTATTTCTTAAGTCAAGGACTTATAAACCTTGGGAAAAGTGGGAGGGTTTCCGAGGGTGAATGTGTTCGATTCCCTAGGGCTAGGGATGCCAGGAATACTTGATTTACATGTAACAAAACAGCCCTATCATAAGTGGGAAAAGCAGTACTTAATTATCCTGTGGGTTGGGGGAGAATTTCCAGGTACAGTAAAAGATCATTGGTGGAAATTCAAGACACCATAGGGTGGGTATTTCTAGGAATCCCCAGGTGCTCACTGAACAGGTTTCTTATGAGGAAAGGGTCGGGGCCTGTAATCTTCTCTGAGAGCTATGTGATGTTCCTCTGGGATCTGGGGTTCTCCAAATCAGATGAAGAGGAAACCTGGCTGAGGAAGGGGGTTCCTTGTCACAGATTGAGCTAAGAGAACATCCGGAAACACCAGAATTCAACCTTAATAGCAGGGTTCCACACTGGCTCATGGTTCCTCAAAATGGGGACAGCACAGTGGGAGAAGATGTTCAGTTCTAAGCAACGAGGCCTGTGGTTGATCCTTCCCACATCATGGCTGACAGCAAGGAGAGACAGGAGACAGGACTGTTATAACCCCGAATACTCACCCCTAGTGGCCTGCATCCTCTGAAGCCATGCTTGGTGCCGAAAACAATCTCCCAATATTGTACCACAGGCTGAGGAGAAGGTTCTGGAGAAATTTTACAGTTGGACAACAACAATGCACATTAAACAGGTGAGGCTTGGTACCAGCAAGTGTGTCAAGTATACGCACTTGATCTCCGTAGCTAGTAAATGGTAGTGATCGGATGTGAAGTAGTGTCTGTGTGACTCCAGAGCTTCAGATCCAGGCCTAGTGTCTCTCTAAGTCTTTCAGCACTAGATTTAAAATATAGGCTCTACACATGGTCCATCCTAAAATTTTTGATTCACTGAGATATTCTTAAAAAGTAAATTATCCAAGCTCTATTATATTGGTCTCTTCTTGCTATCAATATAAAGAATGTAAATAAGTTGTCAGGTATGGTGGTAATACAGTATCATTAACCATTGTGCTGTTTACTAATCCCCAGCACTTCAGGGGTAAGGGCAGGGACAGGCCAGCCTGCTGTACATCACGAGCTGCAGGTCATCCAGGGCTACACAGTGAGACACTGTCTCAAAAACCAAACCAAACCAAACCAAAAGGAACATGAATGATTCTAATTCAAATAACTTTTGTACTACAGGAGAAATATTTTATTACTTTTCTTTGTTGTTTGTTTTGTTTTTTTTTTTTCAAGACAAGGGATCTTAGTGTAGCTCTGGCTGTCCTGGGACGCTGCTCTCTCTCTCTATCAGGCTGGCCTTGAACACAGAAATCCTCCTGCCTCTGCCTCCCAAGTGCTGGGATGCAACACCACACCTGGTCTATCTTGTTTTTATGTGTCCCATTCTCTAATTTGTCTTAGAGTTCTGATTTGTAGAGGCTGAAAGTCACGTTCCTCTTGTTGGCAGGAATGCTGCATTCTGGAACATCAGTGGGTTTAAGGGCTCTGTTGAACTGATGACATAAATGTTTCTAATTTAGCTACCAAATGATTTTCTCCTCTGCTGAGGTCCAATTTCCTGTAGATTGTAATGTGACTATTTTAATCACAGAACACCACAATTGCTCCATAAAGGTCATCAAATCACAATTCTGAGACAAGCAGTAGAAAAGCATCACTGAGTTTGATTCATCTTCCATCCACTGTTTTCCTGGGGTTTTGTATTCAAGCTTCTGGATTTTTTTATTTTTAAGTGATAACTGTTTTGCAGATTAAGCCATTAAAAAATTGGTTGACATGCTTCTTATCCTTTGAAGTGTTACCTATTGTGAAAGTTCTGTTTTTCAGAAGAAGCTTGGATGGGAACTTGGAAATAGTTATATTAGAAAGGAAAAATGGAAAGATATGGGAATGCAAAACCTTGAAGAGGCTTTAAGGGATCAGAACAGGAAGTGGGTGGATTCACTGCAGAGGGATCAGAACATCTCACACAGCTCATCACAGATGATTAGGTTGAGGAGGGCTTCCGGCTATAATCCAGTCTGCATCTTCAGGCAGGGTTAAGAAAAAGAAAACAACAACAACAAAACTGTCCTTTTATGGGGAACCTGAACTGTGATCAGCAACCCTTCCTTAAATATCCACAGAAGGAAGTGCAGAGAAGACCACCAAGTGGATATAAGTCATGATGGATCATGAGTCATCCCATCTTGTAAGATGCTAGAAGATTGGTAGGAAGATGATAAAAGAAAGAGACACAAGAGAAACAGGTTGAGAGAGGGTAGCGATGGTTGAGGCCTTCAGTGAATACAGCTGCCTCTTTCAGGCAGCTTTGGATGTGGTATCAAGTGGGCTGGGTCTCTCTATTTCTGGAAAGCAAGTCTGAGTTATTGATCCCTACCTATTTAAACCACTTCCATTTGTATCCTGATAGTAAATTCTACCTTTTCTGAAGAAAATAGAGGTTTTGCCATTTCTCTGATTAACATGTCTAACACTCGTTTAAAACAGTACTTGTCCAGTTAAAATTCTTTTCTTGATGAGTTCAGGAAGTACAAAGAACATATTAGAAGGTTGGTTCTGAACCTACCTACTAGTAGCAAGGACAGACAGTTTATGCGTTTCCACTTTGTTTGAGAGGAACTTATGTTAATGGGCAAAAAATCTGAGTCAAAGGGAGAGACAATAAAGAATATGCTAGGATTCTTTCTTACCCAATCAAGAAGGATCCTTTCCGTAGAGAATTACTCATGTTGGTAATCACAAGATGCTTCTTTAGCAAAGTCTGTTTTCCCTGCACAGGAAGTTAAAACCACTAGGAAGAGCTGTATCTTTCCCAAATCTAGCACTTGGTGGAGCTTCCCTCTGCAGCCAGAGTTCAGCCAAGCACCTACATATGGGATGAGGTGAGGTGGTCTCTCTCACCTGTGCAGGGAAGAAAGAGTTTTGAGAATATGTTAATCCAAAAGCCAGGCTAGTGGGATGGCTTCCTCAGTTTGCTGCCAAACCTGAGCATCTGAGTTCAATCCCCAGGACCTACACAATTGAAAGAAGACTATTGCAAGCTGCTCTTAGCCTGCTGCATGAACATGCTGTAGCCTCACCTGCCATAGACAAAACATAATAACTCAAAGAACACCTCAGCCAGCAGCTTTGTGGGTTGGCATCAAATCCTTAATCTCTTGCTTCTTTACACATAAAATGGAAATAACAATATTGCTGTGTGCAAAGCACTTTTACTATAGTATAGTACTTAACACATAACAGCAGTCATGGAGAACTGCATCTGTAAGGGTAGGAAATTTTAAGTTGGCCCTAAATGCCCTTCTTTGTTCCTGGACTGAGAAGTGCAAACAGTCCCTAACCGTCCCCTAGTCACCACACCTGGGCACAGCCAATCACTGACTGCCCCATTAGAAAAATCCCTTACCCCTAGACCCCCTCCTGTTTGCGGTTTTTGCCTTTATAAACTCTGTGATTCTGCAGCTCAGGGCTCTGTACCACCCCCTTGCATGGGAGCTGTGTGCAGAGCCCCGGCATGCCGGCTACTAGTAAACAACTCTTGCTGTTTGCAACAAGCCTTGTCTTTGTGGGTTATTGGTGTCTGGTGTCTATCCTGAGGAACAGAGGGTTTCCCCACCTCGGGAGTCCAACACATCTAACTTTTATTCTTTCCTTATTAGTTAGTATTCTATAAATGTGCTTTTTAAAACTTTTTAATTGAAATTTAATTTTTATTGCTTTAAATTTTATGCTCTCTCCTCCAACTCCTCCCCAGTTCACCTCCCTCTCCCTATCTATTCAACTTTGTGTCATTAAAAAAACAAATCAAAACCAATTTCTTCTGCACAAATATTCTTAGATGTGTGGTCTTCTACTGGAGAGAGATCAACTTACCAGGGTTGCACTGTGAGAAAAAGCTGTTTCTGTCTCTCCCAGCAGCTATAAATTGCAAACAGTTCCATGCCTTGGGGTGGGATTGTATGTCCAGTTCTTTCATTTTTCTGGGATTTGGTCTTGCTTGGGTTTTCACAGTTTTTGTGTATGTGTGGCAACTGCCTTGAATTCATGTGTACAGTTGCTGTGTCTAGAAAAGAATGTTTTCTTACAGTCACTCACTACCCCAGGACCATACCTTCTTTCTGGTCTCTCTTCTGTAACGATTCCTGAGTCTTGAGAGGGAGATGTAGTAGTCTCTTATTCTCTGAACCTTGTCTAATTGTGGATCTGCTGCAAATGGAAACTTCTCAGATGAGGAGTGAGAGATGCGTTGATCTGTGTATATAATATTAAGTCATCAAGAGTCAATTTAATACTATGTTCATTTAGCAGAATAAAGTAGTAGATTCTCCCTTAGGGCCAATGACTTATCTGGCCATAGGATCTTAGTTGGAAAATGATTTCAGGTTTGGATTCATCTTGTGGAACGGGACTTAGATCTAATGAGAAAGTAGTTGGTTATTCCCATGGCATTAGGGTTGCTATTTTACTAGTGGGTGAATCTTTCCAGGCTTGCCATCGGAGCTAGAAGGGTTCATAGCTGGGTATGATGGATGATTACTTTTCTCCTCTAGTAGCTTGCACGGCACCTGCAAAGCTACCTTGAAAGCTATCCTGTAGGGAATAAAGCTTCCAGGTTAGCACCAGTTTGATTTTGCCATATTTTACCATGCACACATGTGACATCTTTAGCAATAGGGTCATATTGTCAAGTTACGGAGGGTAACCAAGAACAGTGACAGTAGTCTGTATTGTTTGGGGCTATGGATCCTCAATGCCAACAGCTTCAAAAGAGATGCCTTCATCACCTTTTTATTGCTGTGAAGAGACACCATGACCGAAGCAACTTATAAAAGGAAGCATTTAATTTGGGGCTTGCCTACATATGTGGATGCCGAGTCTATGACCATTGTGGCGAGGAGCACAGTGACACACAGGCCTGGTGCCGGAGCAGTAGCCGATTCACAAGCTGCAGGTGAAGAGAGATACACAGGGCCTATTTTGGGTTTTTGAAACTTCAAAGGCTACCCCTAGTGACACATCTCCTCCAACAAGGCATTCCTTATAATCCTTCCCAAACAGTTCTACAGACTGCAACCAAGCATTTAACTATCTGAGCCTCTGGGGCCATTCTCATTCAAACCATCACAAGATTTAGCTTACTCTTGGTACTCTTTTCTGCTTGTTTTGTTAACCTTTGGTATTTAGTAGGGGCACTATTACCCTGTTGTAGGGAAACTCCATTTAAACTCATGTGCATGTGTGTGCTTGCCTGTGTGTGTGTGTCCCTCCACCTACTTCCTCTTCTGCTCTTCTCTCCACACTTAACCCCTTCTTGACCCATTACTCCCTCTTAACCCTTTATACCAGTGAATTCTATCTCATCTCCCTTCCACGGGAACTGACTTCTACTTTTTAGCTTAGCAAAATTGTTCAAACTGCCTCCTGAGGACATTTATTTGTTGGCTGCCCTATTATGATTACATATGTGAGAACTCTGCCCAAAGTTCTTGCTCAACATTTGAGCATAAGAAACTTCCTCCTGTGTTTCTCCCACTTGCCCTCGTACTCTAGGAAAAGTAGACCGGCTGGTGCTGAGCCTAATATCCACATGGTAAAGAAAGCATTGAAACACCACTAATTTCTATATCAATATGTATTATTTTCCTACCTGTGAGTGACTATAACTTACTCAAATTCTTAAGAGACTGTGATCAGACTGCTCCCAATTTTTAACAACGTAAATGATCACCTCATTCAGATATTCATATTCTTACCTGAGTGACTCTCTCGCTCTCAGTCCCAATTAGGAAATCTATGCTAGCTCCCCTTCCCTCCACCACACATGGTAAAAGAAGATAAGGAAAGGGCGTAAGAGATGAAGGATGGCTTGGACTGCTATGAGACATTATCTTCTAGACGTGGCGTGATGAAGCACTCGGGACTTCACTGCATCTGCGATCACCTGAACAGGATCAAGCCAAGGAGGTCAAACTTTGAATAGGCAGCGCTAAGTCTCAGTGCTTATTTATTAATTTTTGGTAAGGAGATGGTGCGGATGGAAAGGGGGAACGTTGGGGGAGCCTATGATCAAGCGACATTGCTTACCCATAGAAAATTGTCAAAGAACGAATAAAAGATGTTCCATTTGAAAACTATTCATATCCAAAGAGGAAATAGTTCACCTTACCTTTTGACATCAGTAAGGAAAATCTCTCAAAGAATATTATGTAAACGTTCCTCTCACATCAGTGTTTTTATCTCTTCTGGTTATTGCTAAGATAATTTATTTATATCATAATGATTTTGATTCCAGATTTAGTCGAATTTTTGGGATGCTGAGGATAAAAACCAGGGCCTTGTACATGTTAGGCAGATAGTGTTCTTTTTAGCTACATCTCCAGATTCAAGATTTATTCTTTTGAGTAGGTCTAGTGAGTTCCTGAACTTTGTTGGGTGTATCCAGTGTATGGGAGCAAGACCAAATGTGGGCCACAGCTCCTCATTCTGCAAAGAGAAGTTAAAAGACTATTTAATCATAATCATTTTCCATGGGATTCTATTAGAAGCCTGACTAAAGCATGGCATTTTATGGAAATCATTCCAAATGTTTTTGGAAGCATTTTTAAAAAAAATTTGTCAAGTTCATCTCATCTAATTCATAAGAAAATCTCCTCCCAGAGATTAAATACAGAACAGCTATATCCCATTTCGTAGCGCCAGAGAGACAAATAAGTATATGTTGAAAAGAACTAGTTTTGACTTGATCATTGCTCATTCCTTTGTCTTCATTGTTAGTTTTAAAAAATTCTTGCTTATGTTGATTTACTTTCCTCTTTTACACATGATTCTTAGTGCCCCTCCCCCCATCATAAACCTCTTTGGAATGAAGGACATTAACAGTGGAGTCCCACAATTGTGACATCTAATATTCTAATTTTCTTTTTTTTACTGAAAATAGGTTTATGAATTCTACAACTTCATGTAGACCTTTGTCATTGGTCCATATAGCTGCTTTTCACCAGTGTCTAGGATGGCTAAAACAACCTCAGGGTGGTGACATTTTCTCAAGGATCATCTTGTCCTACGTACCCCTTCAGGCAGAATCATTGGGTAGGTCTTTTAAGTTAGCTGCATATTAATTAGGTTAATTTGTGACCAAGTTGGAGGACTGAATAAAATAAACATGTATTTTGTAAAGTGCATTGTATAATCCCCCAAACAAGAACTCATCCATTTTATAAAAGGTTATTTCTGTCCTCGGACTTCCCACATGTAATGGGGAAGGGTTGTGGGGTTCACTAACAAAAGGGCTGAGAGAATAAATGAGATGTTCAACAGAGCTCAGAGCTAGCACCCACAATCCCGTCCACTTACGGACCCTTTCTTCTTCCCTGTCTAACCCTATTTCCTTCCTCTGATCACCTTGCACATTGGTAGTCTGATCCTCACTCGCTCTTGGGTCTGCTCTCAGCATCACCCTGATGCAGATGGGGTGAGTAATGGCATACATTACTTTTCAATATCCGAAAGAAGTGTGGGACAGGAAGTACATGTTGTGCTGTTCTCTAGGAGGCAGAAGAAACACCGTTTGAAGATCTCATAACTTTAATTATAAATAAAGACCTAAATGACCTTGGCTCACTTTCTACAACAATCTAGCTTTAAAAAGATAAATGAAATGGTGTTTGTCACCATGAGTCCTAAATCTATTTGGACTTTCAAATTTTAACTCGTTAATAAACTGATCTCAAATAATAGGTTCAATTACTTTTTTTTTTTTTTTAAGCAGCTATGAAACTGTTCAAAGCAGGGTCTGACTGTGAGAAAAAAATGCCCCGGCAACAATCATCGTTTATATCTCACTTTTGGTCTCATAGCTTACAAATTCCTTAGATCGTTTTTGGTTTATCACAGGGTTGCTGTTTTGAAAGTTGGCTACCATTCATGTGAAATTCATCTATAGAATTTAAGAATCCCAAAATGTTCTTTGTGTTGGTCCTTCAATGTCTGAAGGAGCTAGGCTTTCCAACATTCACGTAAGTTCAGAACCAGAACAGGATCCTCAACTATCTCTAAGTCTTCTACCTTCCAGGAAAAAGAAACAATTACCCAAGGTCGGGTGAGCGCAGACCAGACCTGCGCTTTCTTTCTGTCTTCAGCTGCAATAGGGCCGCTTGAAGGTGGTTCTAGATAAGCCTATGGTGTACTGGTTCACGCGAACATACTGGTGTTCGATTAGAAGGTTCTGACAACTCCCTAGACAGAACCCTTAGTATCACAATGATGATAACAGAAAACAAAACTAAAGCAAATAAGCCCAGTTCTAACCTTTTCAGTGAGGTGGAGGTTATCAGCTACAGCTGTGACCTGAGGGAGCCCCTCTGTCAGCCAGGGCAGGGCCCACAGGCTCCTTCCTAGAGACACGACAGTGAGGTGCAGGGCATTGTGGATGACTCAAGCTCATCACCAGCGTACAGGAGAAGCAAAGTTGGAAACTGGAGTGTGCGGGCTCTGAAATGTACTCCTTCCCCCACTTGGATGAAGTTGGGAGAAGTGTTTACGGGTTGGAATCAGGTGCCCCTGGCTTGAGCTGCTACTTTTCTTATTAGCTGTGTGGCTTTGGGCATGCCACTAACTGAACTTCAGTTTTTTTCATACTGAAAAAGGACTGTTCCTATCTTTGGGATCACTGTGAAGGAGTTCATTTATGTAAAATGAGCAAAACAGCTGAACACCTGGAGTACAGCAGGTGTGTGCGCAACACAGGAGGTGTAACAGCCTGGGAAAAAGCCAAGCCCTGTTTGGATCATTTCTATATTTTCTTCATTTCAAAGTTTTTGAAAACAGGGTGTCATGTAGCTCAGGCTGTCTTTGTAATCTGTAAGCATCCATTACCCTCCCCTCTCCCCCTCCTTAGTCCTGGGTTATAGGTACACACCACAAAGCCCTGCCTTTTTCTACATTTAAAGATGAAGTGATGAATCAGGGGACTTTCTGGCATATTTAATGGTTAACTGTGGCTCCAGTGAGGGAGTGTGTATGTGTGTGCGTATATGGCAATGCCCCTTCATATGCACACCTGTGTGCATGCCTCTATATTTCTTGGCTGTGTCAGCACGATGCAGAGAACCTGTCTTTTGTACATGACTGGAAGCTGACTCAGGACTATTAAGCTGATGAAGTCGGCTCTCGCCTTGTGAGATGGCTGGCTCCAGAAGCACAGGCTTTTTACTCTCCAACTATCCTCAGCTTGAAGACCTCGAAGGTTTTGTGCAATTCCTTTTAGTAAACACAGCTATCGACTCATTGGTATTTTTTTTACATATATACTTTATTTGCAATTAATCATTCATTCTTGAAATATTTTAGAATAGATTAAAATCAGTACATAAAATAAATCTTCACTTTATTCTTACATATGGCACAGAATAACTTAACACTTTATAAATATGCTTCATCAGTGCACAAAATGGGACAAGAACCCTTTTGCTTAAAAGCAGCCCGGGAGCAATTTGATTGGACTATGGTAGCATTTTTCAAAACTGACCAAGAGATGGCGCTGTGGCCAAATAGATTATGTAAGCTTTAACTGAGTTTTTCTTAATTATGGCATTGAATCCCTTAAGTCTAGAAGACTATCATTCAACTTAAAGAAGAGTGAAGTCTGTTACTCTTTTAATAGCACTGGCTAGAAATGAATCCTTCCATCATGGATCCATAAATCACTTGGTGGTTATTTTCTTTTTCCTACTGGGGAGAGGGGGAGAGGCGTGTATCTAAAAGCCATAGAGGTCAGAAGTACCCAGAGTAAAGAGAAGCCTAAAGTTATCACTCAACTTAGGATTAATAAACTGAATACAGGCTATTGTTTTCAACACCCTGATAGGATTGTGTTAAAATCTTTCCATATAATTAAAGCAACTTCCAGTTTATTTAAAGTGTATCTCTGTTACACAGTAACCTCCTTTGTCAGTCATGGAAGGTCATAGGAATATTAGAACATGAATTCACATTTAGAGCAACATGATTCAAACATGCACATGTGTCTGTTTTCACCGACTCTCTCTTCTTCATATAAATATATAAATATTGAATAAAGTGCATGGGAACATGTCTGTACATATATACAGGTACACATTTTCTTATATACACTTTAATAGATACTTACAGAGAGAAAAGCCACATACACACTGGTAATATATGGGTAGTCGAAAAGACACCTTTCAGGCAGTATTTATGTTCATTCTGATGAAGATTCAGTTTATGGGATAGAATCTGTACTCTTTTCTTTAATACGTATTGGCATGTGCAGAGTTTTAAACTAAGGCAACACACCTTAGAGCAGACTTCTTAACGCTGCCATTTTTTATCAGTCAGTATGGCCTAGTCATCAGGGACTAACTTCTTTCAAATACAATCTCAGGACTAGTGACATGTTATAAATTTTAGGCCTGAAGCAATGACAGTCTTTCTAAGTGCCCGTAGAGACACACTTAGGAAAAGTCTTAATTTCCAAGTTACATAATGAAGCTTTCTACATTCTTTAATTTCTAAACCTGTAACATTTCCCAAAAGCTTACAGTAAGACACCTTTGTGTTCAATAAAAAAAGGTTTCAGCATTTCACCCTGTGTCTATTGTCTGGTCCAACAGAGATGTGCAATTCATCCTTGTGTATCACAGTGTCAAGGTGGACTAACTATAGCTGACCTTTGTTAGTCAGTAATATCCATTTCTACAAAATATTGTGGTAAGTGATATTTGCTTTTTTAATTGGGAGCTAGTGTCTGTCAGAGTGAAAGGAATGTAGTTTTAGAGGGAAGGAACAAGAATATTGCTTTAAATCTTGGTAGTCATGAATTGGATCCAGTCTGAGGTGCTTATTTCTGTGCATTAGGTACAGTCTTTGATTCAACTGGTATTTTCCCATTTCCTTGCTTGCCTGGCATATGTCTATAACCAGTGAGAAAAACTGAAAAAAAATTCTGAAGAGCTGATACAAACCCTTTTCTGAATCTGATAAGGAAGAAACTGAACCGATTGATTCTCAAAATAAATCTGTTCATACTTTTTGACAACAACCAATTAAGTTGTCATTTTTTTTTTACTGCAAAGATCTTACACATTTATTTTTATATCCCTAAGAAACTGCTCCACTCATAAGACAGAGTCAAACAGATTACTGTGGAAGGAAGCTAACCCCTTTTAGTAAATAATAGAAACACATTAATCTGAAAGTATCATTTTTTTTAAAAGCCTATATTTATCTATTTCGTTTTGGAGACAGGGTCTCATGCAGTCCATACTGGCCACATACTTGATAAATAGCTGAGAATTATTTTGAATTTCTGGTCCTCCCACCTGCCTCTCCCAAGTACTAGGATGACCGACATGCCCTGTTTGTGCCCTGCTGGGGATCCAAGCCGGGACTTCCCGCGTGTGAGGCAAGCACGCTTATCAACCGACCTACATCCCCAGCCCTTTAAATTCCTCAGTTTAACCTGATAAATGTCAATAGGAGAGTCACTTGATTTCTACAGAAATAGCCTAAGAAGCTACTGCTAACAGCAAGAAACCTGAGTTTATTGCTCAGCTGTGACAGTCAACTCGTCGTACTGGTCACTGCTCAAAGGGCGCATGCGCAACGTAGTCGTTCTGTAGTGCGATGCCAATGTACCTCCAGGATGCTGTTTCTCTGAAGCAAGTTCTAGAACTGTACTTGAAAAAGTGAAATTATCCTTTGATAGTTTACAGAGAAGAAAAAATGCGAAACAAGACCACATTGCAAATTCAGGTAGAGCCCAAGAAGCAGAAGAGAAAGCAGCCTGTTACTGAATCTGAGAATTAACGACAGATGCAGCAAATGCCAGCAATCCTGTGAACACTTCAAAATGGCATCCATGAAAAAGCAAGGATGAAAAATATTGTCAAGTATTTCAATGAGTTATATCAGCAATACAAATTTCATAATACTGTCTATTTTTTTTTCTTTTCAAAATATGTGTCAGGGTGAATTTGCAACACGTTTAAAAAAAAAGAGGCTAATTCATTATTTCTAGCTGTTTTTATATACAACAATAGGTCACCCACTCACTCCCATGCTACCCATCAACAACATGGCAGCAAAGTGTCTGTTTGATAGTAGAAGGTAATTAGATTGATTTTATGCCCCGTTACAATTGTACAATAAAGGCCAATGATTTTAAAGTTCTCATTGACAATGTTAAAAGTGTCATAACACTCCTATTGGACACTGTCCAAGCGTACATTTGTGACTCTGAACACACGGAATACAACGAGGCACAGAAACGCTGTTGGCTCACTGGAGCAGTCTAACTTATCCCAGCCTCCTTTGCCCCCGCCCCCACACATGGGTACAGACTTGTTCAAGCGACCTCGGCAGTGGGTCACAGCATTGAGTCCATCACACACAGCTAACTTTTTCATTCACGGTTTCAATGTTGTCTGTACAAGTCTCCTCTGAGTGTTCCTTTCCTAGCGTAACCATAGAGCAGTCGTTACCTGTTGGCTTGGCATCTTCCTGTGAGTTCTTGTTTTGGCCCGCCTGGAGTTGACTGGACTTGTAGGCCAATGCCGGTATAGTGTTCACTAAAATGAGCTGCAGTGGCTTTCTGTTTTCCTTGTACTGACACTGAATGTACCGCGAGAAGGCAGACCTGTAAGTCTTATTGAACAATGTGTAGACCAGCGGATTGACGGCTGAGGAGAGGTAACCAATCCAGACAAACACATTGAGCAGGGCTCCGATGACGTCTTCGTTGCAGGACTCTTTGCAGATGACAGCCATGATGTTGGTGATGAAGAACGGGCACCACATTACAACAAACAGGAAGAACACGATGCCCAGCACCTTGCACGCCTTCTGCTCGTTGCTGATGGACTGCATCGTCCTCCTGCCTGCGTAGGAGCCTGTCTCCCTGTGGATCGACCGTTGGAAGAGCTTTTCTGAGGACAGAGAACTCTGAGGGAGGAAGCTGAAGGAGGCTAATTTGGCCCGAGTGCTGAGGTCACTCACACACAGGGTGGCCTCTTTCTGAAGTGACTTGATGGTGAGGAAATAGGTGATCACCATGATGGTTAGGGGGATGAAAAATGACACAAAAGAGCCTATCAGGACAAAGTTGTCATCAGCGAGCAGGCAGCTTCCCTCCTTAAAGACCTTTGAGTCATCCTGGAGTCCAAAGACTGGGATCGGCATGGAGATACCTGGAAGAGGATGAAAAGTGAGACAGATGATCAAGGAACTGAGTATACCAAGGTGTGAGCATTGCCACATAATCCAGCTTACTCTAAGAGTTCACACACACTATTGTCAAGTGTGTGGGTTAGAAACAACGCTACAGTACATGGAAATATGAGCTTACAGCCAGTCAGGCGGTGTATACTCAAATGTGGGGCATCTCTAATGGTCCTTCAGGTACACGGCTCAGGCAGAGGACAGCAGTAAGGAAATGTCACTGTTGGCTCTGATCGTACCCATTTCTCCCCATGGTGATTGGACCCTACTCAGTGAAGTTTAGCTTGACCATGATGAGCTTTTGTTCTCTTTTTGGAGTTCAGGGGGTTTGAGGGAGGCTGTCTAGGCCAAAACAATCATGGTAAACTTATTATTTTATGCTATTTTTTTTTTCTGCCACAAAGGCCGAATCAGGAGGATGGGGAAGGAGAAGAAACAACTCTACAGCGCAGTTCAAGTTCGCTTCTTTCACCCAAGGGTAGACATTCTGAGAAAAGAAAGCTGTTTCCTTCCTGCACTTGCTTGTATTTTCAGCTTCCTGAGTTGCATGACAGAGGATCCTTGGCTTTCAGCCACTCTGTAGTCTAAGATGCAGCTCTCAAGCCCAGCTCGTCCCAGAGTCAGGGGCCGCTGTTTAACTCTTGCCTTGCCATCCAAAGGGAAAATAGTTTCCTTTGAGGATGTGTAATACAAATGCAGCAGCAGCAGCAACAACAAAACAAGAGAAAAACAGCCGAATTCTGCATGGTCAGAACAGAGTTTGGCTCTCTTCAAACACAGGTGTGACTGTCCTAACATTCTGCTGGTGGGAGGGAAAATATTTGATAAGAGTATCTCTCAGTCTGGTCCCCCAATGTGTGTGTGTGTGTGTGTGTGTGTGTGCCTACTCACCGTCTGGGTCCATGTGAGAGCATGGACTAGAGACTGACATCTTTAGTTGCTTCTCTACCTTATATTTTGAGACAGTGTCTCTCATCAGATCAAGAGCTTGCAATTTCAGCTAGCTTGGATGGCCAGTGAGCCTCCAGGATCCGTGTGGCTCTGCCCTGCCCCTCCCTCTTGCAGCCATGCCCAGGATTTTACATGAGTGCTTAGTATTCAAACTTGGGCACTCATGTTTGCCTGGCATGTACTTTGCCCCCTGAGCTTGTTTTTCTAGCCTTACAAGACTCATTTTGAGTACCATTTGCTGGTAACTCCACAGGCTTCAGTGATGACATTTGTCACTTGTCAATGCAAGGTCATCCCAGTTCTTGTTTCTGTTTTGTCCTGTTTTGTCTTCTGGAAGGTGAATGTAAATGACATTAGGGATACTTACTGTGGTAAATGACCCTTCATTCCTGTGTGTACCTGTCACATTGTTGAGAACATCCTCTGAGCTAAGAGTTGTTGCTGTAAGGGAACCATCCTTTGACACTGATGCCTCACCGAATCAAGATAACCTATGATTTTTAGGAAGTGCACTCTTTGAGTAGCGAGTTGTTCAGTTCTTTTATGGTATGAAGTTGATGCCAACATGCCTTCATGAATGGAGCAAGGATTAAATGGATCAAATATGCACGACACCAGGATGGCACCTGGCTCAAGAGTGATGACCTAAGGTGGGAATAATTTTCTTTGTGGAATTATTCAGGAAAATATACCAACATTATTTTGTTCTAGTCTGTTTTGTTCAGTTTCTCTATGTTAGCCTTTACATAATGGAGTTCGTAAACCCAAAGAAACAAAATAGTGTTTTGGCTGTTCACTATTGGTTACGTGAAGATGATGTAATTTTTAGCTTCTGCCAGGGTCATGGGAGGTCTCAATCAATTTTAATTTGGTACGGCTAGCACTGTTGATTACTTTTCTGATGTGATGAATTACAGCCATTACTATTAGTCATGATGCATATAAACAAAATATCAACTGTCCAAAAAGGTGTATGATTTTGTTATTAAACTCTTGGGTGTTCATTTTCTTGATTAATGCAAAGGAAGTTCCTACCTTGAAAGCCTTTTTGCACTATTATTTATGACCTGGTAATTTACAACGAGTGGCCATTTTCACTTAACTAGGACAGCCTAAAACACCCAATTCTTTAATTATTTGGAATTTGGAATTATGTCTTGGGTTGGAGAAACACACAAACTAAACAGCCACTGAGGGGTGTTTTGATTTCTGCAGCCATGGAAGGAAAGGGTGATGGAATCATTCCCACAGACACACAGATTCTCCCTCTAAAATGTCTGAGGTAAAGAACTGAGTGAAGAAGGACATGGCAGGAGGTCATAGGCAGGATCATTTTGTGCTTTAGGGGGACACCTTGATTTGAATGGGGGAGAATCGAGTTCATGGGTCTTTGAATGGCCCACTTCTCCATCCAACTACAATCCAACTACTGCTGTATACCAGTGGTTTTCAGTGTTTCTTCCTGAGTAAGTGGTCAGCAAATGTTTGTAGAAAGGCTGGTAGGAGTGTTCAATGCTCTAGAAAGAGGGAAAGACGTTTTTGTCAAAGAACAAAAGCACGTAGCTAGGGCTTTGTGTGTACAATGAAGAGGTTCAGAAGCATGCTCCTGCCAAGAGAAATGAAGTGCACTGGCTGATAGCCAAGAATATGGCCACAGTCATCTCAAGTGCATTAATTTTCTGGCTGCTTTATTTGATAATAGTGGCATTTGGAGACCTGACATCTCCTCTCACTCGAAATTTCTGCATATTAAGCATTTTTGCTTTATGAACAAACAGACGGCAGCTTGACCTACGTGACTCTGCATTTTGTTTAATACTCTTTTTTTTTTTTTCCTGAGGAGTAGAAAACAGCAATCAAAATTCACTGAAGGTACTGGATCTTCTGTGCACATTTTTTTTTATTCCTTTGCATTAAAATTCAGACAGTGAAGTAAACGGGGAATCAGGGATGCTGAGAACACAAGGGCTTTGGTGGGTGCTCTCTGTGAGCTCAATGTGCTGCTTGCTCTGCACATGAAGTTCGTACCTCTAGTTAGCATCATACCATGGGCTAAAGGATTGTAATTCCCAACTACCAGCTGTCACAAACAGGCTTTCCTTTTAATCCTCCACTCTGATGATTAAGGATCTTGGAACTAATGGCTCTTTTGTGGCATGTGGTTTTTCTTCCAATCAAGAAGCTTGAGGTAGTATGTAGCAAAGGTCTCATGGGAAGTGAAGCATTGAGAGTCGGTGTTGGCGGGGTGGGGGGCAGGGGCTTTCGGTGTATAGAGAGCTGGGAAGATGGAAACAGATATTTCATGACCCTGAGGAAAGTTTTGAGTCATCAGTTTCAATTTCCCTCAGATTGTTGCCTTTTCTTTACATTTGAACACTTATCTTTAAAAAAAAAATAAGAGGGGATTTACTAGCAGTTGGACAGAAATCACCATATAAGCCAATGCTACAGGATAATCTTCATGCTGCAGGGAGAGGGAAATTGAGGATGGATGAGGAAACTGGATACGGCACTCACCAACCTATCAGCTCCAACACATGGCAACATTTCAAGATAGTTTACACACATGCATTCACTCTACGTTGACCTTTTTCAACGATTGGATGAACGTTACCCAGGCGATCCTAAGCGTTGATAAGAATTTCACATAGAGAGAGGACAATTGGCCCTAGCAAGCTTACACAACTTTTTAAAAGAATTGCATAGAAATTTAGGGACAGAATTAAGACTTATACTAGCCTCTTAATTTTTATGCCTGATTGTTAAAAAACTGATTGTGTATTCTTTTTATAGTAGTTATAAAATCTATAACTATATCTGAGCTCATTAATGTTGGTTTCAGACAGTCCCCCAAACCTTTAACTGGCATAGATACATATTTACATGCAGACTATGAGAAAGAGAGAACTTTCATTAGATTATCTGAAAACTTTTATCCACCAGCATTGTTAATTACCCTGAATTTCACTGATGTTGCACACACACATATATGTACATAACCATTCATATACCTACACACCCATACATACAGACACATATTATACATACATTTACACACACACACACACTCATATGTACACAATCCTCTTCAAAGACTTTCAGAACTTTGAATCTTTCTTCATTCTTAATCTCATAATAAGTTTCCTCTGATGTGACATTACATTTTTGAGGCTAGAAATTAGGAAGACAATTTAAATTCCCCACTTGGCCTCCATCACATTTAACAGTTGCCCTTAACTTTGGATGCACATTAGAATCACCCAGGAAACTTTAAAAAATTATGGTGCCTAGGCCTCCTTCCCAGACCAATATACAGACTTTGAGAAATAGGAACGACTAGGTTCTGCTCTGACACTGGAACAGAAACTGTGTCAGTGACCTCTGAGAGGAATGTCGTGTAACACAGACGTTGGCCGCAGTTGCCCCATCATAGATTCTTGGTTCAGTGGCTCCTGGCCCTGCTAGCCCCTCTGCAACAAAGAGGCTGTGCTTGAAAACTCTGTAACGGTCTCCGACTAAATGATAACTTGAATTCTGACAGTCGGCTGTCACTTCAAGACCCAGAAGCCCATCCACATGCTTCTTGTTCCGGAAAAGATTTATTTACAGTTACCATTTTTGCTCCTTGAAGATATAAGTGTCTGAATCATATCATAGGGTTGAAAGCATTGACATTTATTATTTAAAAATTCATTTATTATTTTTACAGGGAAGGAGCATATGCTACATCATGCGTGTGGAAATCAGAGAAGAATTCTGTGGAGTCTGTTCTCTCCTCCCACTATTAGTTCTGGGGACTGATCTTAGGTCTTGGACTTAAGCAGCAAGCATTTTTTCATGCTTTGCCATTTCAGTGTCCCTAAAACTAATTATAACCTTGACTTGTTGTTGAAGCCACAGTAATAAAGGGACTTTGGATGATGGCTGTGTAAGTCAATCTGGTTCAATTATTCTATATCATACACATGTATCAAGACTCACATTATAGCTCATACACATATTCAGTTATGATCTTATATCAAAACATTAATAATAAAACTCAAAATTCTATATACTATGCTTTCTTTTTAAATAAGCTCATAGTTGTGTATGTCATCCAGCATTACCAGGTGTTCATCTCTCAGTTGAGGATTTAGTGTTATTTAGACAAAGGTCATGCCTGGCCAGCATTATCTAACTCCATCTTTTATTATTGCCTCTCTGAATTCCTATTGGAAACAGGTTTCTTGAGTAAGTTTTGCATGTGATACATCTAGTTTTGGCACCTCCAGTCTACAAGGTATGGGTAGAAAGAGTTCTGGTGTCTGGAAGGCTAGGGTGTGGCAGCTATGTGTGCACACAACCCAGGTCTACGGAAAGTCAAATCTACCTGTGGGTTAACACGCCAGATTAACCATACTACGCCACAGAGAACCCACAATGTCTCCATGCTCAAGCAATTACCAATCATTCAGCTCACCCTAGGTCTTTGCAATTTGGTCTTCATGGGATTATACACCATTCTTAAGTTTTCACATAATTATGTGGCCTTCTCTCGCTGACTCTTCTTCAGCATGTCTTGAGCTATTCAGAACAATGTTGCACATGGTTTGCCTTTTCAGTTAGTTGCATAGTGATCTGAGATGTTCTCAAGACCTGTCCCCTCTCAAAAGCGTCTCCTCCCAATGACTTGGTTGATATATGGCAGTGTCCTTAGATGTCCCTTTTATTTTATCTAGAATACAGTGGAGAGTTGGCTTCTACCCAAATTCAAGTGGCAGTGGATAGAGGTAGGTCCATGTGGGCCTTGGCTGTCATGAGAGAGAAGCCACAGGGAATAACTTAGGGGGTGCTAGCTTGACAGTGAGATGATAAATACATCCTGGCATCTTACTAAAAGTGGAGAGCATCAAGGGGCACTGGAAATAGTAACAGAGGACACAGAGACTCGTCCCATTTGCCCTCTGATTCAATTCAGATGATGCCTACTTCTCCAAACGTTTTGCAAACAATCCTTTGTGGTTCTTAAGCTAAGCAGGGGCTTGGGTAAGGCAGGGGGTTGGGAATCTGGAGGTGGGCAACTTGTCTCGTGGCTACGTTTGCATAGAAAGCTCACTTTTTGTTTTGTGTGACTACCAGATATGCTTTCGGGCTGCAGAGGGAGACCATATTCCCCAACTCCCTCCTACATTTCTTTCAAGACGTTTCTCAAGGCATATCCTTTGTGACAACTTTCCAAATCATTCTCTTTCCAGTAAGAACTCCTTCCTAACTCTGCAATTGACTCCATAATCACTTACATGGTGCTTCCAGTACCTTAGCTTTTTTTTTTTTTTTCTGTAGAAATATCACAACACTTATGGGATGGTTATCTCTTTAGTAGCAGAGATGCTTTTTCTTACAAACTTTTTACAAGTTCAGACCTCAGGTAAGTGTCTGTGGGACTAGGGAGTAAACGCTCGAAAGGGCGGGGGTGGGAGAAGGATGGGAATTAGAACACATTCTATAGACAACTCTTGGCATTGCTGAACAATTTCGTCGTACTTCCCCTCATTTTTTTCTGGGAAAACACAGTAAAGGGGTGTTAATTAGTCACAAAAGGTAGAAGAATGCAAAGCGGACATTTATGTGAGACAGGAGAGCTGCCCACAGGACAAGGCAGCACAGAGCAGACTACTGGGACAGCTGAAACAACAGGGGGTGATGGGGAGGGGGTGATGGACAGTGCCCTGTGAAAATCAGGGATCTCTGCTTTATTTGCTATTCTGATTCCTGGCCCGGGATTGGGCGCGTTATTTTGTTTAACGCTGTTTCTCAGGTAAAGTTATTACTGGGAAACTAGAGAATTGCGTAGTGAGGAAAGACAGTATTTAAGACAGGAGACTGTATTTAAAGATAGTATTTAAAACAGAAGTTTGTCTCCTGACTGCTCATCACTGGCTGGGTGACCTTAGGCTGTGTAATTTTAATGATTGAGCCAGCAATGTAAAGGAGATTATGGAGAGAGATCTGCCCTCATCTTCACGCAGGACTTTGATGAGGAAATAGGGATGCACTGGTGTAAACTTCTGAGATTTATTTAAATGAAACAAATTACGATTCCCTTGATGGTGGGTGGGGTTCTGTAAGTAATACTAGGGGCATATACAAAGCTTCAGGAAGCCCGAGATCTCAGGGAAAATTAAATCATGTGCATACATGATTTATTAAAGAGGCAGTAAGGGAGAAAATGAAATCGAGAGGCGAGACAGAAGACGTGGGTGAGCACAGCTGAATGATGGTGGGGTGTGATGCTCAGAGCTCGTTCTCATTTCTGGGAGAAAATCAGGTAGGAAACAGCTGCTGAGCTGGCCCTGTGGCTGAATAACATCTGGATGGGATTCTGAACCAAGGCAGGATCCAGGAGGGGGTCTGTGTGCATCTTGATGAACACCTGGCCTTGTGCATCCCAGGAGGCAAGCAGCTGGTGCTGTGTATCTTGGCAAAGGTGTACCTGGCCTCACTGTGGGCTAGGGCAATCTTCAGTTTACTGTGCAACTAACTGCAGGCTCAGAAGCAAACACACATATTTTCTTGATTTGTTTCTAGTTCTGTTTTGTTTTGTTTTTTTCCTGAAGCCAAATTCAAGGTTCTGCCTATGCTCAGCAAGTTTGTCCCTCCTGAGCTACAAACTGAGTTCCATGCTCACGTCTTGTTTATTATAGACACTGAGTAGGTCTGTTGTCTGGGTCAGCAATCAGTTTTGGTCATTTATTGATCAGTCATATAGTTAAATGAATCCCCACTGAATGAGGTACTTAGGAGTCTAAGAGGAAGAAAGGGCTTTACTATAATCAGTTACTTTATAATCCAAGACCTTTCCTGGTCGTCAATCTCAAGGAGACTGTGGGAGGGTGAGGGGACAGTAGGTAGTGCCAGGGTTACCACCAGCATCATACTGAGAAAGAAAGGAAGGAAGGAAGGAAGGAAGGAAGGAAGGAAGGAAGGAAGGAAGGAAGAAAATGATGCATTCAGGGAAATATGCATTTACCTTGATCTTTGCTGTTGCTGAAGAGTATTACAATGTACAGTAGCAGTTCTGGAACATTTGGTCTCAAGGCTTATTTACACATTAAAAAAAAATCATTGAAGGGTCCAGAAAGCTTTTGTTTTGGGGAGTTTTGAGTATCTATTGTTTCAGAAATTCAAAAGAGCATTTTAAACGCAATTATTTACTGATTCATTTAATAATAATATATTACATATATTACATAATAACATATTACGTGAGTAGCATATTTTAAACAAAAAAGCCCCTGTATTTCCCCCAAACAAATGTGAAGTGGTACTATTGCATAGTGAAATCTCTTCACCGGCTGGTTTAATAGAACATGGTGCATTGGCATGGCTCCATCTTTGACTCAGTTTTTTTGTTGTCGCTAATCCTTGTATCTGGAAACTGCACCCTGTCCCCATAAGAGGACGAGAGGGTAGAAGGCAAATGCCATCTTGAAAATATCACTGACCCCTTTGGACTTCCTGAGAATGTCCCCGGGATTCCCAAAGACCGGCTGCAAAGCACACTTGAAAGGCACCAGTGTGTGAGAGAAAAGCAATTAGCTTATATCAGAAGAGCCCAGCTTGGCTCCCTGTTATGTGAAGCAAGCCTCTTCACTTCTCTGAGTTTCTTCTATGAAATGAGGGTTGTTCGGTGATGTCCCTTGAAAGGACTGCCATCAGGAACAGAAATGAGACTGGCTGCATCATTCGTGGTGGTTGTGGTACTAACAGCTGGCAAGGAAAAGACTGCTCTCTTCATTCTGTCTGAAATCCCTGCTGTAGCCAAAACCTCCAGCTGCCCTTGCTTGGTTCCAACGGACATGCTCTCTCCCTTACAACTTAGTTTGGAGATGTGTTCATGGCTCAACTCCTGTTTCTATTAACAACAAACCATCAACCACCCAAGAGAGGGGCGCTGCAGAGCAAGACCGTGTTCTCAGATGGCTCATTAACAGAAGTGCTGAACATGACCTCTGGAGCGAGAGCAGTGGTATCAACCACCAACAATGAATGATAGGTGCAAAAATGGGTACGACTTGAGAAGATGCCAGAGGATTCGGATTCACAGAGAAAGGATGAAAGAGATGTCCACTGTGGCTTCCTCTACGGACCTTGGGATAGCTGGGATTTTTTGGGTTGGCATTAGAGTTCATGGGAATTTGTATGAGTGACCCTCTTTCTGTGCAGCCCCCGATGAAGGGTCTGCATCGCTTTCTTTGGGTTTAAGAAACGGTAGCTTGTTCTGGCTGATGTAGCAGAAACCACGCTTAATAAAGTGAGATGGAGCACGTCAAAGGATGTGGGAGGGCTGGGCTCCAGGCTAAAATCTCAGACATGAAATTGTGCTGCAGATGCAGTGGATGGGCGAAGAACACTCAGTGCTCACGAGGCCACAGAAGTGTCCCTTCTGCCCTCGGGCCTCAGGGGCTCAGGTCCTGGCAATAGGTTCTTTAGATATGTGAACCAATACCTGATACTAAAGTGCTTTAGGCATGTGAGCCACACAGCACCTGGCAACCGCTTCAGCGTGTTTGTTCATTTCACTCCTTCCCAAGTCAAAATTTGACCAAGGCACTTACTGGCTCCCAGTCTAAGGAAAAGTTGGAAATTAGAGTTCTGAAAAATTTTGAAGATCTTAAGAACCTCCTCTAAACATAGAAATCGTGTTGAGAACAGCCATCGCTCTAAAGCGCAATGGTCGGCACACACTTTACTCAACATGAAGTATGATCTACAGCTGCTATAGTGGACAATTTCTGAAGTGCTGATGCTGAAATTTCTGTTGCTCTTCCCCACCATTTCCCACTTTCGCAGTTAGCATACTGTCAAGTATTTAATACTTAAAAAAAAATTGAACTAGCAAGATGGCTCAGTTGATAAATTGCCTACCAAACAAGCACAAAAGCCTGAGCTAAGGTGCCCAGAGCCCACGTGAAAAACAGGCACTAGGCCCTTGGCATGTATGTTACAGCTGTGCAGCTTGATCTTCCTGTGGGACTCCTAAGACCCGGAACAGGAGCTGTCTCTGACTCTGTTCCCTGCCTTTGGGACCCTTTACCCCTACTGGCTTGCTTTGTCTAGCCTCAATAGAAGAGGAGGTACCTAGTCTTGCTGCAACTTGACATACCATGACTATTGGATATTCATCGAGACTGGCCCTTTTCCGAAGAAAAACAGAGGAGGGGTGGATGGGTTGGGGTGAAGGGGGGAGGTGGGAGGAAGGCCAACTGCTGTGAGGATGTAAAATAAGCCAAACGAAAACTAGGCACAATGGCGTACATCCGTAACCCCATAGCTGGAAGGTGGGGCAGAGACAAGAAGATCCCTGGATCTCATTGGCCAGCCAACCTAGCAGAATCTATGACGGACTCCAGGGGTAGTGGTGGTGCGTAAGAACATCTTCTGGATGAAGACCTCAGTTCATATCCCTAGCCCCCACCTGAAAGCGGCACTTGGTCATGTACGCCTGTAACGCTGGCACAATACTAAAGACAAGAGGATCATGGGGGCGGGGGAGGGGGCTTTCTGGCCTCCAGCCTAGCTTCAGGCTCCAGGAGAGATCTCGTCTCAGATGAGTAAGACAGAGGATGATAAAGCAAGCTGCCCAAGGTCCTTCTCTGACTTCTCCACATTCACATGGCATGTACACCTAGCTGAACCCACACACACAGAGAAGCATGCATGCACACATGCACACCTGTGCATGCACACACTAACAGGTATATAGACACACACACACATCAGACAATCTAGAAACACAAACCACTTAATGGCAACCATGAACTCGAATGCCTTTGGAGCCAGTGTTAATAACTCAGTAACATGTCTGAGCTTTGGGGTTCCTGGAGGATGGTTGGGAGACCAGTCCTTGGCAAATGATAATATCTGTATAATCAGGCTCAATTAAAAGGAAAACTGAGACACATTGTACCACCAAAACAAAATGTGTCTGTGGGCTAGATACACTTTTCCATTTTGTTATTAGCTTGGCAGGCTTAGAGCTTTAGAGAATTTCTCTTGAATTCTTTTAAATTCACATCCCTCATGGGCTTTTCACCTTGGCCTCACTCTTGGGGTCATTGTCTCTGTACCAATAAACTGACACCATTTCTACCATGAGGCTCAAAGTGACTTTTTATTTGGTTCCTAAACCCCTGAGATCAGCCGGGTTTGTTCTCAGCTTCATTTCAGATTCATGCCCTTGGGCTCGGGAAACACCACTTTTTACAGATAGGTAAATTCTCCATTTGATGCTGCCTTCTGGGGGCACAAAATGTCCCTAACTAGCAACCTCACCTTCTAACCGCAGCCACACTCCAGCATTCCCCTCTGTCTTACCTGTGCTCGAGCACCTAGAATCCTAGAGGCTTCTTTATGATTTTTCTCTTTCAGCATCTGCGTAGTTGGCTCAGAGCCTCACACTTTTAATCCAGCTCAAGGAAGCTGAGGATGAAGAACCCGAGTTCTGATTTCTCTCAGGTTATATTTGCTGTAAGTTGAGCAACAGGAAAGCTGCTACTCAGCGAAGAGTTTACCACCTCTGTCTTCTACAAAGTTATGCATACATACCCTGGCATGTAAGCTCAGGGATTTGGAGGGAGAATTATTATTATTTTTTATATCAGAGAAACTTTTCTGGGCTCTATTTTCTACTTGTACTCGCCCTGTCTTCTCCCATGTTTGCAGAAAGAGGCACTCCCTGACTTGAAGTTAGAAAGCACCTTTGATGGAGTTTATCCAGTTGTTGCCAGGAGCACCATGTGTTTTTCTTGTAAGGTGCTCCAGTAGAGCTTAATGGTCATTCAAGGAAACAGCTTGCCTTTACATTCAATGCTTCATGAAAATACACACACAGAGGTGAAAAGCAGAGAGGAGTGACCCACAGGGTGTTAGGATCTGTGCAGGTCACAGATGCTCTACCCAACAAGTTGCCGATGAAGCAGGAGGCATTCTTCTCATTTTATGAAGAAAGCACAGATGCCAATTCAGTCTCTGGTTAGCCTTAGGGCTAACAAATGAATGAGGTAGGATTGTAAACTTGATCTGATCTGCTCCCCACCTCCCGTAACTCAAATGTGTTAGGATCTTGGCCCGGTGGATGCTAGTCTTGTCTGGTTTAACTAGGCTGCTGTGTTTATAGGGTGATTGGAAGGAGTTTTTTTTAAATAGATTCCTCGACAACCTGAGATTTATTAACATTTTCATGACTTTCATTTTACAGCCAATGCTTCTGTGTGGAGGATTAAGTGTGTTCACTTGTGGGAGCATTGAGATGCATGTGGAAATTACTCAAGATCTCTTATTACTTAAACGAGGGCAAAGGAACAGAAAGAAGAGTTAGAAAACAGAATCAAACAAAACCTTCACCCCAAGGGAGGGACATGGTCACAGTCAGTAAGATGCAGGTACTGAATGCTTGCATGGTCTCTCAGCGTTTCATCTCTCTAATGAGCATCCCTACCTTTGTACAACCATAGCAATGCTATGGGCTGCATTCTGTCACCTATTCCCTCTTAGCCCAGGGAATGACATGGCTTTGTGTGTATACTTGGCTCAAGAACTTAGGGAATACATTTTCATTGTGTTCCCCGTAAACATCCTAATAATGCTAGGGACCCATACATCTTCTACCCTGCAGTGCACTTAATGACCAACAAGGAGCTATCTTTGATAGCATCAATAAAGTCTGTCTTTCCATCCCCGTGGCAATGCCTGTACTTCAAGCCTTTCAGACTCATGCTTGAGCTTCCCCCACTGTTCTTACTGCTTCAGTTCTGCGTGTGTATCCTTGGGCCTCCGTGGCGTGTACTGGCCTTCCTCTCTTCTTCACCTACCACCACTCACTGCACACACATACACAAACACATTGGCTGTTCGTCTAAGCCCAGTGATCCCAAATGTCTTATGTGCTAGAGTGCCAGAAGAACGCATCTCTTCTAACCTTGGACACATAAATGTAAAGGCTTGCATTCAACTTTAAGGGTGTCTGCCTTCTATGGTCCCACCCCCAACATCCTCTCTAGGGTAAGTTGGAGTAGAGTCAAGGCCAGTACAGGTCTAGGACATCAGTTTTCAGGAGTTCACTGACAGTAATTAATAAGAAAGAGTGGAGGAAATGGTAATTTAAAAAAAATGCTAGCCTGGAAGTTGTGCGTTAAAGGCTTATAGTAAAATACAATTATCCTTTCATCCTAAGCCCCTGAAGCTATCCTGCATCACCTTTATTTTATACGTCTCTTCTGAGAAGCCATGACCTGCTTTTTTGTGTGAGGCTAATAGGAAGTTGTTTCTGCAGCCCGCTAAACATTTGTACCTGATGTATTTTGTGGTAGGCAGAATAACGGTATCCAAAGATACCCTCAGCAGACTCCTATATGTCAGGTTTCACAGCAAAGAGGAATTAAAATGGTGGGCAGGAATAAAGCATCGAGATCAGTTGATCTTAAAAATAGGTTCTTCTTACTGGACATGGTGGTGCACACCTGTAATCCCAGCAGAGGCAGAAGCAGGCGAATCTCTGGGTGTTTGAGGCTACCCTTGTCTAAAAAGCACCTCCAGGACAGCCAACGCTACACAGAAAAACCCTGTCTTGAAAACAAAAAGGATTTCTCTTCCTGGGCCACCCCCAGGTGGGCCCAATGTAATTACAGGACTCTTTAGAAGTGAGCGAGGCAGGCAGGAGCGTTTGATCAGAGCAGCTCAGGGAGAGGAAGGCCTGCCTGGTCCTGACTGGCTTTGCAGAGGGAGCATAGGCCCAGCTTGTGTCTCTCCTGTGGTTCGAAGGAGGAAGGCCGGCCTCCAGGGAGAGCACTCCAAGCGTTACTGCAGGCTAAAAGGTATCACGGGCCCAGATCCTGCCTGAATATCTCTATGGACATCTGCATGGGTTTTGGCTCTAGCTCCCAGTCCCCTAACCCTGTGCTTAGAAGCAGGAGAGAAAGCTCAGAGGCCAGCTGCTGGCTCTTGTTCCACTCTGCACTATCACTGGTTATTGGATACACATTGGGACCGACGACCAACTTGAAAGAGCGAAGCATCTGGCTGAAGCCCTGTGGCGTCTGACTTTGCAAACTTAGGTAAGGCTGAGGGCTGGGGCATGGGCACCACTCAGAGGTGATTGCAATGCAGCTTAAGTTGAGCTCTAGAGAAGATGCTGGGGTCACCACTGCTCTCTCTGCCTGGGGCAAAAGGTGGGTATCCCTTGGCCAGGCAGTGTGGACCCAATACCAGGGCACTATCTACATTGTGGCTTCCTCAGCATCCCTCTGCTTGGTTCCTATGGATGGTTCCTACAGATGGATTAACGATCTCTGGTTGGCAGACAATCTTTAGTTTTTCTGTTGGCTCTGAGTCTCTCATCTTCCTCCAATGAGGAGGAATCGTCTGTTGTTCTGGCTAGTGTACCTTCAGAATACGTCAAGGGAGCCCTCTTTACTTTTTATTTATTTTCATTTCGTGTGTGCAACTGTTTGTCAAGAGGTATGTCTGTGTACCACCTGTGTGCCTGATACCCGTGGAGGCCAGAAGAGGGCGCTGTATCCCCTGGAACTGGAATAACAGATGGTTCTGTGTCACCATGTGGGTTTGGGGTATTGAACCCAGGTGTTCTGGATGAGATGCAGTGCTCTTGGCTGCTGAGCCATCTCTCCAGGCTTCCCTCTTTACTTGTAATCCGGAGAGGACGGGAATTCTCCAGGCAGTTGTGGACATCAGCTCCCATTAATCCCACTGTGGGCCTATAAATTCCTCTGTTCCCTGAGCCATGCCTCCTGCTCCTCCCGCTTAAGATGCTTTGGTAGATGTGGTCAGAATTGGCACTATTAGAATTTCCTGTTAGGTGACATAGGAGGCTGAGGCCATCCAGGCAGTCCGTTTGCTGGTCGGACCAGTTTGGGACAGATTGTTATAGGAAGGCCTTCATAGAGTGGCTGGAGGATGATTTTTGAAGAAAATACTATCATTCCAGGACCAGTTCTTTCTAGATTGAAAGTTGCCCTAGGCTTTTATGATCCACAGGATTGATGGATGACTCCTGTGCATGGGGACATGGAGGTCTTTGTTATCAGCTAGACATAACTGGGAAAAGGGGAGCCCTAGTTGAGTATTTGACTCTATCACATTGGCCTGTGGGGCGTTTTCTTGATTAGTGATTGATTTGGAAGGGTCTGGCCCACTGTTTGCAGGGCCAGCCATGGGCAGGTGGTCCTGGGTTGTAAAGGAAAGCAGGCTGAGAGAGCCTATGGCCTGTTCCAGTTCTTACCGGGACTTCTCTCAGTCATGGACTGTGCCTGTAAACCAAATAAATCTCTTCCCATAAGTTGCTTTTGACCAAGGTGTTTCATTATAGGACCAAAAGCAAACTAGAACAGTAGTAATATAATTAACATTTTTATCACATTCAAGGCAGCGATGGAATAGTGCTTGTGGCCAGATCATCAATCTTGAAAGCTCTGTTCCGGGCTGGGGCTGGCGTGCTTTCTACAATGAGCTCCAAATCCAAAACTCCAGCAGTGAGTGTGATCTTACTTGGAAATGGACTATTTGCAGATGACCAAGATAAAGTCAGGTCATTTACTGATGGCCTTATAAAAAGGGGATGATCAGAGCCCAGTAAAAGACCTGCACATGAGCTAATGCTTTGTAAAAATAAAGACAGAGGTTAGGTGATGATCTAAAAGCCAAGGGGCACCAAGGACCACCAGCAAACCACTGGAATCTAAGATAAGGGCCTAGACAGGACTGCAGAGGGAAGTGGCCTGGCTGCTACCTTGATCCTAGTCTCCTGCTCTCCAGAGGGCAAGAACTATGCTTCAGTAAACCTAGGAACTCCATTGACTCTGTTCTCTACCTTTCAGAAGGGATGCTGTAGATTGACCAAACTCAGGGACACCTACTCAATCCACAGGTTAAAATACTGGAGATTGACAACCATTCTGACCTTCAGAAATCTCACAGGACTTAACTGGTCTTTAGCAGAGATCTTTGTAGGCATCTTTTTTGGAGCCAGGTATGGGCATGTCTCTTTTAGTGTGTAGCTTCTTAGGGAGTTGGGAAAATAGGAAAGAAATCCCCAAACGGAGACATAATTTTCCTTGCATTTTTTTTTAATGCTTTTGGAATGCTCTTCATTCCATGTAGCCAGCAAACATGTAAACAGCTGCAGAATCCCCAAAGTCCCCTCCCTAATGAATGTGGCAGGCAGGCAGGTTGGAATCTATAAGAATTTAAAGACCTGGGAAAGAGTATTATCCAAAATGCAAAAAAAAAAAAAATTCAGTCTCAGAATTGATACATTTAAATTTCTGTTAAAAGGTTTCCATCCGTTGGACACATCTAAGAGTTGAATATCTAAGTTATTTAGCATGGCACATTAATGTATGCAATAGGATGTAATGAGGCTCCCTCCCCCACCCCCAATGCTTTGTCTCTGCTTATGCACATTGTCTTAGGCTGAGAACAAGACTCAGATATTCTTGGGCCACTTGCCAATACTGTCTCGTCCTTTGTGAGAGTACCCGACTGAGATTTTTTTTCTCTACGGAAACTCATTAAAATAAAAGCAAAGTGTCAGACCCTCATAGATTTACAATCAAACTAATATACCGCTTGGAAAAGACAAAGTCAAAGCTTAGGCACCGAGTTCTAGCTTTCCAGTGAAACTTCAACGAATCTAACTACTTTCACAGTTCCCTCACAAAGGCAGGCGGAAAGGGAAAATGTTTAAGGAATATTACTGGAAATGCTGTAAGCTTCAGCAATTCAAGAGCTAGAAAACACAGCAAGGTTTCCAACCGCAAGAGAGCTTTTAAAGTGGAAGTGAGGCTCAGTTGTTCCCAAGAGGTGTAGGTCTTTTAAATAGACGTGGACCCTGGGGTGGTTTGAATGAAAATGGCCCCCTTAGGCTCAAAGGGAGGGGAACCATTAGCAGCAGTGGCCTTGTCGGAGTAGGCGTGGCTTTGAAATTTCAAGTGTCCAAGTCAGCCAGTCAACCCCAACTCTCTTTTTTCCTGCTGCCTGCTGATCCAGCTCCAGCACCGTGTCTGCCTGCGTGCCACCATGCTTTATGCCGTGATAATAATGGACTAAACCTCTGAACTGTAAGCCAGCCCCAATTCAATGTTTTCCTCTCTAAGAGCTGCCATGGTCCTGGTGTCCCTGGTGTCCCTTCACAGACCCTGAACATACTTTCGGGTCTGTGGCACTGAATTCTGCAAGACTCATCAGGTTCCTTGAACGGAGTCCTTAGGTTGAATAGGTTATTAATGCGATTGAGGGTGGTGGTTATGTATGATTTCACCCATGGACTATATTTCCTTAGAACTTATATTTAAGAGACATACTGTTATTCAATTCCATAACTGATTGATGGAGGGTATACGTTGGAGGTTGGTTTGATGCGAGTCACTGGCCCTCAAGATCTGGTTACGCCTATCCTTGTTTTGTAAACCTGCCTAAGACATACCTGATTGGTTGATTAAATGGCCTATATCCGGGCAGGGCAGAATGGGGTAGATGTGGCTAAGGTTCCCTGGCTTGGAGACGACAGACAGATGGAAGAGAGAAGAAAGAGAGAGAAGATAGGACATTGGGTTAGTGTAGGAAAAAACCCACGTGGGCTGAGAAGAAGGACTCCAATAATGGCATGAAAAAGGAAGGCCCAAATGAAGAATACAAGCAAGTACCATGAGCTTATGGATGAAAGGTAGACCAGATCAGGAGGATTAGGGTGGATGGCATTGGGTGGAGGCTGGGAGATAGATGGTGAGGTTATTGAGACAGTGTAAGTGGAATATGTGCCCTGCCCAAGGTAAAAAAGGCAATTATAAAATCTAACAGGTGTCTGTGTCGTCTTATTTGTGATAGCACGTTAGATAATACCATCACGATAATCTTAGGGTGAATAATAAACATTATATAGCCTAGGACACACATTTTTTTTTTATTTTCTACAATGGGAATATCTTACTGAAAGTGTGTCAGGAATGAGGTTAAATTTTGAGAAATGTGACCCTTGTGCAAAACAGCAAAAGTCTTTAGCACTGAGCAGCTTACAGGTCAGTAGGAGGCATTGATGTTGCTATGGTGAACACTATCATGAGGACAGTGCAAGGTATGGGGCACACTGGCATCTTAGACCCAACAGGCTAAATACCACCAAGGCCATTCATACATCAGAGGCATTTATCTATTACAGTTCTTAAGGCTAGAAAATCTAAGGTGGCGGCAACAGCAACTGCGTGCCTGGTATGGGCCCCTTATATTCCCTCATTTCCTTATATGCACACAAAACTATATTTATGGCATCTTCACATGGCAGAAGGACCAAGACATCTCTCTCAGGCCCCTTCTACAAAGGTGCTAATCCATTCATGAGAGTTCTGCCTTCAGGATTTAATCAACTCTCACCAGTACATGGATGATTAGGTTTCAGTACACAGATTAGGAGAGACACTCAAATGTTCAGGCTGTATCATGCAGGGAGGGGCACTTGACTTAGATATGAGAACTGATTAGGAAAGATTTCTGTGGAAAGTGATAGCCAAGCCTTCCGAAAACACCAAGACTTTATCCAGACAAATTGGATAAATGCCCCAGAGGCAAGAAAGCTTAGCACATAATCAGAACTGAAAGTAATTCGATATGAAGTAAGGGTGCTTGAGAGAGAAATGGGCTCGAACTAAAACGCAAGAGGCACATCTTGAAGGGGTTTGCAAGTCATTTAGAGAAAATTTAACTTTATCCTGGGGGCAATGGGTAGCTCTCAAATGATTTCTGACAGAGAACAGAAACGATGCAGTGAATGGCCTGGCCATGTGGAGGATGGATTTGAACTAGAGCAGCAAACAAGGTGGGCAGTTACAGCTGGGAACAGGAAGTAGAGGGTCCCTAAGATACCGGGAGATGGAATTGACAGAAGTTAGTGATTGAGGAGGAATAGGGGCTAAGGAAAAGATTGGGGGTTTCTATCATAAGAACTTGTGAAAGGAGAAACAAGTTTTAAAGGGAAGGTAATGGCTTCATCTTGTACATCCTGTGTAAGAAGTAAAGTGTATCTAAATCGATGTCCGCTGTTTTAGTTAGTTTCTATTGTTGGGGTGAAACACCATGACCAAAGCAACTTGGGGGAGGAGAGGGTTTATTCAGCTTACACTTCCACATCTTAGTCCGTCACTGAAGGGAGTCAGGATGGGAACTCAAACTGGGCATGATCCTGGCGGCAGGAATTGATGAAGAGGCCATGGAGTGGTGCTGCTCCGTGGAGGAGGCAGACTCCTCATGGCTTGCTTCGCCTACTTTTTTTTTTAAATAGAACCCAAGACCACCAGCCCAGCGAGAGGGCTCGGTCCTTCTCTATCAATCACAAATTAAGAAAACACCACACAGCTGGATTTTTTGGAGGCATTTTCTCAATTTAGGTTCCCTCCTATCAGGTGACTCTAGCTTGTGTCAAGTTGACATATGACTAACCAGCACATATGTTTTCTGAGTCCAGAGTAAGAAGGTTCTGGGAATTCATCTAGAATAGGCCTCTCCCTCAGTCAGCCCTTGGGCCTTCAAGAAGAGAGTGTTAAGCTGAGTGGCTAGGAGATGAAGGAAGGAAGGAAGAAAAAGGAAGGAAAGAAAATGCCTTAGGAAGAAGTGTGTTGATGAAGGGGAGTAAGTGCTGGAGGTGCTACAGGGGTAGAGACACAAGGCAGGGTGTTCCTTATTGGCCTTGTGCATCATAATGTCTGGGGGAAGTTAGAAAGCCAGGACTGTGAGAGAGAGAGAGAGAGAGAGAGAGAGAGAGAGAGAGAGAACATTTGTTTTATAAATTAGACTAGCACAGATATGACCTGTTTGATAAGAATAAAGCAGACCAATTTAGAGAATGCAGTATGAGTATATTCATTCACAAGTTCAACTCCCAAACTGGGGTGAAGGCCAAGGAGTGGAGAGAGGAAGAAATGAATTTGAGAGAAAAGCGGGTGGCAGAAATGAGAGATACAGCACTCAACTAGATATGGAGGAAGGTGGCAAGGACTGTGTCTGGGCTCTGACTTGGCTGCCCAGTAAGATGGGCAATACCAGCTGGGAGCTAGGGAACCTTAGGTGCAAAAAGTCCTGACAGATTGGTTACAAACCTTGGTTTTTCATTTTAATCTAAAGTCATCAGTCTCTTAAACAGTATAATTTGTGTCCCTACAAGAAACAACCATAATCACTCTCATCAGCACTGAGGAATGTGATGTCACTTAGCCCCACTCCTGGTAGCATTTTCACGGCTTAGGAATTCGTTCCCTGTTTATGAAGTGTTTTTGTTTTTAGAGAGCAGTAGCGCTATTTATTCAACATTGATGAAACTGATGAAATCCCTCCAGGATTTAGCATTTGCAGGATTCTGTTGTTAAGTAACTTAGAAGAACCGAGTGCTTCTCTGCAGCAGTGACTTTTAAGTTTGCTCAAGTCCTTGAGATACCGTATGTGGTGGTGGGCCCCCCTCCTCCTAAGAGTCAGTGGGCATGAAAATGGCCAGCAAAGCCTTTCCAGAAGAATTTCTAAATGTGCTCCATCATTGACGTTGCAGCACCACATCCTGTTCGTTCACAGCACATCACCTTGCCATTGTTGGAGGCTATTCTTTTTACTTGTTCATTGTCTTTCTCACCTACTACATAAAGTTGTGGGTGGGGATAAGCAGGGAGTTGTACATCTTCTTAACCTGCTGTGAAGTCACCGTTCTGTAAATACTGACTCTTGGAGAGCTCTATTTGCAGGCTCTTTTAAACCAACACCATTTTTCTGACCACACTGATGGTTAGCAGCTCAATACCTTTTGTTTTCCTTACCAGCCTCTAAGGAGAGCCCTGGAATCCATCACTGATCCACAGCTCTCCCTTCTCCCAGGAGTCTTTGGATTTTTCCAGTAACCCATCACTTGAAGCTCAACAACCAGGTCAAGCAGGCTCTTGCCCCGGGTGCTAAAGCTCATGTTTGTCAAGCTGGTGTCTGTGCTGTTCGTGCTCACGCTTTGACCATCATCCCTCACTACCTTTAATTTGTTTTGCTGCACCATGCATGGAAACCTCCACAACAATTAGATCAATGGAAGAAAGGATTCCTAATATTAACAGTGAACAAGCTCATTTGCATGAAAGGAGAGCCATAACATGGATTATTGCAGATAGATGGATGGGTCTGTGTACATGACTGTGACAGTTAGGAAATACAGGCTCTGGAGAAAGGGGTGAGGGACTGGAGGATAATCACGCTTGTTCCATTTTTGAATGGGAGACAATACTTTATTTCTTTCAAAGAAAGTTAAAGCTCACTCAAAAGAGTCTAACTTGAACTGTGTTGATTATGCAATTCTTAAGTGGAGGATCTCGAATGAACCTGCCTCTTTAGCGGCCCTAATTGGATTCCAACTGGGCAGAATGGATTCTTCATCAGAGTGTATTTTATTTGCTTAAAATGAATATTACTGCAGTTACCCTCTATTTATCAACAGAGTGGTCATTAGGAGCTATCAGTGGGCTGACCTTGACAAATTCCATTACTGAAATAATGAAACCTGATGGGTTAGTATTATTTGCTAATGGTTCTACATTGCAGAGAGAGAGGGGAGCATGAAGGTGGGGTGAAAGAGAGCTACTTATTCAGGCAGGCTGACCCCAGGGAGAAGGTGAGGGAGGGCCTAATGAAAAGCATGGGAGCTTGATGAAAAACAAATGCCTCTCAGGCAGAATTTCCACCAATGAAATGCAAATTCAGATATATATCTTTTAATCACCGGACTGAAAAGGTTGATTACTTAAAATTCGACTCTCCAGATGTTTTTGTTGGAAGCAGGACTGAGAGCTGACTAAGAGGGAAGATAAGAATGTATTCTTTGAAAAAGCTTTAGCTATTTCATAATAGGCGGCGAGAAACTGAACTGGGGTACTGCACCCAGGCCTAGGAGGGAAATGAAGGGGAAAACCCCAGAACAAGATGGGAGGGGAAAACAAGCTGAAATCCACCCAGTCCTGTCAGTTCTTAGCATTTCTGAAATCTGGAAGCCTGAGTTGACGGATAAAGGAGGTGATTTTCTTAGCTTCTTCAAAGGTAGCCACAGGTTAGCAGCATTTTCCTCACTAACCTATGTTGAGCTTGTCAAAAATTTCCTTCAGAAGCATGACATTTTCATCACCTTTAAATATCTGACCCACGGAAAACAATGTAGCTTTTTTTTTTTCTGAGCAAGAACCAGCAGTGTGCACAGGAGTAGCCTTTCTTCTGCGACACAACTGTGGAACTGTGGAACACTAGGAAGGCCTGTTCTAGCTCAAATGCCTCCCCCTCCCCCACCCCCGCACCTTCCTAAAGTTTCCCACCACACATGCATTTCTTCAGACCTATCAGGCACTCTGGTCTTCCTGCCTTTTCTGTTTAAAGCACAGCGGCAGCTGGAGGAAATAGGAACTTGCACCCCCTTTTGCTCTTGGCGTGTGGAGTGTCAGCCTAAGTGGAAATCCTGTCAGGGCTGAATCATGTAGAATGGATTATTTTTGAGTAATTATCATCTGGATGAGGGGAAAAAATAGCATTCATCCGGATTGACAGAAGCCACTCTGCCTGTCTTATGGTTTGAAGAGGGGGTTGGGATCAGCTCTGGCTTAGCCAATCTCTACTACCCAGACTTTGTGGCTCACTGATTCTCCAGCAGAAGTCAGCTTAGGTGTTTTTGTGCCTGTCTGTGCACTGGTGCCCAGGGCAATGAATACTGAGCACAAGCAGGAGGAAGTGCTTCATTTATCTAAAAGTCAGAAATGGAGTTTGTCTTGCCAGGCTTGTCTTTGTCTCAGTGGTCTAGGCTGCCCATGATTCCCTACACGAGAAATTAGCTGTGGACCTCAAAATGACCTCTGTTTGAACATGCAAAATACCAGATATGGCCAGCACTGATCAACTATAATTGTACAAATGCAGTATCATCTGTAAGTGTACTTGACCTTGATCATCAGGGCACAGCACATAGAAAATGCTGATGCAGTTTCAGACACATCAGACTTTAAAACAAGTAGCCCCTCTAAAAAACACATCTTTCTACATATCTCTTTAAATAGGGAAGTACTTCCTCTGTGGGTCTCACAACCTACAGTTACAAAGATGATCACCCTGAAGGTTGTGAACCTGCAATGTGCAAACGGGTGTGCAAATTAGGGGAGTTATGCTACATTGTATTATCAAGCTGATTATTTGAATATTAAAATTTGTTTTATGCGTGTGGTTGTCTGGGCTGCATGCATTTCTGCATCATTCATTTGCCTGGTGCTAGTGGAGACCACAGAGGTCAGATCCTCTGGAACTGAAGTTGGTTGTGAGCCATCATGTAGGTGCTGGAACTTGAACCCTCGCCCTCTGGAAGATCAGCCAGTTCTCTTAGCCACTGAACAAAGTCTCTAGCTCCCTACTATCAAATTTCATGAAACAAAGAAAAAAAAGTAAATTTTATTTGGCAGAAAAAAATTGTCATAGAATTCTTTTGCTGAAAATGGCTTTTGGAACATAGCCCTCCCCCACCTCCCCCAAAAGCCTGGGAAACAGAACAGAAACTGATAAACTTGAGTGATAACAGCAACTCCCATTTGCTGATACAAAAATCCCAGCTCTCACCTCAAAAGGAATAAAGTAGTTTATTCTAGAGCCAAATAGAAATGATCATGGCCTGGGGATACAGATTCAAGTCACCCCAAATACCATGTTCAAATGTGACAACAGTCACATGAAGTTTTATAGTGTATGAGACCAAAGGGCGGTCCTGAAGTAAGACACTTTTCAAGTACAAAGGGGAAATACACTGTCAAAATTACAATGGTAAGGAAGGGGGTTACAGCGAAGCTGGGGAATCTCTGATCTAGGCTTCCACAGCCCGGACCTGCAACATTTCAATGCTCCCTCTATCATGAAGTTGTAATCAACAGCTTTTTAGAATCCTTGTTTTTTTTTTTTTTCTCTCTCTCTCTCTGAAAACTACAGTTTATATGTTAAATGAGCTATTTGACATATACATTGTGCTGGTTAACTTGCAAAGTATCTTCTAGCTTATAATAAATAGATCCAGTGTTAAACTATACCAGTATGTAAATTGGGGAACCAGACCTGAAGGAGAGTAGAAAATGAAGTAGATGGTGAGTATGAATAGGAAAATAGGAAATTAATTTGAAGCCTGAAAGAGAAATAATTGGGAACTGGGAATATACATTCCCAACCATATCTCTGAGGTCCACTCAGTTGTCATTATGACTTAACATCTATATCTGTTCAAACATTTAAGTATTCAACTCCAAATTAAGTGGGTTAAGCATATATATGCGCGATGTATATGCATGGTGTATCTATATTAATATAATATTACATGTGGTGTGTGTATATATGTAGTTTTTTTCTAATATAGAGTCTTTCTGCATAGTTTTGGCTGGCCTGGACCTCACTACGTAGACCAGGCAGACCTTGAACTTTCGGCGGTCCTCTTGTCCCTGCTTCCTGAGTGCCGATATGACAGCCATGCACCACCATACCCACATGTCTCTATTGTATGATTATTAAAGACCTTGGCACTGCTCTGAGCACTGAAGAGTGAATTTAAGAAATAATACACGAACTGTAGCCAACTGGTCCTTGACATGAACGATGGGGTTATTATATTTTTTCAAATCAGAATCTTAATAAGGATTGAAATTGAATCTCCAAACCACGGTGGTAGGGAGTCTCCCTGAGCTGTAACAGAAGTCTGCCAGAGCATAACATTGTTACGGGTGGTAGTTTCCTGTAACTCAACCCAGGAGGCAAAAACCTAAAGCAAGGCAATGAATCTAATGTCTGATTTACTTAGTTCAAATGTACTTAAATACTAATTACCGCTTCAGAACATACAAAGGTATACTTGTGCCACCTATGAAATTAAAAATTTAAAGGAAAATAGCCTGAAGTGAGCTTTGGGGGAAATAATTGGATGATTAGACTGTTTTCAGGCCCTTGCCAGTCACTTCTAATGACGTCAGCCACTAACTAAAAGACAGTTCAATTCGGTCCTCACAGAAGATGCCCCAGGGACCTCTACCTACTGGTGGATCTCCAGCTCTGAAGACTTCACGCCAGCTGATGTTAATACTTTCAGTGTCTGTGAGTTAAACACCAGTGTCAAACCACTTCTCCTGAGGCTCACTGGGTTAATCTGGGACACGCTCCGCTGTTCTCCCATCCTGTTCTGTCCTTGTCTTTAGTAATGTGCTGAGACTCTAATTTAAATAGGGGGGGAGGGGTTAACGTTATGATACTCCCAGAGAGCGAGATGAAGAACGAGGTGGGCTATTTCAGCTCTGGGAGGCCGGGACCTGTCAGGGAGCCGAGAGAAAGGGGACTGATTAAAACTGGTGGGGAGAGGAGCCAGGCTCAGCTGTTGGCAGTTCAAGGTCAGTGAGTGTTAAGACAGAAGAGAAAAAACATTTCATGGTCCCCAAAGGCAGGCTAAGATGAAGCAATGCCTTACAGCTCACAGAGAGAAAAATAAGAAAAAGGAGACGCTACCCTTCATTCCTGACAACACACTGTGCTACTGAAATTATGGCTGCCTCAGGATGAGATCAGGCCCAAATCATGCTCATGCCATACCAAAAGTGACACAGACCATTGGCACTTTGTTTTTCCATTCCTTTAGAAAGGGTCATACTAGGTCCTGCAGAGCATCTGTCCTCAAATACTAAATCTTCAGTAGCTACTGCGACTAACAACGTAGGCCTATAACACTTCCCTCATTTCTGAAGGTTCAAGAGAAACTGAGGCATGGGGGAGCATACTTGCAATCCCAGCACTTAGGAGGTTGAGGCTGTGTGTGTCAACTCACATCTGGACGTGGCCAGTGTGACTGGAGAATGTTAGTGTTTTAATTTAAAAAAAATAAGTTTTCAGTCAGCTTAAATTTATGTCACCATATTGTACGAAGTGTCTACTTCCTTGGACAGCACAGAATTGGATGATTCAAGGGAGAAATTGAGGGGTCGTTCACTAAGGAACAATTTTACAGCGCTTGTGCTGTTGGGTGGGAGGGAGTTACATGGGTAAGTGCTGCTCATCATCTGCTCTGATGGGGTCTCTGCTCAGGGCTTCAGTTCCTGAGGTAAGCTCTCCTGGGCTCTTTGCAGCCATCTCCTGAGAACCTCTTGCTGTTTTGCTTTCAAATATTCCATTATTTTTCAAGTTCTGCTATCTTTATCTTGCCCACATCCTGGGAATCCTAAGAGGATTCATTTGTGAGAGTTCTAGAAAGGGCTTTGTAGATTAAAATTTGGTAGGAAGTGTCTATTACCACTGGCAGCCCTGACTTAGAGAGATTAGACTTCTGTCAGTTCGCTGTTAAGGGTTCAGAGTAAGGAATGCGTGTCATTAATCCTGGAGGCAGACCCTTTCTGACACACCCTCAGACGGAGGGTTCTTACCCGCAACACAGCCCCTTACTTCTCTGCCCATCCTAGAGTCTCCTTTCCCAGACAGAGCTGACTGGTGTCTGTCTGTGGCCCAGGTCATCAACTCTGTCTGAAGGCAGGGGGAGGTTGGTTATAGGGACAAGCATCATCTTTGACTTCTAACCGTGTTGGTTATGAAAGCATAACTAGGTACATAATCTCTTAGTGCTTTAGCGCTCTCATTTTGATGACCAGTGATAGGCCAAGTATTATTTTACTGGGGACTGCAGTCATCAGTGAACAGCTACTTCATGGAATTCATGTTTCCACTGGGGGAACTGAAAATAGAACATAGCAAAGACTTTATGAACATACTAGAAAATAACCAGCTAGGGAGGAAAATAGACTGCAGGAAATAGGTGGCAGAGAATAAAATTTCTGTAGAGGAAACAGGGTAGATCTCTCAGAGACACAGACCTCAGAGCAGGGGCTGGAAAGAAAGGAAGGACCACCCTGTATGGTCAAGCACTGAGGTAACACAGGCGTGGTTCAGAACAGGACAAGGAAACCTGGGTGTACAATGTGGTCACTCACTGCGGACAGTAACAGCTACTGTGGAAGTACCTAACATGTACTAGATGCTAAATAATTTAAGACTCTCATTCTCCTCCTTCCTCTCCCTTTCCCCTCATCCTCCTTCTCCCTTTCCTCCTTTTTTTCCTCCTTGCCTTCCCCTTCTTTCCTTTCTTCTCTCTCTGTCTTTCTATCTCTCTGTCTCTGTTTCTTTCTTGTGTGTATGTGTGTGTATGTGTGTTTTACTAGGAATTAAATCCAGGGCTTTGAACATTCTAGGTATGCACCCGGCCACACCCCTAACTCTAAATACTTCACATCTAAAAGCTGCTACCGGCTGGTCCTCACCTTGTAAGATGAAGGCCAACTGTGAAGCTTCAAACTATCAGTCTCAGGAAATTGGTATTTTCAACTTGAATCCGGCTCCATTTATCACTGGGATTTATCTCAATATTAAGAAATGGCCAGGTCTGCAGGGATGGGGAACAAATAAAAACCACAAAAGGCTGGTTCTCCCGTGACAGTGAGTTGCTGGGCTTCCCCAATCTTTTCTGAGGATGTTTGAGGAATTAATAGGTTGATATATAGATGGTGTCTGTACCTGGAGCAAAGGGCACATTTGCTTATTGTTCATTTTGAAAGAGCTGGTTTCCTTAAACTTAGCTTTCTTTCTTCTAGGGCAGTGGTTTTCAACCTGTGGGTTGCAACCGCTTTGGGGTCAAATGACCCTTTTATAGGGGTCATCTAAGTCCATCATAAAACACAGATATTTACATTATGATTTATAACAGTAGCCAAATTACAGTTATGAAGTTAATTTTTGACAAGGAAGCCAAAACCATACAATGGAAAAAAGACAGCATCTTCAACAAATGGTGCTGGTCTAACTGGATGTCTACATGTAGAAAAATGCAAATAGGCCCATATTTATCACCCTGCACAAAGTTAAAGTCCAAGTGGATCAAAGACATAAACATAAAACCAGACACACTATATCTATTAGAAGAAAAAGTGGGGAAGAGCCTTGACCTCATTGGCACAGGAGACAACTTCCTGAACAGAACACCAACAGTACAGGCTCTAAGATCAACAATTAATAAATGGGACCTCATGAAACTGAAAAGCTTCTGTAAAACAAAGGACACTGTCATTCAGAATAAAGCTATAGCCTAGAGAATGGGAAAAGATCCTCACCATCCGTATATCTGACAGAGGGCTGATATCCAGAATGTATAAAGAACTGAAGAAGTTAAATACCAACAAATCAAGTAATCCAATTTAAAAATGAGGTACAGAGTTAAACAGAATTCTCAACAAAGGAATATCGAATGGGGGAGAAACACTTAAAGCAATGCTCAACGTCCTTATTCATCAGGGAAATGCAAATCAAAATGACCCTGAGATTTCACCTTACATCCATCAGAATGGCTAAGATCAAAAACTCAAGGGATGATGCATGCTGGAGAGAATGTGGAGAAAAGGGACCCCACCTCCATTGCTGGTGGGAATGCAATGAAATAGTTTTACTGTTCGGGGTCACCACAACATGAGGGAAGGGTGAGAATCACTACGCTTATGTCATCAGGTGTTTGTAGTGGTGGCCAGTAGAAACAAATGACTTCAGTGCTATTACAGGGTGAACTTCTGACCCAAGAGCCATGTGTCTGTCACCATCCAAGAAAGAGCGGCAGGCTAGCTCACTAGCTAGCTATTAGGATCTAACTTAAAGAAAAAAATTGCTCATAATATCTATGTGAATCAGATTTCCCTTTTTTTCAATTTTTAAAGCTCACTTTACATTCTTCTCCTCCTAGGCCTCCTCCCTCCTCCCCTTTTCCTCAGAAAAGAGTAGCTCCTTTTCCCTTCCAGCCCAGCTCATCAAGTTGCATTGGGACTGGGCAGGTGCTCTTCCAGGGTAGCCTGCCAAGGCAGTCCTGCCAGGGTAAAGCGATGAAAACACTGGCAAGTGAGTTTTTACTTCCTCTTACAAGGACAGCCCTTGTAAGATGAAGGCCAACTGCGAAGCTTCAAGCTATCAGTCTCAGGAAATTGGTATTTTCAACTTGACTACAACTCCATTTATCACTGGGATTTATCTCAATATTAAGAAATGGCCAGGTCTTGCTGGTAGCAGTCCAATGCAGTCCCTACTTCCCTTACTACTGGACCAGCATTCCACTTGGAGACGGTGAACCAGATTTTCAAGGAGAAAATATACGAGAATTTAAGGAGGGAATATATATATATATATGTATATAAACAAAACAAAACAAAACAACAAATGTATTGACTGCTTTGAGTAGTGAATGTCCGGACTGTAAATTACACACAGAAATTGGTTATCACAGCATTGTTGAAAAGAAATGGTTCCTAAGTTGCAGGTTTCTTTAGACAGCTGGAGATATAGATGATCTTGTGAATGTGTCACGCAGTTATTACATGTTCCATTTCCACTTTCAAGCATTTATTCCTCTTCTACCATCCTACAGCTATGGGAATGTTGTTTTCCTTAAAAGGCCAGACCTTGGGGGACATTTGCATGATCTGAGAGCTTTCCTTGCTGTTGTGAGCTACCAGAGCAGAATCTGAGTCAGGCTGAGTGTAGCAGGTGATCTGGACGGGAACTGGACAGCAAAGCCCTGGGGCAGGCTGGGAGCTGAGCCTTAACATTTATACAAGGTCCTGGAGGGTAAAAGCACCGTCAAGAACAAATACAACCATCCAGATGATGGTTTCAAAGGCTCCTCCATATGATCAAAAGCAAATGCCAAGGTGAGGACTCACATATCACCCCAGATCCAGAAAATATCACTGCTGATTTTATTTTTTCTTTAAATTTAGGGCCTCAGCACCCTGCTAAAGTATGAGGACTATGCCTAGCTCTTGGCGAGAATCTCTTCGTGGGGAGTCATTTTGAAATTCTGTATGTTTAAACCGAGTTCCTGTTCGATCCTGTATGTGTCATGTGCATAGTTTATCTTTGGTTGTTTTCAAAGGAGGCCTGAGGTAGATACTCATCTTTGAGCATGAGTGTTACAAGGTGAGGAGGGCATAGTTCACTAGTCTCTCTCACAAGTGAGGCTTTTTGTTCAGTCCCTAGAAGTGCGAAGAAGAGCGTAGTATAAAGGATTCACATTCAGCAGCTACTGAAAGCTCACTATTTCTAAATGTAAGTGTGGTGGTTTAGAATAAGAATGGCCCCTGGAGGCTCATAGATCTGAATGTTTGCTTACCAGGGAGTAGCACTATTTGAAAGGGTTAGGGGGTGTGGCTTTGTTGGATGAAGCTTGTCGCTGGGGGAGAGTTTTGGGGTTTCAGAAGCCCAGGCTGGGGCCAGAGGTTCCCTCTCTTTTCTTTCAGCTGCCTGTAGATCCAGATGTAGAACTGTCAGCTACTTCTCTAGCACCATGTCTGCCTGCATGCTGCCAAGTTCCCTATCATGATGACAAGGAATCAAACCTCTGTAACTATAAGCAAGTCCCAGTTAAACGCCTTTATAAGAGTTGCCATGGTCATGGTATCTCTTCACAGCAACAAAACACTGAATAAGACAGAAAACAAAAGTTTATCACTGTTATTATTATCACATAGGAGACTCAAAACTTAGTAAATACTTTAAAGAAGTGGTAGACAAATAAAACCTTTTGAAAGCCCTTGGTTTTAATTCTCTGGTATATTACTTAATTAAAACACAGTGCAACAATGATTGAGTATGTCAGGATGAATTAGCTTTAGAGAGTCTGAAGAAAACAAAAGGGAAATTGAAGCAACAAAGTAACGAGAGACCAGGAACAAAAGCAGAAGTGGATACATTTCCCATTCCTGGGGATGCCACCAACCTTGCTTTCCTCCCTCCCCCATCCTTTTGTGTCAGCTTCTAACACCTAGAGAAACTTTCTACCTGGCATTCCCAGTGGCCACATTGAGCTTGGACTCAAGTAAGCCATTTCTACTCTCCTTCCTGCCATCCATTACACTCAGTCTCTTCCGTCTCATCCCCAGCTCTGAAGCACACCTGCTTCCCAGTCCCATCCTCCCACTCTGTCTCCACTCCCTGGAGAATCCTCATAACCTGGCAGTGGACTCAGATCTCCTCCTCCCTGTGGCTACTCTCGGCATGTCTTCAGGAACATTCCCATTTCTTTGGATCAGCTGCTGCTACCTAGAAACTGTCTACCTGGGAACCCAGTGGCCACACTGGGCTGGGACTCAAGTAGGAGATCATCATTCTCATTCCTATCTTCTGTTATACTCTCTCCAGTCTCATCCCAGCCCTAAGGCAGACTGCCTGCAGGGGCCTTATTCCCTTCCCCTTCATTCCATGGGAACTCTGCAAATCTAGCACCAGACCCAGCTTTCTTCCCTTCTCCCATCCCTCTGTGTCAGAAGAAACACTCTCTACTCAGGATCTGCCAGTGGTCACATCTGGCAGGGACTCAGGGATATGAATCATGCCATCCTCCTTTCTGGTCTCACTTATGATCTCTCTTTTCACCGTCAGGCAACGGCTTTCTTACAGGTGTAGCTCCTCCCACCTCAACTCCCATTTACTGGAAACTTCAACTCCTGGATCAGGTACAGAGTCCCTAGCTCTTTCATCCCCATTTCTTCAGACAATTCTTTGCCTCATTGCAAGCTACTTGCAGGATGCCTTCTCCTACCACACCGCCAGCTCCATGGGGACCCCACCTCTAGGTGTGAATGGGCTCCCATAGCTCTTTTCTGAAGCCCTCCCTCAGCCTTTTCTTCTAGCTTACCTCTATTCGTCTCTGCCACCCTCTGACCTGCAGAATCACTCCCTACCAGGCAACCCACAGCCATCATGTTTCCTAAGATCTAGGGAGAACAACAGAAATCAAGGAATAGAACACCCACCCAACAAGGACAAGATAGGAAAGGCCGCTACATACTCTTCAAAGGTTAAAAACTGTCAAGAGGATATTGCAATTCCTAACATCTATGCATCAAGCGCAAGGGTACCCAAGTTCGTGCAAGAAACACTACTGTAGCTCAAATCGCAAACTGACCCTTGCACAATGAGAGTGGGTGATTTCAATACTGTGCTCTCAGTAATAGACAGGTTATCCAGGCAAAAATTAGACAAAGAAATGATGAAGGTAGTCTGTGGCCAAACCACCCTGAAAGCTTGTCTGATCTTGGAGCTAAGCAGGGTTGGGCCTGGTTAGTACTTGGATAGGAGAAATGATGAAATTAAGTAATATTATAAATCAAATGGACCTAGCAGATATTTACAGAACATTTCACTCACACTCAAAATATTATACCATCTTATCAAGAGCTCATGGATTTTTTTTTTCTAAAAGTAACTACATACTTGGACACAAAGCAAGTCTCAAAGATACAACAAAACTGAAATAACACCATATATCCTATCTGACCACCACAGATTAAAGTTTGCTATCAGCAACAATAGAAACAATAGAAAGCTTAAAACTCATAGAAACCAAGCTCATTTCTAAAGGAAAAATGTATCAAGACAGAAATTAAGAAAGAAGTTAAAATCTGGGTGGTAATGTTGCATACCTTTAGTCCCAGTACTTGGGAGGCAGAGGCAGGCAGATCTCTGTGAATTTGAGACCAACCTAGTCTACAGAGAGTTTCAGAACAGCCAGGACTGTTAAACAAATAAACCCTGCCTCGAAAAAAACAAACAAACAAAAAAGGAAGTTAAATACTTTTTAGAATTGAATGAAGATGAAAACACAGCAAGTCCCAAAATATGGGACAGAATGAAGGTGAATGTGGTTCTAAGAGACAACTCCATAATTCCAAATGCCTACATAAAAAAAAAAAAAAGAAAAAGGGAGAGAGCTCGTGTTAGTAACTTAACAGCACATCTGAAACTTTAAAACAAAAGTTTTAAAGTTAAAAACAAACCAAAAGTAGATGGCAAGAAATAATCAAACTCAGGAATGAGACCAATAAAATACAGACAAACCACCACCAATAATACAACAAAGCAAAAAAAAAAAAAAAAAGAATCAGGGAAATAAATAATTAGATCTTTGAGGAAACCAATAAGCTTGAGAAACCCTTAGCCAAATTCACTAAAAGACCAAGAGAGAAGATCCAAATAAATAAAATTAGAGAGTGAAAAGAGGAACATCACAACTGACACTGAGGATAACCGGGGAATAGTAAGAACATACTTTAAAAACTATACTCCACCAAATTGAAAAATTAAAAAAAAAGGATAATTTTCTTGATAGGTACCACTTACCAAAGTTAAATCAAGATCAGACAAGCAATTTGAACTGACCTATAACCCCTAGTGAAATAGAAGGAATAATTAAGTCATCCAACAACAACAACAAAAAAAGCTGGGTCAGCAGGATTCAATACAGAATTCTGTCAGACTTTCATAAGATTAATGTCAATACTCCTCAAATTATTCTACAAAATAGAAACAGAAGGAACATTGCCTAGTTCTTTTTTTATGAAGCAACAATTACCTTGATACCTAAACCACACAAAGATGCAACACAGAAAGCTAGTTACACACTAATTTCTCCTGTGAACATTGATGTAAAAAAATTCTCAATAAAATACTTGCAAACTGAATCAGTAACACATCAAAAACATCATTCAACTATGATCAAGTAGGTTTCATCCCAGAAATGCAGGGATGGCTCAATATATGAAAAGATATTAATGTAATTCACCATATAAACAAAATGAAAGACAAATACCAGATGATCTCCTCAGTAAATTCAGAAAAGGCCCTTGAGAAAATCCAACACTCCTCCTTGAAAAAAGTTCTGGAGAGATTAAGGATATGAGGGACATACCTAAACATAATAAAACAGTTTGTAGCTAGCCCACAACCAACATCAACTTAAATGGGGAAATACTGAAAGTGTTTCCACTAACATCAGGAATGAAACAAGGATGTTCACTCTACAATATAGTACTTGAAGTCTTAGCTAGAGCAACAAGGCAACTGAAGGAGATCAAGGGGATATAAATAGGAATGGAAGTCAAAGTATTTTTATTTACAGATGACATGATATTATACATAAGCAACCAAAAAACTCCTACCAGGAAACTCCTAAAGCTAATAAACACTTTCAGCAAAGTAGAAGGATATAAAATTAATACAGTAGCCTTCCTATATACAGACGACAAATGTACTGAGAAAGATATCAGGGAAAAATATATTTCACAATAGCCCTCCAAAATATCGGAATAACTCTAGCCAAACAAGTGAAAGACTTGTATAATAAAAACTTCAACATACTGAAGAAAGAAATGTAAGAGATATCAGAATATGGAGAGTTCCCCCATGCTCATGGATCACTAGGATTAATATAGTGAAAAGGGTCATCCAACGAAAAACAATCCATACATTCAACACAATCCCTTTCAAAATTCCAACACAATTCTTCACAGAAATTGAAAGGACAATGTTCAGCTTCATATGGAAACACACATACACACATACACACACACACAACTCAGAATATCTAAGACAATGCTGAATAATAAAAGAACTGATGGAGATATCATTTTTTTCTGATCTCAAATTGTATCACAAAGTTGTAGTAATGAAAACAGCATAGTATCAAAAACACAGGTATACTGACAAAGGGAATCAAGTCGAAGACTCAAGACACAAGTTTGCACACCTATGAACACCTAGTTTTTGACAAAAAGCCATAAATACTGAAAACAAACAGCAGCAAAAACCCCAACAAATGGTGCTAGCCAAACTGTGGAGCAATGTAAATAGATCCATGTTTATTACCCCCTAGAAAACTCAATTCCAAATGGATAATGGGCCTCAACATAAGGCTTGATACCTTGACAGAAGAGAAAATGGGGAAAAGGCTTGAAATCATTGGCCCAGAAAAGTATTCCTGTACAGGACACTGATAGCACAGGAAGACCAATATTAATAAATGGGACTTCATGAAATTTAGAACCTTCTGGATGGCAAAGGGCACCATGACTTGGACAAAGCTGCAGGCTATAAAATGGGGAAAGATCTTTAACAATTACACATCTGATAAAGGATTAATGTCTAAAATATATGAAGGACTAAAAAAACCTGGACACCAAGAAAACAAATAACCCACTTAAAAATGCACAGAAAATGAAACAAAATTCGCAGAGTATGAAATACAAATGGCTGAGAAAAATGTTAAGAAATGCTCAATATCTTTAATCATCAGGGAAATGTAAATCAAAACTTCTTTACTATATCATCTTACTTCAGTCACAATGGTCAAGATCCAAAAACCAAATGCCAGCTCATGCTGGGAGGATGTAGCCTAAGGGAGAAAACTCATAAATTGCTTGTGGGAGTGCAAACTTACATAGCTATGGAAATCAGTGTGGTGCTTCCTCAGGAAGCTGGGAATAGGTCTACATCAAGATCCCAAACACTGTTGGAAAGATACCCAAAGGACTCTATACCCTACTACAGAGACACTTGCTAAAGCATGTTCAGTGTTGTGCTATTCACCACAGCCAGAAAGTGAAAACAACTTAGATGTCTATCAACAAATGAATGGATAATAAAAATGTGGTACATTTACACAGTGGAGTATTATTCAGCTGTTAAAAAAAATCATGGAAATTCATAGGTAAATGGATGGAGCTAGGAAAAAACAAAACAAAACAATAAGAACATCCTGAGTAAGGTAACCCAGACCTCAAAAGACAAATATGCTATATTTTCTCTTTTATGTGAATGTTAGCTTTTAAGCCTCGATTGGCATGAGAGGATTAAATAGGGTGAGGAAAGAGGTGGGTCAGGGAGGGAATGTGGGAAAAAACAGATAACACTACGGGACATTTGCAGGGCTATAGACAAACCTACTACAGTAGAAGCTTCTTAAAATATATACGAATATGAAAGAAATCTAAATGAACTCACTAAATAACGGGAAACAAAGCCCCAACAAGACACCTCTTGTCACCAAGTGAAACCTCCAGTATCAGAAATAGGTTACATCTAATTGGGATGTTGGCTAAAGGGCCTCACAAAAACCCTCAGGCTATTGCCAAAGTTATTGGTTCATCTCTGTAAACTGATGGTAAAGCCTTTTTGCTGAAGACAAAAACTTTCAAATCTTATTGAACATGGAGAATTCGAGTTGGTGCCTAACTAGAGCCTTCACCTCTACTGACTAGTGTTCACAGTACTAGAGGGTACTATGCACACTCTCAGAGAAGAAAGGGAAACATTAACCCTGCTACATAAACCCTTTGATAGACAGTGTTGACCTTCTGCATGATATGCTGCTACAATGGAGGCACAAATATTGTAGGAGGAACTAAACAGTCTCTGGTTAGGTTTCAGGCCCATTCTATGAGATGGAACCCATGCTTGACATGGTTTGAGTGACTAAGAAGCCGAGACTAGATAGGCCATGGGCCTAGGGGAAAACCGATTACCATTGCTCTGCTAAAGGAACATAGCAATAAAATGACTTCCAAAGACATTCTGGTTATACCCATAGATAAGTATCTCTTGTTTAGCCATTATGAGCCTAACTGCAGCTTCTTCCTGCAGTAGATGGGAACTAATACAGAGAGCCACAATTGGACAATACACACTGAGTGAGAGACCTTGGAGCATTCAGTCTTAAGTAGGATGTCTCCATCAAACCAACTTGAGGTCCAGGCACACCAGGACCAACACACATATGAATTCAAAGAGACTGTAGCAGCATGTGTACAGCCTACACAGATCAAAAGCAGTCAGGGTCCTAGCAATAAGATAAGAACCCTAAACAAAAAACTCTCTTCAACTGCTTGGAAAGGAAAAAAAAAAGTTTCTCTAAGGGAGTCTCACTGTGTATGTAAACCACACTTAAGGGAGGCTCCCTGCCTGGTGGGATGGCCAACACAAAATGAACAGGACACATTTTTGAAGTTTTTTTTTTTGTGTGTGTGTTTGTGGGTCTTATATTGCTTTGTTTGGGTATTTTTCCTTGTATATTATGGTTTTATAATTTTGTGTTTTTAAGAGTGTTATATATATGTGTGACTTTGTGAGTATGTGTTTGGTACGTTCTCTGTTTCCTTTTTGTTTGTTTGGTTCTCTGCTTATTTTGTTTTATTCTGATTTATTTCTCATTTAAAATTTTCCCGTTTGTTTTCTAAACAGAAAAAGAATGCATGGAGTTGGAATGTTGGGGTGAAGATCTGGAAGATAAGGGAGGGGAAACTGTCATCAGGATGTATTGTATAAAGAAACTTTTATTTTCAATTAATAAGTTTAAGCACTAAAAATAGAAATGGTATTTTGACCTCATCGATAGTAGAACCCTTTGTGTATAGAAGGACATTGCCAAGAACATAAAAATGAAAGCTTTAGAATGATGTGTAGAATGAGGGGAAGTATTTATAAATGATATCAGATAAGATTACATTTTCAGTCTAGATAGAGAACACTCAGAACTCAACAAGATAAAGACACTAAAGATGGGCAATGGGCTCAGACATTTCTGCAGAGAACGCATACAAGTGGCTAATATGCACATGATGCCAATTTCATTAATTAGTGGCAAAATACAAATTAGTACTACTAGCCACTAGCACGTAACAGTTAACATGAAACTTAGTGGTCAAAATAAAAACAGTCAGAAACAGGAGTATAGATAAGGGCTGGGAGAAATGAGAGCCTTGATACATTGATAGTGGGAACTCAAAAAGATATAGTTGCTTTAGAAAGACCTTGGCAATTCCTCGAAAACAAGCAAACAAAAGCAAAAACAAAACTAAGCTTAAATATACTAGAGGGCCCCTTAATTCCATCATTGGGTATAAACCTGAAAGATTTAAAAACAAGAATGTAGTTATCTGTTTGCAAACATTCACTGTTATGTTACTCATAACGAAGGGCAGAAAAGCTAAACTATCCATTCATCAATAAGTAAGACACACGTACAGAGAATATTATTCAGCTGTAAACAATAACCTAAGGGGAATAACTGAACACCAAAGGGGCAAACATTGTGTAATCCCACTCACATAAATGTCTGCAATAGACAAACCACTGGAAAATAGGTTAAGGCTCTAGGTGGAGAGAAGAAAAGATGATTGATTAGTGGAAATTCAGTTTCTGTTTAGGAAATGAAGGTTTGGAAATGGTGGTGACGGTAGATGATACATTTAAGAACGGCTAAATCCGTGTTCCGGTATTTTACCATGAGATTTGTCTTTAAAATATACATATATCTTTATTTGTGATTTTGAAAAATGTGATACAATTACTGCAACCCGAACAAACATACCTGAGCTAATAACAAGCAGGTGAAACCAAAAGGACAAGGGTAGACATCTGAGAGGTGAGGGTGAGTTGAAACCAGACCGAAGAGACTGTGTGAACACATTACTCTGTTTCGCTTTTGCCTTTTGCTAGTTGACTGGAAGTGGATCAGGAGTGCACAGTCAATACACTGCGCTAGGCCAACGCGAGGGAGGAACTCACAGAACTGGAGTCATTAGAGAAACAACGATGCTAGTGACACAAGCTTACGTAGAAGAATCAGAGCATAGACCAGCAGACGATGTTCTTGCAACTTTAAACTATGCTGCGTGCGGCAGACAAAACAGAAAATGGAAGTAGCCGAGCTAGGGTTAAAATATTTCAAGCGGCTGGTATATCATTCAGGTTTTTAAAAAGAGAAAAATAAGATAAAGGTTGACTTTGTACCTTGAAGCTCAGTAATGACTCAGTGCCCAATTAAGATAACTTGGTGGCAGGAAGGGGGGTGGGGGCGGAAGAGGAGGAGTTTAGGATAGATTTCCTCTATCATTGAGTTGTGTTGAAGATGTGAAGTCCTAGTGGGCAGATGATGTCTAATTGAGGTGATGATGTAAAGCCAATGGTTTAGTTACAGATTTTATAAACTCTACACCGTGCTTTGCTCGAGAGCTCCCTAAATATTCTTACTGGTAAGACTTCAAGACTCAGTTTACATAGCTAAGATTATGGGGCTGGAAATGAGCTTTGGGCGTTGGTGACCTGCGGAAGACTATGTCCCCTACTCAGTATGGCAGTATGACCTAAGACCTGTTCTCAAATTCAGCATCACTGTCATAGACACATGACTGGGCGAACTTGTTGCTTGAAGACAACACTGACCGATGCCAGCTTATAATTTTAAACCTGTACTAAACTAACACATCTGAGCTGGGGACTTGTCTCAGGCAGTAAAGTTGTACAGGTGTGAGGACCCGTGTTTGATCCGCATGGGAAAATGCCAGGTGCTTACAGTCTCAGTGCGAGGGAGGCAGAGACAGATCCCTGGGGCCAGCTGCTCAGCCAGCTTAGCCAAATCGGGGAGACCCAGGCCGGTGACTTTCTCTGTACAAGAGACAAGGTGCTGAGCTTCTAAGTAACACCCACAGTTGTCCTCTGGCCTCCTGTACAATACATGCATCCCTGCACATGAACGTGTGTTCATGAAAGCACACATGCACACACACACACACAAAGACTAAATAAAGTAACCAAATTGGTTAGTCTGCTGTACCTTTTCATAAGAGTGATTTCAGCTTAGCTATTCTTCGACTCTGATGCACGAGAGATGCTGAATGTGGTCCTATAAATATAGCTCGGCTTGGATTCTTTACATCTGCCCCAGAAAAATATGTTCTAGCACATATATTATCTGGGTCAATTTGGACTCCAAAGATACTTCAAGAAACAGAAGGAAATCATGTGCAGGCCCACCACCACCACCATGGCTGCTGCCCAGATTCACTTGGAGCAAGGGGTTGGGGCAGAATAGAACCACTCTGGCCTTTCAGCCCTTTCCTGGTCTAATCCCATTGCTGTCTTGTTTGAGGAGCCTAGTGAGGAAGTTAAAGAGTTTTGTACTTTGCATTTGACTGTTTCAGAAAAGAAAACCAAGAAAATCACCTTGAAAACGGACTCTTCATCACTCATCCAGGTAGAGTCTCTCTACAACTTAGGGTACTCAATCAAGGACTAACCCCACTTGAAAATAATCATGTATTAGTAAACTCTACAGTTAGACTGCCAAAGGCAAAGCTGCAGCTGGTCAGACTATTGAGAGGTTCTAGCTCCATCTGTGTATTGTGGTGCCTAAATACCACTGAGCATCCTGAAAATTTCACAGAGATTTGAGACTCTGTGCTGTTGGTGCAAAAATCCCTTTATGAAGCCTGCTGACAGTCTTAGGTGTTGAAACCTAATGGATAAAATATAACTAGAATATTGAAAAGGATTATCAAAATGCACTTTTATTTGAGGTAAATTTCCCATCAGACTTGTGGTCTGTCTTCTGAGCTGTTTCAGACAGACCAGGGAAACTGTCTGAGTTTTCCTTTCGTTTTTTCTATTTCATCCTGGAAGTAATTATTAATGGACAATGACATCTTTAAAGCATTGTCATCTTAAATTGCCACTGAAGATGGGAGGAGATGCCTTTTCATTTTCTCATCAACTTAGAATGAAAACTACTGAGTATAGACTGCAGATCAAAGGTAACATGAGAAGAAATTCTTAAGACTCAAGGCCAGAACACCTGCTTGAGGAAAACATGATTGGCTTACCAAAGGACATCTGTAGAACTGGTTAAGTGCCCATTGTGTCAGTGAGAGAAGCCCAGACAGACATATCCTTGACACAGTGCTAGTGAAGGCCCATGAAGGGAACATGATATCCTCCTAGTCAAGAGAAAGGACTCTAGCCTGAGTGGAGAACTATTCCAGAGGTCAGTCACCTGGCTAAGAGGCACCCACGAGGAAGGTGGATCTACCTTAAGACCATGCTGAAGAGAAAGGAGGGATAACTCTTTCCTTAATGGGGTAATGCACCTTTCCTCTCCAGTTGGGAGAGGCTCTGTTGGGTCTGCCATGGTTTGAGCCCTAGAGTAACTTCCCCTTCCTTCCTTCCTTCCTTCCTTCCTTCCTTCCTTCCTTCCTTCCTTCCTTCCTTCCTTCCTTCCTCTCTCCCTTCCCTCCCTCTATCTCTCCTTTCTCTTCCTTCCTTCTTTCCTTCCTTTCATCCTTCTTTCTCTTTCTGTCTTCCTTCTTTCTTTTCTTTTCTTTCTTTCTTTCTTTCTTTCTTTCTTTCTTTCTTTCTTTCT
>CM053745.1:22963375-23019646 GCA_028658305.1 Pachyuromys duprasi | reverse complement strand
AGTCTGGCAAGTTGGGCATCATCCCTGTGCTTGCCAGGGGAGCAATATTCTGGTTTTAGATAACTGGGTTCATGCAACCAACCACTGATACCCATGGCAGAGGGCTATAAGATGTTGTAGTTATAAATAACTCCTTTACATGTCTCTAAGAAAGTCCGATTTTTATTTACACAATATATTCTGATTACAGTTCTTCCTCCCCCAAGTCTTCCCAGACCCTCCCCACCCACCCGAATTCCCACCCTCCCTTTCTCTCCCTCATTAGAAAACAAACAAGTATCTAATAAAAATAAGATAAAAATAAAAAGAAACAAAGAACAAAACAAATGGAAAAAAAGAGCCAAATAAACAAAAACCTCTCATAAGAAACCCATATAAATTCAGAGACACACATATTTGCACACCCAGAAACTCCATAAAAACACAAAACCAGAAACCATAATATATAAGCCAAATCCCAGTAAAGTAAAAACAAAATGTCCAGACAATTCATTACTAGACTTAAAAACCTCTCAAAACACCACTGAGTCCATTTTTGTGTTGGCCATGTATGGCTGGGCATGGGGCCTGCCCTTACGCATGCCCTTCCCACTGAGACTCCTTTGGAGAGAACTGACTTTTCTTTTTTGATAATCTTAACTCTTTGTTTCCAATGACTTTCTTCCACAGCTGTCTCTTCTTGGAAGTTCTTCGTCTTTGTTTCTTTTGCCAACATTCTGCTCATCATTCAAGGTCTGATTCTAACCTTTCTCTCTTCAGCCAGCTCTCCCGGATCCCCAAACCCTCCAGAGTTCTCGACATGTCAATCATAATGGAAAATCCTACTTTCTGCTGTATGTATGGCTGTTTCCCATTAGCTATTTTTAGTGTGTTTATATATTTACTTTGAGGCTTTTTTTTTTATTAAAAATCAAGTTGTGACAATTTTACACACATGTGATATTTTGTGAACCTATCCAGCCTGTGACACTCTTATCACCCTCCCATCCTCACAGCTTATTTTTATTTTTAAAAACAGTCTGTGAGCATGTCCAGGTCAGACCTGATGAATGCTCTTTTGTGCCCTCCCTCACACGTTTGTACAGTCCCTGGCTCACTGTGGGCTCTCGCTTACCTTGCAGCACTATTTACTATGACCTTTGAGAGGATTCCCCTTCTAGGAGGGAGGGCTCCATGGAGATGAAAAGACCCAGGAAAATATGTCTCTGGGACTCCACACTCAAAAGAAGAAAACTGGGTTGTAATTTGATATGTGTATTTCTTTAGAGTGTGGCAATCCCCGAATAAAGGAAACACAAGCCAGAAGAGTAAACTAGATGTGGACCATTGATGCTAGGGCTGTGGGCAATGGACAACCCCCTAAGCAGTAGCCAGGGGAGATCCTGCCTGGGAGGCCCACTGACGCTTCCAGCAGTCACAGAAGCCTGCCTGTTTGCACCTTTCCTCTTTTCTGATCCTCCCCTTACCTCTTGGCCCAAGTGAAAGATAAACATCCCTTAGAGAGTACTTTGATTCCAATGTGGGAAAGGATTCCAGCTTTAGAAAGGGATGATTCCCAGGTGCTTTCTGAAGAAATTTCAAAGTCTCAAACTAAAGCTTGCCAGCCAGTGGGGAGCATCGCAGAGCCATGCCCACTCAGGGTCCTCTCTTACAAGCTTCCACTAATTAGATGCTGGTAATAAGTCTACCAGGCTGATGCTAAGTAGGACAATAAAACAAGTTCTTTCTTGCATAACTATTAGGCTTTATTACTTGAAGTATAGGGAAACACAGTCTAAAAATAGTTTTGCAACAGCACCTAGGAATACAGTTTCTTTCAAAGGTGTCTCAGTGTCAGACTGAAGAAATTAGTTTTCAGAGGAGAGCTTGGATAGGCATTTTCTATTATCATACGGCTTGGGAGCAAGATGAGGTACATTTTACTTTTGTTTGTCTTTCTTTTTTCTTGTTCTCTGGAAACTTGTGACCTAGCAGGGAAATAGATTATTTTCACATAAATGGAATAGGTGAAGAGCTAGATGTGTGGAAGAACCAAAGTAGGGCAATTCCTAATTTCTGGAGATAAGAGAATCTTGAAGAAGGCTTCTTAGAGGTGGTTGATACGAGAAAAAAAATCTAAGCAAGGGGAGGGCAAGGTATTGCAGACAGACGCTTACTAGATGTTGTGAGAACAATGGCGGCTTATTGTAGCTGGGGGGGGGGGTGTGAAGAAGGAGCCAGGCTGTGGGAGGAGATACAGTTGCTGTCAGGGGTTATGAACGTTTGCTTGAAAAAAACCGTAAACACTCTGTCCCCCACTGGTGGCTAAGCTCAAAATGAACTCTTTGTTCCTTAAATTGCTTTTGGTCATTGTCTTAGGAATTTTCAATGACGTGCAGTTATCGGAAAGACCATTCTGAAGGTATTTTCAGATCCAACTCTCCTCTGAGAGTGTCATGAACATAAAGGGCAGCAAAACCTGATTTTTTTTTAATTGAAATCATTCACAGATGTGTAAAGACACAACTATGTATATCTGTGGGATGCCATGACATCTCAATGCATGTATTCATTGTGCGGTTAAGTATAAAAAGATACCCGAAATCCCATGTAAGAATAATGACAAATTAAAACTCGTTAGATGTGTTATTCTCACTGTCCCTGTGTGCACATTCTGGGTAGGGAGGCCTTCTACCTGCTTAAAGGAAGAGGCTTGATCCAGAGACCCAAGCTTCTGGTTTAGAATCATGTGTACGGAGTCCCAGCTGCTGAGGATGAAGGCATTGAATAAATGTGACCCAGCCCGCCTCTTGGTCTTTTACAGAATAATAACACAGAAGAGAGGTAGTCATGCTTAGCGTTGAAGGCACAAATCTTTCTATTTAGATGCATTTGAGAATTACCCCAGGAGTTGCACATGCATTTCTGCAACGAAATACTGTTTAATGTAAAAAATTTGAAGGTCTATATTTGCTTGTCATCATATGCCAATGTGCAAACACTTTCCCCTTCCTATCTGATGCTTATCTTGGGTAATGACAGTCAGGAAATTAAGGAAAATATTTTTCTTTCCCTGTGACATCAGCTAGGCAATGAAGAAAAGAGTTTGCTCACTTTATGCATTAGAGTGAAGTCACAGTTGCCCCTGGTCATGGGAATTAGGTTTGAGAAGGAAAATATAATCCACAGACAGTCATTGCCACTTCTTCACTCTGAGATGCTCACACGTGGGGCACAGGATCGATTTGTAATGATGCTCTTTTTTCCTCACAAGTCGATAGAAGCCTAGACAAGCAAGAAAATAGCCATGCTGGTAGGGGTTAGCAGGGGGAGACAACAGCAAATGATAGGATTTACCTAGTTCAAGGAAATTGAAATGCTCTGTGAGCAGGCTGGTGAGGCTGCTGTTCCTAATCTAAGCCCTAAAAGTTGGCCACCACCTCCACAAGGTCTTCTCTGATTCATCATGGAACTGTGAGATTTCATTCTTGGTTATCCACAACACCTTGGAAGGAAAGTGTGTGGGCATAGAAAATGAGGAAAGCAGCTGTAGAGAAGTGTGTGAATGTCAGTCTTTGTAAGGTGAAATCCTTCAACAACTCCTCAGTTTCACCACTTCTGTCTCCTTATGACCGTGACTAACACCATCAGCATTTTTTTTCAATTGGAATTGGTTCATATCATATATGCCACCATAATTTGATTTTCTGCATCTAACCCCATAGACACGTCTCCTCTGCTTGAATATACAATGTCCTAACTCAGTGGTTTTTAGAGCTTCAAAGTACTCTGGAACAGAAAATCAATCAACCCAACCTCACCCAATCTTCCATTTGCGCAGTACTTTAAAATTTAAGGTGCTGCATGCACGAACAGTTACTTTCATTTTTCTAGAAAAAAAAAATCTGTGGAGCCTTGGTTAGATTTTGCAAGAGCTAACACCTCACACTGTCACAGTTGGGATACGGTAGCACACACGGTGCCATGCTCACAATGGCATGTACGAGGGCGGGAGTGGGGCCATCTTCAGTAGCTCTATCTGGCAGAACAGCGAGTGGAAAGCCTTACTACCCTGCTGCTTTAAGTCATGTCCCCATGATCCCCCGAGAGATGTTCCCATGTGCTTAGTGTTTATTTCAAATTTTAATTTTGAAAATTGTCTACTTATTTGCTTTATTTCTCTCCTTGCTGGATTATTTGTCCTTACAAAATTAAGATGTAGATGTATTTTGCCTCTTAGCAAGTACATTTATTGGTCTGTGAATCTCATAGGTATTTTGAGTTTGCTCATGGTGATTTTAGCCACACCAAACACTTCCCACAGAATTTGCTATGCCTCTATTTACCTTTACAGTTTCTACACTTTGTGACCTGTGATAAGAGGTCTACTGCACCACTAGATGAGCTACAAATGCTGAGAAAAACAAACAAACAAAGAAACAAAGAACTGGAGATACAGGGTAGATGAGAGAAATTGAGACTCTTTATGTTCATTAGTTGAAAGATTGGTATAATAATTATTTGGGATAAAATTTCAATCAGGAGAGGAATGAGGAGAAAAATGCGGTAGAAATTTGAGTAAGTGGGATGGGTATAGAAAATGAGGAAAGCATTTGCATTTCAATAAAAAGGAGGAAATGAGAGTAGCTTTCGAGAACTATGGGAAAACAAATGGCAGATATAATATAAAACAGACATCAGGAAAATAATTATAGCAGCCATCACGGTGAATGTAGACAGGTTAAAGTTCAGTATTAAAAGATAGAGACTGTCACATTTTGAGAAAAAAAATAAAACTCATCTACACGTTGTGAAATGCATATAAGGCAAAGACACTAATTTATGTTAAAATGAAGAGACAGAAAGATATGCTGGAGAGAATCAAACAGAAGGGGTTTGATGATATGGTGGTATTGACATAGAGTAAAGCAGAATAAAGTCCCCAAATAGTCCCTGTGAGAGCTGCCAAGGCAGAAGGGGAGGGTGGGAGCATCAGGTGATGGGGTCACCTCGTATCTCAAGCACTCACTCATCTGTCAGAGGCTGAGTAAGTTTTCAGCCATATATGAGGCTATGAGAGCAGAGGTCAGAGCTCCAAAAGTCAAGACACAAAGTTTTCACCTGAAACTGCAGAGGAATACAGAAGGAGGGTAAGGACGAAACTAGAAATCAATCAGTTCTTATGAGACCGCTGCTTAAAATAAATACAGTTTGATTGGGTTAAGGGGTGCCTGCCAATGATATGTGCACACACATGCACCTGCCCACACATACACCATGTCTGTTAAAGCTCATGGATTCTCCCGTGGTGAAAGCTAGTATCAACACACTGCCTACTAGACAATGCAATGCAGTTGAAAGAGTTCTATTAGTATAGCAACTCAAAGAAATGAAGAAGGCCAGGGAGAAAACCAGGGAACAGAATCACTAGGTAACAAATAAAAACAAACAAACAAACAAACCAAACCCAAAACCAAAACAAAGAACAGAAAAAAAAAAACAGTGATTGATATTTGATAGATGAAAAGATAGAGAATTGGTTCGGAAAACTGAACTCTGGTAAATAATCAACTGGGAAAATCTAAGGATCTAGCAGCTGAAATACAATCTACGAGAATATACTGGACAGATTTGGCAGCTGATTAAAAGTTGCTGACGGTACAGGAATATATGGCACAGATAGAAGCAAGAAGAGAGGAAGAAGAGAATGTAGAAACTGAGTGCTAAGAAGCATGGGCCAAGGTTCCTTTACTCATGAGCTGGAGCCTCAGAGCGAGGGCAAGTGTACCAATGGAAAGGATAATGATGAAGGAAATTTCCAAAGTGATAACAAGGTGACATTCAACATCAAATTCAAGCATCCACACAAAACAAGTTTAGGATGAAGACAACACTAACCCACTTCTGGGCAGCACTTAAGGTGATGACCTGCATCACCGGGTCAGTTTGGGTTCTGTACTATACGAAAATATGCTTTAAATGAAGGTAAAATAGAGTGATCTAGAGTAATGGAAATGGAGAGCAAACAAAAAGCATGACATTGTAAGGAAGTTCTTCAGGAGTGAGGGATATGGACCCAGACAGAAATGTAGAAGTGAAGAGTTAGAACGTAGCAATGGAACAGTTTTCATGTGGGAAACACATGCCAAGTTCGTAGGGCAGCTGGAATGACGCCGTGAGTTTTATTAACCTATGTGTACAAATCAGGGAAGAAAAGACAGAGGACTACAGAGTAAGTGGGGTTAAAGTATTCTCCAATTTTTGTATTTCCAAGCAGTGTAAAAAAAATTGTTTTAGGCTCTTTATGATTAAAAAAATGTAAAAGGTATTTTGTGGTTGCTGAAAGAATATTAAAGAATAGATAATTAACAAGCGCAAAGAGAAGGTTAAATTACAATTCTGATCAGTCCAAAAGGAGAGCGGGAGAAGATTGACTGACATCAACAGCGAAAGAACCACAGACTCCAACTAAAAGACAAAGCTGTGGGCGGGAGCGATGGCTCAGCCATTAGGCGTGACTGCTGCTCTTCTTGAGGACCCAGTTCCCAGCATCCATGTCAGACAGCTCCAGAGGATTTGACACCTCTGCCCTCCACAAACATCTGCGCTCACATGCACGCATCTACAAGCAGACACACACACACCTACACAGACATAAAAATAAAAAAATTTTAAAAGAAAAAGATAGATTGGAATTTTTTTTTTAAACTGGGTATGCTTCCATCTTGGTAACACATTTAAAATGCAAAGTCACAGTTTGACAATAGGATTGAGTAAAATATAGCCAGAAAAAAAAAAGATAACCCAAAGAATTCTGGCAGGAATACAGTATCTATGGAGTTATGTTTTTAAGGCAAGAAGCATCACTAGAAATGAAGTGAACATTTGAGAATGATGAAAAATCAGGACGAAAGATAAAATCTGTATGTAGCTAATAACCATGAGGGGCAGAAAGTGTGAATGGAGGACACACACATACATATATACGTGTGTGTGCTTTTTATTATTTTTAATCATAAAGAGCCTATGACAAATTCTTTTACAACTCTTGTAAATGCAAAAATCACACACACACACACACACACACACACACACACACACACACACACACATACACACACACACACCGGAGAGCCAGGGCTGAGTTCCATACAACCCTTTAAAAATACATACTTCTTACTCATGGAAAGACCTCAGAGGAAAACTGGCAACCTCTGAAGTTCATTCAAGGAAGCTAGGAAAAGAAATCACGCAAATACAAGTTTGGCTCTGTATTCATGTGTTATCAAGAAAATGGAATATATCAGTAAGCTGAAGAAAAGTTCTACAATAGATTCTGTAAAATCTTTAGCTATATACAGAGCAAACCAAAACCTCAAGCCTAAACAAAAGAGTAGAGACAGAAACAAGCAAAGAAAAGTCAGGAAGAAGTCAGTGCTGATCTTCTTCAGGACCCAGCATAGCACTGACTTTTTATCGTTAGCTTTTCTTGCATGATTGCTCCTCAGAACTCCACCTCATGGGTAGCTACAAGATTGTGTGACCTCTAGTTTTCTTATGTTTAACTGTCTTCTCCCACAATGGGAGAGACATTTGAACACACATTATTCATCTGTGTGTGTGTGTTCATCTGAATATCCACAGAACAGAGAGATGATAATTTCCGAATGACCCTTTTTTAAATGATGACCAGTGGTTAGCATCTCCACAACCATTCCAACCTGTCTCCCTCCTGGGATGACAGCCAGAAAGAGCTAGAGCAGACAGCCTTATTAGGTAGTAGATAAAGTACAGACTCTGGAGCTGGATTGGCCTGAGTTGACTCTTGGCTCCTAGTGCTGCCATCCTGTGTGACAGACTTATCTACAAGGTAACTTGGACAGGACTGGGTCTGTGGCAGTGCTCAGAATCGCTAACTTTTGCTAATGGTGTCATCATGAAGCTTGACAGAGATGGGGTTGTTTTGGCCAAGGGTAAAAGATAATGGACTGGAGAGATGGCTCAGTGGGTAAAAGCCCTTGCCTTACAATGTGAGGACCAGAGTTAGATACTCGGCATTTTTATGTAAATCTTAGATGAGCTGTCCGTAACCCTACCCCCCAGGAGGCAGAGACAGGATCCCTGGTGCAAATGATCTTGGCAAGCTCTGGGTTCAAGCGATAGACCTGCCTCATAAAGTATAGATAAACTAAAAAAGATACTTGACATCAGCCTTTGGCCACCATACTGAATGTGCATACACGTAAATCCCCATACATGCAAACACTTACACATACCAAGATAAAGGTGATGGGTCATTTCAGTTCCTGCTTAGCTAATGGGACAGTTTGTGTAGTTGAAGGTAGTGTACTTGGCTATACAAATTGCACCTGAACCTTTGTTCATCATCTTTAGTTCTCTGATAATCTGGCTAGTGGTCCTCAACCATGGATGTCTTTTAGGAATGCTCAGCCATCTAAACCTAAGGGTTCTCTAAAGTAGCTACAAGCAGCTTGGATGGGTAACTGCTGGTCCCTTTACTTTCCTGTTCCAAAGGGAACAGGACTCCTTGGTTGCACGGATTAATGCCATCTGCATTTTCTTGGGGCAGAAGCTGTCAGCTAAGGAAGGTGTGGTGCACTCAGCAGAAAGAGAAGGGCTTGATGCCAGAAGACTAGAGAGCTATTGTGTCAGACCTGTGACCCAGGAAACCACAAGTTCTGTGTCCTGAGGTTCCCTAATTTATCAAACACAATGGGATTGTCGGTGCTGCTGACCTCAAGCGAAAAGGCTCAAGATGGAAACCAGAGGAGGCGTTTCCAAAGTGTGCAGAGATGCTGTGTAATGCCTAACTCATCATAGTTACCATCAGAGCCAGGGGGCACTCCTGTGCCAAAGCTCGCAGCACACATTCACTCATTCCTTTTTTAGAATTCTAGTTTCCTCATCTGCAAAATGGAGACAGTGTCACTGAGCACAAACAATGCTTGCTGTTTCTCATAGGTATCTAGAAAATGGCTTTCATTTGATGTGTATGGGTGTTTTGCCTGCCTGTATGTCCGTACCACTTGTGTGTTCCTGGTGCCCTCAGAGGCCAGAAGAGGGTAATTAATCTCTTAAAACTGGGTTGTGAGCCACCATTGTAGGTACTGGAGATCAGAACAGCTCCTTCTCAAGAGTGGCAAATGCCATCTCTCCAGCCCTGTTGGTAGGTATTTTTATTACTGAGTGGTGAGTCATATCGAATGAGTTCTGGAATTTTAACCTACCATCAAACCTTGCAGTCTCTCCTGAGAAGTGGATCCCACACCCAGTGAGCCTCAGCAAACCCAGCATTTCCATCAGAAAAGCAGTCTGTCGAGTCTGTCGAGGTGACAGGTACAATTGACTTTGCTGCCTGAGAGCTGCCCCTTTAGATCCTATTATGGTGAAGGAAGATCGATTAGAGCGAGAGGTGAGTGTGTGTAATTGGCCTAACTGAAGTGCCTTGGAATCCTTTGGTGTGGGTGTCAGAGCAGGAAGAAAGGCCCCAGAGGTACCAGTCAGCTGAAATGCCCGGCTCTTAAGCAATTCTTGCTACTTCCCCCTGTCCTCAGCCTCCGCCCTTTTCTGGACCCCTCTTCAAGGTCTACACTATCTAGGGAAAGCATCTGTCTTCTTCAGCAATCACAAGTTCAATAACGACAAAACTCAGGTTTCTGGGAGACCCAAGACTTGGAGTACAGAGCTTGGATCTGAGCAAGAACACATTCATTCTTGACTCAGGCTCTACCGGTATACTTTTTCTTACGTGTGCAAAACAATACAAACAGACACTGTCAGCCACTGACATCCACAGATTTTTCTTTCATGAAATATCTCCAATAATCAGGAGGTTAAGACATATCATGCAACACACGATACCACAGATTCAGAGTGTCAGGTTCCAGTGCAACCAAACAGCATGTCTCCTGGGAAAGGACAGACTCTCGTTTCAAACACAGCCCTGCCAGATGGTCTGGCTTACCTACTGATATGGTCCACACAGCAATGATTTTCAGGAAGGCTTTGGTTCTGGAGTTGAAGCGGCTGTGGTGAATGGGGTTCTGGATGGCGACATATCGGTCTAGCGAGATGGCACAGAGGTGCATGATGGAGGCCGTAGAGAAGAGCACATCCAGGTAAATCCAGACAGCACAGAGCTTGCTAGGCAAAGGCCACCGGTAACCTGTGGTGCAGAAGTTTTAGCATCAGCAAGCAGCTCCATGCTTCCTGAAGTGTGTGGTCTCTACCCCGGGGGAAACTGTTTACAGTTTGGGGACCAGCATACGTGATAACCAAGGGAACTACAAGAGGCTTTCAGCAGTCAAACACAGAGCAAGTGTACACTATGGTGGCAATGATAAGCGCATGTTTGAATGTTTCTGGCCTGCGGAGTTATATTAGCAAAAGAGGAACTTGTACCAGTCGCATACAGCCATTATTTATCTACATGGCTTTCTCTGGAGTTAAGGCCCCTATAGTTAGTCTAATCTTATTCATTCTAGTGTGTGTCCGGTCTCACACAGGTAGGCATTTAGCAATAGAGTGACTAAATGGCTTCAAATCGACCTCTTGAGTGTCTTTACTTATGATACACAGTCCCTCAATATTTTCTTAAACTCAAATTCGTAGCATGTGAGAACACTGAGGATGGTGAAGGCATTCAAGGGTGCCTGGCCTTGGAACTTTGTCTCAGGCAGAGCTCAAACTATAGGTGACAGGTGGCTTTTTGAAGTTGGCTCCTTAAAATGGGGACCCACTTCTGGTGATTCTGATCCAGTAAGCCTGGGGCAGGCTGGAAAACATGCATTTTTTCAAACAAACAAACAAACAAACAAACTCGGAGATCATCCTGCTGTGGCTGCCAGTGGACAGCCCCCCAGTGAGCAGCTGCTTAGGGCAAAGGTTCCCTCCAACTTCCATCACCCCCCCACCCCACGACATCATCACAATCAGCCGGTGGAGCTTTGGGCTTTGGGCCAGTTAAATCAGTCTCTCTGAAGGGTGGCTAGAGATGAGCCCCCAATAACAAGGGGTTTTAAAACTTCCCAGAGTCCAATACCGGAAGACGGAGGATGCCTTGATGACATAAAGGAACTGTTCTGCTCTTCCCTGTGTGTTTTGGAGAGGATCAAACACTTGGGAAAACTGTTAATTAGTTCTGCTCACAGAATGAGCAAGGATTTGTTACATCGGCCCGCAAAAGGGAAGGAAAATTAGGGAGATCAGTACTTTCTTTAGGATAGTGCAGAGCCCATGCAGAGCAAGCCCTCCTTAGGCCCAAGTCATATCTCTACCGTGCTGTCCCCAGGCATATTCAGAACAGGAAAGGATGCTGTCCCTAAGCCTAATTCCAAGCCTTTTCACTCAATAGCTTGTACGGAATGGCTTTTCCTCTCTTAGCAGTAACCGGCTCTGCTGTTGGGAACTGATGTTGGTTTGGGGGGAGGGGCTGTGTCTTCTCTGAAAGAAAGCATGCCCTTCTCCCCTCAAAGTTTCCTTCAAGGGGTAAGAAGAGAGTACCTCTGCAAGACAGATTTGTGACTTGCCGGTTAGGGAAGGAGAGGACCAGCCTGGTAGTGCCTAATAGACTCTGGGTGACTGCAGACGGCACACCCAGAAGTCGTCGCTAGGGGGCAGCCTTGCACCCTGAGCTGAGACCAAGGACCTGCTGCACTTCCTACGTGGTCAGGGTTGCCCCTGCTGCCCAGCAGGTCACCCGCCTTCCTGCTGTGGTTTAGGTTCTTGCAGAGTCACCCCTCCCACGCGCAGTAGAGTTTGCCTCCGAGGGCTGGCCAAGGTTTCAGGAAGAGAGAGCCCCTCCTAAGAGGCTGAGAAATGATAAGCAAATTAAACGGAATTATTCAGGTGTGCCATTTGAATGGTCAAGCCAGGCCGGTCTTTACAAATGGATGCTTGCGATTCCTGGCTTGTCTCCTCCCTCCTTGAAGCTTTCAGGGGCTAGGGAGACATGCTCATATTGTAGCTTCAGGGACCTGGCCAGAAAACTCCCCTTTAAAGGTATCCCTAAAACTGCCCGCAGCCCAGTTGACTGCTGAGTATGTATGTGCCATTGCTCTTTGTTAGGAGGAGTCCGGCTGTATTACTCATGATTTGAAAGGATACCATATTCTGCTTCTCCATGAAAGCCGTCCAAGTGTCTGCCGACTTCCTGAGAAGTTTGACACTGTCAGGCCAGGTTGAGAAGCATGGAAGACTAATGGCTTTCAGTTTGTTTCCCACCCCGCCCCCCCCAAAAAAAACACCAGACTGGAGTTTATGCGTCTACATTTTTAAAGAGTTGGGGCTTTAAACTCAAAGGCTTTCTTCCATATTGGCTTTTCAGGGCTGGGGGCTGGTGGGGAGCAATTAAAACTAGAGTAATTCCTTTATTCTAATGGAGACTCTGAATATTTTAAGACTCAACCCACTCCAGCACTAATGCTCTTTCTGCAAATGTTCTGAGGTAATTGGGAAGGTTTTACCACTCCATTAGAAGTGCTGAGAACTGTGTGACAAAGATAAAACTCTTCTGTCCTGAGGCTGGCAAATAAAACCAAAAAAGAAAAAAAAAAGGCACACGGGCACAGCATGACAGTTAAATTATACTCACAGAGTATTGGAAATGCAGATAGTAATTTCTCTACGAAATTCATCTGTTTTAAAGCACACATCTCACCAGGTGATCAGGCTGTCTGATCCCCCCTCCCACCCCCAAGTAAAATAAAATGTTAAGACTAAAACAAAGCTTCCTGTCTAGTTCTCTCCCAAGCCCGGGTCCATCTGCTAACAGCAGCTCTTTGGGACTATGGTGGGGACGGTTGACATGCTAACACCACTCACCATACAGGATGGTTAACATGGACACGGGCATGACAAGAAAACCCAGCAGCATATCAGCTATGGCCAGTGACATCAGGAAATAGTTGGTGGCATTCTGCAGCTTTTTCTCTAGGGACACTGCCATGATGACCAGTATGTTTCCAGCAATGGTTAGAATGATCACGACAGCTGTCAATAAAGCCGACCAGTTTTTTTCCTGGAGATGAAGAAGGGAGACACATGTGGGAGGGAGGTATCCTTCGCAGGAGAGGTTGGTTCTGTTTTCGGCATCAATTGTCCAGTTGGAGGCATCGGAGCTGTTAGCATCCCTGGAGTTGAAGTCATTACGGTAGAGCCTCGAATCACCATCTAATTGCATCAGGGAGTTTGGAACCGAGCTCAGAGAAGTATTGTCTTCACAAAGAATTTCCATGTCTGAGCCGGAAGTTGTAGCAGATGAAGTGTGGAGAGAGACTAGCAAGTCACAGCCCCGGCTCACCATTCATCTTCATGTCCCAGCGCTAGGACGCGCTGAAACGGAGACCATGTGTGGCGGCTCCTCTGGCTGCCTTTCCCCCTCCCATCGTAAGAGTTACAGAAGTGTGATGGCTCTTGCTAATGCCTCCCTTCACAGTGCTGGGAAGAGTCCACCGCCGGGCTGTCAGTTCTCACGGAAGCAAAGGCAAGAAAAAGCAGTTTTGAACATTTGAGGTCACAGACGTGTTCCCGGTTAAGAAAGGAAAGTTTTTCTAACCCGTGGGAATCTGCTTCAGCTAATTCTCCGGTTGGATATGCTGCTTTCACGAGTTCAGCCATCACAAAGTTAAAACATCATGCAATCCAAAGTGAGGAGGGAGGGAAGGAGGGCTGGGGACCCTCTATGTTAAGGAAGCCAATTAAAGAACCCGTGCAGGGCTAATACCATCATAACCGGCTATGCTCGGGTTAACCCTTCTCAGTCTCAGCCAGAATCTCCGCAGCGGCGGTCAGGAATTTCAGCTTGTGTTTCTGGCTTAGTTAATGAGAGCAAAACGCGTCCCGAAGAGCAGCAGGGAACTTTCCACACCAGAAATTCTCACGACAATGACGGCATCCTGGCCAAGCGTGACTTCAACCAGAGAGAAAATCCCACAGCAGCAAAAGACAGCAGCCCAAGAACTTACACTCATGGTCGCCAGGGTCCGCTATCCTGTGACTCTGCATGCTGACCGAGCCGCTCTGGAATCCCCTCTCTTTGAGCCTCCAGCCGCTTAAGATGATAGTAAATTTGATTTCCTGTTTCTGCTGACTTCAAAAGACTGCACGCCAGTCCCAGCGCAGTTGAGGTCTGTGCTGGCTGCCTCTGCTGCGGCTCAGCTCCGGGGTCCTCCCTCCCAGAGCGCGCTGGTGGCTTCAGCGGGGTGCGCGGTGAGCAATCTGTCCCCCCCGTCCCCCGGGGAGCCGCTCTCAAAGTCACACAGAAGAGCCCACAGGGCAAGTAGGAAGAGCTGTCCGCACCCAGCGGCTCCCAGGCTTCCCGGAGAATGAGCGGCTCCTGGCTGCTGCCTTCCCCAGGCCTCCCTCTGTCACTGTGTCACAACCTGCAAGGTGGCAAGGGCCAGGAAGGGCGGACCAAACAGCGTCCCCCTCCCCTTCGCCCCCATTCTTCTCTCTGCTACAGGTTAATTGGGAACTTCTGCTTTAAGGAGAGAGCGGAGATATAGCCTAGTGGACAAATTCTTAATAAGGCAGGTGGGCTGCCTGGCGGTCCTATTTTAGGCTGAGGGGGAAAGAGTGAGAAGAGAAATAAAGCTAGAAAATGGCATGTCCTGGCATCTGGGAGCACACAACGTGTCTACCCAAGCCAGTGGTGATGGGTCCAGGAAGAATGCCTGACGTTGGCATTGAGTTTGGAGGAAGTCTGTGACAATGCCTGATAAACTATGAGAACCAGTTTTAGTTAAACGTATTTAAGCACACACGCACTATCGTTATGTTGTAGGCATCACTTAACTGGCTTATTTTTCTTCATCTGAAAAAAAAAAAACGTCACCAAGAAGTAATTGAAAAATTTCGTGTTAGGAAATGAAGGGTTTTGTCCTGTTTTCATTTTATTTTTCCCCCCCGAAGTGACACTAATGACAAGGCGACTCTCGTGCCAAAGAGGCCCTCTCCGAAGTGGTTCTTAAGGAAGACAGATGTACTCATTCCTTCCACGGATAAGAAAGTGGGTTATTTCCAGAACGAGAGAGGCTTTCTGGGGGGTTTTGTCCACCCCTGTTTTTCTCTCCTGCTTAACACTCCCCATTCAGCCACTCCCACGCCCCTTCAGCCTTCAATGTGTTGCCAACCAAATCTGCATGACAGTGAGCTAAATGTCCAGCTGCTTTCTAGGTCCTTTCATCTGTGACCCAGGTGACCTTGTCACTGCCCATCCCGAAAGCCTATCTCTTAGGGCTCATTGCCACACATCCTCTTGTTTCAGGGAATCACCATTATGGAATCTTCCGCTGCTGGTCTTCTGCGTGGAACGCATGCTCCGGTGGGGGCGGCGCTGGACGGAGTAAGCATGGGAGCCACGGTCCCTCGGTTCAGAAGCCCAGCTTTGTAACTCATACAACCTAACTAGGGTGCCTGTGGACCCAGTGTTCTCCCTTGTCAACCAGGGTGATATTTCTCCTCCTCGCTGGGTGACAGTGAGGCGTCAGACATACACAAATACTTAGCCCATGCCTGGCTTCTAGGATGCTCTACATTGCACACTAGCCATTTTATTCCTGTTAAAATTATTATTGACTGCAGGAGGAAATCAATATCACCCTCTTGCCTACATTCCCTATCACTTCTCGGAGGGGTACACAACTCTTTCTTAGTCTGCTCATTCTCTGCGGCCCCTACTTTCAGGTCTAGACTCTCACAGCTTTTCTGTGGGCATCCTTGGCTGCAGCCTGAACCTTCCTGTTTCTTTTCTTTTCATGTTTGCGCTTGTAGTTCCTTGAGGATGGAGACTGGAATGCTCACACCGCCTCTCTTTCCGTATTCACCTCGTGCATTTCCATGGTGCCACTTTCAGGTTGAGAATCCCAGGTTGGCCACTTGTTTCCCCTGGGACTTCGATGAAGCTCTTTAATCTCCACACTTGGTTTCCTCACCTGGGAAAAAAGGAATAGGATTAGCCACACATCTACTCCAGGGGGTTAATCCCAGAGTTAAGTAAATTTATAGATTCGCCTGCCTTATTACAAACCCACATGCTTTCAGTCTTCTAGCTGTTATTGAATCTCCTTTCAGAGAGCTTGCTGTCAACCATCCTTCCCCAGTGGGGAAAAAGACACCAGCACCCTCTGCAATCTTTCATCTGGATGCCCATCACACTGAGTTCAAGCCACATAAAGGCCAGGGGTATTCGTATCTGTTCATGACTGGACGCATAACTTTTCCTTTATAGTCACAAGAAGTAAAAGTATTAGTCAACGTCTAATGTGCTTTGAAGGCTTGATGTGGCACAGGCTTGTGATCCCAGCTATTTGGGGGCTTGGGAAGTAGGGTGGCAGGTTCAAGGCCAGCCTGGGCAAAAATAAAATAAATTTTAAAAAGTGCAGGTTTTAGAGTTTTATAGACAAAGCAATATAGACATGATCTATCTAGGTTGTTGACTATTGATAATCGAATATGAGTCACATTGGGTAGGAAGAGATTTGTATTCCTATATATTACACATAACAACAGGACTTTATTACAGTGTTATAATATATAAATATGATGTGCTTTGATCATATTCCACTCTTGTGATTCTAAGGTAGATAGTCCTTTCCAGTTTGCAGTGTGCTGGCTTGGCAGCTGTGGTGGACACTGGACTGCGCTGTCCAGCACCCCCTGCTGGACTGTAGTGCTCAGTTTTGCTCCCGTTGGCAGTGTTAGTGGATGATTCTCAACTATGAAAATTACCCTCCCCAAAGAGGCCCCTTCACACGTGGCAATACTACTTCCTTCGGGGGCACAGGTGTGTGTGGGGTGCAGTTCCTATGCGATAGCACTAGTCTCCTCTTTGCCTGAAAGCTGGAGAGCTGTTAGTGGCCTCCTCGGAAGCGCTCCTTACAGGATGTGCAGATGACTTTGTTGAATGAGTCATAAGCATCTCCCCTGCAAGGCCTGCCCCTCCCCCTCCCTGGCTGATCCCTCTCCTGCAAATCTTCCTACACACACACACACACACACACCTGCCTGATTTGGCTTCCTGGGGGAACTCAGCCTAAGATTTAACTTTCCTGGTGGTCAAGTGGGCCCCCTAACAATTGGAACGGGGGTGGGGGTGGGGGGTTGCGTCTGACTTGCACTCTGTTGCCTCCCTCTGGATCCTGGTTCCCTAGGAGGGCTGCTTTGTTTTGCCTCAGTGAAAGAAGAGGCACTTAGCCCTGATAAGACTTGATGTGCCAGGGTGGGTGGGTGGGTGGGTGGGGAGGAGGATGAGAGGATTGGGGAGTGGAGGAGAGTGGGTGAGGGTAGGGGGTGGGAAATGGGGGTGGGGGTGGTGGGTGATGGGTAGGTGGTAGGGGTGTGTTAAGGAAGTTGGTAGGAGGGTGGGACTGGGAGGAAAAGAGGGAGTGGGGTTGCTGATTGGGATGTAAAATGAACAAGCAAATAAATTAATGAAAAGAAAAGATTTAACTTTCCCAACGCGAGCGTGTGTGTGTGTGTGTGTGTTTCCACCCCTGGCTGAATCTGTCCTACAGAGAGCAGAAAGAGAATTATTGCTTAAATTAGTGAATGGCTCTTTAGCATACAACTTCCAGATACCAATGGGCAGGGCTGCCTTATTGTTGTCAGAAGAATTTGAGGTGAGTAGCTCCAATCAGTTGATTACTGGAGGCAGAATTCTAAAATGACTGGGCCTTACATGTGGGATACCTGTTATAACTAGTTTGTTTTGGACAGGCCAACAGAATGGCTGCTTAGAGTTGCTTTAACACTGGAGTAAGACAAAATGGTGGAATAGCACTTGAAGCCCTTGCTGAGTTTTTTTGATTTTTTATTCTCTAGTCACTTGGTTCCTAAAATATTAATGCTTTATAGATGTTAAAATATGTGAAGGAAAAGTTCTGCAAGTAAATAAATCTGGAACATATGCATCTTTATAGTCTTCTCTTAAAAATACATTGTGGGCATTAGCATTTTAAGGGCTCTTGGGAGATCCTATAATAACAAAATTTGCTTCTATTTATCTTTTCCCCCCCTCTTCCAAAACAGTCACTGTAGGTCAATTTTATTTTCTTTCAAAGAATTGAGTTATATTTTGCATTCATCAAAATATAAATATCTTAAATATGTAATTCAGTGAGCTTTGAAAACTACATACACCCACACAGCCATCGACCAAATCAGCAAACCTACCATTTCAAGATTTCCCTTACTTTTGAAAGTTCCTTCGTAACCATTTTTTGACCTCTGCTTAAACCATAGACATCTGCTTTCTTTTTACTCCATCGTATGTCTGTGAGTTCTATCTAGTTTGCTACTGTAAAACTGTTATATGTATGTGAGAGAGAGACAGAGATAGACAGACACAGAGGGAAAGAGGGGGTAGGGAGGGAGAGAAAGAGAGAAGAGTGAGAGAGAGAGGAGGTCAAAGGACAATTGATGTTGTACTCCACTCTATTCTTTTAAGGTAGGTTCTATTACTACACTTGGAACTCAATGTTTGTTTGTTTGTTTGTTTCTGAAGACTCTGCTGGTTTTCTGGTCGACCAGAAGGCTCCAATGGTCCCTTGATCTAGCTCATACCAGCAACAAAACTCAATGCCTATGTGGCCACGCCTATCTTTTATGTGTGTGTTAGGCATATAAATTGAGGTGCTCATGTTTGTTTAGCAAGTGATCTTAACCACTGAGCCACATCCCCAGAACTGCAGCCCCCTCCCCATTTAAAAGATAGACAGTAATCCAGTAAAATCTAAAAGAGACTAGGCATGAATTATAGACTCGATCTGTAGTCTGTCTGTCTTTTTAAAATTGTACTTTTTCAAGATGGTGCCAACATTAGCCTCTATTCATTCAACTAAATCTAATTTTGTCCTGAATTGGCAGCATGGAATTCTTTTACTCCATGTCCTTCCTTAAGAATGTGTCCCCGAGGCAGCCTCTGGCATGAACTTGGTTGCCTGCTCTTTGATCACCTCCCCCTGGCCTGGTGCGGTAGCCTTACCAGGCCACAGAGAAAGAGGATCCAGACAGACCTGATGAGACCTGATAGACCAGGGTCAGATAGTAGGGGAGGAGGACCAGTGGAATAGGAGAGGGACATAGCGGGCTGGAAGGAGGAGGGAGGCTTGGACTGGGAGGAGATAAAGAGGGGGCCACAGCCGGGATACAAAGTGAATAAATTGTAATAAATAATAATAAAAATGTGGAAAAACAAAAGAATATGTCCTTGAGACTTCTGTGACACAGATTTTACCAATGGTGTGAGAATAAAACCAAAACAAAAATAAAAACAAAACAAAAACACTCACACACATATATAAACAAAACAAAACAAAACCCCACTATTCAGAGTAGATTTCTTAGTGATATTTCATCTATCTCTTACCCTGGATGCTGCAATTCTCAGATTTGAACAAGCCAGACTTAAAATATTTTTCTTGTATTGAAAATAGATTTTTAAGAATTTAATATATTCTCCTCCCACAATTTCTTTTAGTCCCTTTCCACCTCCCCTCTCACCCAGATCCAAAACTTTTCTCTCTCTTTGGTTTCTTTAAATTTATTATTATTATTTTATTTATTTATTTTTATATAAATTTTATTTTTTAAATTAATTACAGTTTATTTACTTTGTATCCCAGCTCTAGCCCCTTCCCTCATTCCCTCCCAATCCCACCCTCCTTCCCTCACCTCCTCCCTGTCCCTCTCTAAGTCCACTGATAGGGGAGGTCCTCCTCCCCTTCCAGCTGACCCTAGCTTATCAGGTATCTTTAGGGCTGGCTGCAATGTCCTCCTCTGTGGCCTAGCTAGGTTCCTCCTCCCATGGCGGGTGGGGAGGTCAAAGAGCCAGCCACTGAGTTCATGTCAGAGACAGTCCCTGTTCCCCCTACAAGGGAATCCACTTGGATACTGAGCTGTCATAGGCTACATCTGAGCAGGGGTTCTAGGTTATATCCATGCATGGTCTTTGGTTGGAGAATCAGTCTAAGAAAAGACCTCTGTTCTTAGACAATTAGGAATAGTGCTCCCTCACGATCCAGCTATACCATTCCTAGGCATATATCCAAAAGATGCTCAAGTACACAACAAAGACATTTGTTCAACCATGTTTGTAGCAGCTTTATTCACAATAGCCAGAACCTGGAAACAACACAAATGTCCCTCAACAGAGGAATGGATACAGAAATTGTGGTACATTTACACAATGGAATACTACTCAGCAATTAAAAACAAGGAAATTATGAAATTTACAAGCAAATGGTAGGAACTAGAAAAGACATCCTGAGTGAGGTATCCCAGGAGCAGAAAGACATACATGGTATATACTCATTTATAAGTAGATACTAGACCTATAAGATAGGATAAACATACTAAAATCTGTACACTTAAAGAAGCTAAACAAGAAGGAGAATCCTGAGATAAGATATCAATCCTCTCTCTTTTGTTACAAGGCAAACAGCCATCTAAGGAATAACAAAATAAAATAGGATAAATAAAGAATAAACAAAACAGAATATGACAAAACAACCAAAGAAGAAAAAGAAGCAAAGAAAAGGCAGAAAAAACATACATAGAGACACACACATTTGCACACAGAGGATGTCATAAAAAACCCCAGACTGGAAACCATAATACACATGTAAAGAAACTGTAAGGTTAAAAAATGCATCCACTTAATATTGTAAGACCTAGAGCCTTCAACGATGCCACCATTGAGTTCATTTTGTGTCAGCCATCCACATCTGGGCATGGGGCCTACCCTTAAGATTGGTTTGTTTTCCCAGTGAGACTTCCTTTTCGAAATCTAATTTTTCATTTGTAAGTGCTTATCAATTGCAGATTGCTTCTGGGTTAGGGATGGGGGCACATGTCCACCCTCCCTTTCAGCTCTAGAACCCCACCTGGTACAGCCCGTAGGCATGCTGCCCCAATCTCCGTGAGTTCCTATATACAAGCTAACACTCTTGACTACTGTGTGTCTGGAATGTAAAACTGCCATTCCCTTTATCAAGAGAAGCAAATGTTTGAAATCGTTGAATGACTGTTAATCTTTGAAATTTTTTAGTAGATATTTAGTTTAAAATGTTTATTAACTAGATAACTCTTGAGAACTGTGCTGAGCACTGTTAGAAGTGCTAAGCACACCCTTGAAGATAAACAGCTTTTTGTTCAAACACTTGATAACAGCGTGGATGAGTATGGGGTTTAGGGAAAAGAAATAAATTTGGCAATCAGTGACATATTGATGGCATTTAAAATATGACACTGGGTGAGATCATAGAAGAAGCTAGAGACAGAGAAGGGAAGCAGGCTGAGAACTAAGCTCTGGATTTTTTTTTCTAGTGTTTTGGGACAGGGACAGGGACAGGGACAGGGAAAGAAGTTAGTTAAGTAGACTGAGTTTAGATACCACTCAGCCTTTGCATGCACCTAAAGTCAAGGAAAGCATACAGTAAGGTAAACTTCCTGATGACTTCAAAACAGTGAGGATGGAATACGAACACACTGTTGAGAATGGCAACATTTGGGACCTTCTTTTAGAGTGGTGCTTACAGCAGAAATACAGCTCAGTGGCTACAAGAGAAAGTGGAAAGAGATGGATGGATTGACAAGTGTAGATGGCCTTATGGAAGATACCTGGAGGATACAGAAGAGAACACAGGTGTAGGTAAAGGCATGTTGGGTGTGGTAGAGCATTCTTATTATCTTAGCATCTGGGAGGTCTGGGCAAGAGGATCAGGCAATTGAGCCAGGTCTGCAGTAGGTAAGGAGATGGGGAATCGATACTTAAATGGTAGCAGGTGATACTTGTTATGACAAAGTTCTTGGATGATGAAAAGGGATTGAACACATGCAAAAATGTAGAGCTGGGGAAATAGGACATGAGGGTGCTGTTGATAGAGATGGTAAAATACATTTCAGGCTCTTCATTAGCTTATCGTTCTAGTTTGGGAAAGCAATGAATAAATGTTTTCACATACTGCATACATTCTGTGAAGTTAGTCAACAGGATGATGTGATCAAGTCTGAAGGGTAAGGAACAGCTTTTGGTAGGATTGTCTGGGACAATTTTCCATGAAGGTTGCATTTGTGATGAAGTCAGAAGGAGGAAGACACTGGATGTAGAGTTTTCCAAGCAAAGGGAGTCAGATGTGGGCTTCCCTAGGCCTGGGCTATGCTAGAGTAAAAGCAAGGTTAATTCTGAGAGCTGAGTGGGAATAGAAATGGGGGGGACTGGAGAGGGAAGGAGGCTTGTGAGGTTGTTGATCATCAGTCATGTCAGCCTTGCTGGGCCATGATAAATGGCTGGATTCTACTTGAAGTGCAATTTAGGAATTTAGGAACAATAAAAACATAATTCTTATGTTACAAAAAGGCTGTTATGTCTATGGTGTGGAGAAAAGGTAAGGGTGGGAAGAATAAAAGTAGAGAAAAGCAGAAAAAGTAGAGAAAAAAAATCCAGTTCCCTTTCATTTTCTAATGATCATCTACACTGCATGGAATGCTGTCCCTTCCTCCACCTTTGTTTTTGTGTGTGTGTTTAATTTTTTTAATTTTTTTATTACAATTTATTCACTTTGTATCCCGGCTGTAGCCCCCTCCTTCCTCCCCTCTAAATCCTGCCCTCCCTCCCTCTTCTCTTCCCATGTTCCTCCCCTAGTCCACTGATAGGGGAGGTCTTCCTTCCCTTCCATCTGACCCTAGCCTATCAGGTCTCATCAGGACTGTCTGCCTTGTCCTCCTCTGTGGCCTGGTAAGGCTGCTCCTCCCACCCCCCACCCAGGGGGAGGTGATCAAAGAGCCAGCCACTGAGTTCATGTCAGAGACAGCCCCTGTTCCCCTTACTAGGGAACCTACTTGGATACTGAGCTGCCATGGGCTACATTTGTGCAGGGGTTCTGGGTTATCATCATGTATGGTCTTTGGTTGGAGTATCAGTCTCAGACCCCTGGGCCCACAAGGAGAACAACAGAATTAAAAAATCTGGGCCATTCCTCCATCTTTAAGCCACCCACTGCAAGGGATTCCTCGGGTTCCCACCTCACTGTTGTCCTCACAGGGAAGTATTCCCTGCTTTTAAAGACCTGCACAATTTCATTGAGTCACCTTGGGAAATCAAGGATATTCTTCCCACTTTGAGAGCCTTGATTCTAATAGCACATGTAAAGTGGCACTGGCTTTTGACAGTAACACATTAATAGAGTTGAAGGATAAAGGTATATCTCACTATCTCTCTCTCTCTCTATATATATATATACACACATACAGACAGACACAGACAGACAAACACAGTCAGACACACAGACACATACACTCACACATATACATACGTATATGCTTAAAAAGCAAAGTGTGGAAGTGTGGCCTGGAGAGATGGCTCAGCACCTAAGAGCACCTGCTGCTTTTGCAGAGGACCTGAGGGTTTTTGTTTGTTTGTTTTGTTTTTCCTAGAACCTACATGGCTCACAATATTCCATAACACCAGTCTAGGGGACCTTTGTCTTCAGGAACATTTACAGTCACTTGGTGCAGATAAACTCATGTAGGCACATACACAATCACATAAGTAAAATTCGTACAAATTTAAACAAAGGAACAAAGTATGTCACCGTGACAAATGAGTGTTGAGCATCACAGCATTTAGATTCGGTTATAACACTATGTGACAGCTTATGACAGAGGACCCAGCTTTTTGGTGACTTATTTACCAGGAAGGTCTTGGCTGTACCTCTGTGGGTCACATGCCCATCTTTGAACCCATCATGGCATCCAGGAGAAAAGGCTACTCAAATTGTCCCAGTCACTTGCCAACATTTGTGGGGGAAAGGTCAGGGAAATATAATCAGCCAGCTCCGCTGCAAGAACATGGCACTCACCTCTCTCCCAAATAGAGATGCCTGCCCATGCTGGTGGGTTGAAGACTATTCTCTCTGTTAGCAGAAGGCACTGTTTGACTTACTTGCTTATTTTTGGTAAGTGTCTTTACTCCACTACCCTGTCTCTGGGGCCCGAGTCATCCTTAGGAGAGGCATCACCTTTATTTCAGGTCACGGTAAGACCATTTGCTACATTCTTCTGCTGGAGGCAAATAGAAGTGACCTAAAAGTAGTGTAAATGTATTTCCCAAGTGTCTAACGCGTATTATCAGCCATGACCTTGGCTTGGGAGAAATTAATACGTTATCACTCAGCCTTTCATTATTTTCCTACATGGAAAACAGAACCATCTGAGGAAAAGATTGGAGCTAATTCCAAAGCATCACTCTTTGAAGATACCTATTGTTTCTTCACATTTTCAGATTTTCTTACAGGCAGATATTTGGACAAGATGCTAAATTCTGTTTGAGTACCAACTTCTGGGTGCTCCTCATACACACTGAAGGTCTATTTGCTATTTGCTTCTAATTAGGGTCTGGACTGAGCCAGAGTTCATAGGAGATGTGAGTTCGGTTTTCTGTTCAGCTTCACCAAAACACTTGCTATACTTGTTCCCTGAGACTGACCCTGGTCCCCACATATTGCTTAAAGGGCCATGAAGAGTAATGGCTGAAGCCCTCTCCAAGTAAGAACAACACTTTAGACCAGCTGTATCAAGCCAGTGTCACAAGATACACCCAACGAGAAAGAAACACTTCAGTGTTCATAGGAAAGGTGGCTCACTTGTCTGATTCTTCCACAGAAAAGCGTTTCTTCCAGAAGTATGACCTTGACCTGTTTTAGAACTTTCCTTCCTTTGCAGTGGGTGGCACTGTGGTTTAAAGGAAGTCTTGAACTTTTGCAGTATGAAATGGGTAGACTGTATCCTCAGTTTCCGTTTTTTTCCAATGGGTTTACTAACATGAGTCACTGTGAATATGGGCGCATTTCTTTCCTTGAGAGACACTAAGATATTAGAAAAGTCAAATTCGTACCTTGATGAGGCTACTTTTCAAATCCAAATGACTGCTCTTTCTGTCTACCGTGTAGTGATGATTCATGCAGTTAAGCCCTCAGGGCGTTTTATAAATATCTCAGATGGGGCACTGGAAACCACTGAAATGGATCAGAACATTAGTTCAATTTAGTTTCTCCTAAAGCCACAGAAAATTACTCTTCTTGTTCAGTTGTTCGTCTCAAATTAGCTCAGCTCTTCTCTCCAGGATGAGGTGGTTTGTTTTATTACAGCGGCCCGCTAAGACCTGGGGTTAATTTTCTGTGACAAAAATACCAGGCACAGTGACTTAGAAGCAGGAAAGGTTTTTTTCGGCTCATGGTTTCAGATGATTTATTGGGGAGTCCCTTGACTCTTTTCCTTTGGGCCTGTGGTGGCTCAGTGCATCATGGGAAGAGCATGTTGTAGAAGGGACCTAAAAATCTCACGGTAACCTCAAGAACATGTCACCAGTGACCTGACTTCCTCCGGTTAGCATTAAGAGTCCCATTTTTCAAAAATCCCACTCTTTCCCAATAGAGCAACGGCTAGGTACCAAGCCATTAATGCATTGTCCTTTCAGGGACACAGTTCAGATCCAAATCAAAGCAGACCGGCTACACGACTTTAGAGTAAAACTGAGTCACATACTTAATTTGTGAAAATTAATCATTTGATCTCCTGTCTGTTCTTAAGGAGCCCAATGTCCCCACTTTGAAGCCCATGACTGCCCCTATATCGCCTGATGCTGTTGAAGGACTGTAGGGCATTAGACCACAGAGGTCTGTCCTGCTTCAGACCTCATCTGGGTGATGTGGGTGGGTGGAGAGAGTTGCTGTGAACCAGCCACACGGTGCCACACAATGTGTCTGTGGCTCTTTTCTACCCCTTGCGAAAAGTGAACCCTCAGTTGTAGAACTGCCCTCGTTCCTTGCTGGTCAGTAGGTAGGTGACCAGAACCATTTTTTTTTTTTTTTTTTTTTTTTTTTTTAGTTTGTTCTCATTGTCCCTGGAATCAAGATTGTAGTGTGGTGACTTATTTTAGGAATGCACTTGGAAGAACCACATGTACACACTTTGTCCCCAAGAAGTTGTGGATCTTTGTGTTAGAGAGGTTGAATAAGATAGCACTGTGCATGTAAGACATTTTCAGGGAGATGCATTCCCAGAATACCAGTTGGCTTTGTTCTTATAGCTCTCCCTACCAACTCTGAAATTGCTTGATTCTGTGAATCCAAATAAATTGTAAAAACTATTGTTGATATCCTCAATGCACACAAGAAGCTGTGCCATTTAGAAGTATGTTTTTAAACATAACTCCATATTTTATGTTTCACTAGATATTTTCTTTGCCCATGTATTTTCTTGTGTGTAATTTACACACATATACAATTTGTATGTGATACACACATTGTACTTAAAATTAGAGATACAGATTGACAGTGGTATTTTGCTGATAGATATTCCATAATTCATTTAATTGATCTCTTTTTGTCAACTAGTCAAACTGTTAGCATTGCAAGTGCCAAATTTCAAAGATTACCAAATGGCCCCCTAACATTATATGTTAATGTACATTCCCACAGTCAGCTCATTATTGTTTTCCTTGTATGGAACAAAGGGTTCTCTATGTGGGCAACTCTAACACCTTCATATTTTGTTAACAATCAGTTGGCTATTAAAATGTGTTTCATTGTAAAATCCAAATTTTGTTCCTTTTCAATTGAGACATTCAGGAAAAAGTTCTTGTGTATTAACTTTCAAGGCATACAATGTAGCAGGATTTTGGAAGTTATATTAGAGACCAAATAGTTCTTCCTTTTCACAAGGAACACCTTTAATCTTCAGTCAAACTTTTCTCATCTACTGTCTTCACCTGTGCTCATTTTGACTACATGCTTATAATTTCTTTCTAGACACTTTCTTGACAAAGATCAAGAGCCTCTGCCCATATTGCTTGCTGTGAAAAAACTCAGTCAAAGAGTTTTGAAAATACAAATTGTCAATAGAATTCTACTGACAGATATGCCATAGTTCACTTAATCGGCTTCCTTTTAAATAATTAAACTAAATAAATAATTAGTTAAATGCAACAATTAAATTAAACAAATTTTGTTATAAAGTGCTAAATTTCAAAAATCTCCAAATAGCTCTCGCAAACGGCATGCTGATGCATAGTGCCAGCCACAGCCTCCATTGTGAATCACTCTGAACACGGGACAGGAACGGCTAGGGTTGTGCGGAGCTGGGGCTGTCTGCCAGCTCTGCAGCCTTTCTGCGCCTTAGGTGTGTGCGTATGTCCAGCGCTTGCTCGGCCAGCTTTCAGTGACATCCATAGAAAGGAAAGACACACTCTCATTACTAGTCTTTGCCAATTTGTAAGGCATCACGCCAAGGTTCTGCTTTGTGATCAGAATCCCCATGTTGCTTCTAGTCTTTGTCCTGTGCGTCGACGCTTAGTACTATCAATTTGCCATGGGGTGGCCCATGACTGATCAAAGAATGCTCTTCAGTGGTTTTCTCAAAAATGCTCACTTAGCCCTTTCTCCCTGAGTGCTCAAAGGCTAAGGGAAGATCTTTTGCCTATATACACAAGTAAATCTGATCAGTTTAAAACCCTCGTGTCACATTTTCTTTCTGTAAGGATGCTGCCGCTGGTGAATTAACCATCCACTGGGCTTGCATGGCGCTATGCAGTGGTGTGGGTTTGATGATTCTACTCATGCCTCATGCGTTTAAAGGTTTCATCTAGATCGTTGGTTCTCAACCTGTGGGTCAAGACCCCCTTCAGGAGTCTAACAACCCTTTCACGTGCTGCATACTGGATATCCTATACATCAGATATTTATATTATGATTCATAACAGTAGCAAAATTATAGTTTTGAAGTAGCAATGAAAACAATTTTATGGTTGGGGGGGGGTCACCACACTATGAGGAGTTATATTAAAACGTCACAGCGTTAGGGAAGGTTGAGCACCACTTACCTAGATTCTGGAAGGGGCCTGTTTTCGTTTTAGCTTTGTATGTTTAAATTGCCAGAGTAAAAATATAAATATAACACACACATACACACACACACACATTCAGTGTTGATCATGCTTTCCAAAAACACAGTAAGTCCTCTCTATTAGTATGTTAATTTCTTCTTCCTGAAGGTCCCTAACATTTTCTTGAATTGTACTTTATTAAGAAAATTTATTAATATTTGGGTTGGAGTAAAAAATAATTCATTATGACATTTCGTATGTCACTGTGCTGTGCTCCTATTTTCTGGCATTACTTTTATTGACTCCTCCCCCCTTTGCTGTTCCCATTACCCTCAACATAGTTTCCGTTTTGTGTGTGCATCATCATATATATGTACACATATATATGTATATATATATGAATGTCAGAAAACATTCTATGTGAAAAAATATTTATTTTTCTTCCTTCTCCATATCCTCCAGCATGCTCTCTCCCTTTAGAACCATTTGTTCTCTAACATGGACCCCCTAAGCTTCGATGTCACATATACACACATGCATATGTACATTTAGATCAAGATTCTAAATATGAAAGAAAACACATTTTTTTCTTTGAGTTTGGCTTATTTTAGATAGCATGATTTCAAGTGTTCTTGCAAATGACAAAGTTTTCTTCTCTTTATGGCTCAACTTAGGTTGGTCCCATGACTGAGCTGCTGTGAATACTGCTATAGCAAAAATGATTTGCAAGTGTCATGTGATATATTGGCTTGGAGTCCTGCAGGTAAACACCTGGGAGTGGTATAGTTGGGGCACAGGAATAATTTATTTTTACTTTTTGAGAAACCACCATACTGACTTCCGTAGTGGCATTCAACCCATCAGCAACAGGTTGAGTAAGACTGGAGAGAATGGGCTCTCTTGTTTCTTTCCTGATTTTAGAGGAAATGCCTAGTTTCCCCCACTTAGCAAAATGGTGGCTATAGGTTTGCCATATATTCTCTTTATGATGCTGAAGTATGATCCTTCTAGGTCTTTGTTTCCTCAAGTCTTTTATCATGAAGAGATACAAATTTTATCCAGGACTTTTTTGGCATGTGATTTCTGCTCTGAGTCTAGTTGTGTCTGTATGTCTGCATTACATTTATTGATTCATTTATGTGGATCCTGTCTTTGCATGACTTGAATGAATCCAATGAAACTGAAGAGAAATCATGTATATCATCACTTTAAAGGTGCCCTTACATTAGTATTGCAAGGATTTTATTGAGAAGTTTTACATGTTTGTTCACTGGGCTCATTGGTATATAAGTCTCTTTCTTTTGTGTGTGTGTGTGTGTGTGTGTGTTTATGCGTGTTCTTGGTAACAGGATAAACCTAGTACCATGGTTTGAGTTTTGTAATGCCCTCCTCCCCTTTCTATTTTATGAAATGAAGGTCTGGGAGAATTTAGCAGTGAATCCATCCAGTCCTAGGAGTCTCTTTGCTGGGAGGCTCTTGTTACTGTTTAATTGCCATTCCTCTTTTATTCACATATCTAATAAGTTGTTTCTATCCTCTTGATTTAATTTTGGTAAGTCACATGTATCTTGGACTTTATTATTTCTGCTAGTTTTCTCATTGTTTTAGAACATACACTTCCCAGAGTATTTTCTAATGATCTTTTGTGTGTGTGTTTAATTTTAACATTTTTATTTTATATTAATCACAGGTTATATACTTTCTATCCCATCTGTAGCCCCCTCCCCCATTTCCTCCCTATCCCACCCTTCCCTCCCTCATCTCCTCCCTGCCCCTTTCCAGGTCCTTGCAGAGCACCTGTCCTCTCCAGGTCATACTAACTCCCCCTTCTTTCATATGATTCCCTGCACTCTGCCAAAGGGTTGGTTATGTTTCTTAATATTTGTTTTGATACCCTGCTAGGTATAGTCTTTCCGAGGCCCTCTGTGGTAGGCTCTTGTCCTGTTACTTGTTTTCTCCTACATCCAATGTCCATCCAATTTGATTTTCTAAGTGAGGATTAATCCTCTTACCCCAGGTCCTCTTTCTTGTTTATCATTTTTAGGTGTATAGATTTCAGTAGGTTTATCCTATCTTATAGGTCTATATACCATGTGTGTCTTTCTAGTTTTGGGATACCTCACTCAGGATGATCGTTTCCAGGTCCCACCATTTGCCTGCGAATTTCATGATTTGCTCCTTTTTAATTGCTGAGTAGTATTCCGTTGTGTAAAAGTACCACAATTTCTGTATCCATTCCTCAACTGAGGGGCATCTGGGTTCTTCCCAGGTTCTGGCTATTACGAATAAAGTAGCGACGAACATAGTTGAGCAAATGTCCTTGTTGTGTGCTTAATGATCTTTTAAATTTCATTGGCATCAGTAGAAACATCTCTCTCTTTTATCTCCAATATTATTAATTTGTGTTTTCTCTCTACCTTTTGGTCAGGTCAGCCAATGGTTTGCTGATTTTAAAAGGTTTTCATGAATTCTTTGAGAATGTCACACATTCATTTTTATCATATACACCCCATCTTCATTCTTCAGCTCTTCCTCCTTTGCAGCCTCCACTTCACGCCATCTTCTGTCAGAGGACACCATCTTGCTGCAAACAGTTGGTGTAGATACTATATTGTAAATATGCATTATAGGGGATGGTCAGTCCTCTGCATTTTGGTCACTTGTGACTTACGTTATGGTTTCTTTCTACTGCATGAAGACACTTCCTTGAGAGGCAATAGCTACACTTTTCTGTGGATATAAGGAGAATTATTTAGAGTGGAGTTAGCCGTGATACTAGTTAAGGAAACTGGCAGTAGTGACTTCTCCTCTCGGTTCCGTGGCCTCACCAGCCATAGGGAGTTGGTTAAGCTTACAGTACCAGATATAAATTCCCTCAGCGAGCAGGCCATAAGTCCCATTAAGTGCTATTGGATACCTGCGGGGTACCAGCGCAACTATGTCATCCTTCAGAATATCTTGCTGCTTTGGTCATTGTTGTGTTCACAGGCTTTACAGCTGCATAGGACTTCTCACTGCACGAATATACACAGATCCTTGCGAAGCTATGCGGGCTACTCCTCAGGGAGAAAGCTTCAAAGTCAGATTGTATCCAGATTGATTCTCCCAAGTCCTGTGTCTGAGGTGTGTAATGTAGTGTCTTCAGCACTAGGGTCTTACCTGCAACCAGCAATAACCTATATTATTTTGGGGTCCTCTTAGACTCCGCTAATCAACAGCTTGAAAGGAGGTTCTCTTTCAAAAACTGGTTTGTTTGTTTGTTAAATAGTTTACGGTATTTGGGGGAGCCTTATCACACACAGCACTGTAACTTCAATGGAACTTTGTGTATATGCATAGATGTACTTATAGGAAATTTTCAGTTAACATAAAGTATTCCTTATGACTGTTTCTAACGTCCTTAATGTTATTTGTTCCTCTTCCTCCTCTCTATTTTTCACCTCCTCTCTTATCCCCAGGTTTGTTATCTTTTCAAAGTGCCAACTTTTCCTGATCCTTTGTTCTTTCAGTCATTGTTTCATTATTTTTATTGTGATGTTTATTATTTATTTAAACCTACTCGCCTTGGGTTTGGCTTGTTCTTGTTTTTCTAAGGCTTGAGTCACATCGTTGTTTATTAGAAGTCTTTCGATATATTTTGAAATTAAAATCAATGATGTGTTCATCACATTAAAACTGTGTCCCTGCTGAGCCATTGAAAAATACTATTATTTTGATACTTAGAGAAATTTTGTTTTCTTATCAGTTTATAATGAAGTATCCTTTCCGTATACTTCACATATCAGTCATGAGTCTGTCTTCAAAGTCTTTCCCAGAGCTGAAAGTATCACAGTAGTTAAAATGGTTCAGTCTCCTCTCTCCCAGGAATTGCCTCTGAGTGTGACCACTCTCCTTCTGTACTAGCTCAAACATGGATGGGATGAAAAGCCGAACTGGGAGTTGAACAGAGACATGGCTGGATCTCAGAAACAGAACCAGGGGCTCTAGCACTGTAAAGAGTTGTCTTTCCCAGCTACTAATTAATCAACTGACCTTTAAATGATGAGTAGAAGTTATGAATTTTAATAACTGATGGATAATGTTTTGATGCATGTATACACTTTAGGATGGCTAAGTCAGTTTAACCCAAGACTCTTTAATTTTTTCTCCTGGTTTTTTTTTTTTTTATTCTTGGAGAATTTCATACAATATATTTTGATCATATTCGGCCTCACCCATCTCCTCCCAGATCCATGCCCTTATCTACTGCAGAAAGAAACTTCTCTGATGAGAGCTGACAGATAACACTAATCTATGGGTATAATGACAAGTCATTAGGAGTTGGTCTATCATTATGTCCCTCAGCAGAGTCACAGTCATAGGTTCTTCCACGGGGCCTATTACCTGTCTAGCTTTAGGTTCTTGGTTCAAATGTCCATACCAGGTATGGCTTTCAACTTGTGCAGCAGGACTTAAATCCAACCAGAAAGTGGTTACTGCAATGTTTGTGCCACTATTGAACCAATACGCATGTCTTGTCAGGAAACCTGCTATTGTGGTTTTCGGGGTTCACTGCTGGGTAGGACTGGTGCTTATTTTTCTCCTCTGGTAGGGTGCAGAGCACCTTCTAGCACAATGAAGAAAAAAAAAAGCAGGGGGATGGGTCTTGCAAGGGCAGTGCTGGCTTGATTTCTCCGTGTTATATGATTCAGGTATGTCATGCCTTTAGCATTAGGGTCTTCCCATCGTGCCCTAGAAGGTAACCTGAGAACGGTGGCAATCGCCTGAATTGTTGGAGGGGGTCCTATGGGAATTGACAAGACAACAACTTTAAAAAGGAAACCCATCCCTATCGCTGGGCTTTCTATGTATGAGCCTGTGGTGCCCGGTCCAATCATTGCCGTCCCGTTGTATGCTAACCCTTTAAACATTTTATGCTTTTACAGTAGTATATTTCCACTAAATTGAGTGTTTCTCTTATTTTTAAATATTTTTTAAGATTTACTTTGCTCTATGCAGGCAAGTATCTTCCTTACATGGACGTATAAGCACTATGTGCACACCTGCTGCCTTTGGGGTTGAGAGGATGACATCAGATTCCCTGGGCTAGAGTTACAGATGGTTGTGAGCCACTGTGTGTGTTCTGGGAAATGAACTCAGATCTTCTGCAAGAGCAACTTGTGTTTTAGTCACTGACCCGTTTCTCGAGACCCACCTTACTTTTTTACTCTGAACTGCTTTTGCTGTAACAAAGTTGTTGTTGATTATTAAAATTTATTATTGCTTTATCTTTTAGTTAAACAGTGGTTATTTCTAAACCAGCTGAATACCCAAATCACCACACAGAGACTAGGATTTATGTAATTAACCTAGAGCACAATGCTGGGTAATAGTTACTCCATCCTAAACCTCCAAGCCCACATTGTTTGCTCCCATTCAGATTTCCCGCATTATACTTGCTTTCAGTCATATCTTAGTTCTGGTTCATCTCTCCTTGTGGTTCCAAGTCCTGTCCTACCGATATCTCCTCCCACTCACTTCCTTCTCCTCTCCTCTGGACCAGGATGTCCCTCCTTCTCCTCTCAATTGCTCAGCATTGGCTGGTTGTTTTATTGAAAGTACAGAGAACAAATGGTAGCATGTTTACACAAACTTGAGACAGGTGATACTTAGAGTAAACATCACAATGCAATGTCCAGTTTAAAAGCAGATAGTGGGGGAGAGAAATCAGCATTTGAATGAACAACAGTAAATTGTATACACTCCATAAGAACATTATACCAACACTAAATATTCTGATTATGCTTTTGTTTTCATTAGTTTATAATTCTGAATTTCCTGCCCAATTATTTGACACACTGATCATTTTATAGTGAATTGCTAAAACTTCGCATATTTGTATAGTTTTATTCCTGTCTGATTTTGACATGACAGAAGAAATTATTGTCATTCTTTTGTATTTGTTAAAGCTTTGTTTATGGATATAATTTAATCTGCTTTAGAGAAAATTCCATGGACCTCTAGGAAGAGTGTATAGTAGGCATCTGTCAAATCTGTTTGATCTATGGCACAGTTAATTACAAAACTAAAGTTATTATAAACACACACCACACACACACAGATACACACACACACAGAGTTTGTCTGAATGGTTCTTTTCTTCCACCACATGTATCCTAGGGATTGAATTTTGTTGTCAGGCTTGGTAGAAAGTAACTTTACCTGTGGACCCATCTTGCAAGCCCAAAGCATTTTTGTTGTTGTTGTTGTTCTTGTTAATTTTTGGATAACCCATCACTAAATGCTAGAGGAGAAAGGAATGCTCATTATTATTTTATCTAAATGTATCTGTCCATTATGTCTAAGAATATTTATGAAATTGGTTAGGCCATATATTCATATATATTCAAATATATTCATTGATTCTTTTTGAGACAGGTATATGACCCATAGCTTCTATTTGGAAAAGACTGTTTACCTTCAGAATTAATGACAAATACTTGTTTATTCCTGTAATATTGTTGGTTGTTCCCCTACTGCTGCTTCCTTTTTCTTTCCCACACTTACATTTTCAACTTGCTGATTTACTGAGCTGCACATGATTGGTTCTTTCTCAGTTCTCCTTTGTTCATCGGTCCCTCTCCCTCTTTGCTGGGATTAGGACTTTCCTTCTCTACAGCGTGTGGATTGACTTTAACACACAGTCTTGAGTTTACTTGGCATGAGTTGATTTAGTTTGTGCCTGTCTTGAAATGTCTCTGACAATTCAAACAAACAAACGGCTGCTGTGTATAACAAACTTGTTTGGCAATTGTTTCGTTGCACAGCTTAAAATGTATCATTTTATGCTTTTCTGAATGTTAGGAAAGTCTGATATTATTTTGACATGTTTACTCTAGTAAGTTGATTTATGTATGTTAGAGATAGGGTCTCAGGTACCTCAGGTTGGCCTAGAACTCACTGTTTAGCAAAGAATGACCTTGAACTCCCTAGCCTTCTCCCTCTACCTACCTAGTGTTGGCATTACAGGTGTGTGTAGCGCCATGGCTGGGTGTTAGTGTCTTAATAGTATAGCTTCTACTGTTTTTGTTTTGTTGTGATTTTGGTGTGTTGACTATAATATGACATAAAGAGAATCCTCTCTAGTCATGTTCTACGTTGGGGTTCTTGTGCTTGATAAGCATTTCATTCCATAAATTTGGGGAAGGTTTTGTTCTGATTTCAGTGAATTGATTTCCCTGTCATTTGTTTTTATTGTAACTCCTCCTGTACCCTTCTGTCTCTTGGATTCTTAGGTGGTCATGCACACTTGCCAATTTTTTCCTTACTAATGTGTAAATGTTTTCAACCTTGTCTTCTGTCCTTGACACTGTCCCTCCTGCTTGCTCTAGTCTGTTGGGAATACTTTCCCCTCTGACTTTGTACTTCATTAGTTTTTCATTTTCAACAAATGTTTTCTTCGGATCTCAATTTCTTGCTAAACTTGCTGGCTTTTCCTGCTGTTTCTGACTTTTATATTTGCAAACTGCACTGAGCTCCTTATTTTAGTCTTCTGCTTACTTCTTTCTTGGAATCATTATTTTTTAGCATTACACTTTGAATTCTTTGTCGAACATTTCAACCAAATCTTTAGATTTGGCAATTGAAGAGTTCTGATACGTTTTTTCTGGTTTTTCAAGACAGGGTTTCTTGTGTAGCCTTGACTGCTCTAGAACTCACTTTGTAGACCAGGCTGTCCTTGAACTAGAAACTTGCCTTCTTCTGCCTCCCAACCAGAACTAGGAGTTCTGTGTTTTTGTTTGTTTTGTTTTGCTTTTAATTCTTACTTCATATATTATATCCCAATCATAGTTTCCCCATTCCTCTCCTGCTAATTCCCCATCCCCATCCACTCCTCCTCATTTCCACTCATAAAAGGACATGTCCACCAGGTATATCAACCAAACATGGCATATCAAATTGCAATGAGTCCAGGTACCTCCCCTTGTGTTAAGGCTGGACGAGGCAACCGAGTAGAAGGAAAAGCATCCCTAAAGCAGACAAAAGAATCAGGGACAGCCCTCACTTCTAGGGTTCTGCTAGCTTAGAAGCATTACATTGTTTCTTTTTAATTATTTTTTTGCATTCTTGTGTGGTGATTGAAGCATCTGTTAGTTTGGATATTACATTTGGTTCTGTTGGGGACTCATCTTAGTGAACAGCCTCTTTTTTTTTCTTATTAAATTTTTAGGTCAGCATACAAAGTAATGGATTCCATAATGGCCCTTATCCATGTGTCATGCTATGTCCTCATTTGTCTTCCTCCCCATATCTCCTTGCCTTTCCTATTTGCTCACTTCCCATGGTCATTTGCCCTTCTGCTTTCTTAACAGATGTACTCCACTGTCCTTTCTATTTCCCACTTTTTCCATTCGCACAGTCCCCTTTCTGTGTTTACGATTCTATACATACACATAAACATATATACAGACATGCATCATTTCACATCTAGGTAAAAGGAAACATGTTATTTATCTTTGAATATGGCTAATTTCATTTAACAGGTTGATTGCCAATTCTATCCACTTTTGGTGAATGTTATTCTTTCTGTTTTCTTCGTGGCTGCATAAAACTTTACTTTGCATTCATGTATGTTCTGCACCTTCTCCAGACATTCCCTTGCTTGTAGTCATCTGGGCTGGTTCCGTTTCTTGGCTAGCTGGGAATAGTGAGGCAAGAAGCACAAGTGTACAAGTGTCTCTGGGCGATGTTAACTGAGTCGGTCCTTCAGCTACATACCCAGGGATAGCAGAGTGAGCGGTCTATTCAAAACATCTCAGTCCCCCTTCTCCTCAGAGAGGAGGAAGAAAAATGCTGTAGTAACGACACAACTCAACCAAAAGGAATGAAAAAATACCACGAGAATTGATTGAAACCAAGTGGAGTCCTGCCAATGCCTACAGGCCAGCGAGTGGAAGAAAAAATAATCGTGAGTGGTGGGAAGCTAAAACATGTTTAGTTCTGTGTAGAGGTAGATGTTAGTAAGGTAGAGGAAGGTGGCAAGAAAATTGGAGAAAGCAAAAAAAAAAAAAAAAAAGCAGTTAGGGTAAATAAGGAAAGAGCAAAATGAGACTGGAAGAAGAGGGAGCCGAATATGAGGTGAGGTGAGATTGTCCCATGATGAAGAAAAATGTGCCAACAGAGGTGCAAGGATAGGAATAAAGACGTAAAGTGTCGTGGTTTTACAAATAGACAAACACTACTGTACGCAGAGTTTAAAAGGGGGAGGGGAGGAAGAGGAAAGCGAAGAGGAGAGAAAGGGCCTGGACACCTTCTGCATCCTGGAGTCGGTGAACTGGCTGTGTACCAGGTAGAAGCACTCAAACGCCAACTCAGAGACCTGTCTCCTGTGGCCTAGAGGCTTCCCTGCTGGGCACACTTAGCTTTGCAGTCTGCAGGCTTGTCCGATTCTCCGTAGCCTTGAGACTCTTCAGTGGTATACATACCGCTGAGGTTCTAGTAAGGACTGTCTCACACAGCACCAGGATGGGGGAAAAGTAAACAAAGCCCTGGAATCTGTGACGGTGGATTGATCTCAGCACCTTGAAGCTCACCCAGCCTTGAGTGCTCTGTCGGCTGGAACCCAGGATTCTCAGGTCTTGAACTTCAGGGAAGCTAGACTTGTTTTGACTTCAAGGTCAGTAGTACTTGGCTCCACAGTTATTTTCTTGTGATGAGGTGAATACCAACCCATTCACGTTATTATTCACCAAACGGGAAAAACCTCTTGCCTCCTCAGCTGTTTGACACGTGGGTGACAGGCCTGCCTGTCTCTTGCTCTGGGGAGTTGATGCTTGTCTCTGCGTTTCCTAACTTAAGATTCTCTCTCTCTTTTTGTTACCAAGTCTTTAGAGCAGCTCAGTCTTAAACAGCAGGTTCCCTATCGCTATTAACAATAACCAGAAAATGGAACGAGGCTTCTGACACGCGAGGGATGACAAAGTGGTCCAATCTCCACTGCTGCCCCACTGTCTGACCAAAGCTCTCAGCTCGACTGCCACTAGCCTGCAGTTTGGGCTACCCCTCTCCTTTTACCAGAGTCACCTGGATGACCTTTTGGATGAGGCTTATGTTTCCCTTCCCCTGCTGGTGAACGGTATGTCTGGGGCCACGTGCTATTTTCTCATCTTGGCTTATCACCCTGTTGTTTTTCCACACCTACCCTCCATTTGTGTGTGTGATTTTGCATGTCATGCCATTCTATCTCTTTGGAGTTGATCCTATTCTTAATTCTCTTAGCTCTTACCACTGTACATGGAGCAGCCATCGCCTCAGATGCCCACGCTTGAAACAATTTCGGTTGTCTTTCAATTATGACTCCAATTATGAGCAGTTCCTTTCTCCTCCTTAAGTTTTCTCAGCCTGCCTTGCTTGTCAGTCCCTGTGTTTTGGGGGTGTCTCCTCTCAGAGCTTTCTTAAGGTCCTCACGCCTGTAATTACTCTCTTCCAGATGCTCTTAGGTCTCCCTCTGAGGTACCTCTTCAATCCTAGATTTAGATCAAACTTACAGCTCTTGTTTACATAGGAGATTGCTTCATAAAGGCCTTGATGGTCTCATTGTAATGTTTGATCGAAAGTCTAATCTCCATGGAACTGGTTTGGAAAGGATAAATATTCTTGGTATTCTTAGCTTTTCTTTTTTTCCAATTTAATTAATTAATTAATTAAGTAATTAAGTTTACATCTCAGTCATAGGCCCCTCCCTCCTCTCCTCCCAGTCCCACCTTTCCTCTTCCACCCCCCCCCCCGCCCTTATTCCTCAGAATAGGGAAACTCAGACACCCCAGCTCATCTATTTTTGTGAAGACAGAGTTTGACTTCTTCCCTTGTGGCTTGGTAAGGGCAGTCCAAACAAAGGAAAGTGATCAAAAAAGCAGGCAACATAATCCATGCCAGAAATATCCCCTACTTCCCTAACTAGTGGGCTCACATGAAGCCTAAGATGCCCATAGGCTACTTAAAAATAGAGGACCTAAGTCCAGACCATGCATTGTCCTTGGTTGGTGCTTCAGACTCCATAGGCCCCTCTGGGCCCTGGTTGATAGGCTCTGGTGGTCTTCTTGTGGAGCTTTTGTCCCCTCTGGGTCCATTTATCCTTCCCCCTTCTTTGCCATAACTTTTCTTTTTTTGTTTTGTTTTTACTGTGTTTTCTTTCTTACTTACAGAATTTCTCCACAAGACCAGAGCATGGTCCTATCTAGGAGATGTGTGTCTCGTTTAAACACGTTCCTTATTCATCCATACTCATGTTTTCTTCCTGCCTTTCCCTCCTCCTCTCTCTTGTGTATCCCTGCCCCTCCCCTTCATCTCTGTCTCTCCCTCATCCCTCCACCATTTCTTCCTTCCTGTCTTTCTACCCACCTCTCCCGTCATCTCTTCCTGTATCTTCTCCTTTTCCCTGTCAGCCTCTCTTCCTGCTTTTCTCCCCATTTTCTTCTCTCCCCCTCCCTCCCACTTCTCCTTTCCTCTCCTTTCTCCCTTCCTTTCTTTCCCCTTCCTCCCCTCTCCCTGTGTCTCCTCTGCCTTTTTTCCATCCCTATTTCCTTTCTTTTCTCCTTTCCCCTATTTTCTCTTCCCTTCCTTCCCTTTTTTCCCTCTCCGTCTATCCTCTTGCCTCTCTTCTCTTCCTCTTTCCTCCTTCTTACTCCCCCTCTTCTTTTTCTTCATCTTTCCTCATCTTTTTTCTTCCTCCTCTTCATTCACTCTCTTTCACTCTTACCTGTGTCCCTGGCTTCAGTCTCCCTAGCCAGCAGACACTGATGCTAGAAGACAGTGAGCAATGCAAATACTGTCCTGTTGTCATTCAGCACCTCTTACTGACAGATGCCTTTCTGGGATAAGAAAGCTCATGCCTTTCTCAGTCCTACTTTATCCTGTTAGAAAAAAGGGGTTGCCAGCCTTCCTTTCTTCAGTTTGTAGCCTTGGGGAGAGAGGGATGCTGACTGCTTCATCTGAGATTGGCAGTGACAAGGATGCTCTCAGCCTTGTCCCTCACCATTATCTGACCTCCTCTAAATCTTGGAACTCTTTATTGTATATGGCAGGTCCTGTAGAGCAATGTTGAAAATGAAATTGCATTTCTTTCTAACTCATATCTTTTCTTTTTAATGGTACCACTGAAAGAAGAGAGAAGCATAATGTTCTTGCTTACAGGTTTTACATTAGAAGTGTTACTGCGTTGGAATGAATCATGTTCAAATTAGTCGCGTAGACTAGTTGTTCTTCCCTTAAGAGTTATACTTTGTATCAGGGCTTCCTGTCACTTATCTTAAGGTTTTGATATTGTAGTTTTAAAGCATATGAAAATAAGTGAGATCTGTGTTCAAACATCAAGAAGCAGGGGCTTTAAAAAATTTAAAGAAGACAATAAACAGTGAATGCCTCCGGAGACTGAGGGTGTAGCTTTCAATATTGCCTTGAGGGCAGACACCTTTCCATGACTAGGATCAATGTGTCATCTCTACAAGGGTCAGCACATGGTAGCCTGCAGACTACTACTTGCTATCTGTTTTCTCTGTGACATTTTATTAGAACCCAGCCATACATGGCCACTTACACATTACCCATGATTTCTTTCATGCCATAATGGCAAGATTGAGTCACTTGCAATTTCCTCCAAGATGAAACTTTCCAACTTGGAGGGAAGCTCCTTAAGACACAGGATGTTATAAAGGGAGGTGAAACATTTCATCCCACAGGGAAACTTTTTAAACTTCAGGAAGTCCCTGAAACTGACCAGATCCACTAGACATCCTTTCTCCCCAAGCATATATAAGCAAGACTTCTGAGTGATGCTGTCAAACCAACACATCTATTTGGAGAAAAGAAAGCAATTGAACAGCCTGGAAAGGACACTCTTCAAAATGTTGAGCTGCCTGCAGATTGTGCAGTGTGACACCAGATTGTCAGCTTTCATGAGCTGTAACCCTTGCAAGGGTGGGCTTTGGTCATAAAACTTTTGAGTCATTCCTGCTCTTGTAAGTAAGCCTTCACCCACATTCCTTCAAGTAACCACAGTAAAGCTCACTGTCACCAAATTAGACTTTGATGGCTTTTTTTCTCTTCTTTTCTTTTTCTTTTTTTGATCTACCATTGGTTCTCTATCTGGGGTGAATAGATGTTTGTTCATGTCTCTGCAGGAAAAGTGTCACTCAGTGTTGTGACAGCAATCATGTGTTATTAAGTGTTTTATAAAAAATAATTACTGAACCCTAATTTAGAATAATTGCTTATCACCTTGGAATTCTTTGTATTTCTTTCCATCAAGGTCACTCTAGAGTAAATCAGAAACCTTCTGCTCCTGGTATTTCCTCCCAGAAAGTAACATGTAGAATTAGCATACAAACAGATTTTCTTTTCTATTTCTTAGATATAGACCATTTTTTTAAGTAAGTGACTACTTTTTGGAGAATGCCAAGAAATTTGATTTTTTAGAGAATTAGTAGAAATGTGTAGGATCCTTTCTGTGGCTTTTTTTTTTTTGATGTTAGACTCTCCTGTAACATAGTCATCTTTCATGATTGCATAACTGTCTCCAAATACTTTATCACCTATTTTGAGGGTGATCACAATCCATGGCTTCTAGAATCATTTGCTGTTGACCCTAGCAGCGGAAGAGTATAAAAAAGATTGTGGAGTATAAAACAATTTTATTTATATACATACTCTTTTCTTTTCCATTTTGTTCATTGCTTTTATTGCCAGATGTTTTTCTCTGTAACAAGAAATTATAGCAATTGTATACAAACTGTGTGTACTATTCTAAAATTTAAAGAAGCTAGTGAAAGAGGCATAATTTTTGACCAGAGGAGCAATAATGAAGCCTACAGGCAGTGTGGGGAGACATCCTGGAAGGATTATGGTGTTTCATTTTTCAACTATGTGCTTGTGATGCTTTTCTTGCATTCCTATCTTTTGACCTGAAACACAGAGACTGTTGTTGAATTTCCTGTTTTTCTTTGTGTGAATACTGCTGGCTCATCTTAAGTTTTGCTTACCTGTCTTAGATCTCAACCTTTGTTTCCCTGGAGCAAGTCTTCTCTGAATCATGTTTCTTTTGGAGCCTGGAGGAGAAATGAGGAATAACGGCAGAAGCTTCAGCCCAGTGAATTCTTGCTCCCTGTGTTATAGATCTTAACGTATCAGCTCCTCCTGCTGCATCTGATAATAGGATGCCTGTAAATGAGAACAGGCTCTTGCTGATTCCCATTCAGCCTGCAACCCTTCAATACCTTGACAGGAATTCTTTTCTCCAGCCGGGGCTTGAGTCTGGCTGCTGCGGTTTGAGCATCACTTACTCCACTGACATGTACGTTAGTGACACCCCAGAGAGCCAACAGTGAGTCTCCAGATTGTGAACCACTGTGGCCCAGCTAGGTGTCTTTGAGATGCCACACTGTGCATTATGAAAGTGACTCTTCTGTAGCTCATTTACCATTGCTTGTCCACTCCAGAAAAGCACGCACATTTGGAAACATCTGAAAGATCTCTGAATTTTCCTGATAAACTTTTTTCTTTTCTTTTCTTTTTTGGGTTTTCAAGACAGGGTTTCTCTGTGTAGCCATGGCTGTCCTGGACTTGCTATGTAGACCAGGATGACCTTGACCTCACAGAGACCCACCTGCCTCTGCCTCCTCAGTGCTGGGATTACAGACGTGCACCACTGCACCCAGCTGAATGATGTATTCTCTGTTTAGTTTCTGTTTCGTTGACCTGTTCTTTGGTGAGAGTGGGGTGTTGAAGTCCCCCACTATTAATGTGTGGGGATCGATGTGTGCTTTACGCTTTCTTAATGTTTCTTTTATAAACGTGGGTGCCAAATTTTACAAATTTGGGGAATAGATGTTCAGAATTGAGATGTCTGTCTTCTTGGTGGAAATTTTCTTTGATGAGTATGAAGTGTCCTTCCTCATTTCTTTTTATTAGTTTTGGTTGAAATTCTATTTTATCAGGTATCAGAATGGCTATTCCAGCTTGCTTCTTGGGTCCATTTGCTTGGAAAATCTTTTTCCACCCCTTTACGCTCAGGCAATGTCTATCTTTGTGGCTGAGGTTTTTTCTGAATCAGTTGATATGATTGCGTAATTTTCCGTTCAGCTATTTAATAAGCTAGATTACATACAACTGAAATCCAAAAGGAGGTTGGAGAGATGGTCCAGCAGTTAAAATTCTCTTGTTGCTCTTGCAGAAAACCTGACTGACTTGGTTCTCAGCATTGGCTAACCACCATCTATAACTCCAGGTCCAGTTTATCTGGTGTCCTCTTCTGTCCTCCATGGGCTCCTGCACATACATGGTGCATTTACCTATGTGCAGGCACAGACATACACATAAAAGAAAAATCTTAAAGAAGAAATCTGCAAGAGTCTTGGGTATGAAGCTAACTTTCGAACTCTGAAATAATTCTAGTTTGGCTATGGTGTATAACATTTCTTTTTTAAATTGATGACTTTTATTTGTAACATTTATAAAGAATTTTTGTGTTGGTATTCATGATAGATATTCTGAAGGAAGTTTTTGATCAGTGCTGGTTCTTTTTCTGTCTAGTGCTGACACTGAGAGAATATTTATAATGAGTGTATCTTCCAGGAAGTATCTTCCTGATTCACTGGGAAAGATTAGGTAATACTGATGATAAGTCTCCTTTAAACAACTGATTTCTAGGTTTCACCTGTGAAAGCATTTAGGATTGAAGATTGCCATTTCAGAGAGTATTGAAGTTAAGAATTCATTTCTCATTAGGTCCACTGGGTAGCTTTGCATTTTTCAAAGAATTGGTATATTTTATACAAAATTTTAAACTCATAAAACTGTTGATAATAGGCAGTCACCCACCGTTCTTGATGTTGATAATTTGTCTCCTCATCCTCTTCCTCTTCCTTCTCCTCCTCCCCTCTTCTTTTTCTTCTTCTTCCTCCTCCGCCTTCTCTGTCTCCTCCTCCCATGCTTACTGGAAGATTTTCATTCTTTATAATCTTTTCAAAGAACCTGCACTTTGTATCATGGATTTTTTTTCTGTATTTTTTCCTTTGATTTGTGTTCATTATTCCTTTCATTTGGTTTGCTTTGCGTTTACTTTGTTCCTCTGTCTAGCTTTTTTTTGTTGTTTGTTTGTTTTGATTTGATGTGAGAGCTCATGCTAAAGGCCCCTACCACTTCTAATGCATGCCGGTAGAGTGATGACTCTTCCTTGTTAGTGTCACTGCATTTTCATTCCAAACAGGTCTTTAAGAAATCCAACGTCAGGTGACTTCTTTGGCCAGTGGAATGTTTAGAAGAATGCAGGTTTTTTTTTCCTGCTGTCTTTCTGTTTTTAATTTCTACCTTAGTTCCATTGTGGTTGTGATGACATGCTCTATGATTCCAGTTCTTGTAAACTGAGGTGAATTTTAGTCATATGGTCAATCTTACTTGTGTGTTCCAGCAGGCTTGAAAGTCATACAAATTCTGTGATGCATTCTGCGTGCCAGTTATAATGTGATTGATGGTATCATTGAAATCTTCCGTATCTTGCTGATTGCAGTAGTTTGAATGAGAAATGTACCTCATATCTTTTGTATTTGAACAGTTGGTCTCTGGTTGGTTGGTGCTATTTGGGGGAGGTTACGGAATCTTCAGATGTATAATTGCTGCAGGATGTGTGTCAGTGGGAGTGAGTTTGAGGGTTTATTGCCTCACCCTACCTTATTTTCATTCTCTCTTCTTCCTGTGCGGGTGTGAAGATGTAATCAGCTTGCCTTTTGCTCTTGCTACCATGCCATGCCCTCCTGTTATGATGGACTATCCCTTTAGAATTGTAAGAAGCCAAAATAACCCTTCATACCTCAAGTTGCTTTTAGTCATGGTATTTTAATGTGGCGACAGAGAAGGAAGTGATAGCATTCATGTTCTACAAATTGATGAGAATAAAATAAAGTCTCTAGCTACAAATGTGGCTTCATTGATTTTTCCCTTCAAGCCTATAAGTTTTGTTATACAGAATTTGTATCTCTTCATTGGTACACACCTCTGTAATATTGCTGTATTGCTTGGATTACTGACTATTTTTATCATTATGTAATGTTATTTTTAATATCTAAATTTTTTCTCTGTTCTCAAATTTGTTATGCAAAAAGAATAATCCACTTCTGCTTACCTTTGTTTTATATGCAAGTGACTGTCTTTTTCATTTGCCTTGCTTTGGGTAGTATATATGAAGCAAATTCCTTAGAGGCAACTTATTATTTGCCTTATATTTTTCAATTCACTTTACCAATACCAGTATTTTAATTAGAATGTTACATTATTTATAATCACTGTATTACATTTATTGATTTGTAGTACTTACATCTTCTGTGGTTTGGTTTCATATTTTCTATTTTAGCTTTCTTTTTTTTTAAATCTCTCTAAGGGTTACTTAAACAATCTTTTGCAGTCTCATTTTATTTATAGTGGTTATTAAAATGCATATCTGATTCTTTCAGTAGCTACTGAGGCTATTATATCTACATTCTTTGTTACAGTCTACTGATACCATGATTTCACCAAGTCCAGCATATGGAAACTTCACTTCTCTTTATGTTCTTGTGGTCTCTTATTTTTTAATAATGAAAATAAAATATTATAAACACAGCAAATGTTTCTTCTGTGTATGTTTATAACCTTAGGGAAAAGAACCGTTATTTTTTTCATCTTTCAAACACAAGAGAAACTCAAGAAGAGGAAGTAATCATCCATATTTTTGCTTCTAGATTTTTATTTTCCTGATGTTCCAGCTTTCTCCTCTATCATTTTTGCTCATGTAGGTGTTTCCAATATGCATCCATTTACTGTATATCTGCTGGAAATATATTCTTATAGTTTCCTTTAATTTTAACATGTCTTTCCCCTTTGGTATATCTGAAGGACAGACTTACTGACCATAAGAATCATAGTTCTTTTTATTAACTATTAATTAATTAATCAGTCTCTCAGTTTCATCTTCAGTTTCCCCTCCCCCCACTCTTCTCAGCCCTCCTCTTCTCTCTCAGATCCACTGCTCCTGTGTTCACCTTCAGAAGAAAGCAGGTCTCATAGGGATACCAACCAAACAGGGCGTAGCAATCCCAATAAGACTAAGCACTGCTCTGTGATCACTTGCCCCTAGTGATGAGGCCTTGCCAGGCCATGGAGGAAGAGGATCCAGGCAGTCCTGATGAGATTTAAGCTATGGGCATGGGCAGATGGCAATGGTGGAGAACTCCCAGTTTCAGTGGACTAGGGGAAGGGGATGGAGGGAAGAAGGAGGGAGGATGACACTGGGGGGAGCTGAAGGAGGGGGCTTCAATCGTGATATATAATGAATAAATTGTGAAAACAATGAGCATAAAGTTAAAAAAAAGACTAAGCATAAAGCCTCAAATTGTAGCTTTTGAAAGCTGCTGAGCTTTGCAGCATCACTGATTCCTGATGAAAAAAGCACTGTCATTAGGATTGCTTTTTCTTATAGGCAAAGCCATGCAGTTCTCTGTTGCTTTTGTTAGAACTGCTATCATGTATCATGGCATGGATACTTTTGGGTTTATTTGATTTGGGACTCACCTCTTGAATTATAAAAGTTACTGTTCTGACAAACTCAGGAAAATTTCAATCATTTTATCTTAGATTTTTTTTTTTCATATTTACTCTTTCTTTTATTTCTAAGACTCCAAGAGGCAGGAATATTGGCTCTCTTGCTACAGCTTCACAGGTCCAGAATCTCTGCATGTCTTGCAAATATGCTTTCTCTTTCCATGCTGAATTTGATCAGCAATTCTTTACCTATCATCTCCAACCTAATGTTGAGGCCACTCTCTATATTTAAAAGTTTGACTATGGTTAATTTTCAGTTGTAATATACCTCTTTCTTTCTTTTTTTTGTTTTTTTTAGACAGGGTTTCTATGCATAACCCTGGCTGTCCTGGAACCCACTTTGTAGATCAGACTGGTCTCAAGTTCATAGATCCGTCTGCCTCTGCCTTCTGAGTGCTGGATTAAAGGTATGCTCCATCACTGCCTAGCTTCATTCTTTAACTCATCGACTCCTTTTTCTTGACTTAATATTTTCTTTTATTCATGTTCTTCTATTTTTCTCCTTATAGTATCCATATGCTGGCTGCTTTAAAAGCATTGTTTATAATTTTAAATATCTGATCTGATGTTGGTTCCTGCTTTCTGTGCCTTTCTAATCACTGAGCTCTTCCTGTAGGAAGATGAGGTTTTTTTTAAAATTAAAAACTGTTATTTGTATATTTGATTATGAGATTCTAGGACTTATTTAAGTCTTATGCTGTTGGCTTCTATGATATTGTCCTACAGTGGAAGATAAGTATGGGCTGCCTTGTTATTGTCATGTGGGAAATAAATGAGCAGGCTCTCTACTGGACCACCACTGACCATTAGGATTGAGTCTCCTGCGAGAGGTGATGGGGTGAGATTTCTGGCAGTCCAGTCAACCTCCACTGGCTTCTTCTTGTATGGCTCACCCATCCATCTACCTGTCCATCCCTACATCCATTTATGCTGCTCCTCACCTTTCTCCATTGAACCATGGGGGTGCATCCCACTGCAGGCAGCAGTGAACTCCTGACTATTCACTGGATTTCCTGTAACATGACACGTTGGAGAGGCTGGGTAGAAGCCTAGACTCCCCTTGTATTTTCCACTGACACTGCTATGTGTGACTTACCAACTATCAATGCTAAGCATTATGGAAACCTTGTAGACCTTCTTAGATTCCACCCTGATAGGTCTTTGGGCCTCAGTTTTCTCAGCAAGGGGAGTGGTATAGGCTCCCCACGCAGTGCTTACTTGGTGGTAGTGGTGGGCTCATTCATTGGTATTTGACTACAAAAGAGTGGTTATTAAGATGTTTGCTCTCCTAGTGTCTTGTAGCTGTGCTAAAATGGCTGACTGAAAAATCTTAAAGGAGAAAGTGTTTACTTTGGTTCTGTAGAACAGAGTGCTGTCTTTCATGGTAGAGAATTCAAGGCTGTGGAAGCTTAGAGCAGCTGGTCATACCACATTCACAGTCAGACAAAAGAGCAGTGGAGGCTTAGCCTTTTCCTTGCATACCATCCAGCACCCATGCCCTGGGAATGGTGTTAGTCTTAGTGTGGTCTTCTCACCTGAGTAAACCTAACAAATACAATCCTCACAGATGCTCCTAAAGCTTGCCTTCTAAGTGTTTCCAGATCCAGGTAAGTGGTAGCCACTAACTATCATACCTAGTGGACACCTCTGCTGGCCCATTTGTTAGGTAGAAGCTTGTGTGTGTGTTTATGTGTTTTCTGTTCTTACTTGGGATTCCCAGTTGCTGTCTTCTGAAGTAGCCAATCAGGGATATACGACGCTAGAATAAACCCTAAAGAAATCACCACTATGTTGTTTCTTGAGTGAAGACAACTTAACCAGTTTTTGGCTTTCTTATCACCTCTGGAGTTATCATATTTTATGTACACACACACACACACACGTGTAAAGGGTATAGGACCAAGTACATCTCTAATTTGTATTTCAGAAAGTACAAGTGATTTTTCTGGAGGTTTGTGAAGACCGTTTCAGAATCAAGGACAGTGACTGAGGGACTCATTTAAGGTGAGTGGTCTATTTGCTTGTTTACAAGGAGGGCATCAGGGCTGTGGGTGTTTACCAAGTCAGCTGGGATAGTAGAAACAGAGCCTTTGAAAGGGAGTCTGCCTGACAGGGCTTCTAGATGATGCTTTATTTTATAATCTGTTACAGCTTCTGAGAACTATTTCCTAGTTCTGATTCAGTTGTGAAACAAAGATACCAAAGATTTATTTCTACAATATGCAGGTGTTTTGAATACCATATGAATGAACCAATTAAATATGAACAGAGATGGGAAAATAGAATAAATGCTTCTCAGAAGCTTATGACAAAATTTTAAATTATAAATAATGGAGAGCAATAATCTTTCATGATAAGTGAGGAGAGGGGAAATATCATTTAGCATGGATTTGTAAAGATAACCGAAAACATTTAAATTCCATATGCATTACTTACATGGTAATTTAAGGTACAATTTATTAATTGTAGTCAACTCAGTCATAAGATGTTCATTACATATTCCTGACAAACTTTCAACTGTCATTTTCTTGTCAAGAAGCCTGACATTCCTCACCGTGTTCGCCATGCCTTTTAATGATATTAAAAAAAAAATCAGATTCCTGTGAACATAATTAGGTTAGAGATGTTCTGTCTCTGATAAAAACTCTTAGATTGAATAGAGAGTTATTTTCTGGAACTTCTTTGCATTTCTAGTTACCCTGACAGTTAATTTTTATTTTTTTACACCCACCACTAGTTTCTCTTAAACTTTCTCTGGCATTTCCTCATTCACTAACAGTTTATTCAGAGCCTTCCATTGTCTAGTTACTGGGTAGACAGTGTGAGCAGCATGGAGTGAAGTATAATCTGGCAAGTTTCCACCCCACGTGAGAAGGTAGGTCATAAACAAATATGCAAAGTAGTATCTAAGAACTGGCCAGATGATGCCGAGTTCTTATTGAAACAATGGCCAAGGGGAAGAGGATATGGATGATGGGTGGTGAGGGATAGGGAGAAGATAGGACACTTGAGAAAGGCTTTTCTGAACAGTTAACACTACAACTAAGGAATCTAAAGGCGAGGAGCCCCTGACAACTGGAGTAAGGCTTTTCCAAGCACAGCCAAGATGAAATGCAAAGGTGTTTGTGGTAAGCTCGGGCTATTTATGTAATAGTAGACAGCCCAGGTAGCCAGGCTGGAGCAGGTGAATTACGTGATGGATGAGGCAGGAGAAGCGGGAACCTTAGGAAAGGAGATTAGTAAAAATTTAGGTTGGTTTCACCCCTCGACTTTTCTTCTGTCAGGTTTGCCCACATCAAATAGAAGATTATGTGGTCATGCTTGCTGTCTGCTGGCATTCATATTTTGGTCTTACTGTTAAAATTTTATGTGAAATAATTGGGTCGTGAGACTGCATGTCAGGTTGTGTCTACCTGTGGAATGTGCTGGTATTCATCTTAAAAAACACCCATATATATATATGAAACTAACGGGCGATCTTCTGATGAGAAGAAATTTTCTATCCTCAGCGTTGGACAGTAGTGTTGGCATGCACAAAATGGCAGCGGCATGAATGTACACATAAGGAGTTACAGAGTGAGACCTAGTTTCACTCTCACTTTAGCCTCCTACACACACACACACACACACACACACACACACACAATAACCATGGTGATGTGGTTCTAAGTCCTGGCATCTTTCCCCTGGAGGAAGTGGGAATGCACAGAACAGGAGTGAAGATATATAGTCTCCGATTCTATTGTCCACCTACTACAGAATTCTGAGGACCCCAGAATTTTCTCTCGGAGGCCTCGGGATTTGGGAGACCTTACATGTGTGAGGGTCTGTGACTGTCATGTAAGGTGACTATTCCTAGACTCTCCATGGCTGTGGAGAAGCCCTTCTCTGCCATTGCAATGCAGAATGGAAGCTCAGGGCCCAGATTGCTCCCAAACTCTACATGAAACGGTGAAAAGCTTGTTGGGCTGTGCCTTAAAATCTAGCTCTTTTCTCTCCAGACATGCTGGCTTTCTAGGACCATTTTCCACTGCAGCCCCCATCTTCCTGAAAACCGGGCTAAGTGTCCAGGATCTGGAACAGTTTCAAGAGCATGTATATTTTATCTTTCTTCTCAAAAATCAGGTAATTATCTCTGGGAGTAAATTTCTTTCCGTGGCTGTAGCCTGTGAAGTGATGCTCTGTCAGTTCTGGGTCTGGCCACTAGGGGGCTGCAGCTCCTGCTGATTGTCTGTCTGTCTGAACCAGTGGTTCTCAACCTTCCTAACACAGTGACCCTTGAATACAGTTCCTTTTGTTGTGGTGACCCCCAGCCATAAAATCATTTTCATTGTTACTTCGTAGCGATAATTTTGCTACAGTTATGAATCGTAATGTGAATATCTGTGTTTTCCGATGGTCTCTTGCGGGTTGTGATCTACAGCTTGAGAACCAAGGCAGGCAGTCTTACATTGCCCTAGAGCCTGGGGCCAGCCACCAGCTAGAGCTTAATCGTCCTACTGGGAGCACCCTGTGCAGAGACGGGCTCTGAGACTATGTAGAGAAACTGAGGGTCCTAACTGCACCCAGCTTTCTAGGCACCTTCACCAAAGCCACAGGAAGCTGAATATAGACATTTTGGTGCCTTAATACCGAATCAGACCAGGAGTTAGTTAACTGAGACCGAAGGATCACAGGCATGGGGCACGGAGCTCACAGGAAATGTCCGAGATGCTGAGTGTAGTGGTACATCTTTAATCCTAGCACTCAGAAGATGGACACAGGAAAATCACTGTGTGTTCAAGCCTAGACAGGACTTACACAGTGAGACCTGGTATCATTCTCTCTTTCACCCCCCGCCACATTCCTCACCTCATGAAAAAAAAAGATGTTTCAAAAGGTAAGAGTAGCAGAAAGGAGCAACCAGTCATATAAAAAGCCATTTTAAGCATTATGTGTCCGGTATAATTGTTACCCAGCAGTTGGCAGGTAAGTAAATAGCTCTGATGTCTTTGAAGAAATCAAGGGCATAAAGGGGGTGAAGGAGTATACGGTAGGGAGACATGTTTCACAGTCCAAGTCTGCAGTTAGGAGGAGGCAGGAGAGAGGGTGGGGAGCAGAATGTGGGCCCCCACTTTGGCTGGAAACTTGCCTCTGGAAGTCTGATGGGCTGGCCCCGCATGCTTTGCCTCCTGCAGCCTCCTTTCAGCAAAGTGTTGCCTTTGGAACTTCCTCATACCAACCTCCCCCAGGCCCTAGAATAACCCTTTATCTCAGGGTTTGCGTGGGTATGTTTTTTCAGGAGAGGGAGAACTGAAGAAGAGACGTTATGTCCAGCATGGCCCCAGCTAAAGAACATTTTCTGTGGGACTCTTTCCTCTGTCTTTTATCTACCCACTCTGTCCCCCACCTTTCTACAATCCTGGCTTTAACCGAGGGAGTTTAGCTGCTCCCTTCCACACTGAACCGCTGGGCTCCCAGGCAAACAAGTTTGTCCTAACACTGACCTTGCTTGCCCAAGAATAGGAGAGAAGACAATTGTTTAAGGAAGGACTGTGCAACACCTACTGTCATTTTTTCCTTTTTCTTTTAGGGACTTCCTTTTGATTTATGTTCATAGTTCGGCTTTGCTTACTCCCTTCCATCCAGTCCCTGGCTCCTTTAGGGCCAAACATGGTTGAGCTAAGGCAAACTCTCAGGCGATTGCTTTCTCAGCCTAGATGTTCACATGCCCTTGACACTGAGACCTCCTAGAACAGCTTAAGCAGACCAGTGTCCTTGGGTGAGCCCTCCACCCTGCACGGCTTGTGAGATGAGGAATTTGTAAAAAGTGTTGCTAGGCCAAATTAATTTGAACTAGCACATGAACGGTACCCTGTCTGGGATGCCTTTTGTATTTTCATCATAATTCAGTTTAGCCTAGTATATCTGACTCTCTGTTATTATCTGAATGTGTCTTCTTATCCCTAAATCCATATGTTGACATCTTATCCCTCAAGGTGATATTAAGAGATGGAGTTTGCTGTAGGGAGACTTGGCTCAGTGGTTAAGAGCACCTGTTGCTCTTGTAGAAAACCAAGGTTTTATTCGCTGCTCACATCTGGCAGCTCAAAGCCATCTATAACTCCAGTTCCATGGCATCCAACGGCTTCTTCTGGCCTCTATAGTCATCAGGGACGCAGGTGGTGGCTATGTATCTGTGCAGGCAAAACACTCGTACTCTATTACTCTGGCAAACAAAAGAAACATTGAGTAAGGTAGTCCCTGTATCAGGGTTCTCTAGACAAAGAGGATCAATAGAATGTACATATATTATAAAGAGGGATTCCCTAAATTGGCTTATATGACAGGGCCTGGATAGTCCAACAGTGTCCATCTGCACCATAGAGAGGCTGAGGAAGCAGTAGCAGCTCATTCTACAAAGCTGCATACCCAAGAAGTACCATTCTGGTACTATAAGTATTGAAGATTCCCTGAGAGTCACTAGTTTCCAGTCCATATTGAAGACCAAAGTAGTTTCAATTAGTGATGGTGAGGGCAGCTGGGATAGACACACTTACTAGCAACACATAAAAGAAGAGAAGAAAGTGATATGCTGTTTTCTTGGACCTCTTTATATCTGGGCAGCTCACTGAAAGGTACCACCTACTCTGAGAGAGAACCTTCTCTCATTTATTCTTACTTCCTGGACATGCCCCCAGAGACCGGCTTAGAACCATGTCTCTTGTTTGATTCCATATCCCACCGGTTGACAATCATGACTAACCATGGCAGTCCCCACTGCCCCCCTCTTACTGAACACCTCCAGTGACCCACTTAGGACCTTCTACCAGGGAAAATGGCCCGTCAGTTCACTAGTTGGATTATTTATAGTGACTGTCCCGTTATACTGATTCTCATCACAGTGGAATCCGTTTCCACCTTCCAGCATGCTGGACAGTTCCAGCATTGACCCAGAGTTTGTCCCACTCTGTCCCCCAAATCAGAAGGTGCTTAAGTTGTCACCCTTTGCTGCTTGCCACCAACCATGCCACAATGGCTCTATTATGGAGCCTCAAATCCTCTCTGACTCTAGGTAGGTCTCAAGGGCTTTTGTTGCTAGAGTTGGCAATAAAGGGCTGAGTCATGTCTGCTGCATCTCAGGTTCTCTGAGATTGCCTTCATCTTGCCTGGCTTACTGAGGAGAGCCAGATCTTCCCTCTGCTTTTCTGAGTGTCTCTGCGCTGTGTCTTCACAAGCATGCTCCTGTGTCCTTCCATATCCTATAGACTCTGATCCTGTATGTAAAGCATAGTTCTCTTCCATGAAGCCTAAAGGGATCTCTTGACATTGTAAAAGAACAATTCCACACACTGTTTGTCTTCTTGCCAGAGATATGGATGCTTTGTGGACCTGAAACCGCTTTTAATTTCTAACGTCGAAATTGTAGCTCTCTAATAACGAGGCAACAGCACACACGAAGCTCATCTTCCTTTGTTCTTTCTGGCCATGTTTATACTAAGGTGGTTAGTTAATTAGTAATTTTAGGGGTGCCCTGTCTTCCTCAGGAGCTCAGATTTTCAATCCTTCTACCACCCCAGGTGCACACAACTATAGGTAGCTTTGAGACGGTTTCTGAATGCTCACACCCAGGCCAGGGTTTCGTTTGGTTGTTTGCTACAAGACTCATGTTTCAGTCAGTCTCCTCTTGTATAGTAAGACAACTTATACAAGAAGGAGTTGATTTTGGCTCGTGCTTCCAGATGGATGAAAGTCCATCCTGGCAGGAAGGCGTAGCAGCCAGTGTCAGGAGCAGGAAGCTGAGAGAACAAAGAGGAATGGGGACAAGACTATACCATTCAGAGCCTGTGAGGGGGTATTTCTCATCAAACTACCACATTCTACAATAGTTTTCTCTTTGAGAAGTTCCATCTTAGTTGGGTAAAGTGCTGGGGACCATGATTTAACCAAGATATCACTGACAGTTGAAACGGTTACATAGAGATTCACAAGGAGCCTCTGAGGTGTTGTCAATGTGGAAACTTACATATTATATCATGCATCTGACTTTGTATCTGGAACACTTAAATATTAATTTTTATAGCACATTGCTCACAGTTTTAATGATGATAATTAGTCTCACAAGTTCCATCTGACTTGAAAGTGACATTCCAGGAGTCATTATGACTTGAGGTCAATTTGATCTCTGGATGTTCTAGGTTTCTGTTTGGCAGTAGTAGTGGAGATTTATTTTTGGCTAAGTGAGATTTGTCTAGATCATATCCCACTGATTCGTGGCCAGATCCATGATGGAAAACAATGTTCTTAAAAATAAGAACTGACAGACCCAACGCAAAGACTTCCTGAGACAGCCTGGGAGCCTTTCAGAGGGGAAAATTCTCTGAAGAAGAGAGACATGAAATTTAGGGACAAAGAAGAAGCACAAAATGTGTAAATAGGCAACAGAGAGAAAAGAGAAATCAGGATGAGTAATTCTCAGGTGTTGCTCTATCCATAACCAGAAGCTATAGCTGGCTGTGGCTTGGTAAAGCATCCCCAAAAGGCTAAAGGGAGAGGGATGATCTCCTCTCTTTAGGAGGTGGTGGGATATTTAAGGGGAGGAACCTAGTGTGATGTCCTCTGGTCATTGAGGGTGTACCCTTGATGTTAGAACACTATCCCTGTTCTTTCTTCTGCAGTATGGTGAACTGAATGGACTTCCTTCATAATGGCCCCCTGACACCAGTTCCTGAGCTTCTCCAAATCCCACAGCAATAAAACTAATCAGCTAAGGATGAAACCCTATAAAATTGTGAGCCAAAGTAAATCTTTCCTCTTTGTAAGTTGATTTTTTAAAGAGTTTTGCTGTAGTAACAGAACATTAAGAGGCTAAAAGACTAGAAGACACAAGCTTTTAAGTTACATAGCTATGTAGTAGAAATTGAACTCTGTTATTGAGTCTTTTTAGGCTTTAGTAAGAGAATTGAATAAGATATCAACCGCTTAGGATACTATATGGTGCCTGGCATATGGTTCCTTCCCTGCCTGAGTGTCTGCCCTGATGTGGAAGTTTAAACCTTTTCCTCTCCAAGCAGTCTCTCAACTGTGGACTCCTGTAAAAGAAAAAATAACAAGCTAAATAGTTCCTTACTTCAAGAGGAGAATACCAAGGCACAGTCTCAACCAACAATGTTCAGTGTCTAGGATTTACTCACAATATTCTGGGCTCTTCCTAAGGGCGTGGGCCACTTCTCCAGCTCTGCCCTCTGCGGCAGCATATACCTTGTCTTCTAGGCTCAGGCTCTGCTCCCCCACCACCACCGTTCTTGGTAGTCATCCCATGTTACTGGTATCTCAAAAACTTCTGGGGTCTTCTTCTGCAGATGGGCTGCACTTTCACCAATACCATTTCCTGGGCTTCTTCTTGGTGCCAAGCTTCCAACCTCTCTCAATGAATAAGTATTCATGCCTGCAAAACCAGTACCACCGTGTTACAAAACCAAGCTCAGCTGTCAGCATGAAGTACACCCTTGGCTACCTCCAGAACGCAGCTTCTGTGAGCTAACTCTCAGGAAACACTTCCCAGAAGGCTTCACTTCGATGGTGCTGTTGTCTTCTTGATCACGGTTGATTCTTCAGCCCCAGCTGACCAGCGTCATCAACTGTCACAACAAAACAAAGGGTTCACCTTAGTGGTTCTGGTCTCTTGTTAATCACAGCCCCTTCTCCAGCTCCAGATGACAAGAACCATAGATTCTTTACACAAATGGCCCTGCCACAGTCTTTACTTCCCTCTGAAACCAACCAACCAACCAACCAACCAACCA
>CM053745.1:22937487-22962875 GCA_028658305.1 Pachyuromys duprasi | reverse complement strand
AAATCACACATAAATTTGGGGTTATTAGGAATGACAATGGAGCAGAAAAATCTTAGAAAGTAAACTCATCACAGTTTTAATGCTATCTGAAACGGTGGAATTGGCTTTTGGGTGTTAAGCAAGCTCACCTTAAATCCCTGCCCCAATATGAATGATTTCATATAAAAATACAGATAAGACATGAGGTCAGCCTCACACCAGGTTAATGTTTCCAACACGGAAAGAACTGAGCAATCTGCCTAATCACATGACCAAGGTCAACATACATAACCAGAAATCCGTTTCTGAGCATTTGGCAAGTGATCTGGGGAACACGGGGAGATGATGGGTTGACAGATTTCGAGACTACAGTAACATTTCTGTCAGCTTCACAGGGTGGTTTGCACAACCACAAAAGTTAACATTTATTCCTGCATTTGGAGTCAGTCCTAGAAGGATCAGAATTACTTTCCCCATTTTAGAATAGGAGCTTGTAGACCACAAGGCTTCTTTATGATCAAATTGTTTGAGTTGCTAGAAAGCGCCTGCCAGAATACTTTGTTCAAAAAAATATATATGAGAACTATTTTGAAACGAGTTAAGCATGTTATAAAGATGATAAGAAAAAGGCATGAAAGGGCAACATCAATCAGAACAAGAACTCAGAAAGAAGTGGGAAATAGCACGTCTAGGCTGGTACTAGAAAGCTGGACCCTTTTCAAAGGAATGTTCTCCTTCCTACGCACAACCTGCCACAGGACCACAGGGGACAGTCACTTCTAAAGGAAGCTCTGTTAACTGGTGTCTTTGCTGTCTCGTTTACTTGAGAAGAATTAATTGTCTTAATCTAATATGAACAAACACAATTTCAAGTCAATGGAAGCTCATTATTCTTGACGCACAGTATTAGAATTCTAGAAACCTGTAATTAAAGGTGTGCTTACCTGGACAATAGAACACTAAGCAACTGTCTGCGTGACCCCGCCCCTTATCTCCACATGCTATGAGAGCTATCAAATTTTAATATCTACTAATTGATTTATCTTCATTTTTTTCTGATGTTTAATGCAAAGGCATGTTAAATTTTGGGCAAAGCATGCAATTCTATAATTTTGTGATTCCACAGTTTCTTTTTTAAAAAGCAGCCAGAAATTGCCACAGGCACAGAAGCCAGTAGCCTGAAAACTGCACTTAAGAGGAACAACCAGTTTTATCAGGTGAAGATGTATGCAATTAACCTAGTTGTATTTTGTGTCAAAGTAAGAATGTCGGGGAAAAATTAGACAATCAAAACAGTCTCTTCATTTTAGTAATCTCTTCACTAAGAAGGCCAATAAAGTTCGCGGGTACCAATGGTATTTGTTTTGTCTTGTTTTGTTTTTGTCATTTGTTTGGTTGAAAGTTTACCAAATAATCAAATTTGCTGTCTCTTTTCTGATCTAGGGTTATCTTTCCCAAAGATGTATGTGGTAGGTCTTTGAAACCATGAGGATTCAGAGATGGTTATGAGCAGCAGGTCATATCTTTTTTTTTTAATTTTAACATTTTTATTTTATATTAATCACAGGTTAGGTACTTTGTATCCCAGCCATAGCACCCTCCCGCATTCTCTCCCTATCCCACCCTTCCCTCCCTCATCTCTTCCCTGCTCCTTTCCAAGTCCACTGATAGGGGAGGACCTCCTCCCCTTCCATCTACCTCTAGCTTATCAGCTCTCTTCAGGACTGGCTGCAATGTCCTCTTCTGTGGCCTAGCAAGGCTGCTCCTCCCTTGGGGGGCAGGGAAGTTGAAGAGCCAGCCATTGAGTTCATGTCCAAAATAGTCCCTGTTCCCCTTATTAGTGTACCCACTTGGGTATTGAGCTACCATTTGCTACATACAAGCAGGGGTTCTAGGTTATAACCATACATGGTCCTTGGTTGGAGAGACAGTCTCATAAAAGACCCCTGTGCCCCATACCTTTTGAAGTACACCATGACTAGTTATTCTTGTTTCCATCACACTTGAAAAATATTTATGGACCACATGTTTATTTATTTGAAATACTACACTGCAAGAATTACAGGAAGAACACTGACAAAAACTCAACAATCCTTGGATGAAATTTAGTAATAGGTAGAATGTAAAAGGGGGTCCATCCCCTTGTTTCTCTCACTCTAGTTTCTGCAGATTTGCTGTAGCCTGCCTGGAGGAACCCCTCCTTTCACCCCATCACTTTCCCTGTGTATTCACCCCTCTTGGTACAGATCTCAGGGTTCCCCATGAGGCATTTCCCACCGTAACTCCCATCTCAGCCTACCCTTCTAGCCCATCTCCATTCCTTCCTACCAGCTCTTTGCACTCAGAAACATCTCTACCAGGGACCCACAGTGGCCACACTGGGCTGAGGCACAGGAAAATGACTTTTAATCTTGTTAGCTTTCAGACCAAACTCTCAAGACTTTGTCTTAGTCCTGCGGTAGCCTGCCTGCAGGAGCCTCTTCTTCCACCTCCATCAACTGCTGACTCTATCTTTTAGTACAGACCCTGTCCCCCAGCCCTTTCCTTTTGCCCCTCTCAGCTTTTCCTTTTTAGCCTATCTCACTTTATTTGTGTCAACTGTGGACCTACAGAGGCCACCACACTCTAGAATCCAGAGTGGGCAACGTCAACCAAAGAACAGAACGCCCACTGGACAAAAACAAGACCAGATACATACACCAAGAAACACCAGAACTTCAAATACCAAGATGGCAGCACGAAAAAACAAGCACAAACAGTCAAGACAGAACGCCCCTCCAGAAGCCAGCAACCCCACTGCAATAGGACCTATTAACTTCAATACAGCTGAAGCACAAAACAATACATTAAAATAACAATTGTGAATATGCTCAATGACCTTAAAAAGGATATAAAAAAAAGCCTTTATAAAGAAAGTAAAAACACACTTGGATGAAATAAAAAAATTCAAAACAAAAAAAATAAAAAACATAATAAGTAAAGAAGAGCCAAACTGAAATAAAAAAATGGAAATCAAAAGCTTAAGCTACAAAAAAAAAAGTAATTAGTTTAAGTCAGAGAATTGCCTCACCATTACATTATAAGACACGAAAGGGGGAATTTCAAGTCTTAAAGACAAGGTAAAAGAAATATATATTTCAGCCAAAGAAAATGTTAATTCAAAACAACCCAGGCACAAAACATCCAGGATATCTGTGATACAGTTTTTAATGTATTAATAAGGGGTGTAAGGAAAAGAGAAGAAAATATTTTTAACAAAATCATAGAAGAAAATGCCCTCAACTTAAAGAAGGAGAGATGCCTATGAAGATACAAGAAGCATACAGACTACCAACAGGACCAAAAAAGAAATTTCCCATGACACAAAATAATCAAAACACTAAATGTAGAGAACAAAGAAAGGATACTAAAAGTTACAAGGGTAAATCTGAATCAGATATAAATAAAGGAAGGCATAAGAATAGCAACTGCCATCTTGCTTAGCTTCTTTAGGTGTACAGATTTTAGTATGTTTATCCTATCTTATAGGTCTGGTATCCACTTATAAGTGAGTATATACTGTGTGTGTCTTTCTGCTTCTGGGATACTGGACAGCCAAGGCTACACAGAGAAACTCTGTCTCAAAAAAAAATCCAAAAGAAAGAAAGAAAGAAAGAAAGAAAGAAAGAAAGAAAGAAAGAAAGAAAGAAAGAAAGAAAGAAAGAGGATTTATCTTTCTCCTGCATCCAGAAAACACATCTCACCATCAAGGATAAACATATCCTCAAAATAATGTGATAGAAATTAGTATTCCAAGCAAAATGACCTAAGAAGCCAACAGGTAGAGCTCTTTTAATATCTGACAAAATAGACTTCAAACAAAAACTAATCAGAAAAGATAGGGAAGGAAATGGCATAATCATTATAGCAATAACCCACCAAGAAGGTATTTTAATTCTGAAGATTAATGAACCAAACACAAGGCACCCAAGTTCATAAAAGAAACTGCCACAGATAATATCATATCTTGTTCCTCAGATAATATAGTTTGTGACTTTAATATTCCATTCTTGCCAATAGATAGGTCATCCTGACAATAGCAAAAAAAAAAAAATTCTGGAATTAAATAACATCACAAGTCAAATGGACCCAGCAGACATCTATAAAATATTCCATCCAAACACTAAAGAATACACTTGCTTCTTAGTAGCTCATGAAACTTTCTCTAAAATTGATCAGATGCTTGGGAACAAAGGAAGTCTCAATATATATAAGAAAACTGAAATACATTCTGAAACCTAGATGGCAGCCATGGATTAAATCTTGATGTCAATAACAATAGAAACAGCAGAAATCTTACAAACTCATGGAAATTAAAACTCACTATTGAATGACAAATGGGTCAAAAGACAAAAGTCGAGAAAGAATTTAAGCAGCTCCATGTCTGGCTAGGCATCGCATGTCTCCTACCTCAAGAGCCCCAAGAGGAAGGTGAACTCTGACAGAATGGTAAAGGTGGAGCCCAGGCATGGAGAGGCTGTCAGCCAAGCCACTCCTGCCAAATAAATAAACAAACAAATAAATGTTTTATTTTTAAAGTCTGCATGAATGAATCAGGAAAAAAAAAGTACAAGCAAAAGAGAAAAGAAGAGCATGGGGCCAACAGGCTGAAATGAATGACCAGCAAACTACAAATCTGCCTGGAGAAAATGGGGAGATGGAAAAACAGCGTCCATCCTCTAAAGCAGAAGAGAAAAAAGCCAAGTCCAACTAACCATCCACTGTGTCTGTCAGTGGTCCCTGCCTCCTTTCTTGTACAATTTAGAGGAATATTTTTATCAACTATTTTGTAAATGCGAGCTTTTTAGGAGCTCTAGGAATATTTTGTTGTTGTTGTTACTGCTGCTGCTGTTGTTATTGTTTTGGTTTTTTGTTTTGTTTTCAAGACAGGGTTACTCTGTGTAGCCTTGGCTGTCTTGGAACAGGACAAGGCTGGCCTCAAACTCAGAGAGATCTGCCTGTTTCTGCCTTCAAGGGTTGGGATTAAAGGCATGTGCTACCACCACTGGCTGGGAACATTTTTAAAAGGTGAGGGAATCTCACCTCATCCCATTTTTTAAGTGTAAATGATTTTTTAAAAAAGTAAATCAGCTGGGCATGGAAGCTAAAACAGTTCTAAATAACAAAAGAACTACTGGAGGTATCACTATTCCTAAACTCACGTTGTTCACAGAGCTATATGAATTTTAAAAAACATGGTATTGGCATAAAAATAAGCACAATGAACAACAGAATCAAAGTGAATACCCAGACCTAAGGCCACACCTCTATGGACACCTGATTTTAAACAAAGAAGTCAAAAATACATACTGTAGGAAAAAAAAGCATCTTCAACAAATGATGGTGGTCATACTGTATGTCTACATACAGAAGAATACAAAGAGATCCCTATTTATCACCCCACAGAAAAATCAACTCCAAATGGATCAAGGACCTCAATGTAAGACTAGATGCTCTGAATCTGATATAAGAGTAAGTGGGGACTAGGCTTGAACTCATGGATCAGATTCCTGAATAAAACACTAACAGCACAGGCACTAAGATCAACAATTAATAACTGGATGTCTACATGTAGAAGATGTAAATAGATCCATACTTATCACCCTGCATAAAACTAAAGTCCAAGTGGATCAAAGACCTCAACATAAAACCAAACACATTAAATCGGTTAGAAGAAAAAGTAGGGAAGAGCCTTGAACTCATTGGTACAGGAGACAACTTCCTGTACAGAACACCAACAGCATAGGCTCTAAGAGCAACAATATGAATGGGACCTCATGAAACTGAAAAGCTTCAGTGAAGTGAAGGACACTGTCATCAAAACTAAACAACTGCCTACAGATTGGGAAAGAATCTTCACCAACCCTTTATCTGACAGAGGGCTAATATCCAGAATATATAAAGAATTACAGAAGTTGAAAAGCAACAAATCAAGTAATCCAATTAAAAAATGGGGAACAGAGCTAAACAGAGAACTCTCGATAGAGGAATATCGAATGGCAGAGAAACACTTAAAGAAATGCTCATCTTATCGTCATTAACCATCAGGGAAATGCAAATCAAAACGACCCTGAGATTTCACCTTACACCCATCAAAATGGCCAAGATCAAAAACTCAAGTGACAACACATGCTGGAGAGGTTGTGGAGAAAGGGGAACCCTCCTCCATTGCTGGTGGGAATGTAAACTTGTACAACCACTCTGGAAATCAATCCGGCGCTTCCTCAGACAACTACAAATAGCGCTTCCTCAAGATCCAGTTATACCACTCCTAGGCATATATCCAAAAGAGGCTCAAGTACAGAATAAGTATATTTGCTCAACCATGTTTGTGGCAGCTTTATTTGTAATAGCCAGAAGCTGGAAACAACCCTCAGCTGAGGAATGGATATGGATATTGTGGTACATCTACACAATGGAATATTACTCAGCAATAAAAAAAAGGATATCATGAAATTTGCAGGTAAATGGTGGGAACTGGAAAGGATCATCCTGGGTGAGCTATTTCAGAAGCAGAAAGACACACATAGTATAGATTCACTCACATAGACATATACTATATGATAAACCTACTAAAATCTATACACCTAAAAAAACTAATCAAGAGGGAGAACTCTGGCTAAAATGCTTAATCCCCAGCCAGAAAGGCAAAGCAGATGGACATCAGAAGAAGAAGAAAACAGGAAACAAGTTAGGAGCCTGTCACAGAGGGCCTCTGAAAGGCTCTGCCCTGCAGAATATCAAGATGCTGAGACTTATGGCCAACTATTGGGCAGAGTGCATGGAATCTTACGAAAGATGTGGGAAATAGTAAGATAGGGAGAGGACAGGAGCTCCACAAGGAGAGCAACAGAACCAAAAAATCTGAGCATAGGGCTCTTTCCAGAGACTGATATTCCAACCAAGTACCATGCATGGAGAAAACCTAAAACCCCTGCACAGATGTAGCCCATGGCAATTCAGTGTCCAAGTGGGTTCCATAGTAATGGGAACAGGGACTGCCTCCAACATGAACTGATTGATCTACTCTTTGATCACCTCATCCTGATGGGGGAGCAGCCTTACCGGGCCACAGAGGAAGACAATGCAACCACTCCTGATGAGAGCTGATAGACTACGATCAGAAGGAAGGAAAGGAAGACCTCCTCTATCAGTGGACTTGGGGAGGGGCATGTGTGGAGAAGGGGTAGGGAAAGAGGGATTGGGAGGGGAGGAGGGAGGAGTTCATGGGGGGATACAAAATGAATAAAGCATAATTAATAAAATTAAAATAAAAAAATTTTTTAATTAAAAAAAAGAACCTCATGAAGCTGAAAAGCTTCTGTACTATAAAGGTCATTGTCCTTTGGACAAAGGAGCAGACTACAGACTACTAGTAAGATCTTTACCAATTACACATCTAATAGAAAATTAATACCTAAAATATATAAAGAAACAAAAAAGCTATACTTCAAAAAAAATTAAAATTGTGGTACAAAACTAAGCAGGAAGCTCCCAAAATATAAAACACAAAACTTAAAAACTTAAAAAGATGTTCAACATCCTTTAGCTAACAGAGAAATGTATATCAAAACTACATTAATATTTAATCTTGTACCAATCAATGGCCAAGGACAATAAAACAAATCATTTTTTGATTCTTTTTAGGGGGATTTTTGTTTTGTTTGTTATGTTTTTGAAAGAGAGAAAAAACATAAAGTTGTGTGGGTAGGGACATAGGAAGGATCTGAGAGAAGCTGGGGGGAGGGGAAATGATGGATTTTTTAATAATAATAAAGACTGGGTCCTGAAGAAAGGCCCACTTATAATATCTCAGAAATTAAACTCTATTTTAGTGACATGCTGCATATTTTATAGTAGACTATGCATCACGACTCCTCAGCACAAATATATTTCTAACAATAGCACTCAAACATCTGGCGAGGGGTACACTCCTACAATGTACCCAGAAGTACTGTTAACTCTGGCCTTGGTCAGGGTACCAGGTACCTCTGAAAAGACTTATAAAGTCCCCATCCATCTCCTGTTCTGTCTCTTTCAGAAGGATTGTATTGGTGAGAGAATTAAATCATTTATGAAGGGAACTACATCACAAAATGCAGGACAGCTCTGAGTCACTGTACATTAAAAGTCTCTTTGACTCTAAAATTGAATCTCCCTGTTACAAGTTCATAACAGGCTCTGTCACTTTTCAATTTAAAAAACAGTTCTTAATTCTCACAAGCTCTTCATTTGTTTCATTCTTAGTTCAGTGTCTCTTCTATTTTGCTGTGTAATATGTGATCTAAAGTCTAGAGCTCTTTCTAGCATTGTTCCATTTTTAAAAACCAATATATTTTACAGAATGAATGAAAAGATGAATAATTGGCATTAAATGTGGAAAACTGAGACCAAAAGTCATTGCTGGTTCAGTCTGGGATTCTCAACTCTTCTTACAATAATGGCAGATAGCAAAGATTTCCTTTATTTTAGTAATTGTAATAATTAAGCACATACCTTGAGTGGTCAAAGCTCTGAGGGACTATCAAGGGTCCTGTGTCTTGGTCAAAGATAGTCAACTCCCTTACTGTAGGATCTTGTCCGCACATTAAGAATTTCTCTTCTGACTGAATGATTCATTCATAATTTTCTACCACCAACTGAGTATTTTAAATGCACACTGAAACTCTGACACCAGCTGCTGGAGTTAGCAGTATAAAGGTTCTGTCACTCAAGAATCTCATCTTGCAAATGGTGGCCAGTCTACTCAAAGGTTGCTCAGCAAGCTACAAATGTAGCATCTTCCCATCAGAGAGGAGAGTAGTGGTCCACAGGACTCAGGCAGTTGGCTCACTTAATATTACCTCTTTATTATAAAGAACAAGTTATGGAACACTTCAATGCATAAGGCAAGGTGTGAAAGAAGACACAACTTCGTAAGTATTGTCACTATAACTTTAACATGTGCACCTACGTGGAAGCTTCCCCAACCTGAGCTTTCACCCCAAGGTATATGGAGATACCAGTACATAGGCAAATTTACTTACAATCACTGATCATTTCTGACTGAACTCAACACCCATCTGCTCTTACCTCTCTGGAGGTTGGGGTGTTGAACTTTGAACTCCAAGCTTCTAATCAAGGTCTTCCTAAAGCAACCCAAAGTTCCACCAGAAACGACCTCATTAACATAAACTCAGTATGTATTAAAGGAGCATATTATGAATAACAAAAGATATTTCTACAACAAAGGACATTATCTAGGGAAATTTGAAAGACTTGAGAGTTTTGTTTGGGGGACAGGGACTGATCAATAATTTTTCTTAACAAAATACCATGAACGTTGTTTCAACTTCTATTTTTATTCATCTGTATAAAGTCCTATCCCTTATGTGGGTCAATGTCCATGTCAACTGACAATATTTTGCAACTTTGTGTTCCTAAACACCAACATGGCCCTAAGATTATACATAGCTTCGGAATATTGCTCATTAGAACCTCAGTATACACCACCCTGTGTGTGACCTTTTTTTTAAATAAAATTCTCTCTTGAAGATCCTTGAAAAAACTCTACATCATAGTCCACATCTCTCCTGTTATATAAAACAAATTTATAAATTCTGACTATGTGTTCCCTTACAAAATCATTTCCCTGTCTATGTATACCCTTTTCTTTATGATACCCAGAAGGCTGCTTATTCACTAAACATGACATGTTTTTGAAGAGGTAAAATACATATCTACTGTATGCTAAGCATTTGTACCCACTGTTTTATTAATTATCACATAAAACTATGTAAGATTGGTATGTAGGGAAGGCCATGACTGAGAAACCAGAAAGAAAATGAGTCTCCTTCAGAAAGCACCCTCAAATAGAGAAATCTTGGCTCAAGACAGAAGCCAAATTCAGCTCCCAGCTAAGACCCTTTCATCTTCACTAAAAAAGTGTAGGCTCTCACCATCTCCTGTGACATAAGCTGGCAGTATATTTATTGTTTTTCTTCATGCTTCACCTGAAGAAAAGCTCTGACTTTGGTCACTGGCTAAGCAATGACCTGGGATGGTCCATGCTTAAAAAACTATGAACGCAAAGCCCCTCTGGGAAACGTAAGGATCCTTAAAAAACACCTAGGTAGACCTATTAGGATACAGATTTGGGGAAAGGGTGCCACAGTTACATGTTCGTGTAGTTAATGAAATGTATGAAAATAACAGCAAGCAAATGTGTTTGTTACAGCAAACTAAGAGAGATAGTTCAAAGCTCTATGCAAAGTCCAGCCCTGTGACACCCACACTGGCTGAAGCTATCATACACCACCCAACTTGATCCAAAAAATAGTTTTCCATTCTCAGAATTTATTTTCAGAGGCTTAAAACATTCTAGATCTAATTTAGATTGTATGGAAGCTAGAAGCTTCCAGGACTAGGCCTAGGTTAGTAGACAGAGGCAGTAAGTCTCCAAAACAACAACTGAACCAGGCAAATAAAAGTTCCTTTTACTGACCTGGAACCCCTGCACAGAGGTAGCCTATGGCAGTTCAGTGTCCAAGTGGGTTCATAGTAATGGGAACAGGGACTGTCTCTGACATGAACTGATTGGCCTGTTCTTTGATCACCTCCCTCTAAAGGGGAAACAGCCTTACCAGGCCACAGAGGAAGACAATGCAGCCACTCCTGATGAGACCTGATAGACTAGGATCAGAGGGAAGGGGAGGAGGACTTCCCTTATCAGTGGACTGGGGGAGGGGTACAGGTGGGGAAGAGGGAGGGAGGGTGAGGTTGGGAGGAGAGGAGGGAGGGAGCTGCAGGGGGGATACAAAGTGAGTAAAGTGTAATTAATAAAAAAATGGCATTACAGATTGTTGTGAGCTATCATATGGGTAGTTAGTTCTCTTAACCATTGGACAATCTCTTCAGCCCCTCCACATGGTTTTCAAACTCTCTGGCTAACATCATTTTCAAAGGGCTCTCAGGTAGCAAATGGATTCCTAGTGAGCTGATTTTAGCTTTCCAGAGACAAAACCATATGCCATAAACACTGGTCTAATTGTTATTTAACCATGGGCTGGTGAGGCACAGAGAGATCATCAGATGTCCTGGAAATGGAATTCCAAGCAGTTATGAACTCTCTGAAGTCCTATCATCTGAAAGAACAGGACATAATTTTAACCCCATCCCATTTGTTTTGTAAGTATAACCTGTTTTACTTAAATTTTCATTTTTATTAAGGACTGGCATCAAAACATCTGCAGTGACTATTATAATGTAATATATTCACTTTAAGATGTTTCCTGAGCCAGTTGCAATATTGCATGTCTACAATCTCAGCCCGGGAGAAACAGATGAAAGAATTAGGAGTAACCGGGGAACTAAGCAAAAATAATACATAAGTGTTTTTGATCTATATGTTTTTTTTCTTTTCTCCTGGTCATTAATCTCAATTTTAATATTACAGTCTTGTATTTCTGTTTTTCTTTTGGCCTACTGTGGTTACTCTTCTCCAAAGTTCTTGATTTTTAAAATAAAATTTAAGCATTTTCTTACCTTGAAAAAAGAAGAGTTCCTTTTACAAGACATCAGCCAAAACAAAAGTTGAAGAGACCCAAATCCCTTTCTTACTTTATAAGATGTAGACTTCCAAGCTTACAAAAGCAGAAGACGTCCTCAAAGACAAAAAAAAAAAAAAAGAAAGCAAATGGGATGGAGAGATGACTCTGGTTAAAAACACTGGCTGGTTTTCCAGAGGACCCAGATCCACTTCCCAGCAACTGAATGGCAGCCCACCACTATCCGTAACTCCCATTCCAGGAGAACTGACACCCTCACACAGACATGCATGCAATACAAGTGAAATAAAAATAAATTTCAAAGTTAAAAACTGAAAAAAAAAAGCAAAAATGGGATGTGATGAAAAGCAGTAGACCAAATAGGTGGCTGCTGCCACAGCTGGCTCCATGTCCATGCTGGTGCATCCTCAGGTCCTCTCTCTCCATGATACAGCCTAAAGCTCCATATCCCAGATGAGGAAACCCAAATCAAACTAGGGCCTCTGCCCTGCCCCAAAGGAACCCTGTGTATGTTCCATCCGTAGCCAAGTTGTTGTCACGACTACCAAACCCACCATCTGGCGTGTACTACTTCACAAACAAAAGAGACACTAGAAGCAAGACTATCATCACTTTCTCGGATGGGAGAGTCAGCCCAGCACCAAAGGTCCCAGGGACACTCTACCCATGGAGCTCAACAATTACCTGTGACTCTACTCCTGAATTATGAATGTTCCGTGGAGGAGGGGGCCTTGCCCAGCTCCATAGACAGTCAGGGAAGCTGTTCAGGCTCCTATATTTCCTGGAAACATCCCAGGTGACTGCATGTTCAGGGAGTAGAATGGCTCTATCACAAAATTCTCCCTTAGGATAAGAAGCCATGGAACCTCACCAACTTCTCCTAACAACTCTCACCAAAGTGAAGCCTCAGTGATTTCTCCCTGAGTCCACCCCTCAGGGAGGAATGTTAACTCATTCCTCTACCCATACAGACTTCAGCATTCTACTACACTGTCTTATTCAGGGTTCTATTGCTGTGAAGAGACACCATGACCACAGCAACTCTTCTAAAGGAAAAAGTTTAATTGGGGCTGGCTTATGGTTTCAGAGGTTTCGTCCATTGTCAGCATGGTGGGAAGCATGTGGCACAAAGGCAGACATGGTACTGAAGAAAGAGCTAAGAGTTCTACATCCAGATCCATAAGCAGCAGGAAGGGATACATACATACACACACACACACACATATATGCATATGAATATGCATATTCACATATATATATATGAACCTATTGGGGCCATTCTTATTCAAACCACCTTGTACATTTGTAAACTTGTGGATGATCTGTGCTTGATGCTCAAAGATATTTCCTCATCCCCAAGACTCAGACACACAGACCCAACTTTATTGAAGTTCTATGTTATGAGCTTAACATACTTAAAATCCCTCCCTCTTAGTACCCAGCTACCATTTAAGATCACAAGCTCCAAACCTCAAGAATTTCTCTTCGACACATTTCTCCGGGGTGATTCATGGACGCTCCACTGTGTGCTTATAGAGACTAAATGGTAAATTATCTGTGACGCTAATAAGCTACTTTACAACAAATTTTGCTTTTCAATTCCTTATTTCCTGTTCTTCCTTCTTTTTCTCCTTTCTTCCCTCTCACTACCAGTCCTTAGAAAGAAAAGATCATGGACAAGCACATTGACCAGTGACTGCCGCAGAAAACAGTGTTGAGGAAGGTTCACTGGAGATGTGAACAAGATACTTTGAAAGGAGACTCTTTCAGCGTGCAACAGAAGTGAACTCTCTCTCAGGAGGTCACACATCCTCCAGGCCCTTGCACAGGAGTAACCGTAGTTCACAGTACAATATGAAGTTACCAATTCCACTTGAAATCGAGGTAAGACATATCTTCCAATTCTTTCCTCTTGCAATTTCTGACAAAACAATTTTTCGTGTTTCAACTAAGCAGAGACATGAAGTCACCAGAATACATCTAGACCTTGAGTGGTCCCCCAGCTCAAGTCATCATACACATTTGTTTCTATGCCTGCAGGGTCTTTAATAAGACACATTTCTAGTTGATCCATGTGGCCTAGGAACAGTGTGAAAGAGAATGCTTCTGTTTACCCTCAACTATTAGCAACCTTTCCTGTGATAAATAGCAAACATTCTGCTCCTGTGCCCACATGAGTCAGTTAGAAATGTCAGCCTTTCATTATTAATGCATTCTCCTTGTCCATCATCTTCTTGGCTGATACCTAAAGAGAAAGCAGCACTTTCAAGTATGTTTATGTATCCAGGCTGGATAATGAGCCACAAAGCTTTTCCCCCCTTGTCTTGTCAAAAACTCAACACTGAAAAAGACATAGGTGATAAAGTTTTAGTTAAAGAAGGATTGTCATATAAGAACAAAAATGAAATACTTATCAGCATAAAAAGTGTGAAATTACAGTGTTCTCCAGTTTAGAAAGTAAACCCATGGTGCTTACTTGCCAAGCAGGGTGTAGTTGGAGGAAGCATGGCAGTGCTTGGCTGAGGCAGAACCTGGTAACGCTCCGGCGTTCTCGTCCCTTCTACATTCCCACAGCAAGGAGAAAGGAACAGCCTCCCTATTCCCTGCTGTCTTTCCACATCCCTGCTCCTTCACCGTCTTACACAGACGTTGGCAAACTGTGCTCCACAGGCCAGCCACCTGTTTTCCCAATCAAATGCTCACTCATTTCTACACTGCTAACACCTGCTCTCAAACTAATACAGGAGAGTTGAGTAATTTCATCGGAAACCATAAAACCCACAATTCCAAAATATTTACAGTCTGGCTCCTCATGGAAGGAAAAAAATGCCAGCCTGTGATTTATATTTTAAGCCAAAGTTTCTAATTGTAGGTAAGATGTCGTAAACATACTTCCTGCTGTCTCCACCTCTAAACGTAGTCAGGAAACACGGACAGAATGTATGCGGAAACTATTGGAGGATTCTAAAAAATAAATAATGGTGCATGAGTTAGGGATAAAAAATACATTCTCTCTCTGTCTCTGTCTGTCTGTCTGTCTGTCTCTGTGTGTATGTGTGTGTATGTGTGTGTGCGTGTGTGTGTGTGATATCCTAGCCCGGCTTCAATCTCCCAGTGATCCTCCTACATCAGCCTCCCAGATGCAGGGGTTCCACATACAGCATGCCTGGAAGTATAAAGGTCTATTTTAATGTTTTCTTCACTCTGTTAGAACTCCTATTATTTAACCCTAAATATGGTTACTGCCGCAGAAGCCCAAAGCAGAGCAGGGTACCAGAGCCTCATGTTTCTGGTCAAAGGGTGAAAGGGGAAATAAAGGGACCAAAAGGAAACTGTAAAGCTCTGAAGAACTTGTAAAGATAAAGAAACTTATAAAAGTAGTCCTCACAATGTTACTAACTTTTGCATGTACCTGTGAGCCAAACATGTAGACATGATCTTACACACTGTTTATCAGTATTGAAAAGATTTTGGAACTAAACTGTTCTTTCCTATACATGAAAATCAACTCAAAATTAGTCAAGTCTTAAATCCAGGTCAAGACTTATGGCACCCAAGTCTCTAATTCCTACAAGAAAACATAGGACGGAAGTTCAATGATATTGGCAATGATTATGTGATTGTGGCATAAAAAAAAACTGTATGTGTCAAACTAAAAAGCTGATAAAACCAAAGGAAAATACAGAATAAGAAACAGTTAAAAGAACATAGCTAAAAGAAACACAGCAAACGGGGAAAGCCCTGGTAAACTATACATCTTGTGAAAGCCTAATAGTCACCTTCTAAAGGGTTAATAGTCAAAATATGAAAGGAACCACTACAACCCCAAAGCAAAATAGATTAATACTCCTCCTTTAAAATGAGCCAAGAACTTTAATAGGGACTCTCTAAAGAAGTCATTACATATATTATATTGGGGTCGTTTTATATATATATTATATATAAAATATATAATGTATATTATATATATATATATATATATATATATATATATATATATTGGGGTCAGTACCATAGACCATACTTTAGCAAGATCATAGAATAAAACTTCACCAAACTAAAGAAAGACATGCGTTTACAGATACAAGAAGCTTACAGAACCCCAATTAGGCAAAACAAAACAAAACAAACAACAACAAAAAAACCCACAGCCTATCATAGTTAAGAATACTAAATGTACAGAATAAAAAGGAAACTACTGAAAACTGAAATTTTAAAACACATACACACAAAGTACATATCAAACACATCACAAGAAAACCAGATTTCTCAGTAAAAACTGAAATCCAGAAGAACCTGGAGCAATACACTCCACATTCTAAAAAACTACAACTGCCAACTTAGACTATTGTATCCATGGAAACTATTTGCCATAGTTAAAGGAGCAAGAAAAATTGTCTGTGATCCAAACAGCCTTAAAAAATCATATATATATATATATATATATATATATATATATATATATATATATCCTTAAACAGAATACTAGATGCAATATAAGAGCTGAAGATAGGATGAAGAGAGGAATAAACACAGCCAAGAGACTCTAGAAAGAAAACAAGTGAAGCCATGTTTTAATGAAAAACAAACCATGACTAAGAACACAAACCAGCAAAAGAGAAATCAAAATGACTACAATCTGCACACCCTTTTCAATATGAATGGCCTCAACACTTCAATGAGAATATATAGGCTAGCTTAATAGATTAAGAAACAAAACCATCTATCTGCTATCTACAGGAAATTGATCTTAGCTTTAAGGAAAGGCACCACTTTAAGGTGAAAGGATGGAAAGAAATACAGCACCCCCCAAAAAAAATAATAAAGTGTGATGATAAAGCAAGCAGGCATTGCCATCCTTCTGTATGACTAAATAGACTTCAAAATAAACCTAATCAGAAGAGACAAAAAAAAACTATATTCTAATCAAGGGATCAATTAATAAAGAAAATATCACACTAGTAAACATACATGCACCAAACTCTGGTCCACCTAATTTCATGAAAAGCTCACTAACAAAATTAAAGACTTAGATTAACACAAACCCAGTAATTGTGGGTGATTTCAAAAAATGAGCTTTCTCCAATATATAGATCATCTGGACCAAAGAAATAAACAGAAACCTCAGAATTAAATAATATGTTACACCAAAAAGGCCTAACAAGTGTGGGCAGAATAGTCCACTCAATCATCAAAAAATATACATTTAACTCAGCTGCACAGGGAAGCTTCTCTAAAACAGGCCATACTCTAGGGTCACAAAACAATCCTTAGTAAATACAGCAAATGGAGACCATCACAGAAAGCCCAACTAGACACGATGCAGAAATCAATGGATTGCAGGAGCCTAGCTCCAATGGACACATCTTCATCATTGCTCTTGCATCCCTGTCTCAGGGAACATTAGCAAAGAGCCAGGAAGTCTACTGTGAAACAGTCTCTTGGAGAAGGCTATATGAACAAGACTAGAACAACAGAAATACCAACAAATTTTCATAGGGTCTCACCACTAAACAAAGAACTTAGGCACCATTCAGACCTTGAAACCCAGCACAGAGACATCAGCACCTGAAAAACTTTTTTGAAAAGTTATTTTACCTGCCAAAATGGGAATGAGGGCTAAGTTGGTGGTCCCAGAGAGTGTGGCTGGGAAAGTCTCTGAGTAAAAAGTCCCTAAATGTACTAACCTTGACTTTTAGATGCTGTAGTTCTGCTTCTCATTAACTGAAATTTGCTAAGTAAGATATGACTTTTGTCCACAGTAAAGAATTATAAGGCTCAGGGCTGCATTATTTGGGAAAGTTTCCAATGCCAGCAATAAAGATTTCTATTTGGCTTGGAATGTATCCATGTGGTAGCCTTTAGTATGCTTACCTCACAAGAAGGCAACAGAAGCCAAGGATCAAAACACCCACCCAACAAAGACAGGACCAGATATTAGCACCCAGAATTACAATCTTCCCAAACCCAGATACCTAGACACCAGCATAAAAACACAATCAATATTAGCCAGGACAATATTTCTCCACTAGAGCCCAGCAACCCTACTAAAGTAAGCTCTGAGAAATCCAACATAGCTGGTACCTAAATACAAGTATCTTAAATAGCCTGTACGAAGATTATAGAGGACCTTAAACATGAAATTACTAAATCATTCATCTATGAATTAAGGGAATCTATAGAAACCCAAACAGCAGGCAGATGAAATGAATGAAACAGTTCAATGCTTAAAAATGGAAATAGAACCAACAAATCGAACCCAGACTGAGGTAAATCTGGAAAGCAAGAATTTAGGAACTTGAACAGGGACCTCACAGGCAAGCCTCACCAACAGATTGCAAGAAATGGGAGGGAGGATCTCAGCCTTTGGAGACATGATAGAGGAAATGGATACCTTGGTAAAAGAAAAATATTAAATCTGAAAATCTCCAGGCACAAAACATCCAGGAAATACGGGACAGCATAAAAAGGCCAAATGTATGAATAATAGGATTAGCGAAAGGAGCAAGTAGGAGAAACCCAGGTCAAAGGCAGAATTTATCATAGAAGAAAAGTTGCCTAACCTAAAGAAGGAGATGCCTATCAAGACATATGAGGCGTACCACACACCAAATAGACTGGACAAGAAAGAAATAATAATAATAACACTAAACATACAGAAGAAAGAAAGAATATTAAAAGCTGCAAGGAAAAAGGGCCAAGTAACATATAAAGGCAGACATATTAGAATTACACCCAAATTTTCGATAAAGGCTCTAAAAGAAAGAAGACAGACATTTCACAAGCACTGAGAGCCCACAGATGCCTATACTCAGCAAAACATTCAATCATAATACAAGAGAGAAAAAAAGACTTCTGATAATAAAAACCAAATTTAAGCAGCATTTATCTACAAATCCAGGATTTCAGAAGGTACTAAAAGAAAAGCTTCAACTGAAGAGGTTAACCACACTCAAGAAATCACAAGGAATAAACAATCCTAGACCAGCAAGTTCAAAGAGGAGGGACACACACACACACATACACACAGGTAATTGGCATTTGCTACTTTGTAGTTTCTTTTGTGTTTTTTCCACTCTTCTCTACCCCTTTATGTCTTCCCTTTCAACCCCCTAACACTAGATAGGAAAGAAAAACTGAGAGAGAAAAGGGCGTGTTGTTATTGTTCGTGCTGATTAGGAGTATCAAGTTCCTTGGGGCAAGTTTGATCTTCACTGTCAGGATAGCTAATTTCTTCTTGTTTCTTTGTGCCCAACTATTTGACAAACCACAACCAACAGCAACCAACCAGCAACCAACCAGCAATCAACGACCAATGAGCCACCACCTATCAGGGCTCTATCATTCATAAATCCTCTGAAAAGTCTCCAGAATTCCAAACATCACAGATTCACAGAACAAATCACAGAGGCAAATAATGGTAAGGTGCTGCAAAGAAGCCCCATATCACCTGGGACTAATTTAATCCTGGGATTAAAACAAAAACATGGTCCTCTAAAAATTTCTACATTTCTGTGTTTTTTAAAAAAAACGCATTATACTAATATTACACACACACACCACTACCACAACAACAAAATGGCAAGAATAAACAAACACTCCTCATCGATAATTCTCAACACTAATGATCTAAATTCCTCAATTAAAAACACAAAGAGAACAGATATGAAACAGGATCCATCCAGGAAACACATCTCACCATCAAGGACAGATATAACCTCAAAATACAGGGATGAAAACGAATATTCAAAACAAATGGATCTGAAAAAGCAAGACAATGTAGCTGCTTTAATATCTGATAAAATAGACTTCCAACACAAAAACTGTCAGAACAGACAGGAATGGACAAAACATACTCATCAAAAAAAAAAATTCCACCAAAAGGACATTACCATTCTTAACATCTACTCACTGAACACAAGGAAACCCAATTTGATTTGAAAAACAAACAAACATAACAAAACAACAACAACAAAACCCACAGTTTAAATCACATATTAATCTTCACACATGGATAGTGGGTGACTTCAATATCTCACTCTTGCCAATACATACGTCATCCAGACAGAATCAAAACAAAGAAATGCATATAAACCATATGGACCTAGCAGTTATGTACAGAACATCTTATTCAAACACAAAAGAATATACCTTCTTCTCAGCACCTCCTGAAACTTCCTTTAAAACTGATCACATACTTGGATATAAAGCAAGTCTCAACAGCTGCAAGAGAATTAAAATAATATCCAGCATAATATCTGACCACCATGGATTAAAACTGTATATCAAAAATAACAGAAAGCTTACAAATGCATGAAAAATAAACAACTCATTACTAAATGAAAAATGGGTAAATATGGAAATTAAGAAAAAATTTTCTAGAATTGGATGAAAATGAGAACACAACGTATAGGACATAATGAAGTTCTAAGTGGCAAGTTGATAGCACTAAGTTCCTACAATTAAAAAAAAAAGAGAAATCTCATAATAGTAACTTAAGAGTACATCTGAAACCTCTGAAACAAAAAAAGGAAAACACACCTCAAAAAAATTGACAGCAATAAATAACCAAATTGAGAACTTGAAATCAATAAAATAGAAATAAAAATTATTTAAAAATCAATAAAACTAAAGGTTAGTTCTTTCAGAAAAAGCTATAAAATTGACAAATCCTTAGCCAAATTAACTAAAAGGCAAAGAGAAAAGATTCAAAGTAGCAAAATTAGAAATGAAAAGGGGGAACATAACAAGAGACACTGAAGAAATCCAGGGAATCATAAGGACATATTTTTAAAAATGGTACTCCACTATATTGAAAAATTTGAAAGAAATGGATACGTGAGACATGCCACTTACCAAAGTTAAATCAAAAGCAGAAAAGATACATAAATAGAACTATAACTGCTAGTAAAGTAGAAGCTGTACTTTCAAGTCTCCTATGCAAAAGACCCAGGAGCAAATGTTTTAGTACAGAATTCTCCCAGGCATTCAAAGAAGAGTTAATGCCAGTACCCCTCAAATTTTTTCACAAAATCAACACAGATGAAACATTGCCTGATTTGGTTTACATGGCCACAGGTCCTCTGATATTTAAACCACATAAAAAAAAAAAACCTACAAAAAGGGCTGGAGAGATGGTTCAGAGGTTAAGAACACTGGCTGTTCTTCCAAAGGTCCTGAGTTCAAGTCTCAGCAAGCACATTGTGGCTCATAACCATTTATATTGAGATCTGGTGCACAGACAGAATGATGTATAATGAATAAATAAAATATTTTAAAAAAACCTACAAAGAAAGAAAATTATTCAACTTGCCTTATTGATGCAAAACCACAACTTATTTTATTGAGAGCATTCTCAATAAAACACTTGACAAACTTTGGGCAGAGTACAGGGAATCTTATGAAAGAAGTGGGAAATAGTAAGACCTGGAGAGGACAGGAGCTCCACAAGGAGAGCAGCAGAACCAAAAAATCTGGGCACAGGGGTGTTTTCTGAGACTGATACTCCAACCAAGTACCATTCATGGAGAAAACCTAGAACCCCTGCACAGATGTAGCCCATGGCAGTTCAGTATCCAAGTGGGTTCCATAGTAATGGGAACAGGGACTGTCTCAGACATGAACTGATTTCCCTGCTCTTTGATCACCTCCCCCTCAGGAGGGTGCAGCCTTACCAGGCTACAGAGGAAGACAATGCAATCACTCCTGATAGGACCTGATAGACTAGGATCAGATGGAAGGGGAGGAGAACCTCCCTATCAGTGGACTGAGGGAGGGGCACGGGTGGAGAAGAGGGAGAGAGGGTGGGATTTGGAAGGGAGGGAGCTACAGGTAGGATACAAAGTGAATAAACTGTAATTAATAAAAAAATTAAGTTAAAAAAAGATCACATTTAATGCTGTAAATACAAACCATGAGAAACAAACAAAAAAACTTGCAAAATGAATCCAAGGACACATCAATAAGATCAATCACTATGATCAAGTAGACTTTATCCCTGACATGCAGAGATGACTAAACATATGTGAATTAATAAATATAATCTACCATATAAACAACCTGAAAGACAAAAAAAATTACATGATCATCTCATTAGATGCAGAAAAGACCTTCAACAAAAATCCAACACCCCTTCAAGACAAACGTCCCAGAGAAATTAGGGACAAAGGGTACATATCTCAACATAATAAACACAATTTACAGCAAGCCTATAGCCAATATTGATTTTTTTTACTTTTAGATAATATTCTAGCTTTTTTTCATTTTTTAAATGATTAATTCAATTTACATGTGGGTATTATGCCCCTCCCTCCTCTTCTCCCAGTCCTACCCACCCACCCTCATCTCTCTCCACTATTCCTTAGAATAGGGGAGCCCTCCTACCCAGACACTCCAGCTCATCTCTTCACATGAGCTCCTCTTCCTCCCTCGTGGCATTGTAGGGAAGTCCCATTAGAGGTAAGTGATCAAAAACATGGTCCATGTCAGAGATATCCCCCACTCCCCTAACTAGTGGGCCAACATGAAACCTAAGATGTCCAGATGTCCGTTGGGCTTATTTTCCTGGAGTCTGTGCATTGTAGTACGTCTATCCTGTACTCTATGACTAAAATCCACTTATCAGTGAGTATATACTATGTGTGTCTTTCTGCGTCTGTTACCTCAGTCATGATGATCTTTTCTAGTTCCATCCATTATCTGAAAAATTCCTTGTTTTTAATGGCTGAGATGTATCCCACTGTGTAAATGTACCACGGGTTTGTTTTGTTTTCTTTTCTTTTGTTTTTTATCCATACTTCAGTTGAGGGACATCTAGGTTGTTTCCAGTTTCTGGCTATAATGAATAAAGCTGCCAAAAACATGGTTGGGCAAATGTCCTTGTTGTATGGTGGAGCATTTTTCAGGTGTATGCCCAGGAGTGGTATGGCTGAGTTTTGAGTATGGCTATTTCCAGTTTTCTGAGAAAGTTCCAGATTGATTTCCAGAGTGGTTGTACAAGTTTATATTCCGACCAGCAATGGATGAGGGTTCCCCTTTCTCCACATTCTCACCAGCATGTGTTGTCATGTGAGTTTTTATCTTAGACATTCTGTTTGGTGTAAGATGGAAGGTCAGAGCTGTTTTGATTTGCAACTGATGACTTGATTTTTAGATTTACCCTGATGACTAAGGACATTGAACATGTTGTTAAGTGCTTCTCTACCATTCAAAATTCCACTGTTGAGAATTCTCTGTTTAGCTCTGTATCCCATTTGTAATTGGATTATTTGGTTTCTTGGTATTTAATAATTTCTTGGATAATTTATATATTCTGGATATTAGCCCTTTGTCAGATATAGGATTGGTAGAGATCTTTTCCCAATCTGTAGACTGCCATCTAATTCTGTTGATAGTGTCCTTTGCTTTACAGAAGCTTTTCAGTTTAAAGAGATCCCATTTAATAATTGTAGATCTTAGAGCCCGAGCTGTTGATGTTCTGTTCAAGAAGTTATCTTCCATGCCAATGGGGTCAAGGCTTTTAACCACTTTTTCCTCTAGCAGATTTGATGTATCTGGTTTTATTTTGAAGTTTTTGATCCACTTGGACTAGAGTTTTGTGCAGGGTGATAAATGTGTATCTATTTGCCTGTTTCTACACGTAAACACTCAGTTAGACCAGCACCATTTGTTGAAGATGTTGTCTTTTTTCCATTGAATGGTTTTGGCTCCTTTGTCAAAAGCCAGGTGTGCATAGGTGTGTGGGTTTATTTCTTGGTCTTCAATTCGATTCTATTGATCAACCAGCCTATTTCTATGCCAGTACCATGCAGCTTTTATTACTATTGTTCTGTAATATAGCTTAAGGTCAGGTATGGAGATAACTCCAGAAATTCTATTATTGTATAGGATTGTTTTAGCTATGGGTTATACGTTTTTCCATATAAAGTTTAGAATTGTTCTTTCAAGGTCTGTGAAAAATTGTGTTGGTATTTGATGGGAATTGCACTGAATTTGTAGATTGCCTTTGATAAGATGGCCATTTTTACTAATGATCCATGAGCATGGGAGATCTTTCCATCTTCTGCTATCTTCTTCAATTACTTTCTTCAGAGACTTGACATTTTTGTCATATAGGTCTTTAATTTCCTTGGTTAGCATTATCCCTAGATACTTCATGTTATTTGTGACTATTGTGAAGGGTGTGGTTTTTCTAATTTCTATCTCAGCCCATTTGTCATTTGTATACAGGTGGACTACCTGTTGTTGTTGTTGTTGTTGTTGTTGTTGTTTTTAATTAATCTTGTATCCAACCAGTTTGATGAAGGAATTTGTCATCTGCAGGAGTTCTCTGGTGGAATTTTGGGGGTTGCTTATGTATATTATCATATCATCTGTGAATCATTATACTTTAACTTCTTCCTTTCCAATTTGTATCCCTTTGATCTCCTTTAGTTGTCTTATTGATCTAGACAGAACTTCTAGTACTAAATTGAAGAAATATGGAGAGTGGGCAAACCTGTCTTGTTCCTACTTTTAGTGGGATTGCTTTGAGTTTCTCTCCATTTAGTATGATGTTGGCTATCAGCTTGCTGTATGCCAATATCAATTTAAGTACAGAGAAATAAGCAATTTCACTAAAATCAGAACAAGACAAGGTTGTCTACTCTCTCCATATCTATCCAATATAGTATCTGGAGTCTACACTAGACAACTGAAGGAGATTAAGGGGATACAAATTGGAAAGGAAGAAGTCAAAGATCTTTACTGGCAGATGACATAATAGTATACATAAAGGACTCTAAAACTTCCACCAGAAAACTCCTACAGTTGATAAACACTGTCAGCAAAGTAGTGGGATACAAAATTAACTCACAAATATCAGTGCCTTTCCTATATACAAATGACAAGGTGACAGAGAAAGAAATCAAAGAAACAACACCTTACACACACATACACACACACACACACAGAAATCATGGAGTAACTATAACCAAACAAGATACAAACTTACAGGATAAAAATCTTATGACAATGAAGAATATATCAGAAGATGGATAGATCTCCCATGCTCAAGAATCAGTAGAATTGATACAGTAAAATTGGCCATCCAACAAAAAGCAATCTACAGATAGATTCAATGCAATTCCCCTCAAAATTCTAGCACAATTCTTCACAGATCTTGAAAGGGAAATTTTCAGCTTCATATGGAAACACAAAAACCTAGGATAGCTAAAATAATCCTGAATAAGAGAAGATGGCAATGTCTGCTGGAGGTACCAACATTCCCAAACTTAAGTTGTACTACAGAGCTACAATAATAAAAATAGCAAGGTATTAACACATAAGCACACACATTGAACAATGGAATTTAACTGAATACCCAAACATAAATTCACACACCTATTGACACCTGATTTTTGATAAGGAAACCAGAAACATACCCTGAACAACAACAACAACAACAAAAAGACAGCATCTTCAACAAATAGTGCTGATCAAACTGAATGGCTGCATATAGAAGAGTCCAAAATTAGATCAACACCTATCATCCTGCACAAAATTCAACTCCAAATGAATCGAAGACCTTAACAGAAAACCAGATATACTAAAACTGATAGAAGAGGAATGGCCTTGAACTCATTGCCACAGGAGAAGACTTTCTGAACAAAACATCATTGACACAGTTGCTAAGACAATTAATAACTGGAACTTTGTGAAACTGAAAATCTGTATGGCAAAGAACATCGTCATTCATACAAAGCAGCAGCCTACAAAATGGGGAAGGATTTCATTAAGTACACAAGGATAGAAGAATAACAAACAAAATATTGTAAGATTTTTTTA
>CM053745.1:22912783-22936987 GCA_028658305.1 Pachyuromys duprasi | reverse complement strand
ACACTCTCATTTACATAAACTCACTGAAGAAGAACCAGGATTCAGACTGTGGTAGAGTTTGTATACAATGGATCTGGAGAAGACTCCCACTCAATCCCCAACTTAAATTTTAGCTTTCTGATTGACAGGTATTGTCCTGGAAGGTGGCAATGTCCATCATCACTCACCCATAAAACAGCTTGATGGTCAAAGAGTGGGCTGAGGGTGATACCTGGGGAAATGTTTGATGGGAGTTAGGGAAGAATGACAATGGCTCTTTTTGGGTAGCTCAGAGCTCTCCTGGTTTGCAGAACACACACCCCAATTCAGTGTGCTGGTGTCTTACTATGTCCTCCAAAGTCACCCTTTGTAGACATTATATTTCTTTTTTCTTAACTGGCTTGATATTCAGCTGCACAAATTAAGTAGGGATAGAAATGTATGGTTTCTTATTTTTGTTTTTATGGCAGTAGTGTAGAGTGAATATTCTTGTTATTTCCTTTGTGCACACAGGAAAGGAAATCTAAGAGAAATGAAGTAACAGTACTAAATGATAAAAGAGTCTTTATTCAAATATACTTCTGGTGTATAAGCCTGTCATTTTGCCTCTAAGCTGTGCTGCCTCCTTTGGCAGTAAGTGCTTATTAAGATCATTTTTGTGACAAAACTCATGTGCTGCACTGGCTGTTACTATTGTATAGGTCTGGTCACTTTATTTTTATTTTTTGCTGTAAATTATACCCATGTCTGGGTAGGATATGAAGAAAAGAACATTTAATATTTGGCGTTTCCGTTGAAAGCCTGACTGGACAGCTTTGTCTATTTGACCTCTAGTGAGAGCCTCCTTGCTGGGTCTCTTAGCAGATAGCACTATGGTGGAAGCTGAGTGATCATGTAGCCATATGGGAAGCCAAAGAAGAAGCAAGCCATTCTCTTATGTAACCACTCTTTCAGAACTAAGCAGGGCTCCGACAGAACCACATTAATCTCTTCTGTGAACAGTATATGCAGTCACTTTGCATTGGACACCACCCCTGAAAAGTCTATCTCTGTCACACTGAGGAATGAATTTCTAGCACACGATCCCCTGGGGAACCAGTCACGTCCAAAACATACCGTCTCTTAAATCAGTGATAAATTAAAGCTCCTTTGTATGCATTCACAAGAAGCATATTGTACATAACTTTGCCCTACTTAATGATCAGCAGGGGTTTGTTGGCAGATTAAGATGGGCTCTAGCATTAATATATACCCCTGGGTATCACCAAATGCTACAAATCTGCTTGCTCTTCCATAAAACTAATCATTAAATACATACCAGCACACCGTTCCTCTATACTTTAGGATTTTTAATGCAGTGAAGCAATCTGGTTTCTGAAGTGGAAGTTTCTGGTTTCTTTGGAAACTCAATTGTGCCATGTGAACATGTTTTTTGTTTTGGTTCCAAGTACGGGATGTGGGAAAGTGTCTCCCCACCCCCGCCCCCCAAAGAATTGCCCCCATGAAAAGGACTATGATGTTTGTCAGCTGGAAATTACCTTGATGTTTTTTGCTAGCTGGAAAACATCCTCATGTGGACCCTGAGGAGGGATAAACAGAAGCCCATACACAGTGAGACAATGCCTCTTGCATCTCTGTGCTTTGAAATGGTTTGGATTACTTTGTTGGCTTTGCAGAAAGACACACTCCAGAAACCTTTTCATGCTGCTTTGCTGTTTTGGAGAACTCCTACCTTTTTGGCAGAGTCTGGCTACTTTTGCTGAGTGGTACCACCTCTGTTGCTGTTGCTTGCTGTTTGTTGCTGCCACTGTGATGAGCTGCTTTGCTGTTTGACTGGACTGCTGGTATCCTGATGAGTGAGACTGACATATCCCTAAAGAACCCAATGACTATAATCAGCAGGAAGTAGCTAAAAGAGATTTATAGCTCCTTTCCCTGCTAATCTCTTACCTCAGGTCAGGTCTTGGGAAGGGAGATAGAGGTTTTTAAGAAACTTAAATAAAGTAGGTGTTTGAAAAATCTAAGCCTACAGTTTTCCCCACATTTTGCCTTCCTATAAATGAAAGCATTTTTCTTTTATTTTAATGTTTCTATTATCATATATTAATTATACATGATAATGGGTTTCATTGTGACATTTTCATACATGAACATGAGGTATTTTGATCACATTCAACCCATCTATCCCTCTTTTGCCCCTCTTATCTCTGCTATTCCCTTTCCTCTTCCCAACCACACGCAGTTCTACTTTCAAATACTTTTGTTGTTGTTACACCATAAACTATGAGCTTCATTGGAGTTGTTAACAGGAGCATGAGTGCCTTGGCTACACAATTGAAGAACTTTCCTCTCCGTCTCATATTATCATAACCTACATATAAACTCTCGGGGAGGAGTAGGGCCCCATGAGCATCTCCAATTTCCTTGACAAAGTGCAACAGATCCAACCATTTGGGGATTGTGTGGAGATAATCACAGATGCTCTGAGTTCATAACTCCAACAGCCATGCCATACTCAGAAGTCAGAGTTTCATACAACTCCTTGTTTTCTTGCTCTTATGTTCTTTCTGCCTCTTCTTTTGCAGTGTTTCCTGAGCCTTGAATTGGGAGTTAAATATGTCCCATTTAAACCCGTGTAGTCAACAGTCATTTTCTATCTTTACCTTGACTAATATGAATCTCTGCAATCATTGTTGCATTGACCACTTCAAAAAAAAAAGCTTCTCTGATCAAAGCTGATAGCAGTGCTTTATCTCTGGGCATAAACATAGTTATTTAGGAGGCAGTTTGACACGGACATCACATCCACTTAACAAAACAACAACAGTAGTTTCCTCATTAAGACCTGTAACTACAACGAGCCAAAGGTTTCTCTTTTGGTTTGAAGTAGCAGATTCTAATTCCCTCCTAAGGAAGTGGGCATCAAATTCAACCAGAAAGAAGTTAGTCACTCCCATAACAGACTCGACACTATTGTATCGGTGGGTCCATTTTGTGTGGTTTCTAAGATTGGTGGACACATGGTCTATGTCTGAATAAGACTTTCTATGATCATTTTCTCCCAAAAGCCTGCATGGTACCTTCTGAAATAATGACGGTCAGCCAGTAGCAAGGAAGCTTCCAGTGAACTCTATTTCTCTTTGTCCTGTAACAAAGGCGTTTGGCATCTTCAGCAATAGGGTCTTACCGTCTAGTTTTGCTGACAATCCACAGGCAATTGCCCGTATTGTTTTTTGAGCTTTAGGTATGTCTCTGATCAATAACTTATAGGGAGAAAGCTGACAACTAGGCCTGGGAGCTTTACTCATAAACCTACAGCACCGAGCAGCAGATTCCTCCACCCACAAAGGATGCTTTCATTCAGGTATAAACAAACAAACTGTATTTGGTTAGCAGTCTACTTACCAGATTCCTGTATGGTTTCTCCATATATCATTAGTTCTGGTTGACCCTCCCCCACTGCCTCTTCTCCATATCTTCCTACCACACTCCCCACTTAAACTTGTCTGCATTGGTATTCCTCCTTCCCACCTTTATATCATTTGCTTCTGCTGCAACCCACCACATTATTTTTTATTGTTTTTGGTCTAATGCCTGAACATTCATTTCATGATTTAATATATGTCTTTACATATTATTCAAGCTTTTATGAGAATAAATTTGTTGAAATGTCCACCAGGATCCCCATTTTCTCTTTAAGCACCGGCTTATTACAAAATTTTGTTACGATGTATTCATAAACCATCCCTGTTCATTACTGAGTTAGTTTTTTATCACTGTAACAAAAATGACTGAAAAAAATCAACTTAAAGGAGAAAAGCTTTAATTTGGCTTGCAGTTTCAGTCTGTGACTGGCTAGCTTAATTCCCTGGTCTTTTGGAAAGACAGACTTTTGTGGGATGAATCACCTTATGGTTGTAAGGAAGCAGAGAGAGAGAGAGAGAGTTAGGGAAGGGTTGGAGATGATATATACTCTTCCCAGGCATACCTCCATGACACTTTCCCTTCAACTCAGGGTAACTCCTACTTTCCAGCAACTCCCAATAACATAATTAAATTGTGAATGCACCATGGGTGAGTAGATCAGCAGATAAATCTATAGATTTGGTAAGAATATTCATCATTCTGTCCCATCCTAAGTTGCCACCTGTCTTAGGGTTTTATTGCTGTGAAGAGACTATGGCAATGATTCTAAAGGAAAACATTCAGTTGGGGTTGGCTTACAGTTTCAGAGGTTTGGTCCATTATCATCATGGCAGGAAGCAAGGTGGCATGCAGGCATACATGGTGTTGGAGGAGGAGCTAAGAGTTCTACATCTTGATCCACAGGCAGCAGAGGAGATTGTGTGCTAAAAGGGGCATAGTTTGAACATAGAACTCAAAGCCCACCCCACAGTGACACAGTTTCTTCAAGCAAGGCCACACCTACTCCAGCAAGGCCATACCTTCTAATAATGCCACTCACTATGGGCCTATGGGGGCCAATTCCATTCAAACTACCACACGACCTCTGAATGCTATGTCAGGGAAGACCAAGACTTCTGGAATACATGAAATCCTAGGGGTAATTTCAGATACTAACAATGAAAATTACAGATATTTTATATAATTTTTTCCTAAAATTTGTTTTTTATAAGCTTAGGTGTATCTGTGTTTCCACTTGCTATGTCCTGTCTTAAGAACACATTTATATGCTTTTTAAGACATGACTGGATTATATTTACTTTCCCTCACTAATTTTCTATCATTCTTTTAGGCTTACTACCTGTGACCTATAATATCTAGTGAAATCTCATATTTTCTTTAGCATTCTTTACTTGTTTTATTATAAATATGTTTTTAAAATGATTTCTTTACCATCAAAGAGGAGTAGGCTAATAATGGACAATGAGTAGTGAATCTTAAACAACTATGTAAGACTCAAAGATAAACTTTGAGTGAGAGAATTTGATATTAACAGCACAGCAAATAATAACATTGATGGTACCATTAATTTTTTCTGGTCCCCAATTAGAGGTAATTCAATGATGCCCAATATGTACTAGGTTGTACAACAGGAAAAAAGGACATGGCAAAGAGTTTAGCAGTTTACTTAAAACCAGGAAGTAAGCCAGTTTCTCCTCTACTTTGGGAAGCAGTGATCACAATGTAATCACTCTGGAGTTGTTTTGACCTTTCTTTTCCTGAGAACAGGTATAGAAGCTGCTCAACACTAAAGGAAAGCCAAGCTTTGACACACCCAGCAAGGATGTTCAAGAATCCACAGGACCCATAATGGACACATTCCCTCAATGGTCTCCCCATTGCAGTTCAGTCTTAACCAAACCCCTGTTTCATATTGCTGAATGGTTCCAATAAGATAACACAGTTGTTAGGACCCATTAATTCAGTTTGTTTTGTGAAATACTTAAGGATATCCTTGATAAGATTGTGATCACTATGATGAAGCCAATCTGCAGAATTAGTTTTAGCCATGTGTACAAGTATCCTTGACTCAATTTGCTGAATTAGGTGTCGAGGGGTCTAGTAAGGCTTAGTTCAGATAGTTGTTTAGGTTCCTTTCTAAAGAATACAAGGTAGATGCAACTGATAGTATCAATGCAAAGGTAACACGAAGTGAAGGTAGGCATATGCACTCTTCCTAGTCAGTCACGAGGCAGTTTAGTGCCTGTCTGCTATCTTTTGTGACCCCATTCAAGGGAGTTGATATTAGTCTGCTGATGTCTGGGTTTCTCTCTCATTGTCCCCATAATTCTAAGTTTAAAGAAGTGTTCCTGATTATATCTCTGGACTCTGATATCAGGAAATAGTTATTCACACTGATCCATGGATCCAGGGGTCAGTATTCACGTATTAAATGTCCTTATTTACCTGGTACCCCAATAAAAGAAAGGGTTGATGACAGTTCTATCAATTACAGTAGATAGCAAGTGGGCCAAATTCCAGAGCCAGCTGTTATATCATACATGTACACCTATGTCCTTCTCATGTACACCTGTGACTAAAATGGCGATGGTGATCCAGCTGAGTATTTCTTGTTAAATTTTGCTTTAGTTATGATCATGTGGGTTTGGTTAAATAGTGCATACTGTCAGACAGAGATTCAATTGCTGCACACAGAGAAACCTCCAGTGCTTAGATCTCACAAGACACATATGAATGAGTCACAGTTATGCAAGTTTGTTAGTCCCTGTGGGACTGTGTATGGGGAGAGGCAGATCTACACTAGGAACTGTTGACAACATTCTCAAGCCAACAAAATGACTCACAGGCAGTCCTGTTGGCATCACATCTGGATAAGGGTGATAAATTCAGTAGTGAGTCATTTTATCAGCATAGCTGCTGCCAATTGACTCAGGGAAGTCATGTGACTTCTTTGCCAAGCTCTAGGATCAGATCTAGGGGAAAGAGCTGTAGTCCCTGAAAAATCTGGATAACTCTTCGAGTCTGAAAAGCTTTCCACAGTCCATGTTTTGAACACTTGGTCACCAGCTTGAAGTATTATTTTAAAGACTGAGAAGCCTTTAGGAAGTGGGTCTCAGTGGGCAGAAATGGGTTTCTAATGGTGACCTTTGAATGTTACACTTTTCCCTGGTTCTAGCTTTCTGTTTCCTGCTTCCTCACCAGATGAATAACTCTGCCACAGACTGTCACCACTATGAATGAAGGTAATCTGTCATGCCTTCTCCAACATAATGTCCTAAGATATCTGAAGCCATGAACCCAGATGAACATTTTCGCCCTGAAATTGCTTTTGTCAGTCCCTGAGTCATACTGGTGTGAACGAAGTGAGTGCAAATCCTCTCAACACTTGTGACGAGGTGAGCCCACTGCCTTCAGTGCTAGAGTTATTTTTCTTCTTGCATAGTAACAAATCTAATGGTCTCCTCTCCCTTTTCTCAGCTTAAGGAATTAGGGGCCAATAATGGGACATCTAATCATGTAGGTGTTGCTGTTACTATTTTATTAGTCCCTTGTGTGGACTATGAGGTCTAAAAATTCTACAAGTAGCTATAATGGGTTTCTAAAGAATTTGATCATTAAATTCTAATGATCCGTGTTATGTTTTGCCCAATAAATGGTGTTAGGTGTAGTTCAAGCAATAGGTTGGAGTTCCTGTGCCATGCTGTCTAATTACCAATCTAGATGAAACTAGGTAGGCATGGCAGACATGAGTCATAGAGAAAAGACAAGAAAACAGGCTGCATATTGTCAGACTCACAGATATGAAGAGCTGGCATCTCTGTCCTGCTCCCTGCCTTTTCTGTCCTAATTTCCTCCAAGCAGAGCATCTTCCCTTCTTTACTGTCTGAGTAGGATGCTAGTCCACAATCATGCAGTATATTCTATCCTGCATTCTTTTTTCAGTCAACTATTTAAATATCACTATGCCTTTTGGTGATGCTAGTGATCTTGAGGTCTTAAGAATATGACACATATATTGGCTATTATATCCATTTTCCCCCATGGTTTAAATTCATTTTGTTTTTAGCAGGATGCCATTGCCTTATTGAAAACAGCTTGGATATCCAAAAATATGGCATAATTTAGTTTTCAATGCTACAGTGGAGATGACGCTCAGGGAACTATTAATGATGCTAGTGGTATGAAGCAACAGGTTACTATCAGAGTATTAGTATAACCTATTTGCCAGGAGTAGATAGAGACCTTGAGCTCCTTCACTGGGTTATATGATTCCTGGGCTTAGATGAAGCAGAGAATCTTAGATTCAGGTCTAGTATACCTTCTCATTGAATTGGTGTTAGAGAGGGGGTAACCAATGGATGTACTAATGAAGCACTTGGTTGTAAGGAAGCATGCCTCTGCTTTCTGCAGTGCAGCAATGATAATCTCTATGGAGGAATCTTTTTTCATAGGTACCTCATTTTACCAGGCTTTTGAAAGTGTCTATGAATTGGATATAGCACAGTGATTTAGTCAGAAGTTGAAGGTAGAAAGCATGATTGTGGGTCATAAGTCTGAGACGGGTCAGCTTCATGGGTTGGAAGCATAGGATTAAAGGTAAAGTGACTTCTTTGATGCCAATTATCTTTGATGAGTATAGCTTCTCTTTTTTGTCCATCATACAAATGCTCATTTCCTGGCTCTATATTTTAGCAGGCAGCATGACAAGTCAAGACAAAGAATAAACATACAGGAGGTTGTGAGATAAGAGAAACATAGGACAAAGGGCACAGTGCCTTTTGAAGCCAGTAACAAGCAGTCTACCCTTCAGGCTATCCTTTTTCTTGTGGGGAGCTTATTCCATGGTGTGACCTATTTTTTGGCTCTAATTACTTTTAATACAGATTAATTAATGCTACTAATACAGGTCATTCTGTATCACAGTCATAGATGTTGATTCAGAGACTCCACCCTTGTAGCTGTTCATGGCCAGTGAAGGTATGGAAGAGCACTAACAGGTCAGGGTAGATTGCTTCTCCTGATATTATTATGTGAGATATTTTTAAAAGAGCACTCTAATTTTTAAAAATTAAAAGCAGCAAACTTTAGAGGGCTTAAAAACTAAACGAAGTATATGTACATAGGTCATTGTCTCTAGATTCTAAGGTACCAAGTTGAAGACGAGTAGGAAAAGAGATGCTTGAAGAAGAAAATGTCTTTTTCTTTCTTCTTCTCACCATTGTCCCCACCTGCCTGGTGATGAAAATGTAAAGACCATGTGTACACTTTAATCCCAGCAGAGTGGAGAATCCATGCTCTCTGGTACTTGGAATCTTAAAGTATTACCCAGATAACTTTCTAGACCTATTACTTTCACAAAACTCAGCTTGATTTTCTTCAAGTATATTCTTCAGCGAGTCTTCTGCTGTTGAGTTCCTGTTATCTTCCAAGCAAATGTTCAGACTCCCATCTTGAACATCCATTGTCCTCGATATCCATGGTCCAGGAATGGAGTCCTGTGAGGAGAATTCTGAGTGCTTGTGTGTACACTCAAAACAACAACAAAAACCAAGACAAGAGTTTTGTCACTTCAGTTTCTTCAAAGCACAGAGTTGTTCTTGGAATGTATTTTTATGCTCTCCTAGGCGTAGCGGATAGGAGTGAGTTTACTTCAGATTAATCATTGTTGCTTGTTGTTGTTTTTCAATGAAATGTTTAAACTAGTCTTTATATGCCCCTATGGAAAACGTATTTTTGCCACATGTGGCTTGTCCTTGTGATTGACTACAGCCGGAACTCATGAGAACTTTACTCATGTGACCTTTCTTAACCCTCAGAGTATGAATTGTCTGCTGCTCTGAGTAAAGCTGACTCTTGCAGGAGGCTTTCGTCTGCCTCATGCATCAGCTCTATCCCCCCATGCCCCACTGCCTCTATAGTGGTGACATCAATGGACCAAACGAAACTGTGGTTCCTCTTCTTCGGAGTAGCAAGAAAGAAGGATTCGTGATTCTAAAGAGCCCTCTTTGTATTTTCATTCAAGACATTATCTAGAACTTAATTGGCATGCTCACCACCTTTCCCTTCCACAAGGACCCTTATTCTCTAAGACCTAGCGTAGGCGTTTCATGGGCGTTTCTTCAGCTGATGAAAAATCACTTTTCTGTTATTCTCCTAGGTAGCATTTAGCACAACTTTTGGGCTCTCTGTCTGTCCTTTAACTCACCAGGTTGCAAAATTCCTGTGTATACACTTTCTACTTACCATATAGATAACATTAATATGTTTTTTTGAAAGACTGGGTTGTTTCCTTTGAATACTGTTTGATGAATTTCAGATAAGATTGTGTTTGGTCCTTAATGAACACAATTTCACTAAAAATACTATTGCCACTGTCTGAAGTTAAGACATGTTTTAACTTTCACAAGCAGGTTTTACTATGGACATTAGTATACCAATCACATGGCACTTTGGGTTTCTTCTACATGTGTTCTCTGAGGATCAAGTCCTTAGTTACAACTGAGCCCACTGACTCTATATGATTTGATTAACTCTGACATGCTTTTCTGCCTAGCACAAGGAAAGAGGATGAGCCGTGGGAAAAACACCAGCACTGAGAGCTGGGTGTACACTGAAATCTGGGGTGCATACCGTAACAGCTGTGTGAGCAGGCTTGCCTTACAGCATAGCTCTGTCTAGCTCAACCACATTCTGGAAAACCATGTTGGGCATAAAGTCCCCGCATTCATCTTTCTGCACTAAGTTCAAAGAATGATTTCTTCTTCTTTTGTCAAGACTGGGTGCCTTCAAATGTTCATTTCAGAGAGAGAAAAATAGCTTGATCATGGCTGGATTTTTTTTAGCAGTCCTAACAATACTATTTATTTTTAAGATAACAATTCTGTTTTCTGATCTTCCCAAACCACAATAGCTCTTGTTCTTTCTTTATGTGTATCACATCATTAACGAGTCAAATGTTTGTGGATCCGCTTTCTTCACTTCTGATAGAAAAAGGGGAGGCTGCCCATAGGGACTAAGACTGATTCAAGTGGAGGGACAGAGTGATGCTGCAAAGAAGAGTCTTCCTGTCAGTGACAATCCAAAAAACTGTAACACCAATCTGCAGAGAGGAACTGTAGGTAGAACATGCACAGCTTTGTGAGGCATTTCCAGCTTTTTCTGAGACTAGACCTATCAAAAGAGCACAAATCCCAATGATACAAATCCCGATGAGATGTTGAAATGAGCTGATTAATATAAATTCCATCGTTAACAACATCATAACAACAGAACCATTAACAATGGTTCTAACCAAATGGGACTCTGTCAGGTTTTTGGTGGATGGCTACATAAGGCACACAGGAATCTTTCTAGTGATAAGGGGTAGTATTAACTTACTAAACAAAATTGCCTTTGGGATGTAATTTCCAGGAATAATTGTTTAATAGAACAGTAGTTTGCCCTATATTTTTGAAGCACTGGTTCACCTTTTGTCTTTGAGAATGAGATGGACGAAGTTTGATCTCACTGCCAGTTTGCCAGCCTCTTGGCAGTATCCCTCCTTACTCTCCCATTCCTCATGATTGATGCCCCTCACTGGTCCAAGGGTCCCTCACATGATAACCTTTTTGCATGTTCACCATCACGTAGATATTTTCAGTTGCCATTCACAGTATTTTAGCAGTGAGGGGCCCAGGATGAGCGACTTTTCCACAAGGAAATGCCTAGTAGCCTGTTCTTGGCTTCTTTCATATAGCCTGGGTATAACATCCATTTCTTGACATCTGCTAGTCTGAAACTTTATAAGTATGGTTCTGTCTGAAAGTCCGGTATTTTTCCACACATATTTGTATTAACTCAAATGTCCTCTGAATTCTTGTCAATTATGTGCGAATTCTAAATCAAATTTTAAGAGAACTTATCTTGCAAAATTTGGCCCACATTTTCAAGCTTCTACATTTTCTGTTGTGATGATTCTTTTGGCAGTACTGAAAGCCTAGGATTCATTTTTATTTCCTCTTTTCCCATATCTTTTCTAAACCATCAACACATGCTAGTCACAGGACCTATAAAACTTGATTCAAACCTTCGCTCTCTGACAGCCACTTCCATTGCCCATACCACCTCTGAAACTATGTACAGGGTCGTAGTTTCTACTTCCACATGCAGGCCTGTTATACCATCATCCATATGACACCTGGACCATTTCAATACAACTACATGATCACATCATTCTTGTATTTAAAATTCTTCAATGGCTCCCGTAGAATGAAGCGTCTTTGGCAAGTCCTATGTGGTCTTCTTGAGTTAGAGCTGTCTTCCTCTGACTTCATAATCTATGGTTCTCTTCACCTAGACTTCCATGCCTACCTTTCACAAAGATGCCAACTGGATACCTTCTGCAGACATGCACTACTGTTTTCTGAAGTACATTGCCCTTGACACCTACAATGACTGACTCCTTCTTGATCACTCAGGACTCAGCTCAGATTTAGTTGGCATATCTACATTTGTCAAAGTTGCTAGGCATTTTATCGCTAGGACCTCTCCCTCACCTTCTGCTAAACATTTTAAATTGTCTGTATTTTATTTAACCGGAAAAAATTTGAAGGAGTCATGTGAGAGAGTGTCTTTGGCTAATACCTAGTCTTTGCTGATGAATAACTTTTTGCAGCTTCTCCTTTTAGAATAGGGGTGGTAAAGAAAACATAATTTGTTCTCTGAGAATTACTACTTATGTTTGACCACAAGCACTAGTTTGTTGCTGGCTTTTCCTTAAACTATTTAAAGGGTGTCAAGCTGTGCAGAATAGATGGGGGAACAAAAGATGGGTGAATTGAGGGCAGCTGCTTAAAGCATCGTATTGACTATCCAGGCTGAGAAGCCACCAGACTGTGCTACAGAAATTAGACATACATTCTCAAGTTTGGCACTCTACTTCAATAGTTTCAACTTGAACATGTATGTGTCTGAGGTGACAGCACATCCTAGAGAGCTTTATACTAAGAGATTCCTTCTTCAGAGAAGAGCATGCAGGCTCATTGAAGAAAAGGGTGCTAGCGAGAACCTCTTTCCCACCCTTTTCCTCAAGGTAAGATCTTCCAATTTCAGTGACCCTTCTGAGCATCATCAACTGTTTCCTTTCTGAACATTTTTGCTTCCACAGGACAGAGGGATCATGGGTGGAGCTTTGTAGAAATCTGATCTCTCCAATTCTATGTACTAGAAAATTAACGTTTACAGCCAAAGCCAAATACTTATCAAGTACCTATTGCAAGGCAAGCAGGAATGTGCAATCCTGTCCCATATATTCACACCCTCCTTTTGGTAACTAAATTACATGTTCATTGATGCTCTTTTTATCCGAGGCTTTGTCCAACCATCCTTATAGAAGACCCTCTACCACTCATTTCTGTCTTCAAGATGATCTAGAGCCTTGCTTCCTTCCTATACATCTCTGCCGTCCATCACTTTTACCAGAGGCTCTTTTCTTTTCTTCTTCCTTCCTTCCTTCCTTCCTTCCTTCCTTCCTTCCTTCCTTCCTTCCTTCCTTCCTTCTTTCTTTCTTTCTTTCTTTCTTTCTTTCTTTCTTTCTTTCTTTCTTTCTTTCTTTCTTTCTTTCTTTGCATTTTCAGTTTCATTTCATTGTTTGATACATAAGCATAGTTATGTCTGGGAAGGCTTTCTTGTTGAAGACACTTTGTGGTACAGGAATGGAAACTGCCGAAGGTTTGGCTATGAGTCTCAGTATCTGCTTTGATACACTGCTAGGTAGAGTCTTTCAGATGCCCTCTGTGGCAAGCTCCTGTCCTATTATTTGTTTTCTCCTACTTCCAATGTCCATCCCATTTGTCTTTCTAAGTGAGGATTGATCATCTTACCCCGGGTCCTCTTTCTTGTTTATCTTTTTTAGGTGTATAGATTTCATTATGTTTATCATATCTTATAGGCCTAAATAAGTGAGAGAGAGAGAGAGAGGGATACAGCTGGGATACAAAGTTAATGAAATGTAACTAAAAATAAAAATAAATTACTTAATTAAAAAAGTAACTGCCTATTTTGGGTATGCCTTCTATGCAGGAGTGGACAGACCTGACAAGAGCATGTTACTGATCTCACTGCTAATTACCAGCCAGGAAGTGTTTATTTACTGAGTGCATTCTCAGGAATGGAGATTACTGAGAATCTCCTGGGATGCTGTAAGTATACTTTCAGTAGTTTATTTTTTTCAATTTAAAATATTTATTTATTTTTTATAGTAATTACAGTTTATTTACTTTGTATCCCAGGTGTATCCCCCTCCCTCATTCCCTTCCAATCCCACCCTGCCTTCCTCACCTCCTTTCCCCTTTTCAAGTCCACTGATAGGGGAGGTCCTCCTCCCATTTCATCTAACCTTAGCTTACCAGGTCTCTTCAGGTCTGGCTGCAATGTCCTCCTTTGTGGCCTGGTAAGGCTGCTCCTCCCTCGGGGGTAGGGAGGTCAAAGAGCAAGCCACTGAGTTCATGTCAGAGATAGTCCCTGTTCCCCTTACTAGGGAACCCACTTGGATACTGAGCTGTAGTTTAAATCTTGAAAGAGTTGACTTCAGGAGCTGGAGAGATGATTCAATGATAGACAGCACTTGCTGCTCTTTCAGAGGATCCAAGTTCAGTTCTTAGTACCCACATCAGGCTTATAACTTCAGCTCCAGGAAGGGGTATGATACACTCTGGTCCTCCCCTGGTACACACATGCATACACACATTCTAAAATTAAAAATTATTTTAAAAATTCACTTTCCCCCTGAGGAAAACAAAAATAGTAACACCAGGAAGTTGGCTTAGAAATCTGTCCACCTGTTTATTGTCACTCGATACCCAAATCCCCCCTCTTTGACACTGAAATAATTGCATTTCTACAACTTCTCATAATTCCCCTTGGTGAGCATAGATGGAAAGCCTAATTAAAGTTGAAGCTAATACTTAGTTTATAGGTTTGATTTAATAAGTATGAAATTAGCTTTAATATTTTGAGAAAAACACATTTGTTCATTAAACGTACCTTGCCTAGTTCTCTTCCCTCTGCTGTTCTATAACAAGATACAAATGACAGGGATGATCCCAACAGTTATTATGTTGTTTTTAAAGTCATCAAGTGTTTTCACAACTGTAATCTTGTTTAAATATGGTTCTGTTCTCAGAAAACTTAGACTGAAAAAGCTATTAACAAGCATTTTCCTACAGAACTATTAAGTAGAGGCGAGGATAAATTTAAATGTAATAGAGAGAAAGGTCAGTGTAAGTGGAATAAATCTCAATGACATTCTCAGCCTTTTTCTCACCTTTGGTTGCCTTTGTAATAAATATACTGAACCTCTACATTATTGGTGCTTTAGGTCACCAATTTTCAGTTTGTAAGCATGGTCATGGCTATTCATGGGCTGTCTGAACATGGAACATGCCAGGCCTACTTACCTTCGATTGAATGATTCACTTAGAAAACCAGAGATATACACTCATGGAGTGAAATCATTCCCAAGAGATACAGAATAATAACTTCTGCCCTTAGGAAGAAGCAGATTGCGTTATATACTGTGTCTCTTTATCTTGGTTGTGTTGCTGTGTTCTCCTCCAAAGAACCACTTAAAGAGCTTATAATCTGTTACATTTTCCCATCAGTATCTCAACTTTGAAGGATCATTGCCTCAAGTAGCACCATCTATTCCTTAGGGAAAATTCTGCAGTAGAAAAATGAGAATTCATTTATAGTCTCTTTTTAATATTTGTAGTTCTCTTCCTCAGCCCTAGTCTGTGCCTGTTTATTAGAGTGGTCACACAACTCACACAACTCATGATGGCTCCAGGGTTAGCAAAACTACAGAGTTCTGTTATGTTATTCTGAGCAGGGATTCTGTATTACAGAATATGACATGCTATGTGTTTATTGAAAATCTGAAGAAGCTAGCATCTTAAGTGAAGGTTTGTTAGGTTTTCAAGATTCCCATTTGGTGATTCTGAGCCTGGACAGCATGGTGAATGAGATGCTAAGTTTTAATTTCTCAGTGTTGGGAGACAGAGAGGTTCAGTGAGAAGGAAAGGGATGATAGAAGGCAATGCAGGGTGAAAATGACTAAAATTCCTTTTATGCATTATGAAGTTGTCAAAAAATAAGCATATAATCTATTCCAAAAATATTCTAAATCAGTAAGCCTGAGATGAAACTTGAGTTGTTTGTATAGCTGGCCAGAATTTCAGAATATTCTAATACCTGTGATCCAGGTTCATTCAAAATTTGAGGGTTGAATTGATTCATTATAATTTATATGAATGTAAACTATGATTCATTCAGTCTAATTAAAGTCATATTTTGTGATATTTTTATGATTAGGCTTAATCATAGTTTTTATTTTCTAGTTTTATTGACATATAATTGGCAAATATTAAAATTATATAAGCTTGAGGTATACAATATGATGTGTTAATGAATGTATATGGCACAAATGATTATCATAAGCAAGCGAATTAATATCCCCATCATCTTTTAGCAAATTCTATAAGTATGTCAGAAAACTGACAATCTGCTAAGCACACATCAAGTCTATAATCTGGTGATATGAACTACAGTGCCAAGGTGGCAATTAGTTTCCTGCTTACTCATGACACAGGTTGAAATTCATGTTGTTCCAACAGTGTAAATTTTGGTTACAGAGGAATACTATTTTTCTTGATGTGAGCTCTACTGCCTAATTTTCAGAGGCTTATATTTTGGAAGACTATGTTTACACTATTTATCCATTCCCTCCCAACACATTTAAGTGCTGTCACTTCTGAAGGAGAATGCTATGGTGCGAGCTTTGTTTGACACAGAATCATTGACTGAGATTCTATGGCCCTATTGGAGGCCTTTCATTTTCAAATTAAGTCACAACTGTTTCTCTTTGTTGTGAGGTTATTTTGTCAACAGGATGAGGCATACACACACATACACACACACACATATATGTGCCTCATCTTGTTGACATGATGTGTGTGTATATATATATATATATATATATATATATATGCCTCATCCTGTTGATATGGTATATATATGGTATATATATGATATATATATAATTGATATGGTATATGTATATACCATATGTATATGTATATATATATGTATACATATGTGTGTATATATATATATATATATATATATATACCATATCAATTATTACAGAGTGGATTCTATTTTGGCAATAAGCAATTCTCAAATCTCTTGCGATGAACCAATATTGGTACTGTATTATTAGTTGAAACATAGACAATGTATTGGGTTTATCCTTTTGTGCTGCCCTGAGTCTGCTTCTTGCCTCAGGGTATTCAGGCTCACTATGCACTGGGCTGCACTGGAGAGAGTGAAGCTGAACTGGGACAGGTGGGTGCAATGCGTGATCTCGGTCGCCAGTGAGCGCAGGAGAAACAGCCTCTTGGGAAACAGCTTCAGTGAGAAAGCTCATCTAATTACGGGGAAACAAGGACTATTGAACCTTTGGGTAGCAGATAGAGGCGTTCGGGTGAGTGTACATCATTGGCCAGAGTCAAGGTGCTGATAGGGACTTATTTGAAGGAAGAGGAATTCCAGGTGCTTGCTGGACATAACCTCGTAAGGAGAAAGGAAGTTTAGCCTGTAACCTGACCACCAGGCTATGTGACCACCTAGCCTGCTAAGAGTAAAATCTCTGAAAATAAAAGTATCTATCTATCTATCTATCTATCTATCTATCTATCTATCTATCTATCTACCTACCTACCTACCTACCTACCTACCTACCTACCTACCTAAGCTACATGTTCATTCTGTGTTAATTTGGGGATATTGTTCTATGTCTTCCCAACATGGGAACTCTAGTTCGTAAGTACCTCTCAGATTGACAGGGGCATACAAGATGAACATAAGACAGGGATGGGAAAAGAACTCTACAGTGTTTTGCACCAGCAATTCAATACTGTGACCTGGAAATGACCCCACTCATGCTCCATGCCCTGTCTCCACAACAGGGAGCCAAGAAATTCAGCTTTTTAATTGCCCAGAAGAAACTGACAACTGGATGCCAGCCATTAGCACTAGTAAGAACTGCATTCTGCTCTTATGTTCATTAAATATTTGGTATGCCCTTCTAGCCACATAGAAGCTGTGCTTACCCAATCTGAAGGTTCTTTGTAGTCATGGCCTCAAGCCTCATGTCCCAGAGGTCAGGATTGGGTGGTTTGGCCTTAGGCCCAATGTGCATTTGGACTCACAGGCTTTTAGGAAGTGAATTTCCTGGCTAGGGAATTTCAGCGTACTAAGCTCTATGTCCCTTGCCTTTACCTTCTGTAGAGTTCTTGTGTTCCTGACTGTCCACTTTGGATGATGCATAGAGAGGAAATTAGACAACCTGGCTTGTTGCCTTTGAGCAGCCTCATTAGTTCCTGCCTTGCTTCTAGATTCTAGCTTTTGCTTCTAGGTCAGTCTGGTTCCTTTATAACTGTCTGGTAAATAAGTACCAGTATCAGTACTCACAGTGCTCTTATAAACATTCTTACTCGGTTTGCAAACTAGCTCTGCTACCTTCCCCCCATCCCTTTCTCACTTAGATTAATTGTGAAACTCTGGGTCTAGCACACTTCAGCGGAAGAACCACTTATTTAATCTAATTTTTGCAGAGCCATATTTTTCTGGCACAATTTTCTGAATGCCTTCCAAATACATGCAATGATTTCTAACTATGAATGAGGCAGATGATTTCCTTCTTGCCGCAGTGTACGGTTTTAAGTAGCTCTTAAAACTCGTGGCATTTCTTTTTCCTTTCCTTTGTTCCTAACCCGTAAGAAGCATCTGCTGCTATTATCTCACATGCATTTTATGGTGCACACATGCATGAAGATATCTGTGAAGGCTAGAAGAGGGTGATGGACTCCTTGGATCTGGAGTTACAGGAAGTGTGAGCCACCTGGCTTGGGTGCTGGGAACTAGATTCAAGTCCCTTTCAGGAGCAGCAAGTATTCGTAACTACTGAGACATCTCTCTGGTCTCCTTTCATTCTCCTTTTTATTGTAATATAGCTAACTTTTTCTCTTTTCCTCTTCCCTATAATACTTTGTGGCATGGACTAAATCATGTCCTTCTTTCAAAATACATTGAAATCCTAAACGCTGGTAGGTCAGAAATATGACCTTATTTAGAAATAGAACTTTATAGGGGTAATTGAAAATGAAGTCAATGGGATGGGCTCTAGTGCAACATGACTGTTGTCTTTTAAAAAGAATAAATCCATACATGGAACAGACGATACAGAGCTCATGAAAAATGTCAGGTGAAGGTAAATGTGTAGATAGAGTTGTGTCTAGTGAGTCAAAGAACATCAAAGATTGCCAGCAAACCACTAGACTCAGGAGAAAATCCAGGATCAGTCTCTCTTCCTTGAGAGGTCACCAATGCCCAAATTATCTCAGAAGTCATGAGACAATAAAGCACTGTAGATCAGTCTCCCCACTGTGTGATCATTAGTATGAAAACCCTAGGAAATGCATCTACTGTGTCACTTCAGGCTGATGACAAACACATAAAACTACTGTTCTGACTCCCAAACTCATTCCTGGAATATATTGCTGATTTGCCAAATTAACACAGAGTTGTTATCCAATTTGTTACAGTAACAAAATATGGGATAGAAAGGACCTAGCGAAGGATTTATTCTGGCTCAGTTTGCGGGACACAGTTACAGTGGAGGACTCATGGTGATGGGTAGCCTCATGGTGGTAAGAGCCTCTAGCAGCTGTGTGTGAAGCACTCACGATCACAAAACAGAGAGGAATACTGAGTGGCTTTCCCCTTTTTGCTCCTTTTTGTTCAGTCCAGGACCTAGCCTGTGGGGGTGGAGCCATCAACGTTAGGTCTGTGTCTTCCCTCTCTGAAAGCACCTTCACAAACATATCCAGCAGTAAGGCCCATTGATACTTTAGGTTTTTATTAATCCAACCAAGTTGATACTTGAAGGTATCCATCTCCCAAAGCAAGTGACTTCATCATCTGTCTCACCATTGTGTAACAAGGGGGAGCATCTTTCTAGTGACAGTTTCTGCCTCCTTTACCATGGTCTGGCTTATGCTGCTAATAAAATCCACTCTTTAATCCTGGTGGCTCAGAGAGTTGTGGCTTAGTCCTCTCTCATGCTCCAGATCCATTGCCAGCTGTGTAGGAGGCCGTAGGAGACCATGTTGCTGTCCTCTCTTGTGGACAGAGACTAGCTAGGGGTCTGTGCTCACTGCTGCTGTCCTCCCTCAGGGACAAAGGCTGGCATAGAAAGCTCATTTTTGCATTCAGTTTCAGACTTAACATGGAAATCAGGAGAGGGAAGAGAACATTTGGTCTCCCACAGACAGTTAAAACACTTTATCCGTTGGTAATATATTGGCCAGAACTAATTACGTGCCATCAAAAGTCCACAGAGGGAACAAGGAAGCTTAGTTTTAAGTGCTCAGAGAGTGTCTGAGTCAGCTCCGGCTGCCATCACAAATACCATGCCCTTGTTTGTTGAAACAGCAAACACTTATTTCTTGTAGTGCTAGAGGCTGGAAGGTCTAGGATCAAGGTGTCAACCTCGTCAAGTCCTGATTCCTGCCTGTGTTCCTGCTGTGTCTCTACTGGAGTTGCTCCTTTCCCTATGAGACACTTGTCTTATCCACAAGGCGGGCATCTTCATGACCTAAGATCTCCCCAAGGACTCATCCTTAGGAGCATCACAATGGGGGTTACTGTGTAACTTAACTGTAGAGGGTCATAAAAATTTAATCCTCAGAAGGGGCTTGGGAGAGCAAGATACCAGCAGAAAACTGACAACTGTCACCTAAACAGCCTCCCAGGTTTTTTCTTGTGCTAATGTTAATGCTTCAATTCATTGATTAATTCAGTCTTTATTAAATGAATTGTATGTACTCATCACTATGATATAGGTGCTGGGATAAATGATGAATCAAAATGATCTCTTCTATAGTAGACAGATGAGGCACAAAGTCATTAAATGAGGTAATATAACTATTATAATTCTTACCCCAGAAACGGGGATATACAGAACTGGGGTGCTTATAAAAGATTTTACCTGGTTAGAGATTAAGGAAAAAAACCCAAGGAAGTAAGGCTTGAGGTCGGAGCTGCCTTCCATGCAGGAGGTCACAGGCAGGAGGGAATGCTGAGTGATGCTGTGATGAAGGCTAGGGATGGTGTCATTGAAGGGGTTAGAGGGATAAATGAAAGACGACTCTGAGGACATGTGGGTATTTTCTTTCTTAATCTCAATATAACATGGAATCAGTTACATTGAGTAGGCACACTTGCATGGATTCCAAGTCTGCAGCTGGTTGCTGACAGTTGTCCAGGCAGCAAGCCAGTATGGCGTTTCTAGACAAGGGCCAGCAGCTCACTCACCTCTGTGTATGCATTGCTTTGTTATCATGTGGAAGGGCCAGTCCTAGGAACTAACTTGAGTCCAACCAGTGCTTTTTCCCTAACTGGCTATGTGGATCACAGGCCTAAGGCTTCAAGGTCAGAGGTAGAAAATGCGAGAGTCCAGTAATGACTTTGACTAGGACAAGAAGAGTGAGAAATATGGTTGACATTTTTTTTCCTACCAGAATAGTATTTTTGGCAAGTGATTTTTTTTTTCTTTTTTTGCCTCCAGGTTTTTTTTTTCTTCTTCCTTCCTAGTCTTTGTTGTCTGCCCTTTGTTCAAAAATAGAGTAAACTCTCATGCAAGAACATTTGATTTCCCTTTCCAACCTGGCTATTCATAACCTATTTAAAATTGATTTATAGTCTTACAGACTACAAATTAATTCCAGGCAGAAGCTGAGAGAAGGTCATCTTCCTCACGATTTCTGCAGTTTTCCAGTTTCCCCTCACTGGTTTAAAAGGGACAGGCTCCATTTGATGACTCTGTAGCAGGGTGGCTATGGTGGTTTGAAGGAGATACGTCTTTCTATAAACTCATGTGCTTGAACTCACAGTCTCCAGTTATTGCTGGCGTTTGGCGAGGTGATGGGACATTTAGGAGATGCAGCCTTCTTGACAGAGAAAGTATGCACTGGGGGTGGGCTTTGAGATTTTATTGCCTCACCCCTCTTACTGCTTGCTCTGTCTGCTTTCTATATGTGGATGGAAGAAATGATCAGCCAGTCTCTGGAGCTGAAAGTCTGCTGCCATGCACCCCCCACTCTGGAACTACAAGCCCAAATAAATCCTGCTGGACGTTGCTTTTGGTCATGGTATTTTATCCTAGCAACAGAAAGTAACCCAACTGCCTTCTTTCTTGTGATTTTGGATCATCAGTCTTAGAGGCCACCAAGGTCACTAAGGCCACCAAGGCCAAAATGCCCTCCTCCTTGCGCACTCTTGCATTACTAATTAGTTAGAGAACCACAATTAAGAGCCAGATTACCTGAGCCCTCAGTCCAGGGAGCTGCCTTGTAAGAACGGCTTCTTCTCCCATGTTAGGCAGAAAGTACCCCCACTGCATCCCTTCAGTGTGCTAAGCACATCCTTGCTATGGTTTGACTTGCTATGAGCTATTCCATCCTGCTTTGTTCTCCCTCTGGATCTCCAAGCAGCCTGTCTCTCTTGCCCCTTCTTAATGTGTGTGTGTGTGTTATTTTTAAAGAGTGATGAGCTCTGGGGACCAGACTCTCTTTTCTTTGTTAATCTCTTGGTTTAGAAAGCCCTTCTGCGGAATTTTAGTCTGCTTTGAAGACCTCTGATTCATTCAGGGACCGTTCCGAGGTCATGTCACGCCTAGTAATTATCTTGTCTCCTTTTCTTATGCATTCTTCAGTCTTCCTAAATAATTAACCATTTTGGATTAATGACTTTTGTCTCCCAGGTAAGAGACGTTTTGCCTCTTGTCCTAGAAATATTTATATTATGTCTAACAGGGACGGAAGTTTTGGAAGTGCTCTATATATTCCCATTCTGCTGTTGAGAAAGTTATTAGCATAATGTACATACTTTTAATATCTCAGGCTATGCTTGGGAATGAAATCACAATATTCTATTCCACATTCTCCACCTGCCTTCCTGTTGGGGAAAGAGAGAGAGAGAGATTAGCACTAAGCGTAGGTTCTGGATGCGCATCTTAAGTCTACCACTTACTAGTGCAGACTAAAATAAGATACTTAATTTTTCTATGCCTCAATCTCCTCCTTTGTGAAATGGACATGACAACAATAAAACCATGCCAAAGAACCACCTTAGGATTTTATGAGATAAGCAATACGAAGAACAAGGTTCCTGTAAGAAGTTGTGCTAATTATTGAGTGTATACATCAGGCTAGGGGACCTCTTCTTTAACTGACTCTTGGAATTATCACAAAGCCTTTGCTGATGAGGAAATATACTGCAGAGTCTGCCTGATTGCCCTGTGGCACAGTGCTTCAAGAGTGCTAGCTCTTAGTTACTGTCATGGGGATGAGCTGGGTTTTTGGAGGGGTACTGTGAGAATGAGGCTCTGTGCGCTTATCCCTGGGTACCCTGGGCTTCTGTGCTCCCTCACACTGGGTTTTTCATACAAACACCCTCAGGATCTTTTGTCATTTCTACTGACAGCTCTTCTTTGCTATTTATACTGCCCTGTGTTTTTATGCCTCAAGTAATGTTATTTTGATGACGAGCTATCTGATAACTTTCATTTCAGGTTATTACGTGCCAATTAGGCAAGTGTGTGCAAACATGTACACACACACACACTCCTCAAAAAAGCCACATTGTATTGGTCACATTTTATTGATGGGAAATTTACACCAGATTCATGAAGCTGAGGAGTAGAAGAGCCAGTATCCAAACCTATGCATTCATTTAGTAATTGCACTTTCAGAAAAATAGGAATCTGAGGTTGCTGGTCTGAAAGGTTTAGAGGTAATGAGACTTTCTAGTCTTTGAATGCTAGACACATTGAAATCATTATCTTCCAAGGCCATATGAAATGAAATGCTTATTAAGATACCTTTAGAGGGCATGGAACTCACCCTTACTCCCCAACTCTCCTACAGTCATACTCTTTTGTAGCCCAGTTGCCCAAGAAATCTTGACTGGTGGGCTGGAAGATTCTACTAACTTCTAGAGTTCAGTGAAAGGTAATACAAACCCAGAGTTTCATAATTCCCATAATTCTTTCCCCTAATTCTCTATTTAATGAGTGCACTCATGTGCCATGTAATGGTGGGCTGAATATATGACTTTGTATCAAGTTATTCAGCCTATTGATGTCACTGCCATCTTAGATACATGGCATGGAGTTTTCACAATGATTAACTCACCAAATGATGCATTTCTTAGAAGGTACCTCTGGAGTCACGAAGCATGCCACTGGACATAACTTACTGATAGCTTGTTGGGTTTGAGGAAAGTTTACATCTGAACTAGAGAAAGATCATGGTGATCAGTGATGGGGGCAGGGATTAAAAAGCTCCCAGGCATATCTCTTTTTTTTTTTAATTTATTTATTTTTATCTCAATCACAGGTTAGGTATTTTGAATCCCAGGCGTAGCCCCCTCCCCCATTCCCTCCTACCCTCCCACTCCCTCCCTCATCTCCTTCTTCCCTGCCCCATCCAAGTCCACCAACAGGGAGGACCTCCTTCCCTTCCATCCAACCCCAGCTTATCCTGTCTCCTCAGGGCTGGCTGCAAAGTCCTCCCCTGGGATCTAGCCAGTCTGTCACTCCCCTGCTTATATGGGGGAGGGTCAAAGAGTCAGCCATCAAGATCATGACTGAAACAGTCCCTGTTTCCCTGAATAGGGTCTTCAGCCCTACACCAAGTTATC
>CM053745.1:22891399-22912283 GCA_028658305.1 Pachyuromys duprasi | reverse complement strand
GGAGCTGTTTGTGCTTTAAGGCTGTATTTCAGTCTGAATCTGTCAATCTCTTGTGTCAGGAGTATTCTTCAAGAAGATCAGGGATTTCCGGTGGTTTGTGGTGTGTGTTTTGTCTCAGTTGAACTCTGTTGTGGGTTCTGTGTGCCCAGCTTCGTGCTCTGTGCTAGAGGCTGTGAGCACTGCAGGCTGGTCAGCCCTCTGGTCTGGAGTCTTTACTCCTACTCTGTGCTAGAGTCTGAGTGTCCAGGTTTGAGATATCAGTTGGGGGCTGTGCACTCTGCCCTGGGCTTGCTGCTAAGGCTCTCCCCTGGAATGGAGATTTGGCGCCTCCTTCTGTGCCAGGGGCTGTGCACCACGGTCTGTGATGATATTTGGGGCACACACAGTGGGTTTGGGTTTGTGTGCATCCGCTGTATGCAGGGCTGTCTGAAATGGTGCCTGAGGCCTTCTCTGTCTGGCCTGTGGACAGACACCGGAACTGGAGTTTTTGCTGGCGGATGCGTGCAGCGGAAAGGTGTTTCTAAGAGAAGGTAAGAATCACTGACAACTTAAACTCTGTTACCCAGAGGAGGATGTAAGAGTTATAGCTTCTATCCACCCAAATGTAGAAACTTACTTCCCAGGATATTAGAGGCTAAACTTGAGACTAAAGTGTTAGCAGATTTGTATCTTCTAGATACTTCATCCTAGACTTGTCTTCCAGACACAGTGGTGCTTTGAATAAGAATGACTCCCTTAGGCTCCTGTATTTGAATTGAGGAGTGGCACTGTTTGAGAAGGATTAGGGTATGTAGCCTTGTTGGAAGAAGTGTGTCACTGGAGGTGATCTTTGAAGTTTCAAAAGCTCAACCCAGGTTCAGTGGCTCTTTCTCTCCCTGTTGCCTTTGGGTGTAGAAATCTCAGCTGCTTCTCCAGCAACATGTCTATGTGCCACCATGCTTCCCACCATGCTGCTAATGTATTAAACCTCTAAAACTGTACACGAGCCCCATTTAAATTTGTTTTATGAGGGTTGCCTTGTTCATGGTATCTTTTCACAGCGATAGAATTCTGAATAAGACACACTACCTTCCCTCTGTGTTGCTTTTACCTCATTTCTTCTTATAGGGACATCAGTCACACGGATAAAGCTCCAGTGACCTCACTTTAACTCAGTTGCCTCCTTAAGAGCCCCTGTTTCTCTCTTCACCCCATGAGTTTAATGCTTAAGTTATAACACTTGACCCATTGAGTTTTGTATTTTACTTGACTCCTGAATTTATGCAAATTAATACATTTATAAGATTATTTTTTCTTGCTGTTTAAAAGAAACTAATCTCAAATAGAATCACACTCTGAGGTAGGGGTTGGAGTTTCAACATATAATGTTAAAGGAATATAACTCAGTTCCTGCCAGGTTGTCAACTTCTGCTTAAAGTTAGTCTTTAATAAAGTAGGCTTTCACAACTGAACACACTGGCATAGGAGACAACATTCTGAACAGGACAGCAATAGCACAGGCACTAAGATCAACAATTAATAAATGGACTGAATGAAACTGAAAAACTTCTGCAAGGCAAAAGATAACATCAATAAAATAAAACTGCAGCCTATAGAATGGGAAGATTTTCATCAATTCTATGTCAGACATGGGGCTAATCTTTTCGTTCATTCATTTCTTTCTTTTCTATTCATTTGACATCCTGGTTCTATCTCCATTCCTCCCTCCCAGTCCCACCCTCCATCTTCTCTCCCCCTTGCCTATTCCTCAGAAAAGGGGAGCTCCTTTTCCTATCCACCCCAGCTCATCAAGTGGCATCAGAACTGAGCATGTCCTCTTTCCCTGTGTCCTGGTAAGGTAGTTCCATCCAGTGTGTGTGTGGGAGGGGGTGGTGGTGATCAAAAAACCTGGCAAGTGAGTGTTCGTATGATGCAGTCCCCACCTCCACAGGGTTAATAGTCAAAACATATAAAGAACTCAAGAAACTAGACATCAACAAACCAAATAATCCAATTCAAAAAATGGGGTACGGATCTAAACAGAGAATTGTCAACAAAGGAATCTCTAATGGCCAGGAAGCACTTGAAGAAAGAAATGCTCAACATCCTTTGCCATCAGGGAAATGCAAATCAAAATTCTGAGATTCCATATTACACCCGAAGATCAAAAACATTAGTGATAGCTCATGCTGGCAAAAATATAAAACAAGGGGAGTGCTCCTCCATTGCTGGAGGGAGTGCCAACTTGTATAGCCACCTTGAAAATCAGGATGGTGGTTTCTCAGAAAACTGGGAATAGATCTACCTCAAGACCCAGCTATGCCACTTCTGGGCATATAACCCAAAGGTGCTCCATCCTACTATAAAACAGTCATCAACTATGTTTATGGACGCTTTACTCATAATATCCAGAAACTGGAAACATCCAATATGCCCCTCAATTGAAGAAGGGATAAAAAACTGGTACATTTACCCAATATTACCCAGCTGTTAAAAACAATGACATCATGAAATTCTCAGGCAATTGGGTGAAACTAGAAAAAAAAAATCATATTGAGTAAGTTAACCCAGAAAGACAAACATGGAATGTGATCACTTATACGTGGATTTTAGCTGTAAAGTAAACGGTTAATCATGCTTTAATTTATAGGCCCAGAGAGGCTACATAACAAGAGGAAGGTGGTGCCTGGATCTCCCTGGGAAGGGGAAATACGGTAGATATTGTGAGTGGACTAGGGTGGTTGGGGAAGGGAATAGGAGGATGGAGAGAGAGAGAGAGTACTGGAAGAGATAACTTGAATTGGGGTGCAACTTGGGGGACAAGATAGAAACCTAGTAAAATGGAAACACGAATCTATTAGGGTTACCCTAACAAGAGTCCTAGTAATTGGGGATACAGAGGCTGAACTGGGCATCTCCTATAACCAGGCAAGACTTCTAGTGGAAGGACTGGGACACTGTTGATTTTTTGTAACAAAATCTCAAACCTTCAAGTTCACCAATAAAGACTTGGGAGCCAGATGCCATGGTGAAAACCTATTGGCTCAGAGAGGCAAAGAAAGCACCCCGCTGACCTTTCTTCTCAGCCAAGATCACAAAAGGAGTCTTTTCTCAGACTCTCGCTCACTACTACTTCCTGTCCCTCCCCCCCACTCCCCACCCCTGTCCTCTTGAATTCCTCTTATTATTTATGGTTTATCTCTATGTTCACCCCCTGTCAACTGGTTGCTTGCTCTTGACCCGTGGTTGACTTTATTTAATCCTGTCTTGGATTAAAGGTGTGTGCTAGGGCTGAGACATACCAAAATTAGAAACATGGTTGTTTTTTTTTTTTTTTTCTTTTTCTTTTTCAGTAAACAGCACAATCTTGGGTTTCACAGTGTGATCAAATATCCTGAAACAGGTCACCAACTCAACCACAAAACCATTGACCTCTAATTTTTCCTGCCAGCATTATGTGCTGGGGTAAATATGGCACAGAATTTTTTATTTTTTTATATTAATCACAAGTTATTTAGTTCATATTCCAGCTGTAGCCCCCTCCCTCTCTCCCTCCCTCCCAATGCCACCCTCCCTCCTTCATTTCCTCCCTGCCCCTTTCCAAGTCCATCCCGTTAGGGGAGGTCCTCCTCCCCTTCCATCTGGCCCTAGCTTCTCAGTATCTTCAGGACTAGCTGCATGGCACAGAGTTTGTAGGAGCGGCTCTCCAGTGGTTGATCCAGCTGGAGACCCATGCCACAAGAGGGATCCCATCCCTAACAGTGGAGGGCCAGGACTCAGAGGCCTTTTCCTCCTACCCTGTTGCCTCAGACTTGATATGAGGGGAAAGGCCTAGTCTTATTGAGACTCGAAATGCTGTGTTTAGTTGATGTTCCTGGGAGACCTGCCTTTTTCTGGGGAGTGTGGGGATAAAGTAAGAATGGATGGAGAGGAGGGGAGGGATGAGGAGTAGGTAGGAGAGGCTTGATTGGGATGTAATATGTGCAAGGATGAATTAATAAAAATTATTTTAAAAGCAGGGCTTTCTAGTCTTTATTTGTAAATACAGAATGAGAAGGATCGAGAATAAGTTTTAAGGGCTGAGGAGAAAGTGTGGCAAACATGAAGGCCTGAGTTCAGATCCCCAGGGCCCACATAAGAACACCCCAGGCACTGCAGTTCTAGGCCACAGGAGATGGATGCAGGAGGCTTGCTGGCTAGTCAGTCTAACCTAATGGCGTGCTTCAGGTTTCAGTGGGGGTTAGTGTTTGAAAGAAAAAGGACAAAAGACTTCTGCAAGTCTGCCAGGAGTACCCTCCCTGAGAGTTCTATGAGATCTGTATTTCATATAGAGTAGCTTTCTATTGCAGACTTTAAAATAAGAGTGAAGGGAGAATCGTGGAGTCACTTAAGCTAGGCCATTGCTTTGCCCACAGGAAACTTTTAACCCTCTTTCCCATTCTGGTGGCGAATGGTTCAAGAGATGCTTTCTTAATTTGATTCAAGGATGTAGAAATAGTCTTTATTAGACCAGTGTTGTGAGGCTGCATCTTGGTTGTCAACTTAGCTGGATCTGGAATTGACTCTGAGACACACCTCTGGGCATGCCTCCCTGTGAAGGGGTTTTCATGATTGTAGTAATGAAGGTGAAAAGATGACACATCTTTAGCAACTGCCCAGATTTACGAAGGTTGGAAAGAAAAACCTTAACACCCTTGAGAGTTCATCCACCCTGTTACTGCATCTGCAGTTGCTGCTGACATGCCCAGCTGACATCAGATCCCAGCTTCCTTAACCTCCAACATGGTTCTCCCTTAATCTTCCAGCCTAATTTTCCAAGCTCTTAAGGCATTTCCTTTGTCATTGGAACTTGGCTATATCACAGAATTTGAAAGTTCTCAACTGGGCTTGTCATCTGACTGGTGGGCCACCATTAATTGCCTGACAGCAAGCAGACAATATTATTCCAGGGACAAGTCCCTCAGACCATGAGCAAGAAAGAACTGTCATGCATCAGCACCGCTGAAACACAGTACAAATGTCAGCTCTTCTGGGTTCTCTCAAGCTACGTGTTTTCAGGTCATTCAGCACTCATGTTGACAGCGGGTTTTTGTCATGTCCTCAACACGGGAAATGTCTGTTGGTCGTTTGAATGTGTCTTTGTTTCATTATGTTTTGATATCTGACTCAGGGTTTGTACCCGGAATCTAGCACTGGTCCAGTTATATCATAGCGACAGTGAGAACGAGTTTGGACAACCTAAACCCTTTGTGTCTGCACAGCGAGCACCATCATGCTCCTGTCACTGTGATTTTAAAAGAGCAGGAAGTCCATCCCTCTTGTTCTTACTTTCTTTGCCCATTTCCTCGTACCATTCTCCCCCTTTCTGTATAATAGTTCTACATGCTATTTTTTTTTCCATCTCACTGCACTGTGCTACTTTTCAAACTTTTACATTCTAGTCACGTTCTCAAGATGGGAATTCCTTTGGCTGTAGACTAAGGGAGACATCACTGTGCTGTGCTACTTTTCAGATGTTTAAATTCTAGTCACGTGTTCCCAGCAGAGATCCCGAACACATCCCTGCTCTAGGATTGCTAATGTTCAGACTGGAGTGTGCCTTCTCTCTGATTGCTGCAGTTCTCATATGCACAAGGTCTGAGGTCGATCCATAGCCATAAGAGTCCTTGTGATCCTGGGGAGGTGAAACAGGCCACTCCTAACCAGAGTGAGACTTAAACACCGCTTTCTCTTTCAGACGTTTCCTGCCCATGAGAGATGAGTTTGACAGGAGTTGCTCTTGAATTTATCATCGCATATCCTTGATGACTTTTATTGTCATCCAGAGGTTTTATGGGCAACATTTCTACAAGTATATAAAGCATTAGATATTTACAGCATTTGCATCTGTCTGGAGCCATCTGTTGGCTGATTGCTTATCATTCACTGGTTGACAAGTTGGTTCTCCCCCTCTCTCAATCGTTTATATTTCCAAACTTATCAGCCCAAATGAAAGGGGCAAAAAGCCCACAGTGTGACTTCACTATTCACTTCATTTTCTTTTCTCTTTGAAAGTCAATGGTTCTTTTTCAGCTGGCTTACAAGGCTATTTATTTTTTCCTCCTATCTCTTTTATACCACTGGCTAGTCATTTCACTTAGCTTTTGTATGTATAACATTTATAGGGAGTTTAGTACCTTTTAAAATTGGAGTGGCAGTTCTTTTTAAATTAGAGAGGTAAAATATGTTCATCTCACTGAGGATGCTGGGACTGAGTCCAGTGTTAACCAGCAGTGGGTAGAGAATGGAGCTGCTCATGTCTGGTGTAGTACCAGCGGAGGAACAAGCTTAAGAGAACCTCAGTGTTTTAGAGTCTGTTAACAAGTTATACATTCATCTAGTCATCAGTGAACACACATTTTCTACAGTAGGCAATGTAAGCTCAATTCTGTCCTGACTCAAGAAATTTATGGTTCATGCACATATTTATCATACGTACATGTAGACACACACATACCACATCATAGATAAACATTCACCTCACACAAATAACACGTACCACATATACACATGAATACACACACACCACACTCATACAGACACCACACATACACACACATCACACACATACTCAAAAGCGCACACACCATACACAACACACACACATACACACACCACACATGGATGCAAACCACAGTGTACCACACACATACCACACATATATACATATGTACACACACACAGCATGCAACAGACTTATACACACATCACAGACTAGATATACTCACGCATAGACCACATACACACAATACACTGCACACCATAATATACCACATGCACATATGCACACCCCCTACAATAACTACATATACCTACCACACACACATACATATACCACACATACATATACACACACACATGATACAGGCATGCACACACACACATGAGAGTGGGGAGGTTCACACACATATGTACACACAAGAAAGAAGGAGGTTTAGAGCATGAAATGCAAGCTGGATCTTCATAAACAAGTTTCCTCTCAACATAAAGGTTCTAAACCTACAGGATCTAAAGGAATGGGCAAAGATGCAGCTCAGAAGTCAGGGAGCCTAAGGCTAGTGGGAAGGGCTAAAGTTATGTTTTAAGTTTTAATTAGTGTGCTTAAGAGATCCATAAAACAAAAAATGCCTCTAACCTATGAGCTCCACTTGCCCAAAGATAGATAACTTCCTGGCATGTTGGGGGCGGTTGTTCATGTAAAATAATAAGCCACGTGTTTTCACTTCTGTAAACAAGATTGGTTGCTCCAACAGTACAGGATGTGCTTGGTCACAGGTAAGCAGGAGGTACACAGTCAAAAAGTACTTCAAGATGTATGCTTGATCCCTATTGGACAAAGGTAGGAAGTCTGTACCCTTGTGGGTTTTGCCTTTAAAAGCACCAGCATAATGTAATCCATGGCTAGTCTCTGGGAATCTTGGGTATAGATAGGACTAGTGTCTATCATCCTGGCCAGCATTTAATAAAGCTTACTTCAAATTTAGCTCAAAAAATATAGTAGTCTTATTCTTGTGTAGCAGGATTAATATTAACCCCAGAATCAGCCAGATAAACTCAATCCATTAGAGAGAACTGTGTAAGTAAATGCCTGGCCCTGGCCTTTGTTCTACCTTCCAGGTAGAAAGATCTGTGAGTAAGCCCTTGCTTAAGAGGAAAACTGTGTCTTTTGGGGACAAATTGCTTCAACTCTTTTCTCCAAATTCTCTTCACTAATATTTATAAAATACAAGACTGAGGTGGGTCAGACTGCCCTAATATTTAAACTCTTTTGTTGAGTAGTGTTTCTAGGAAGCACCTCTCAGGGCCATCACCTTTTATTTTAACCTGGTGATCATCATTACAAATAATCAGGACAAAGGCTCTCCAATCCCTCCCTGTGTTCAGGAGAGATCAGTAGTTCCTCAGGAGAGCCTACAGTGTGTGTTTTTAAAACCTTAACCCCTTTTTGACCTCTGCCCTTGTGCCCTGACCTGCTCGAGAAACACTGTAGTTGGTCTCTCAAATCTGAAATTAATATTAATTAAATACGTTGGCCTAATACATAGTTAAGACTGAAAAATAGGTTTCTGTTCAGCTTTTCACACAAATTAGCATGATCACCCCACCCAATACAGCTTATCAAATGATAAAATGGAATGACACTAAGATATTCCCACAGTTTACAAGGACTCTCCAGTAATAAAGTATCAACCAGGTGTCTTCAAGTCTGACTGCTAAATGCACACATGAAAACCTCAGGTCCTTGTGAGCTAAAATGGGCTTATACCATGGAAGCTGCCCAAGTGTATAGTTCCCTCAGCTCAGCATGCCCAGCCTGGACCTGGTGTGGTAGCCTCAGGACTCAGATGTTGTATTGAGTCAGTGAATGGCAAGCATACATGAAGTCTCACGTATGACAGACAAGAGTTGATGAGGACTACGGGGTTAACCCAACATCCAGATGTCCAGGACATTTGCAAGAAATGTCCTGCTGTTGTTCCTGGTAAACTTAGGTTCTTGCCCTCCAGTGCTTAATTTTACCCAGAACTACTACGGAAGTACCTCAGTGGTATAACAAAAAGGAAAAAAATCCTCACAAAAAGTTTCAGTCTTTGTTCCATATCTGAAACCCAAGACCCCCTGAGTATAATCTAAGAGTCCTTATTTTACCAAAGCTGATAAGACATGATATAACTCAGACCAGTGCTAAACTTTTCTGTGACCTCCTTTCCAGACGTGCAGAATATCTAGTCCTGCTCCTTAATTCCACTCTAGGGAGCAATGAGAGGTGGGCCTTGTGGGTGGGGACCAGTCTCTGGAAGTCTTCCTTTATTTGCTCATTCTCCCCTTTCTCTGGGAAGATGGAAAGAGGCCTCCAAGAATGGCCAAGTGACTGAGTGACAGGAGCTTCTCCTGAAGCATAAGTACTCACACTGAGCTGCTTAGGGCTTTCAAGCTTTCCCCCTTCAGCGGACAGCTGCCTGCCATCTTTCCCATCTAAGTATGTGTCTGTAGGTGGTCAGGGACAGTGGAGGCAGATCTGTCATCACTAACGAAATCATATGGTTTATTGATTGCTTAGGGTGCCAGGAATGTTTCTGAGAGTCCTGTATGTTTAAACGTGAAGTTAAGCAAATCATCAAAGGTCAGTCCTAAAAAAGCAGAGGAGGCAGGATCCTGCTAGCACATGCATGTAAGGCTCATTAGTGAAAACTCTAAGCAGTGTTAGAGATGGCAGCTTTCAATACACAAGTCACAGTGGTGGAGATATGAATTTGTTCACATTTTATTTGAATATGCAGAGGAATTTTTTAGAAAAATTATGTCTGTGGATCTGTGCACATGTCTGTGGAAGCCAGAGAAGTTGTATCTTCCTGGAACTGGAAGTTACAGGCTACTGTGAATTGCCCAATATGGGGGTTGTGAACTCTGAACTTCAATCCTGTGGAAGAGTAACAAGTGCACAGCTTCAGCTCTGGAATTTTTTTTGAGACAGTTTTGTTATATAAGCTCAGACTGTCCTTGAACTCTGAACTCATCTGCCTCAGCTTGGACAGTGGCAGGATTTAAACCCAACTCCAGGAAGTGACAAACCAACCAACCACTCATGGGAGAAACAATCCACCGTGGCCTCCACTCCTCACTGAGACCGAGTGAAGGGAGAGGATCTGCCATCTGCAGTGTAACAAAGCCTGAACTACCTTTAACTATGTTGTGATGGATTTGTGTTGGCTGCCATAATGGATTAGAATCACGATAAGGCTCAGATTTTGAATGAGATGGAACTACCACTCCATCCCTTAACTACCATTCTCTCTCTTAACTACCACTCCCTCCCTTAATTACAGTTCCTTCTTGACCTATCACTCCTTTCCTTAACTACCATTTCCTCTCTTAACCACCATTCCCTTCCTTAACTAAAATTCCCTTCCTTAAATACCCCCCTTTTTAATAGCTGAACCACCATCTTCCTCCCTGAGATGCCACTCTTCTGCTGGCTAAGACACTACTCTCTCCCTGAATTACTGGCCTTTCACTAGCAGTCATTTTCACCCATCTGCACTGAAAAGCCTAAGTTAGTAGGCCTAAACTCCTACTTTAGAAATTGTAAGAAGGGTAGGTAAAAACTTAAGCCTGAATAACTTTGAAAACAAACAAACCAAATGGAGCAGAAATCAGTAAAATAGGAAACTGGTGAATAATTGAGAACATTTCTGGAAATTTAAAAGTTGGACATTTGGAGATTAATGGTAGACCTCTCAAAGAGAGAGAGAGAAAGAGCGAGAAAGAGAGAGAAAGAGAGAAATTGGAACACTAAGAATGAAGAGACACTACTATAGATCCCAATGCAATGGGCAAAAGAGGACATTAATTTTTTTTTAAATAAAATTTTCAATGTAGACAAAAAGAGAAAATTCTTTAAAAATGATTTGTCAGAACTGGCAAAAATAGGAAAAATTTTTTTATCATTAGGTAAATGGATTGTAAGATTAATAACCATTCTATAAAGAAAAACCCCAGGCCCAGACCAACCTGGGGACATATTTGATGGAAAAATTACATAGAAAGAAATAGTTCCCAATTTAAGGGAAAGCATAGTCTGGATATTAAAATCTGTCGAAATAAAAACAAAACAAGAAAATGGTATCCTTTATGACAACAGACATAAAAATCTTTAACAAAATATTAGCAAATTACATCTAGTAATATTTTAAAAGGGTAACAAATCATGATCAAATGGGATTGATTTCAAGAAAGCAAGGTTGAGTTCCCCATTAAAAAAAATGAATCAGTGTAAGTACTGCATTAAAGGGGAAAAGAGAAAGTAATGAAATCATTTCAATCGAATGCATTGAAGGCATCTGACAAAATTCAATATCTCTGAGTGCAGGAGGCATCTGAGGAAGTTCCCTCCATCTTGCAAGGGTTCTTTCTAGATACTACGTTACATCTGATCACTATAATTTGATTCTATTTAAGAATGAACACAAGAGAAAAAGTCTGCAGTTTAGGATCATATTGAAGGTAATAAAATAAGAGTTGAAAAAAAATGTAGTCCAGACACAATTGTGTATTTAGGAAGGATTGAGAAGTCACATATTCCCCAGAGCCTTCACAGGAATTTACAAATGAGTTTAGCAATAAGTATTTTAAACTTTCCTTATTCAGAGGGAGCAAAAATATTCCTATTGGAACTTATAAGTTAATGTAAACAGTTACAGACAATGAAATTAATATGTAAAACATTCAACTATATTGTTATGGATGAACGACTTGGAAAAATTAAGATACATTTACAATGACACAGAAGCATCAAGTATATCATAATATGTGTATTGAAGCATTCATAAGGGTTCACACTACAGTTCTTAGTAGCATTTTAAAATTATAAAGTGTGGTGTTAAAGTTTATACAGAAAGAAGAAAAATATATATGACCAAATCTCTTCTGAAAAAGAAACACTGAAATCCTTATACCAGCTGATTTCACAACCTCCTGATAAGCAAGGCTGTGGAGGGGCTAGACCAAGGACAGACAGACACATGGATGGATCCAAACAGGAAGCTCAGATGTAGACCCACATGTATGCAAACAACTAGTAACCAAGGTTAATAGAGATGATGGAGTTAGTAATATTATTTAAGTTAATTAGCTGGAGCAGCAGGACATCCTCATGGGAGGAAAAAAAAATCACATTCTCTCCTGCTTGATTCTTAAAAATAACTTACAGCAGGTCTAAATGTGGCTATCTAGATATCCAATCATTAAATTTCTCGAAGAACGTTTAGAAGAATATCATCACAATTCTATGGTGGGCAGAAATTACTGGATAAAACCGAAGAGTTCAGTGTAGTTTAAAAACATTCTTTCCATCTTAAAAAGATAATATTATCAGTGGAGAACTGCTCGTGGCTAGCCCTCTGCATGCCTGCCCCTGATCTCTCTTTACCTGCAGCAGGGGTGTTCCCGTGGCCTGTAGGAAGATTTACCCTCAGAAATCCTTTGGTCGTTGCATCATATGCTCTGGCCCTGCAGGGACCTGTTATCAAAAGCTTTTAAAACATAGAAATTCTCTGAGTAGCCATGAAACTGGCATCCTAGACAGGTGCTGCCCAGAGAGGAAACCCCAAAGTTCTGAGAAAAAAAAGAAGAGGAAAAGGGACAAGCCGAGGAGAAAGAGAGATTGGTAAATTTGGAAAACACACATGCATGTGTGCACGCATGTACACATACATACACACATAACAACAATAACAACACCTCCTAAAAAAACAAAACCCAAAACTTACAGGCATGATTATAAAACAGAATAGAAAACCCAAACCTTTTTTCAACATATATATGACAATGAAAGATTCTACAATAAACTCTTACAAAATTGCAAAAGGTGACCTGTCCAGTTAAAATTTGGAAAAAAAAAATACTTGGATGTGACATAGAGTAGTAAACAAATAGATTTTCCATAAAGGCAGAAAACCATTACACATAATTATTGAGGAAGGGACTTAATACCATGATAAGTGGCCATTTAAATATGTAAGGACAGCTAATATAAAAGACAAAAGAGTGATGAAATAGAGATCATCCAGAGGCCTATAAGACATGTAAAAGACAAAGAAACCGTGGACCCAGCAATCCTAATTGCAGGTGTTCCCTCAGGAGAAGAAATGTAGAAGCTTAAAGCAAGGCTGTCTTGAGAATGCTTCTAGCAGCCTTATTTTTAAGGACTCCAAACTATAAGCAATTGAAATGACCACCTATGGGGAAATGGGTAAGTGAGGTATAATCTCTTCACACAATGGAATACCATCTAGCAACAAGAAAGAACGAATTAGTGAAACAACTCATTAGTCGATGGGCCTCCAAATAATTATGCTACATTAAAGTAGATCCAACTCATATATTCCATGTGGTTCCTATTTATGAACATCATAAAGAATGAGATCCAAGATAGAGAAACAACTGCAGGTCTACACTGACGGAAGTCGGAAAGTGGTCAGACAAAGTTAGGGCAGGAATTGGTCGGAAAGAGTCGCAGGAGAACCTTTGGAAAGATGTATACCTTGATAGAAAGGTGTATGTGGTAGTTAACACCGTAATCAGGATATGTGAGAAACATACAATTTATATTAATTGTGTTTCAATTTGAAAACACATATATGAAACTTGGAACAGCCATGAGTGGCCAGATGATGGACTGGGCATGAGGGAAGTGTGAATGAAGGTGATGGTTTCGGCAGCATCTGAAAAAACTAGTGAAGCAGGCAGTGTACTGGTCTACTTTTCACGACCCTAGCTTGTAATCCTCTGATGTGGAAACAATCAGAAGATGAATCTGAAATATCTCTGTTGTATTTTTAAAAAAATAACTGAAGTGGAAACGGAAGGACCCAGATCTTGTCTCTTTGAGCAGTGTTAGTGGGGAGACAAGTTTGTTCTTATGGTACCTGTGAGAAGCAGGGAATATAGTGAAACACATGGGTAGGCAGGCTCCCCTCTCTACTGTCTGTGTGCCATGGTATTCTTTTTAGCCTGGGCATCTTTCAAGCCTTAGAAATAGACTAGCATTAAACAGGGAAAGGACCAGTCTCTCCTAAAAACCCCTTTCATTCTTCATTTACTTTCTTCTCAATGAATGTGCACATTCATTGCACACTCATGCTAGCCTGTAATACTAAGGTACAATTGAACAGAATCTCCTCTACTAAGGAACATTTATCATCATCATCATCATCATTATCACAACTATTATTTTATCACATTAGTGCTATGCCTGCTAGTGCTATAGGCCAGAGTAACTATGGGCCACACCGCAACTACTGCTGGGTAGTTGTGTAGGGTCAATATGGACTTGGCGTAAATGCCTTTTGAACATTTTGATTTGTCTTGTGGATTTTAACCTCCTTGGAGGTAGAGGGCCTGAACAATTATTGACCTGGCTTTGCAAGTGAAGGCTTGACGTAGAGAAAGAATAAACTGTTTCTCCTGTGGAGGGAACTCAAATTCTTCTTCATCCAGTATGCTTGGTGCAGGCAAACCATGTCCTGCTCTGGAGTCCCAGTTCCATCTTCATTCGGGAGGAAAGAGAGATTTAGTTTTATTTTTAAGTGTGTATGTATGTGTGCATGCGAGTAACTGCAGGTGCCTGCAGGGGCCACAGGCATCACATCTCCCTGGAGCTGAAGTCTCCCCGGTTGCTGTGAACCTTCTCATGAGGGTGCTGGGAACTGAACTTGGATCCTCCGCTGGAGCAATACTTCCTTCACTGTGGGGGCACCTCTTCAGTTCCCCTTTCTCTTTCAGAGCCATAGAATCTAATTTTCTACCTCAGGATCAAATGTGGCTTCTCTAGTGCTCTAACACCCACAAAAGTTTTACACAAAATAGGACGTATAAAAAAAAGTCTCAAAATTAAGGGCACATAAATATACACAAAATGGAATGAGAAAAGTTGCAGTCCAATTAGAAAAAAAGAAGACATGAACATGCTGTTTAGTTTTTATCAGCTTTGCATAATCTAGAGTCATCTGGGAAGATCGAATCTCAGTTGAGGACTTGCCTCCAAGAGACGGGCCTCTGGGCACTTCTGTGGGGGGTAATCTCTTGATTAATGATTGGTGTAGAAGGGCTCAGCTCACCATGGGTAGTGAAGGTTTTATATAACAAAGGAAGCTGAATAGGCGATGGAGAGCAAGCCAGGTAGCCTCCAGGTTCCTGCCATGTTATCTGGAAGTGTAAGATGAAATTAACCCTTTCTTCTCTGTGGAAGTTTGAAGAAGAATGGCTACCGCAGGCTCATATAGTCACCAGGGAGTGGAGTTATTTAAAAGGATTACAAGAATTACAAGGTATGGCCTTGTTGAAGTAGGTGTGGCCCTGATGGAAGAAGTGTGTCACTAGGGGTGCTGAAGTAGGTGTGGCCCTGATGGAAGAAGTGTGTCACTAGGGGTGAGCGTTACGGTTTTGAAAGTTCATGCCAGGCCCAGTGTCTTTCTTGTTGCTCTAGACCAGGATGTAGCTCTCAGCTACTTTTCCAGCACCATACCATGTCTACCTGCTGCCATGTTTCTTGCCAATTCCTGCCATGGTGATAATGACTACACCATTGAAACTATAAGCAAGCCCCCAACTAAATGCTTCCCTTTATAAGAGTTGCCATGGTCATAGTGACTCTTTATAGCATTAAAACAGGGACTCAGTAGTATTCCATTGTGTAAAAGTACCACAATTTCTGCATCCATTCCTCAGTTGAGGGATATCTGGGTTGTTTCCAGGTTCTGGCTATTACGAATAAAGCTGCTACAAACATAGTTGAACAAACGTCCTTGTTGTGTACCTGAGCATCTTTTGGATATATGCTTAGGAGTGGTATAGCTGGATCTTGAGGAAGCACTATTCCTAATTGTCTTAGAAAGCACCAGATTGATTTCCAGAGTGGTTGTACAAGTTTACATTTCCACCAGCAATGGAGGAGGGCTCCCTTTCTCCACAACCTCTCCAGCATGTGTTGTCACTTGAGTTTTTAATCTTTGCCATTCTGACGGGTGTAAGATGAAATCTCAGGGTCTTTTTGAAGGAATACTACTCAGCAATTAAAAATGAGGAAATCATGAAATTTGCAAGCAAATGATGGGATTAGAAAAGATCATCCTGAGTGAGATATCCCAGGAGCAGAAAGACACACATGGTATATACTCACCTATATAGTTCTATAAGATAGGATAAATATACTAAAATATGTGCACCCAAAGAAGATAAACAAGAAGACAAACAAGACCCATGGTAAGATGATCAATCCTCACTTAGAAAGACAAATGGGATGGACAATGGATGTAGGAGAAAACAGGAAACAGGACAGGAGCCTACCATAGAGGGCCTCTGAATGACTCTACCTAGCAGCTTATCAAAACAGATGCTGAGAATCATAATCAAACCTTTGGTAGAGTGCAGGTAATCATATGATAAAAGGGGGAGTTAGTATGATTGGGAGAGGATAGGAGCTCCACAAGGACAAAATATGTCAGGACATGAGGGTCCTCTATGAGACTGTTGCTCCAACCAAGGACCCTGTATGGATATAACCTAGAACCCCTGCTTGGATGTAGCCCATGGTAGCACAGTACCCAAGTGGGTTTCCCTAATAAGGGGAACAGGAACCATTTCTGATATGAACTTAATGACTGGCTCCTCTACCTCCCCACCACACCGAGGGAGGAGCAGTCTTGTTAGGCCACAGAGGAGGACATTGCAGCCAGTCCTGAAGATACCTGAAAAGCTAGGGTCAGATGGAAGGGGAGGAGGACCTCCTCTAGCAGTGGACTTGGAAAGGGACAGGGAGGAGATGACTAAGACACTCTCCAAGTTGCTTTTGGTCAGTGTTTTATCACATTAGTAACAATAAACACACAGTTCATTAAAGAGAATATACACGTGGAAAATTAGTACATGAAACAATGTTCAGTGTGTCACTAGGTCCTCATGGAGAGCAGGTTATAATGAGCACGGTATCTCTGCATTATTAGCTCTAGGAAAGGTTAGAAAATGATTGTGACAACATCAAGTCCTGGCAAGAATGTGAGACAATCAGCTTGCTTGCACGTTGACAGTGGAAATGAAAAGTAGTACATTGGCTCTGCAAAACAGCTGGGCAATTTCTTCTCGAACCAAACGTTTAATTATTGTGGACCTAGAAATTTTACTGTTAGGCACTTACAATGGAACAATTCTTGATACACACAACAGTTTAGGTCAGTCTCAAAGAAATTATACTCAATGAAAGATGTCAACTCTAAAGGCTACCTACTGTACTGTATAGCATTGATAAGTTACCAAAATGAAGACTGGAATCAGTTTTGAAAAGGAGTGGGTAGTATTCCATTGTGGAAAAGTCCCACAATTTCTGTATCCATTCCTCCATTGATGGACATCTGGGTTGTTTCTAGGTTCTGGCTATTATAAATAAAGCTGTTGCAAACATGGTTGAGCAAATGTCCTTGATGTGTACTTGAGCAACTTTTGGATATATGCCTAGGAGTGGTATAGCTGGATCTTGAGGAAGCGCTATTCCTATTTGTCTGAGAAACATGAACTCAATGGCTGGCTCTTTGACCCCACCCCATCCCCACCCTCCAGAGGGAGGAACAGCCTTGCTAGGCCACAGAGGAGGACATTGCAACCAGTCTGAAGAAACTGATAAGCTAGGGTCAGATGGAAGGGGAGGAGGACCTCCCCTAGCAGTGGACTTGAAAGGGGCAGGAAGGAGATGAGGGAGGGAGGGTAGGATTGGGAGGGAATGAGACAGCAGGATACAGATGGGATACAAAGTTAATAAACTGTAACTAATATTAAAAAATAAAATAAATCAAGTAAAAAAAAGAAGAACAGGAGTGGAGTTATCTGGGTATGGGGGTAAGCGAATAGTACAAGTGGTCCTTCTAGGTACGACTTTTCTGTTTTTTGCCTGTGGTAGTGGATATATGATGTGATAAAATTGGAGAACTTAACTTATTTCCAACTGAAAATACAAATTTTGAATTATCTCAGTGAACTATGTTAATCTCAACATCCTATGTAGAATGTTGTACTGTACATATTTAGGTACTGCAGTGTACTGTCATTGAGAGAAGCTGTGTAAAGGCATGTAGAATTTCTCCTTGGGAAACCAGAAGTGAAAGTATCAGCAGGCATTTATTTAGTTTTTATTGTCTGTCCCTCTGTTAATTGCTGCCATAGCCCCTAATCAGTACCATAGCTCCACAGAATTTTTTTTCAGTTTGGTAATATGTTATCTATCTATAAAATAGATACAGACCCATAATATACACACAAAATATATTCACTTAAACATATTCTACTGGAAAGCTTCTTTGGTTAATGGTCACCTGACCATAAGGAAATCACTAAGCACTCCTTCGTGGTCCCTTGTTAATATAATCATGACAACTACTGACTAAAAACTCTTTCAGCATTTTATTGATCGTCTAAGTAGCAGAGCATCAGGGGAAATAAGATGGGGAAGACTTCAATCTAATGGAAAAAATTGACGCTTGTGACAAAAACAGAAGCGTTGCTTTCGTGATGTTACAACTGCCAATCCTCTCAGGGTTTCAGCCATATGACCATTACAAGCCGCACAATGTGATGGGTAGAAGTGAAGGCTGAATCTAAGGAGACAGAGACAGAACCCTCCGCTACCATCTTTGCTGAGAGCAAAAACTAGTTTTGGGAGGTCTCCTTACTTTTTAAGCAACTTGATATATTCACATAAAATTTATGGAGACCATGCAAAGCAACATATCATTCTGTTTTCAGGAAAACCATCTAATAATGATTTTTATTTTGGATCAATGAGAACGAATGACTTTGGAGTTCATCCCATTTCTCTATTAGATATGAATGGAGCCTCCTGAACTGGCTTCTGAAGTGCTCCTTTTAATCACAAGGCAAAAGAACTTCTCTATGCTGATATGTCACTCTCTGTTCAAAGAATATTCTCTTATTAACTATAGGTAACACAGTGTGGAGTCATCTTTTGATGGCGGCAAAAGTAGTTATCCTCTGCTTTGTGCTGGTTCACACTGAACACAGCGGCTGTCCCAATGGATACCACCCTTCTCCTGAGAGCAAGTTTTCCATGCACTTAATTTTCTCAGTGATTAGTCTCTGCAGACGTCTGAAGGTGCTGAAGGTCTGAAGCTGAGGTAGACAGGTTCTGATGATAAGGCTTTCATCTTGCATTGAAAACTTAGGAGTATTTGATTTGCTTTAAAAGATGAGTTGCACAAATTAGTTTGAGAATTGCTGTATATGAATACAGTTCCCGTGAGTTCAGGTTGCTGCTTCCCATAGCCTCACTCATCATCCCCATCAAAAGCAAAAGCAAGAACAAGGTCATTGTTGGCATCCATGGAGAACTTGGAGTCAAGGATCCTAGAGTCCTTTCCTACTTGATATTGAGCAAATGTTCACCTTAGCAGAGTCTTCTGTTGGAATATCAAACTTCTGATCATTTCCCCTTGTTTTACTCCTTTGTTGTGTGTGTTTTTTTTTCATTTTCACTCTTAAAGATGGATGCTCCCTGGGGTCTGCATCTCCTCCCACAGGGCAATGGAAATATGTGGGTAGTTTTATTTGGAGAAGCAGGGTGTGAGATGTTAAACCAGAAACAGAGCTCAAAGCTGGGCTGGAGTTGACTTCTTCCTCAGACTCTCTTGCCAGGCTAAGGTGAATTCCTCTAGGGACTGCCTTTCCAGCCATTTGCCTGCCTCCCATATCCTAGTCCTTTTCACTGCAGGTTTAATGATTAACATGGTGGCATTTCCCCCAGGCTTGATGCCTGGAGTTTCTTCTAGAGTATGAGTTATCTCTTTGACCATTTTTTTCTTGCTCTAGGCTCAGGGACTTTGAAAGCTCCCAATCTGGAGCCTTTTTCTGGGTGCCAACTAATCAAACAGACAGAACCATGGGAGGGGGTCTAAACTCCATCCTTTCCTTCTCTCTATTTCACTTTCAACTGTGTGTCTGTCACATATTGAAAGGCACAATAGACATCCAATCTGACAGAAATTTAGATGGCTGGGGAGTAAATTTGGAAATGCTCAGCTATTTGGTGAATCAAAAGCCCCAAGCAGGTGAAAGTGACTTTGATTCAGGTCTGAGGCAGTTAAATTGCTTCTCTTTCTCTGAAGAAGAAGAATGAAAAGGTCCCCAAACAACATCTCCTGTGGTTTCCAGCCAAGAGCTGAACCTATATGGTTCAGACAAATCAGACAGAACAGGCATGGAACAGGACAGCTCAGATTGTAGGTTCACGGTTTGCAGAAAGAGATAAGAAGAGGTCAGAATAAGCTGTGACTCATCAAAGAGAGGAGCGTACCTAGAATGGAATTTGTATTTATAGTTTCCAGGGGAAAGAACTGCTGAGAAGTGACATTTACAAATAAGATGGATGATGACCAAAGGGGCTTAGGCATCAAATTAATTTCAAGAATGTGATTATAAGCCAGGGAAGCATACGGACTTATGAAATATGTATTGACAGAACGCTCTAGAGCAGTACTTGGAAGCTTCTGGTACAAAATGATTAGATCAAAGTGACACAACTCCAAAGCTACTGAATGACAGAAACACAGCCCTCATGTTCAGGTTGACAAAATCATTTTTACCTAGCCCAGATGTATGGGCAACTTCAGGGCAAAGAAGAACAGGAAGTGAGGCATTGTATGGAAGAAATGCAGCCTTGGAGACATGCCACTTATGTGCCTAAGGGTAGTTAATAAACCAAATCTGCAAATGGTAAGAAAAAAGTCAACATCCATGGTATGATCAAGGGAAGCTAAGTTATAAATCTAACATCCTTACAGAGCATGAAGAAAATCTAGTATACTTTTTTAATGTAATTTATTTATTTTTATATCAATCACAGATTAGGTACTTCGAATCCCAAGTGTAGCCCCCTCCTTCATTCCCTCCCACTCTGCCCATCCCTCCCTCACCTCCTCCCCGCCCCCTTCAAGTACACCAATGGGGGAGGACCTCCTCCCCTTCCATCCAACCCCAGATCACCTTGTCTCCTCAGGGCTGGCTGTAATGCCCTCCCCTGGATCTAGCCAGGCTGTTACTCCCTGGTGTGTAAGGGGGAGGGTCAAAGAGCCAGCCATCAAGTTCATGACTGAAACAGTCCCTGTTTCCCCTACTAGGGTCTTCAGTTGGACACTGAGCTACCATGGGCCACATCTGAGCGGGGGTTCTAGGTCATATCCATACATGGTCCTTGGTTGGAGAAACTGTCTTGTATAAGACCTCTTTCCCCTGCTCAGTTTGGTCTTTGTGGAGCTCTTGTTCTCCCCAAGTCTTACTAACTTTTCCTATTTTTATTATTACTTCC
>CM053745.1:22857809-22890899 GCA_028658305.1 Pachyuromys duprasi | reverse complement strand
TATGAAGTTGAGTATTTTTCTTTCAAGGTCTGTGAGGAATTGTGAAGGTATTTTGATGGGAATTGCATTGAATCTGTAGATTGCTTTTGGCAATATGGTCATTTTCACTATGTTAATCCTACCAATCCATGAGCACGGGAGGTTAGTATAGTTTTTTTTTAATAGTGGAATTAATTCCATTAAAGCAGAGACTCTGAGTTTAATGTGAACTTGTATGGTCTTAGTAATAAAGTTAGCATAACTTTTCTGGCCTCATCTAGACACTGAGGAGGGCCATGAGCCATGTGTAAGTGCATGGTAAGGTTGAGTGCCTACGTCATGGGAAGAAGTAGTTGTCACATTGATAGATTTTTTAAGTCTGTTTTTAGTAATCCCATTAATAATCTGGACAAAATAGGGTGTGAGATTTAGACAGATGTGAACTTTTAGTACAAGCATGGGCCCCAAGGTTACCTTGGTGGAGTTATATTATGTCTCTGAGGCAGCTTCCTCTTTGGGAAACAGAGATAAACACTAGCTACTGATAACACCTCCCTCAGTGGGAAAGTTAGAGGTTTTAATGAAAGGCCAGGGATAAAAGGCCCAATGCTCTAAGCCCTTCAAGGACCTTCCTTCTCCCTCCCCTCCCTTCTCCTCCCCCTCCTCCTTATTCTTTCTGCCTGTTTTAAACATAAACTACAGATTCTTGGCGTGTTATCTTTTATAGTCCTGTGTGTAATATTTTCTTTTACACCCGTTATGTTTTTATCATCGTCTCTAGACCTTGTTGGATCCTCTTATGCTGCTCACAATATTTGCATACAGTCCACTGCCCAAGCCCATACACTCTTTTGTTTTCTTCCTGTGGTTTGTTTTATACAACGGAGTACTTCTGAAATGCACCAAGGAATTTACATTTTTACTTCTGAAACAGTGGCTCCCAACGTTGACTATATTAGAATCACCTGGGAAACTTAAAAAAAAATGAAAAGAAAGGAAAACAAGAAAAGGACCTTGTTCCCATGCTGACCACTAGACCACTTGGATTAAATTCCCAGGCATCAGTATTTTTTAATAGATACGTCAAGGTGATTCCAACGTGCACACCCATATGAAAACCATTATTCTAGATGGTGTGGTAGAATGTGTGCTGGCCAGTTTTATGTCAACCTGACATAAGTTGAAGTTATCTGAGAGAAGGGAGCCTCAATTAAGATAACTCCTCCATAAGACTGGGCTGTAGGTAAGACTGGAGGGAGTAGTCTTAATTAGTGATTGATGGGGAGGGCCAATCCCACTTCGAGTGGGGCTATCTCTGGACTTGAGGTCCTGGTTTCTGTAATAAAGCCAGTAAGCAACAGTCCTCATTGACCTCTGCATCAGCTTCTGCCTCCAGGTTCCAGCCCTGCTTGAGTTTCATCTGTCTTCTTTCAGTGATGGATAACAGTGTGGAAGTGTAAGGCAAATAAACCCTTTTCCTCCCTGAGTTGCTTTTGGCCATGGTGTTATGTCACAGCAAGTGTTACCCTAACCAAGATGGTAAGGTATTTCGTTTTGGTGCTCTCTGCAAAAATAATGAGTAAAGGTTTTGTTTCTATATGATTTTGATTTAGAGCCAAGATAGTATCTAGGTTTGTGGCCCACCTAAAGTGGGGAATTATTTTATACCTCTTTCCTACTCCCTTATTAATTATGCTTGCTTTTTATCCCCCTATGTTGATCAGGTAAAAGACAGGTCACCTTTCTTTCTTTCCTTTCTAATAAGAGTCTCTAATGCCACTGTCTGCTTTTAGAGCTTGCCACAGAGAAACAAAAACGTCAGTGCTGGAACCAGCAGAAATGTAGATGTTGGATGCTGAGGGGGAAGCCACATATTGTCAAGGCTTCTTTGATCTGCAGCAGATATAAGTTCCCTTTTTGCTTTGCTTTTAGTTTATGTTAGATTTCATGGCCTCAGGGTAGATCCTTTGATTCCCCATATGGGCTCAGAAAATGTGAAGGGTAGAGGAGACTTTTGCTGTTGGTAAGACACTTTGTTTCTGTGTCTCACATCGCATCTTCAAACTGAAGGTGTTTTTATTCAGTCACACACACACAATTTAAGACTTTAGTTGTATTTTTGTGCGTGTACCTACATGTTTCATGGTACGTATATATGTATGCTGTGATTAGGAAACAACTGGGAGTTAGTTATTCTTTCCTTCCATCTTGTAGTTGTAGGCAAGAAACTTGGGTTGCCAGGCTTTGTAGGAGAGTCTCTAGCCACTGAGCCATCTTGCCAGCCCTGATTTTTATTTTTTAAAAGAGCAGAAATTTATTTAATCTCAGTCTCTGGCTATGTTTATGTCCCAGAGGTAACATGGAGTCCGAAACGATTTGAGAGGTGGCACCTGAATGACTTAGTTACCTCTGAAAACAGTATTGGTATGATAAGAACAGAAGAACACTGTCTTCCCCTCTTAAGCATTTGTGGCTGATGGATGTTTTTATTGGGAGAGAGTCCATGTTGTTGGCACAGGATGGTCTCTTGGTTATCCTTTTTGTGTTAAAACAATGTAAGCTTTTTTTTTCCTAGTCATGATTGGTCTTTGTTTTTAAAAATATTTTTCTTTGATACACATAAAATCCAAATTTGGTGAGGCTGAATCTCTCTTGCACATGTTTTCCAGACACACTGCCTTAAATGGGAAGGCTGTTCATACCACAATATTGTGAAGTCTTATTTTGTTCTGTAAACAGCACTTAGCTCTCTTACTATTTCTGATGTTGCTTTGTTTTAATGTCAGGAAGCGGCTTAACAATTTCATAAATAGACAATAATCTTTTACTATAATATTTAAATACTGATTTCTCTTTTTATTTGAGTGTCTCTTTTGCTTTGGACTGGATTTGCATTTGTATCTGATACTTACCTGTGTTTCCTGTGTGCCTTATAAGCTTATTCTGATGGCAGGATAACATTTTCATTGGTATAAATTTTTTAGAATGTTTTGATATTTTAAAAGTAAATGACTTTTATACACTGATATGAAGGGTTTTTTTTCAACAAATTACTTACTTATGTTCCCCTCCTTTTTTGTTTTGCCTATTTTCACTTCCATGTGCATTTTAGAAATAGCTTGTCAAGCTCCACAAATAACTTAATGTGCTATTTTTTCTTAAGGATTGCTTTGAATTCACAGTTTTCAGGAGATAGTTTATATAATAATCCAAAACATTAGTGCTTTTGCCTATAGTCCTGACATACTTTTTGCATTAATTAGATTTTTATAAATCCTTATTTACATTAGAGTCTTTTTTCATGAACATAATACAGACAGGCATTTAGTTACTTGAAGACTCAGCTTTATTGCCTTCCAATAACCACTTGTGATATCATAAGTCAAATGCCACTTTGACTCTAAACATTGTATAGTTATTTTTTCTTGTCTGTTTGTGAGCAGTTTTATTGTTAGTTTTTATAATCCCTTCTGCATCAATTAGGGCAGATGAAGGATGTTTGAGTGATGATGGATTCAGGGTCATCGTGATATTTACTCTATAACTTTCTCAAGTAGGACACATAAAGGGTACTCTTGGATCATTAAGTCTTTAACTCATATGTAGAGAACCCCATAGAGGGTACATTCTGCCCACTGGCTGTTTACTGCTCTAAAGTCAGTGTACCCTGGGAGAACAGAGCCTAAAAATGAAGCGGAGTAAAATCTCATGCAATAGCCAGCTTTATTCAGAGCATCAGGCAATTAATACTCTGAAGGTTAAGAAAGGCCACTTGAGTAAAGGTCTCATGAGTTCAAGATGTACACAATGACAAGGACAAGGTGCGTGTGACAAAAACATGTTTTTATGTAGAGACATATTGTGTGGTTTGAATAGATATGGCCTCCACAGATTCATGTGTTTGAATGTTTGGCCATAGATAGGGAATGGCACTATAAGAGGGTGTGGCCTTATTGTAGTAAGTGTGGTCTTGTGAGAGGAAGTGTGTCACTGTGGGGGTGGGCTTTGAAGTCTCCTATGCTCAAGCTGCACCCTGTGTGGCACACAATCTCCTTCTGCTGCCTGTGGATCAAGATGCACAACTCTCAGCTCCTTCTCCAGCACCGTGTCTGTCTGCATGCTGCTATGCTTCCCACAATGATAATAAAGAACTAACCCTCTGAAGCCATCTTCAATGAAAAGTTCTCCTTAATAAAAGCTGCCATGGTCATGGTGTTGCTTCCCAGCAATAGAAGCCCAACTGAGACACATGTGAACCAAAGCCAGTTGTAATAATTAATCTGAGGGAGGGTCACAAAAGCAAACGCCAAGAACAATTGTGTGTGTTTGAAGAAACTGAGGCCACATGACTCTTGTCCTGTTTTCTTGGAGTTCTCACACATGTTCTCAGAATTTCCTTCACAGGACTCAATTCCTGAACCACGTTTCGACAACTGGCAATTGTTGGCATATAATGAGAAAATTTTTTTTTAATGTAAGTTTGAAATTGATGCTCTCTCTCTCTTAACAGAAGAACAAATAATTCTGTCATTGAGCCTGTCTCTAACACTTACCCCTATTTTATATAATAATAAGCCTGGCTTATTAGGAAAGACATTAGTCATTTTCCACTCCCTTAATCAATCTGGGTTTTGCTTGTAGGTCACTCTTAAACATATCCCAATAGCTGTCATCATTCCACCTAATGTCCTGGTCTTTGTACCCGGAATTCTGATGTTTAGTGTCTGAGACTTTGTTTTAATTTCCTCAGGACACTTTATACAGTCAGTCCTTGTGGGTTGTGACATTTAGATAAGAAATCCCTTATCCACACACTACCACTTGGTCCTCTGACCATTAACTCAGACTTTAGACCATCAAGAAACATGTGTCAAGGAGAGAGAGCTTTCACTATAGTTGCCTTAAAATCTGTTGTGGTTAATCTGTTTATTATGAAATATTTGAAAATCCTTTTCACTGAACTATGTGTTATTTTCATGAAGTTATAAGAAATGAAGATTATGAACTCAAGGTGGCAAGATCTCACAGACGCTTAGATAGTAAGATATAAGTGAGAATCTGTAGCACTTACAAAGAAAGATATCAACAACTTTCCTAAACACTTGGATGATAGTTATTTGTTATTGTAGTTGTAATGTTTATTTTTGTATTTCTTTTTGATATAAGGTCTTTCTATGCAGCCCGGACTACCATGGAACTGATCCTTCCTCAGCTGTCACGTGCCTGATTACTAACAGATTATTTTCAAAGACTGAGATTTCTATGATTATGTTTTTGTTGTTTCTGACATGCTATGAAAGAATTTTTTAAAAATCATGACTAAATGCTTACTGTGTACCTGCTGTGTCAACTACCTTGAATAGAAAGTACCATTTTAGTGCAGACATCTGTTTTAAGCAATTGGAACCTCAAGTGAAGTCTGTGACTCTGATGATTTTCAAATTCTGATCAAGTTCAAAGTTTTGGACTGGAGAATACAGAGGAAACATTTGTAATGCTGAAGGGATTAACAGTTAAGAAGACTCCCACTTTCACTGAAACAACAAAGGAAGATGCTTCAAGGGCAAAACTGTACCCATAGAAAGCTCCAGCTTGTAAAATGCAAATTCATTGAAAAGAGAATCCAGATTGAGAAAAGCTGCTGATGGGGTATCTTGATTATTTTTCTGATTACTGTAAAGACACGTGAACAAAAGCAACTTAAGGGAGAAGGGGCTTATTGTGGCTCAAGGCATGAGGATACAGAGCCTCTTGTCACAGTGCTTCCATACTTAAGAAGCAGTGAGGAGCGCTTGGCTTAGCTAGGTTTTCCAAGCCCAGGGAGGAAGTTGCCTACTCTTAATGTGGGTCTTGCCATTTCAGCTAATCTATTTTAGAGAATCCCTCATATGCTAGTGTCTTTCATGCAGGAAGGTACTCTGCCAATACTAAAAGAGAATGTAAACAGCAGTCCAGCCATAAAGTCTTTATCTACGGTGGTGTCCTGCCTGCAAGACATTCTAGTGCAATGGAGGCACAAAGTTTGTAGAAGTAACCAACCAAAGTCTGATGGCACACTCCATGAGATAGAACCCATACCCAACCCTGGTTAGATGATGAAGAACCTGAGCCTGAACCCACAGGCAGACATTATGCAGAGAGTGAGAAACCCATCGAGCTTAGGAGCCCTGAGAGCAGAAAGCAGAAAGGGCCAGAGGAGGTGGAGGACATCAACAAAACAAGGTCCTTTAAATCAATTTGCTCAAAGCTCATATGAACTCAGAGAGACTGAGGCAGCCTGCACAGGGCCTGCACAGGGCTGTACCAGATGGAGAGCTGAAAGGAAAAGTTGATACATGGCTCCATCCCTAGCCAAATACCAATCTACACCTGATAACCACTTGCAAATAAAATTGAGTTTTCTTCAAGGGAGTCTCACTGGGAAAACAAAGTACTCTTTAGGGCAGGCTGCATGCCAGCAGGAGATGGCCAAGAGAAAATGAACTCAATGGCATCTCTGGAGCTTCCTTGTCTCATAATGTTGTGAGAGGGCCTTTCCTTTTGTCTCTCTTTTTTAATCTCATGGTATTTCTTTATCATTTTACTTATGATTTTTTCTCTCCATTTACACTACAAGACTTTTGCATATATATCATAGCATCCAGTTTAGTGGTTTTTTTAATGGGATTCTTGAGTATGTGATTGAGCGGTTTTCTGCGACTGTTTTTTTTTTTTTTTTGAGCCTTTTCTTGGGCTCTTTTCTTTGTGCTTGTTTGTTTTGTCGTATTTGTGTTAGGTTTTGTTTTATACTATTATATATTATTTTTCCCTTGGAAGCTTGTCTTCTAGTGAGAGACAGAAAGGGAGTGGATCCAGATAGGAGGGGAAGTGGGAAGGAATTGGGAGGGGGGAAAGGAAACCAATTTTAGGGTGTATTACGTGAGGAAAAATTTACTTTCAGTAGCACACCTCTCCCAGCTGTGCTCAGAGCTTAGATGATTCCTGTTTGGTGAGCCTGGAGGTGCCTCCCAGATGATTCCATGTCAAGTTGATAGTTAATGCTCACCCGAACAAAGAGGATCTTTATTGGAAAGCAACCATTTAGGGAGTTTCTTCCTCCTCCGCCCCCTCAGGTTCACTCACCAAGACTCGACCTCTATCCCAAAAGGGTGTCACAATGCAACCCTAGATCGCTACAAAACTTGGCAATATTTTTCACACAGTCCTAGTTTTATAGACCGGCAAAATGCTTGCAGTGATGTTTCAGAAGGATGCTGGGGCCAGACAGTGCATGGCAGGGCCAGATTCTCATCACAGAAACTCTGAGAGGCCACTGCATGAAGCTATGAAATGATGCCAAAGTTTCAGTAGTGTCCCAGGACTATAGACATTCATGGAGGAAGCCTGCATACACTGAGTGTGGCCAGACCAGGAGGGAGAGCGTATGTGCCGAGAGCGGCAGAGCTAGGGGAACGGGACTTCCCAAGGCTGGTGGAGCCCAGTTTATTCCATGAAGGGCTATAGTACCAGACATGGAACTAAAAGACTCAATGTTTCCCCTACCGAGCATCAGTCTTGCTTTGACTCAGTCTTTCCCTGGGTACTATTGCTTTTTGACATGGGGATGCTGGCTCTGAGCCATTATATATTGGAAGTGTGTCTCTTGAGTTTTGTAGTAGATTGAAGTTAAGTGGTTTGCTTAGCATCTCAGAAGAGAATTTGGACTGTGGACTTTTGAGATCTGGGGGGCTGTTAGGTGGACTATAATTGCATTTTGCTCTATGAGATGACTCTGAGATTTTGGGGGGTCAGGAGTAGAATATTATGGTTTAGGAGTGATATGTTTACATAGACTTATGATGGTTATCCTTCACTGTCAACTTGGATGAATTTAGAATCACATAGGAGACACAGTTCTTAGTGTTCCTGGGATTTTTCCCCCCTCAGGGAATATTGACTGTGCTGAGAAAAACCTCCCCAAACCTGTGATTATCATCCCATAGTCTGAGAGCTCATACTAAAGATATGAGATAAGAAAGATGAAGCAAGATAAGCATCAACATTTTCTTCCTCTGCGTGTTGCTTTGGCAGAGGTATGGAGAGTCCTAGGTACACTTTCCTATTCCTATGGAATTAACCTGCCTTTCATTCCATCACTATAATCTCTGTTTCTTCAAGAATAAATAAAAATAAAGTTTTTTTTTTCCCATTTTGCTTTTGGTCAGGCATTTGGCTACAGTAATGAGAAGAGAGTCCACATGGTTCTTGGTAAGTGAGCCCGAGCGGAGTTCATTAGTACAAAATGGATTGAGTTAAACTTTTAGATATATTTTCTCTCTTTGATCACCTTCCCCTAAAGGGGGAACAGCCTTACTAGGCCACAGAGGAAGATAATGCAGCCAGTCCTGATGAGACCTGATAGACTAGGGTCAGATGGAAGGGGAGGAGGACCTCCCTTATCAGTGGACTTGGAAGGGAGCAGAGGGAGAGCAGAGGGAGGAAAGGTGGGATTGGGAAGACATGAGAGAGGGGGGTTACAGCTGGGATACAAAGTGAATAAACTGTAATTAATAAAAAGTAAATAAAAATTTAAAAATCTTAATGTATTTATTTATGCGTACATGTATTTTGTGTGTAGGTGTGCGCATGTGTGCTATGGAACATGTGTAGGGGTCAGAGAACAACTGTGGGTGTCAGTTCTCTCCTACTAGGCTCTCGGGGTAGAATTCTGCTCTTCAGATCTGACAGCAAGGGCTTTACCTGTGAAGCCATCTTGCCAGCCCCGGTTTTTTATGTTTAAAAGACACAAACTAACTCACAAGACTGTGAGAATTAAAGAAAATAAATTTTATAGATTAATACCCAATATACATGGTTAGTTGTATTTTGACACTCTGAGCTTTTTCACCGCTAACTGCCCTGAGAAATACCTTGAATTACTGTGTTCGGTGCCCTTGTCTTAAGCTCAAAGGTTACAATGGTTTTTTTAGATAATATTTCTATCCCAAATAAAATTATGTATTTCTTTCTTTACCTACATAGAACATCCTTAGCATTCCCTGGAGGAACGTACCCCGGCTTGGCACCGTAGTGAGATATTTTCTCCCAACGAAAATGTATCTTATCCTAAAAGAATGTGTCTTTTCCCCTCTGACTATAGAACTCAATTTTATCCCTTTTGGAAGAAAAATGCTTTCTTTCACTACCTGAAAGTAAAACTGCATATTTCAAAGAAAAATAGTTGTGGTTGGGCAAGTGCTTCATCTTCCAAATGTCAGTTTTTCCACCATCTCCCTCTGATATCTCAGAAGGAGCTTCTCACTTTAGAAAGGGAATCTCCGTTCTCTAAGCTGGGGCAGCTTGCTCCCTTCAGCCCTTCCAGAGCATCGTCTTGCTTCTTCCTGTTCCATCACTAGTCTCTCCCTGTCGTCACTACTATTGACATGTAACTGCCTCAGTGCTATTTGTACACACCTCACTCACTGCTCACCCTGCCCTTGAACCATCTTTCTGAGTCGAGGTCATAGCACACATTTCACTCCAGTGAAGCTTCCCTTTCGGCCTCTCCCAGGAAATGGCTCTGATCAAGGACACCATCCATCTTGGTGTGCCGCACTGTTAAGTAACTCTCCTCTGTCCTCCTCCAACCTGACATCCCCACTGTCAGCCTGGACTATAGCCTACTTTGTGAACTTTCTAACCATAGGTCCTTTCCTGACTTTGAATATCCTGCTACCTTTTCAACTCACTGGCTATTCTTTCCTGGCTTCTGCTTCCCTTTCTTATATGGGACTAAACTTTGGAAACAGCAGACGTGATATTTTCTCCTAAGGGATGCTAAACCAATATGTATCTCCTCTCCTGTACCATCATCATCTTTATAGTCTTTCCCTCTCTTTCTTCCTCCCTCTGCCTCTCCCCATAGTCATTCTTTATTCTATTTTTCTTTTTTTCCCTCTTTGCCTTCCTCTTTAAGATAAAGAATATATATCAATTACTTTGTTTTGTTCCTGGACGTTGGGCCAGACACTAAACATGCAGAGATAATATTCACCATGTCAAAAAAGTTCATGGTCAACCAGCAAACTTTACACAGAGATAAACATAAAAATTAGAGTAAGATGATGAACAGTTATAGGACCCAAAGGGGCATTGTAGGCAGGGATGGACACAATCAATGGAGAATTTATTCTATGAAATAGGGATGGCTCATTCTGTTCTTACTCTACACCCATACCACACAGGATGAAAATAAATCAGATACTACATGAAAACTTATTTTAATTGAGTAGTATATAGCTATGATTTTATAAATCCAAAGGTTCCATGGGGTTAATTGTGGGGAGTGGAGCTCCAGGCTCGTGTCTTTCAATATTTCTTCCTACTGAGTTTAGATACTTTCAGATACTTTAGATACTGAGTTTAGCTCTCTCTTGATTTTTTTGTCTATATTGGGAAATAATTGTTTCTAAAGAAAACTCAATTTTTTTCTTTTGAAAATTCTTTAAACAAGTAAAGAGAATACATAATTCTCTAACTTGCATCTTCAGTCCACACATATATAGAGTATTATTTTCTCTCATGCAGAAAGCTTACAGAGATATACATTCAGTCCCTGTGTTGTGACTATGGCATGTTCTGCAGTCAAACTACAGAATAGTCCATTATTACTTCATTTCTTACATGTTTTAACTTAAATGATTGTATTTTAGTTTGTCAAACTTTTAGACATTCAGTATAAATTCATTCTCCTCCCCCTCAAAAAAATGTCTCTTGTAGGAATGTTAAGGTCTGCTTTGAGTATTCAAAGACTACTTTCTTTGCTGTGCTGACTTCCCTTTCTCTGAGTTCCTTTCCCTTCTGCATTTCATCCTCTACCACTCATCATGGCGTCTGTGTCTTTGGTGTTTTCCAGTCGGGCCTGGGTCACCATTAGGCTTGTTGCACAGCTCTGATTCGAGGTTCTCCTTGTACTTATATTTCTGCATTTGTGCCCTGAGATAGCCAGTGGCTTGCTAGCTTCCCTTTCTTAGATTGGGAGCCATTTTTTTTTTATGGGAAACTTGTACATCATTGTTCTGTGGTCTAGAGTTGCATTGACTAGCCTGGGGCTGTTATAACTGGCTAGAGCCTAGCTTGAAAGAACGAACTTCTGTGAAATCTTCCAGTAAAGAAAAATGGCATCACTGGGGAAGACATCCTTTGGGTTTCCCTTTCCTCTTGCACTGGGGAAGCTCAGTGAATTTTTCAATCTGAAAAAATACATGCTTCAGTTTCTGAACATTTTAGAGGAATTATTATTTTGATTTCTTCATGGTTTCTCTTGCTGGAATTCTCATTCAGAATTCAGTCAATTGTGAATTTTCTCTTTTGTGTTGTTTTCTGTCTCTTGAAACGTCATATTTTTCCTATCCTTTCTGCTCCTGCACTTTTTAGGCTCCTAGAGGCCCTCTTTTGACCTGTGTTTGTAATATTTTGTTGTTTTTTTTTCATGATTATGCTATCTTATCTGCCTGAGAAATACTGAATTTGGGGTTGTTCTGTTGTCCTTATGATGCCTATTTGTACTTCTGTACCTTGATGGATTGGATTTTGGTGTGCTCTGTCACGGGCTTTCCTCAAATGTGTGGCATCCCCAAAATCATCACTCATCGAAACCCTGATGCCAATCACTCTGTGTGTGTGTGTGTGTGTAAACATGTGTAGTGATTCTGTTTAGACCATCTTATTGGTAACAATCATTTTCTTGTTAGAATTCTTGCACCATTTTTCATTGAATACTGATGCTCTCCTAGAAAAAAAAAATTAGCCTGTCTGAAAAAGGCACATGCTGAGTTGACTGCCTTTTGCAATGTTTATCTCTGATCACTGCTGATTTTGGCTTCATTTGCTTGTGTGTTGACTGCTGAAAAGAATTAATGCGTGTGTAGTCTACGGGTTGTTGACTGGCCACGCAAAGGGCCAAGGAAATCAGTGTCCGATACATGGCTCTCTAAATAAATGAGGTATTGCAGCTAAGTCATTAATTTTTACTGCCTGGGTAACAAATGCTTCCAGGGGAGCTCTGATTAACCTCTCACCTCCCAACACTGTGAGAAACTCTTTCCTTATTTGGTGGTGTCTATATGGAATTAAAACTAACCTGCATCTGAATGTGTTTGTAGCCTATATGGTGTGGATGAGTGTGCTGGAAGCAGGTTTACATGATGACAGGACACCAGTGATACTGGTGGTGGCATCATGCTTTGGGGAGGATACTTTCCTCTTAGAAATCTGCCTTTGTATGCAGGACTTTCTGTGTGTATTTGGTGTGCTTATCATGGAGTTGCCGAGGCTTAGATGCTCACACTGGCATTTTCATCCATAAGCACTGTAAGTGACTATTTATTTATTTAATTGTTTGTTTGTTTATTTATTTGTATGTGTTATGCATGTATGTAGGGAAGTGCATGAAGGTCAGAGGAGGATGCCAAGTACTTTCTAAACTGCTTTCCACCTTACTCCCTTGAGACAGAGAAAGTCTCTGGCTGGACCTGGAGCTGGCCATTTATTAGATAGGCTAGCAGGGTGATCCTCCTGCCTTTGCCACAACCATTTCTGACACTGCTGCAGGACCAGCAACACCCAGCCTATAAAATACATTCCAGCATTCCAAACTTAGATCCTCATGCTTGCCCAGCAAGCATTGTCACCCACTGAACTACCTCCCCTATCCAGCTACTCTTATTTGTATCTGTCCTTAGTATCCTCATCATTTGTGCTTAAGTGACCTCATCCCCCAACTGATACAGTATGTGGCATATCCCAGTGCATCCAAACTCTGTAACTTCTCTAATATATTGTTGGAAGTCAATTAGTCATGTTATTCTTATCAGAAGTTATTGTGACTACCTTTTGAGACCTACAGAAACTTTCCTAACCCTTTAGGAGCCTTACTCTTATCATTTGTTAAACAGAGATAACGTTACTTATGCAACTAATAAAAGGTAGATTAAGACCAGAAAAATCTCAAGTATTGTCCAGCTGCAGTATTCACTCAATAAACATTAGCTCCTATGACTGTTGATACAAAGCACCAAGTTGTTTTCACACCACAGGTTTGTTCTAAACACAGGGCTGTATAAAAACAGCTTGTGCTGTTTATTGGGAAGTTCATTCCAGGTGTTCCCTGGGCTGCCATTTTAGGTTCCTGCTGGTGGCTCTGTGGAAACAACATTTAGGATGGGAGACCTGTTGTTAGAACTTCAGGTGAAGGAAAAATGGTCCTGTCATGAAAACACGCCTCCAGTGAGGTTAGCCCATAGGACAGAACTCCTTTTCCCAGCACTGTCTTGTCCAGAACACCAGCAACTACCGCCATCCATTTACAAAAATACCTGTGAGAAGAGATGTCAAAACAACACCCCGAAGCTCTGTGGAGCCAGTTACAAAGTAAGCCCTCAAGTTTTAATAAAAGGAATTTAGATTTCAAGAAACTGATGAAAATGAGTGTTAAATGAAAAGCTCTTCATGATATACCTCTCTTAGGCAAGGCAAATCTCCATGAAGCCTAGTCTTCCATCCCTCTAGGTGCTGTCTGCTTGCACCAGAAACTGCTTGTTCAAATTTTTCACAGAGCCTATTAAACAACAGTTGTTCAGAGCCTGATGATGAAAACAAAATTTATGATGTTTTTTTTCTGTATGCTTTTGAATTCTGTTTAAATTTTTATCAGTATATTATATTCATTATACAAAGGGGTTTCGTTATGAATCTTACATATGTGTATAAAATGCTTTGAGCATATCCACTTCTATCTCTCTTGCTCCTTCTCTAGCCCTTTTTCTCTTTTCTCTTTCTCACCCATAGTTAATACCCCTTTCAGGTTGATGTGGTCAAACTAAAGCATGTCATGACTGCGTGTTTGTGCAACTGATTTATTTCACTGAACTTGAAAGATGATGTAAGTGAGGCAGCTGGTTGATTCTGCATCTACATCCATCCTCCTGCAAAGGGGTACCCTTAGCATCCCTCTGCTTTTTTTTCCTACTTTTTATTGAACATGCCTAAGACATGCCCTTCTAGAAAGCTGAAGTCTAGGACAAATTTCAGGCATGGAGTAGGAGTGTGCTGCTGTGAGATTTTGGCAGATTGCACAGACATTGCCAACAGGACCCAGCCCCTTGTACCAGACATAAAGAAAACTAGAAGCCACAAGTGAAGTCTAATTTGTTGTTAGTAACCAGATTGTCTCTTTGGATCTGTTGAATGTTTGGAAGGAACTCTCCCTTTGCATGGGGCAGCAGAAATGGGTGTGGAAAATACCACACCCCAGACAAACAGTGTGACTTTTTACCTTTTTATAAAACTTGATCACTTACATCATCTTGGTAATTTCATTCACTGGGCAAAATGATAAATACAAAAACCCAAAATGATATAGCCAGCTACTTTTGAATTCTTAGGTTCCACCTTTCTGTAGGACCATTCTCCTCAGTCTTTCATCCTCACCTGAGGCACAAGAGTTAACATCCCACTACTGTGCTACTCCCCTCAGAAGAAACTTTTAGTCAAGCCTAAATTAAATTACTAAGATTTTGAGGTTACAACACATAAACCTTAGCAAAGCGGATCCCTGCTTCGAGGAGAAAGGGAGTTCTCTGTCTGAGATACAATGTTGCTATTACCTTGCAAGAATGTCAGTTTTTACCTCAGCCCTAACTACATTTCTGGGATAGATAATGTCAGAATGCCAGGGTTGATTCCTTCAGTGCTTAATGACACAAGACTCACAAGGAAGCTTGCAGAAGGACACAGAGAGCAGCCATGTTTAGCCGCCATGATGCTTTCTGGAAATGTTCCCATGGAAGGCCGAGGTGATCAGGAAGGTTGTTAAGGAAGTCCTGTCTGTCCTCTCCACCCTCTGCAGTCTGCCTTGTCCTCTCCATGGCCGACTCTGCAGATCCCTCCAAGCATTCTGATCTCCCCAGGTCTTGCTCAGGCCTCTCTCTTCTTCCTGTTTATTCCTACATTTTTTTCCTCACATCCTCCACTCTCATAGCTCAGCTCACACCTCTAGGTAGATTAAGTCCAAAATCGTTATTCATAGTCTTCTCTTCCAAGCACAAAGTTACTTTTTCAACCACTTGCTAGACATGTGCTTGTACACACACCACCAGTGTCTCAGATTTAAAAAAAAAAGTTTAATTCTAATTTTCTTCCATTTCTTCCTTTTGATTTTCTTTCTTTTTACGAAGTAAATGGTAGGGCATTCTTTGAATCACAGATGTTTCAAAACTTAGAATGTGCATTGAGTCCCGACCTTTTCTACACTCTCTTACCTCAAACCACCTTTCATCTTTCTGTTAAATCAGTTCAATTCCACCCACCGGACACCCCTTTTAGCCACAGGTTTGTGCTAGAGTCTAAGGGATGAACAACAAACAGATCAATAAGATCAAATTGTGTCTGCAGGAACCTTACAACAACGTGAGGAAGGTCAAGATATGGACTCAGTGTTATTTTCAGACCTATCAAATAGATTTCCCTCACCTACTCTCAACCTTTAAAACTGTTTCCTCCTGGGAAAAACTAAAAAAAAATAAAATAAAATAAAAAAGAAAAAGGCATACCAGTGTATATGGTACACCGAGTGTATCCTCACTCCCCTGCCCCATGTCCTTGCACTCACATTTTCAAGTCAATTGTGGCTTCCACACCACTTGTAGTGGGCTCTCTGATATCCACATCACCTGGTTGGCCACGTGCCTGATCCCATTTGTTTGGGTCCATTTATCCATTACAGATCTTTTGTTAGGACGGAACTGTTTATAAATGGAGTATCTGAAAGCTGAGTCCCATTGTCTGGCTCCATCCTGTAGTCTTGGAGCCACAGTGCCCCGTTGCCTGCACCTCTGTACCCTGTCCTTCCTCAGCCACGAATGACAAGGGGTGACCTCGACCCCCAAAGCCAGTCTGCTGGCTAAACAGTCACTTGTGATTTGTGTGACTTGACTTCAATAGATGAACTTGACCTTCTTAAGGTTATTCTCCTAAGGATTTAAAATAAGACACAGAGACGCTGTCATATTTTTTAAGTGCCTTAAAAATACGAAGCTCTTCTTTCCAATTGTGATATACTTTCAAAACTTTGGAGTTTAAATTTGAAATTGAGATTAAAATAACTTTTGAATCACCCCCCATCTAATATACAATAATGTTGGATGCTTTGAAATAAAATTCAAATCTATTTTAAATAATTTGTGTTGATATCTGTTTTCTTTCTACACCTTTTACTATATTTTTTCTGTCATTTATATCTGATAATTAGTCAATGTGAGCTTTTAAAGTTTTAATCTAGTAGTATCTAAAATTAATATTTGAGGAATTTTAGCAGTTGCTTTATTTTTCATTTTCTGCATTCACTGATTCAGAACACTGTGCATGCTCACTGCACACATAACTTCAACACTTTCTGTTTTGGATTTTTGTTAGCTTTGGCAATTGCTTGAGTTACCATGACTCTTATTTTTTTGAATTGAAATATAATTATGTTATTTCCCCCTTTCCCTTTCTTCTAACCGCCCCCACCTCTTTTCCCCACCTTTCTCTCTCAAATTGATGACTTTTTGGTCTCTTTTCCCTTAACTGTTGTTATAGATGTGTTTATTGTATGTGTGTATATTCCTAAATAAAGAAAGGCGATCTGCTCAGCCTTTGTAATGTTGACTGTAAGTTATAATGTTATAATGTTGGCTGTATGATTTCAGGGTGGACGACTTGATATTGGATAACCAATGGGAGACGCTTTGCTGGGGAAGACTATTTGCTCCCACTCAGAGTGCTCCTTAGCTTCCTTGTTCCTTAACTTCTTTGTCTTGGGATGGGGCCCTATGAGCTTCTTCCCTTTTACACTACTTTGTTTGTTGGTTGGTGTGGTCCTTGTTCAAGTCTTGTTTAGGAAGCCATGTTGTTGAGACTTCACTGCTATAGCTTCCCTGACATTTCTACACAATCTCACAGCACATGTTCTGTTCCTCTGGCTCTTACAAACATTACACCCCCTTTTCCTTGATGTTCCTTGATTCCTAGGTAAGGAGTCATGCTACAGATTAATTAGTTGGGACTTGGCACCACACAGTCACTTGTTTTCTGCATTCTGATTGGCTGGGGTTTTGTATAATAGTGTCTGTCTGTGAGAAAAAGATGTTCCCTTAATGAGGCAAGATGATATATCCATTTGAGCCAGACCCTACAGAAGAAAGATGTCCAGGATCTCGCTTGGCAGAGAGGCTGGATGTGGCATTTAAAGTTTCCACTGCAGAGGTCTTTCACCTTCATGTTTAGGTTTATTTCTAGGAAATTTTCTTTGAGGCTGTTGTGAATAGGAGTGTGTCCAGGATCCCATTTTCTGTGTGTTTATTGTCGGTGTTCAGAAAAGTTAGTGGTTTTTGTAAGTTGATCTGTTTCATGCCACTTTGCTGGAATTGTTATCATTTCTTTTCTGGTATACCTTTAAGAATTTCTCATTAGCTTATTAGTCTGTGGGTTATAGTGTGGTTTTCCATGGCTAATATCTGCTTATAAGTGAGCATATACCATGCATATCTTTCTGGTTCTGGGTTACCTCCCTTAGGAAGATCTTCTCTAGTTCCATACCATTTTCTGCAAATTTTATGATTTCCTTGTTTTAAATAGCTGAGGAGTAATCCATTGTGTAAATGTACCACAATTTCTATACCCATTCTTGGGTTGAGGGATACCTAGGTTGTTTTCAGATTCTGGATACAATGAATAAAGCTGTTATAAACATAGTTGAGCAAATGTTGATGAGGAGCACTCTAGGGAAGATGCTTAATTCTCATTCAGAAGGGCAAATTAAGACACCAGAAGTGGTTGAAGAGAGGGAACAGGACAGGAACCTACCATAGATGTCCTCCGAAAGACTCCATCCAGCAGGAGATGGACACAGATGACAAGACTCACAGCCAAACTTTGGACAGAGTGCTGGGAGTCCTATGGAAGAGATGACACACCCAGAGGGGACAGGAACTCCACAATGAGACCAACAAAGCCAACAGATGTGGGCCCAGGGGATACTGCAGAGACTGATGCATCTACCAATAACCATGCATGGAGAGGACCTAGACCCCCTGCTCAGATATAGCTGATAGGCAGATCGGTCTCCATGTGGATACCCTAGTAAGGGGAGCAGGGACTGTCTATGACATAGACTCAGATGCCTGCTCTTTGATCACTTCCCACTAGTTGGGTGGCCTATCCAGGTCACAGAAAAAGAGGATACAGGTAGTCCTAATGAAACTTGATATGCTGGGGTCAGATGGTAGGGGAGGAGGGCTTCCCATTTCTGAAGACTAGGGGAGAAGGATGGCGGAGAGGGAGGGAAGGTGGAATTGAGAGGAGACAAGAAAGGGATTACAATTGAGATGGAAAGTGAATAAATTATAAAAAATAAATTAAAACATTCACTAAGAAGAATCTCTTATTAGTAATACCATCTCAGCTTGCAGATAAATTTTAACTTCTTTCTATGTTTGTATTTTTAATTTCCTTCTCTTGCCTTTTTTATTTTTCCAGCAAGTGTTTTGAGCAGAATATTGAAAAGAAACGAAGATCATGGGCAGCTCTGTTGCAATCCTGATTTAAATGTGATTTCCTTCAAGCCTTTCTCCATTTAGGAGTATGTTAGCTATGGGTTTGCCATGTGATGCCTTTATTATCTTCTTGAGCTAATCCCTCTACTTCTGCTCCCTTTAAGCCTTGTGCCATGAAGGCATGTTGAATTTTGTCATCACTTCTCTACATCAATAGAAATGATCACAGGAGGAGTTTGGGAGTGCTCCTTCTGCTTCTGTTTCTTTGAATGAAATAAGAAACATTGGGTATACACCTTCTTTGAAGGTTGTGATGGCTAGTTTTATGTCAACTCAATACAAACTAGAGCTGTTTTGGAAGAAGGAACCTCACTGAGAAAATGCCCCCACCAGATTTTTCTCGAGCAACTCTGTGGTACATCTTCTTCATTGATTATTGATGTGGGAAGTGGGGTGCCACTTCCGGGAGGGTGGTCCTGGGTACTAAAAGAAAGCAGAATAAGCAAGTGATGGGGAGCAAGCCAGGAAGAGGAACTCCCCGGGTAGTCTCTGCTTCAGTTCTTGTCTCCAGGTTCCTGCCTTGAGTTTCTACCCTGACTTTCTTCAGCGACGGACTGTGACCCACTAGTTGTAAGCTGGAATAAATCTGCTCCTCCCCAAGATGCTTTTGGTCGTAGTATTTTATCATGAGAATAGAAACTCTAACTATGACAAAAGTCTTAGAGAATTTTGTTCTATAGCCATCTGTGCCAAGACTTCCTTTTGTTGGAATATTTTTAATTATTATATCAGTCTCCTCATGTGTTATGGGTATATCCAGGTTGTTGATGTATCTGTCTAATTTCAGTTGTTTGACTGGATCTAGAAATTAGAAATTTGTCCATTTCATTTATATTTTTCAACTTAATGGAATATAGGGTTTTTGTTTATTTTTAATTTCTGTACAGTATTTTGAATTTCTTTCTTCCATCTGTTAATTTCCACCCTCTCTTTCTTTGAGAATTGGTCAACCCTGTTTATCTTCTCAAAGAACCAGGTCTTAGATTTGTTGATTCTTTGTATTGTTTTCTTTGTTTCTATTTCATTAATTTTGGTTCTGATTTTAATTATTGTTGACTGGGTTTGAATTTACTTTGTTCTTGTCTTTCAAAATTTTTGAGTTGATTTCAAAATTTTAGGTGATTTATTTCTGCTCTTTTTTTTTAATGTTGCAGCTTAGAGATATAAATTTCCCTCATAGGACTCACTTTAATGTGTTACAGATGTTTCATTATATTGTATTTTCATTTTATTTAATGTCTTTATTTCTTCTTTTCTTGACCCAGTCATCATTCAGTAATGAGTTTGTGTACTTATTACATATTTGTTTGCTGGTGATTTTAATTGTATTACATTTTAGTCAAATAAGATACACAGAGTCATTTTAATACTTATGGATTTGTTAAGATTTGTCTTATGTCTCAGGATGTGGTCTATTTTACAGAAGCTTCAGTGGGCTGCTGAGGAGAATGCATAATATTCTTTGCTCTTTGGATGGAATATTTTGTGGACACTTTTTAAGTCTGTTTCCTGTAGGATGTCATTAGAATGTTTCCCTGCTTATTTTTTTGTTCATATAAGCTATCTGTTGGAGAAAGTAGGGTATTAAAATTACCTACTACTAATGGATTGATATTAATCTGTTTTTATTTCCAGTAGTACACTTTTAATGGAATTTTGAGAACTGGAATTGGTGCGTATATGTTTAGGAAAGCAATGTCTTCGTAGTTAATTGTTCCCTTGATTAGAACAAAGTGTCCTTCTTTCTCTCTTCTGATTAGTTTTAAATCGAAGCCTCTACTTTCAGGTATTAGAAGAGCAACACCTACTTGCTTCTTGGTCCCATTTGACTAGAGTAATTTTGTCTATTCTTTTAGTCTAAGATGGTGCCTATCTTTAAAGCTGAGTGTATTGTAGACAGTAGTTAGATGTAGCTTGTTTTTTGATCCATTCAGTTGGTGTCTTTGATTGGAAAATTGAGGACATTAATATTTAGTTATTATTAAAAGGTATGTATTTATTATAGCCATTGTGTTGTCTGTTTTCCTGGTGATATTTTGTGTTTTAGTAATTATAGCCTCCCCCCTTTATTTCCTGCCATCTCTTGGCTGGGTTTATTTCTGTCTTTAGACCGAAGTATTGTTTCCTGTATTTTGTTTATGGTTGGTCTGGTGAAAGTAAAGTAAAAAAAAAATTAGGCTAGTTTTATTATGGAAAGTTTTGTTGGATACAGTATTCCAACTTGGGAGTTGTAGTTTCTTTGCTTGTTTATTTGTTTGTTTGTTTAGAACTTGGTACGACTGTTCCAGGTTCTTTTGGTTTTCAGAGTTTCCTTTGAGAAATCAGCTGTCATTCTGATGAATTTTCCTTTATATGCGACCTGTGTTTTTCTCTTGGGGCTTTCAACACCCCCCCCTTTTTTTTAAGCTCTGTATACTTACTGTTTCAATTATAATATGCCACCCCCATTGTCTTGTCTAGTCGGGGTTCTGTATGTTTCTCGTATTCCTATAGATATGTTTTGCCTTATTTTAGGTGAATCTTCTTTGGCCTGGGATTTTTATCCCTCACCTATTCCTATAATTCAAAGGTTTGGTATTTTCATACATATCCTGCACATTCCTTTTCTGTGTTTTGTTTTTCAAGTTTTTAATATCTTTGCGTGTATGGTCTAGTTGCTTTGCTTTATCGTTGAGTTCTAATATTCTGTCTTCTGCTTGATTCATTCTACCTTAAAACTATCTTGAATTTTATAATTGGGTTACTAAGTTTTTCCAGTCCATCTTCATTTCTTCTTGAGTTCTCTTCAATATTTTAACTTATTAAATTTGGCTTTCAATTCACTGTCTTGGTTACTTCAGTAAGCCTTATATTTGTGGTTTATTGGGGGGGGGCATCCAGAAAGCTACTTATTTTCCTTAAGTTTTGGGCTGTGTGTGTGTGTTCTTTAAACTCCTTGAATTCTTTGACATTTATGATTTTTTTAAATCCCATGTCCTTGAGTTTATCTAGATCAATGGTTCTCAACCTGTGAATTATGATCATTGGAAAATATATTTTCAATGGTTAGGAGTTGAGACACTGCTCAGTAGCAACAAAAATAAGTTTATAGTTGGAGGTTCCTAAAACCATCAGAAATATTTGTTTTCCCATGGTCACAATCCTAAGGTTCAGAACCACTGATGTAGATAATTCCAATCAGAGAACATTTCTATAAGACTGGTGGATTGAGAGGAGGGTTTGAAATACTGAGTTGAGCTTTTATATTGTTTTTGCAATGATATCTGGAACTACAAACTACTTTTTTTTAAAACAATTTATTCACTTTGTCTCCTCCCTCATTCCTCCTGGTCCCCCCTCCCTCTTGCTTCCTCCCATAACCTTCTTCCCTATCCCACTGCTAGGGGAAGTACTCCTCCCCTAGAATCAGATCCTGGCCGATCAGATCTCATCAGGATTGCCTGGATCTTCTTTCTCTGTGGGCTGGCAAGGGAAGGGTAAGTGATCACAGAGCACGCAACACAGTTCCTGTCAGAGATGCCCCTGCTCCCCTTACTAGGGAACCCACATAGAGACTGAGCTGCCTATCACGTATATCTGAGCAGGGGATCTAGGTCCTCTCCATGCATGGTCATTGGTTGATGCATCGGTCTCTGCAGTACTCCCTGGGCCCAGATCTGTTGGCTTTGTTGATCTGTCTGTCTCCCCACTCTTCCATAGTACTCTCAGTGCTCTGTCAAAAGTTTGGCTGTGAGTCTTGGCATCTGCTTCCATCTCCTGCTGGGTGGAAGCTTTCAGAGGCCCTCTGTGGTATGATCCCGTCCTGTTCCCTCTCTGCTATCACTTCTGGTGTCTATCCTATTTGCCCTTCTGAATGAGAATTAAGCATCTTTCCTAAGGTCCCTGTTTTGTTTAGCTTCTTTAAGTTGTAGATGATAGAAAGTTTATCCTATTTTATATGGCTAATATCCATTTATAAGTAAGTATACACAGGAGACGACTTTCTGAACAGAACAACAAGACAGGCTCTATTATCAACAATCAATAAATGGGACCTCATGAAACTGAAAGGCTTCTGTAAACCAAAGGACGCTGTCAACAGAACAAAATGACAGCCTACAGACTTGGAAGTGATCTTCACCAATCCTACATCTGACAGAGGGCTAGTATACAGAATATATAAAAAACTCAAAAAGTTAAACATCAACAAACCAAGGAATCCAATTAAAAATGGGGTACAGAGCTAAACAGAGAATTCTCAACAGAAGAATGTTGAATGGCAGAGAAACACCTAAAGAAAATCAAGGGACAACGCATGTGTGAGAGGATGTGGAGAAAGGGAGCCCTCTTCCAATGCTGATGAGAATGTAAACTTTTACCACCAATTTGGAAATCAATCTGGTGCTTTATCAGACAATTAGGACTAGTACTACCTCAAGATACAGCTATACCACTCATAGGCATATATCTAAAACATGCTCAAGTACACAACAAGGACATTTGCTCAATCATATTCATAACACCTCTATTCATAATAGCCAGAATTTGGAAACAACCTAGATGTCCCTCAATGGAGGAATGGATACAGAAATTGTGGTCCATTTACACAATGGAATAGTACTCATCTATTAAAAACAAGGAAATCATGAAATTTACAGGCAAATGGTGGGAACAAGAAAAGATCATCTTGAGTGAGGTAACTCAGAAGCAGAAAGACACACATGTATATAGTCACTCATAAGTGGTTATTGCTAATAGGTGGTTATTAGCCATATAATATAGGATAAACATACTAAAATCTATACTCCTTAAGAAGCTAAACAACAAGGAAGGTACTTATTCAGAAGGGCAAACATGATAGATATCAGAAGCAGGAGAAGACAGGCAACGGTACAGGAGCTTACCACAGATGACCTCTGAAAAACTCTACTGATTAAGGTATTGAAGCAGAGGCTGAGACTCATAGCCAAACTTTGGGCAGAATGCATGGAATCTTATGAAAGAACGGGGAGATAGAAAGACCTGGAGGGGACAGCAGCACCAAAAGGAGACCAGCAGAACCAAAAATACTGGGCCCTGGGGGTCCTGCTGAGACTAATATGCCAACCAAGGACCTGCATGGAGAGGACCTAAAACCCCTGCTCAGATGTAGCCAGACTCAGTCTCCAAGTGAGTTCCCTAGAAAAGGGAGCAGGAGCTGTCTCTGGCATGAACTCAGTGTCAGGCTCTGATTACCTCCCCCTGTGGGGTACAGCCTTGCCAGGCCACAGAGGAAGACAATGCAGCAAGTCCTGATGAGATCTGATAGGCGAGGGTCAGATGGAAGGGGAGAAGGAACTCCCCTATCAGTGGTCTAGGGCAGGGGCATAGGGCAAGAAGAGGGAAGGAGGGTAGGATTGGGAGGAGATGAGGGAAGGGGCCATAGTCAGGATACAAATTGAATAAATTATAATTAATAATACTACTAATACAGAAATATTTAAAAAGAAAGGAAAAAATGAGAAATTTTCAACGTCATTTGTCATCAGGGAAATGTAAATCAAAACAACCCTGAGATTTCACCTTACACCCATCAGAATGGCTAAGATTAAAATCTCAAGTGACAACACATGCTGGAGAGGATGTGGAGAAAGGGGAACCCTCCTCCACTGCTGGTGGGGATGTAAACTTGTACAACCACTTTGGAAATCAGTTTGGTGTTTCCCCCATTTACTTTCCTAACAGACAGTTCAAGCCAAATGTGCCATGGAAAGCACAGTAAGCGCTATCCTGGCTTCCTCACCAGCTTACTACCTTTGCCATGGCCCTGCTTCTGTTTTGGGGCCTGTGAGGGTTACAGGGCACCCCACAGCTGCAGCAAGCTCTTAAAAGCCCCACTTTAAGGTTCTCAGGACTCCTCTAGATGCTTATTTTTTCACATTTACATACATCAGAGGGCCAACATTATCTGGTCCCAGCCTCCCTTTCTTCCTTGCTCTTATCCTTTCCTTGCTTATAACTACACGCAATGTTCCTACTTCTGGAGTAGGCCAAGCTCATTTGCATCTGTAAGCTGTTATAGTTGTTCTTCCTTCTATTTGTCACTGTTTTTAGTGAGACTGAGTTTTACATCCTCGAAGTCTTCTGCTTCTTTAGGGATAATTTCCTACACCCCTGGTCTGGGACTGAAGCCAAGAGTGCATCAAATTTTGTAGGTACTACATTTCTCATATATGTAAGTTTCACACACTAATGTTTATAGTAGTTTAAGTATTACTTTGGTCATGACAGAGATTAACAGTAACTCGTGATGAAATATAACATTTTTAACAATGTGTTGCTTAACATTGCCAGCAACATTACCCTTAGCATTTTGAGGCTATTATCAAACATAATAAAAGTTACTTAATTATAAGCATGGTCATGATCACGGCAATCAGACAACCATGATGGTGGCTGATGGGCTCCCAGCAGGTGGTATGTGCAAGTATGCATGCACTGAGCAGAGGTGTGGTGCTCATCCATGTCAGATGAGACTAGAAAGCATATGTGTTCGTAATGATATGGAGGTGCTAGAAGAGTTTAAAATGTCCCCAAGAAAAACATTTCTTACACACACACACACACACACACACACGTATGCACGCATGCACACACCAATGATGAAAGGTTGAAAAAAAATAGGAAGGTTTAATATCCTGATTTCTTTAATACATACCCTTTATGTGTTGAATGACATAAAGTGCCTCCAGATATGTGCACATTTAACAAACTTTATAAAGCTCTAGTAAGAGAAAACCCTAACTGAACTCTTACCTGCACAGTACTTGTAGAATTAGCCTTGTTCTGGCACGTGTTAAAGGGGCTTTAATCTTCTTTACAGTTTAGCACAAGATGTGTTACATTTCCATAGTGTTTATCTCAGACACTGCACTACTGCTTTGCTAGGATTTATCCTTGCCCTCTGAGCGCACAGCTGATCTCACACTGCAACAGACATTATTTTATTGTGCAGAGGAAACTTCATTTTCCAAAGTCTGGAGATGAAGATGCCTCAGAGGTCAGCCAAGTGCTGAATGGAGCTGTTGATGTAATGCTTGAGGGATAGTTTGGTACTAGAACAATGCCTTAACATATCATTCAGGACCCGCTATTTGTTTGGTCAGACAATTTTCTTTGCAATGAAAAACATAGCATCAGAGGAAGTAATTTGCCTCTGTGTTTGCATGAAGCTCGCATGCCTGCAGATTGGTGTAGGCACATAAAAGGGTTCAGGGATAGGTACCAAGGAAAACAAAGATAAATCGCAAATTAAAACTGCTGTTGAAGATAACAGGCTTCCTCCCTTTCAGCACATTTGTATTACTTGTTTATATAATTTCTAGAAGGCTTGCTCTTTCATCTTATAACCACAGTGATGGGAGCATTTGTGGGCTTTTATCCAGTGTGCTTTTTCTCCAATTCAGTTGATGCTTTGACTTTCCTGATTTCAAGTCAGACAGCCAATATTTACAGATACTAGTATTTATATATACCTGATACCTGGCTTTGGTGAGATTTACAATGGTATGTTAAATCTGTGCATTGGTCATTTTTATGAACTTGTAGCAGGAGGAGGAAAGAATTTTATATAATGATGTTTTTAAAATTTTTAATTTTTTATAAATTACAGTTTATTCACTTTGTATCCCAGCTGTAGCCCCTTCCCTCATCTCCTCCCAATCCTACCCTCCCACTAATCCTTCCCTTTGGGGGGAGGTGATCAAAGAGCCAGCCACTGAATTCATTTCAGAAATAGTCCCTGTTCCCATTACTAGGGAACCCATTTGGACACTGGGCTGCCATGGGCTACATCTGTGCAGGGGTTCTAGGTTATCTCCATGAATGGTCTGTGTTTGGAGTATCAGTCTCAGAAAAGACCCCTTGGCCCAGATTTTTTGGTTCTGTTACTCTCCTTGTGGAGCTCCTGTCCCCTCTAGGTCTTTCTATCACCCCCTTCTTTCATAAGATTCCCTGCACTCTGGAAAAAGTTTGGTTATGAGTCTCAGCATCTGCTTTGATACTTTGCTGGGTAGAGTCTTTCAGAGGCCCTCTGTGGTAGGTTCCTGTCCTGTTCCCTGTGTTCTCCCTCTTCCGATGTCTGTCCCATTTGCCTTTCTGAGTAAGGATTGATTATCTTACCCAGGGTCCTCCTTCTTGCTTAGTTTCTTTAGGTATGCAGATTTTAGGATGTTCATACTATATTATATGTCTAATATCCACTTATAAATGAGTATATACCTGTGTATCTTTCTGCTTCTGGTATACCTCACTCAGGATGATCTTTTCTAGTTCCTACCATTTGCCTGCAAATTTCATGACTTTTTTGTTTTTAATTGCTGAGTGGTATTCCATTGTGTAGATGTACCACGATTTCTGTATCCATTCTTCAACTGAGGGGCATTTGTGTTGTTTCCAGCTTCTGGATATTACAAATAGCCAGAATAAAGCTGCTACAAATATTGTTGAACAAATGTTCTTGTTGTGTACTTGAGCATCTTTTGGATATATGTCTAGTAGTGGTATAGCTGGATCTTGAGGTAGCACTATTCCTAATTGTCTGAGAAAGCGCTAGATTGATTTCCAAAGTGGTTGTACAAGTTTACATTCCCACCAGCAATGGGGAAGGGTCCCCCTTTCTCCACATCATCTCCAGCATATGTTGAAGCCAAAACATGGAAATGGAATGGAAAAAAGACAGCATCTTCAACAAATGGTGCTGGTCTAACTGGATGTCTACATGCACAAAAATGCAAATAGATTATCACTCTGCACAAAACTAAAGTCCAAGTGGATCAAAGACATCAATGTAAAACCAGACACACTTAACCTATTAGAAGAAAAAATGGGAAAGAGCCTGGAACTCATTGGCACGGGAGACAACTTCCTGAACAGAACACCAACAGCACAGGCTTTAAGAGCAACAATCAATAAATGGGACCTCATGAAACTGAAAAGCTTCTGTAAAGCAAAGGACACTGTTGTCAGAATAAAATGGCAGCCTACAGATTGGGAAAGGATCTTCACCAACCCCATATCTGACAAAGGGCTGATATCCAGTTTATGTACAGAACTCAAGACATTAAACAGCAACAAATCAAGTAATCTAATTAAAATGGGGTACAGAGCTAAACCGAGAATTCTCAATATAGGAATATGGAATAACAGAGAAACACTTAAAGAAATGCTCAACATCCTTAGTCATCAGGGAATGCAAATCAAAATGACCCTGAGATTTCAGCTTATATCCATAAGAATGGCTATATATTATTATTGTATGTAAACTGACCAAACTTCATCTCAGAGAGTTGAATTGTGCAAAGATGGTAGTGCAACCCATTGATAATGCTGGCATTAATGAAGGATGTAGGGTTAGCTTTGGTGACTCAGATAACTTGTATTCTTTTGCTGGAAGAGGCTTGCCTTCCCTTAGAGCATCACAGTACAATATTTCAGTAGGCTTAGTCTGCTTGGTACAAATAGTTGATTGTTCTACACTATCATGAAATTGCCAAGGATGCTAAGTATAAACTCATTGTTTAGCTCATGGTTTGAGTCCATATTCTAGCATCAGGTTAGCTGCAGTGTTTGGCTTCTGGTGAGGAAAGCAGATAATAGCACATTATAGCAGTGATAGCTTATGTTACCAACTGAGACATGGTCGCCCATGACCCTCTGGAGACATACTCCTAGAGACAGTGAAGTCAAAGTTAGTACTATGCTTTACGTGTGGCCCAAGTGTCCTGCAAAGTTCTATCATTAACTAATCATGGTTTCTATGCTAGTCAGGGTTCTCTGGAGTAACAGAACTTACAGAATGAATCCCCTATGTATGTATGTATGTATGTATGTATGTATGTATCTATCTATCTATCTATCTATCTATCTATCTATCTATCTATCTATCTATCTATCTATCTCTATGTATCATCTATATATCTATCTATCTAAGGGGTTTATTAGAATAACTTATAGGCTGTGGTCCAGCTAACTCAACAATGGCTGTCTGTGAAAAGAAAGTTCAAGAATCCAGTGTTTGCTTGGTTCATGAGGTTGGATGTCTCAGCTGGTCTTTGGTATACACTGGAATCCAGAAGAAATAGGCTCTAATGCCAGTGAAGGAATGGACTTGATAGTGATGGCCTGTAGGTAAACAGCAAAAGCTTCCTTCTTCCATGTCCTTATATAGGATCCAGCAGAAACCCTGGCTGGATTAGATTTGGATTAAAGATCTATATTAAAGTTGAGCCTTCCCATCTCAAGACCTGAATTTGAAATAGACCTTTCCATTTCAAAATAAGAAGAAATCCCTCACAGCCATGCCACCCCCAACTCCAATTTTGGGGTTTTAGTTAATTGTAGTTGTAGTCAAGTTGACAATCAAGAATAACCATCACAGTGTCCAGGATGGTACTGTCAAGAAGAGGTGCCTTAGGGTCTCTGGGGGTATGGCTGAAGCAATGCTGTGCCCACACTCTCCCTGTCCTATGAGGCTAGTACTTTTCATAATAATGACCAGCTATCATATGCTGGTTTAAAATAGTTAAAAGAAAGCCTGAAATGTGAGCCTGTGATCCTATGCTCTCTTTCTGGAATGCTAATTTGGGATTTCTGGCATTTTAGACTTCAACTGAGTTTTGGTGTCTCTGTTATTACTACATTTTTGCTCTCCTTCCACATGTGAATTCCCCTTTTATTCCCTTGTCTGGCTCTGCCCCCCAGAGAATATAACTCTTCTAGTGTGGACAATCCTGTCCTCTGTGTTCTGTTTAATCTTTTTCTAAAGAACCCCCTGGCCTTTTCCTGTTCTCTTTGATTCTGGAAAGTCTGCTAGGTCTCCTGTCTTTCTGATCTACTCCTGGTAACCAAGTCAAGTCCTGGCAGGTGGCTAAATGCATTTGAACACTACTTGAGGCATCAGCATGCTCCCATGGGGCTGACTGACTCAGACTCACTCTGGCCATCTGAAGCGAGTGTCACAGGAGCCCAGTTCTTTGTCTCTCCTTCTGCAATTTTATAAGCAATGCATCATGATGTTCAAAAGGGCTGGTGAGTTTCTGAAAAAGATTCATTGTAAAAACAAGCATTGAAACTCTATTTAGTCACTACTAGTGATACATAAATTCTAACACAGGTACAGAAGGGAAACTGGCAGCTGTGTTGAAACTAGGGATAAAAACCAGCCACGTGTCAGGACCCTAGAAGAATATGGGACATGTTCTTCTGATATTATGTTAGAGGATATCAGAAAAGATCAACTTATAAATACATTATAAAAATGGTTCATAATTCTAGGAAGATTACCTAAAGATTTCCATAAATACTTTGAGTTTTAAAGGTCCAGGACAAAGATAGTATGGAAAGCCAGGGAACATGTTTCTTTAAGTCAAATATATTAGCATCACAGATATAGACTTTCGGGGGTCAGTGCAAGGGGCTGACAAACAGTCTCTGCTTCTGACCAATGAGAAGTGTGGGAACTTCCTTTGAAAGGTATTTTGGGGTGCAATAAAAAATCACCCACTTTATCAACAGATAGAAGCATTTAGCAATAAGGCTAGATGCTATAGGCCATGTAGCTGAAGCAGTGGCCAAACCAAGCAGATGATTGGATTTGCATGCACAGAAGCAAGGCTTTACACTAAGAAAAAGAACATAGAGATACCTCAATTCACTCACCTCTCTTGGTTAATATCTCACAAGACTCACCAGTCTTGTTAATATCTGAAACTATTCAAAACTAGGTTTTCTGATAGTTGGGAAACACAGAGAAGTAAAAAAAATATATAGGTAAGTTTTGAGGGGGTCTCTAGGAAGACAGAATCACGTAATTTGTAAGCAAAGAATGGTTGCTTTATTAAGAATGCAAGTGATCTCCCCCTGGTGTGGTGACCTTACTAGACCACAGAGAAAGAGGATCCAGATGGTCATGATGGGCTGTGGTCAGAGAGTAGGAGAGGAGGACCTTCCCTGTCAGTGAACTAGAGGAGGGACATGGGAGGGAAGAGAGAGGGAAGGTAAGATCAGTAGGAGATGAGGGAGGGGGATATAGCCGGTATACAAAGGAAATAAATTGCAATAAATGATAATAATAGTAATAATAATATTTATAATACAGAAAAAATTTTAAAAGAATGGAAGTGAAATATTTTAGAAAAATACCAGAAGGGATGAAAAGTTATGTGGCAATGCAAACAACAGCTCTCATCTCAAAGGAATAAGGAATAGTTTATTCTGGAGCCAAATTTTAGTTACTAAGGCCCAGGAAACATGGACGTAGGTTACTCAGGTTCCATGTCCCCAGGTCAAAACAGTTTGATGACGTTTCACAGCAGCAGATCAAATAAAGTTTTAAATCAAAGCAATTAAAAAATACATTGGGAAAATGTCAGAGAGGCGATTCTATACAAAAGCATGGGAGATTCTCCTGTAGCCTCAGATATTATCAGACGGCATTCTTTGCTTCTGTGTTAATGAGATTTAGTGATCAGCTAAGTTGATAGAGTCTAGACGATTTTTACCTGTTAGTCACAGGATGTTCGTTCTGACACAGAGGTGGTTATTCAGGACACAAGCAATGGCTATTCAGGGAGATACATCTAGCTCACAATAAGGGTAATTAACTGGCACTGGACCTGTAACATTCCAGCCCCTCCACATCATTGTGGTTCTATTCAATCAGCCTTGGCAGACACAGCTTCTTTCCAGGAATTCTCTTCTACACATGACAGTTTAAACAGAGAAAGAACATATTGGGAAGTGTTGTAAGGCAGAAATTGAATTTTAAATCACACCTGCCTAATGTGCTCAAGTAAAGGGAAGTACGTAGGATCTGTCTGGGAAATAAAAATGGATAAAATGGCAAGAAAAAGTGTCCAAGAAAATGAAAACAAAACAAAACAAAACAACCATATAGCAAGCAACTTAGGAGGATGAAAATAAAATGTTGGAGGCTGTACAAAATGGCATCCATTTCTCTGGATTGTCTAAGGCCTTTTATGCATCTGTTGAGATGATCATGTGTTTATTTTTAATCCTCAAGTACATTTGTAAGATTTATTACGTTTATTATGTATGTTGAACCATCCATGCCTCTCCAGGATAAAGCCAACTTGATCATGGTTGATGGTCATTTCAGTATATGCCTGTATCTGTTTTGTAAATGTTTTGTTGAGAATTTTGAATCTACGTCCATCAGGATCTCTGGCCTGAGGTGTTGTTTTGTTCTTGTGTCTTTATTTGGCTTTCATATTAGAGTGATTCTGGCTCTAGAAAAGGAATGTTCCTTATGTCTCTTTCTTTCTTTCATAATTAAAATTTTTTGGTTGTACATTTTCTTTGGAAGTCTAATATGCTGTCAATCAATCTAGACTAGGAATATTTTTAGTCAGAGGCTTTTAATACTGTTTTAGTCTTCTCATTGTTACTGGTTTTGTGGTTGAGCTCTTTTTGGTCTAACATTGCTGGTTTTGATAAATCTAGAAATTCATTCACTTCTTTAGTTTTTCATCTTAAAGGAGCCTAAGGTTTTAAAGAATTCCCTTACAGTATTCTGAATTTCTTTGGTGTTCACTGTAATGTTTCCTTGTTCATCTCAGAGTCTGTTAATTTTGGCACTCTCTTTCTTTTGTTTAGCTAAGCCAGGAATTTGTCAGTCCTGCTCAAGGAACCAGCACTTAGGTTTGTTGATTTTTGTATTGTTTTCTTTGTTTCTGTTTTATTAATTTTGGCTCTGATTTTTATTATTTCTTTCTCTTTAAAAATATATATTGAATCTCTTCAATAGCTTATAAAAACAAATGATGAAGGAAACTCTCAATTCTGTCAGTTATTAAAGAATCATCTTTCTAGGATATTGTAGACTGAGAAAGTCCTGAGAAGGTTGAAAAAAGTTGTATCAGTAGAAATCAAATATGCAGAAAGATTATGACACATAAGAAGAGTTTGGTGGCCTAGTAGAACATTTCATAATGCTGAACCATCTAGATCCTACACTGATGCTTCATTGGGCTAGATTTGGTCTTTTAAACAAGATGAGCAGAGTTCAGCAACAGGGAATACCTTGAACTAATCAGATCAATATTTCTTTTAAATAAAGGGGTAAATGATAATGATGTAGAAACCTTCCCCTTCTATTAAGGAGAGGGACTGTTTGACTATGACTACTGTCCTTGGTTTATGAAAGAGAAATCTGAAGTGTTTATTATTTCTTTCTATTGACTTGGTTTTTGTATAGCTTTCTAAATTTTTAGTTACATAATTAATACATTCATTTGTGATCTTATTTTTTTAATTTATTTATTTTTATCTCAATCACAGGTTAGGTACTTTGAATCCCAGGCGTAGCCCCCTCCCCCATTCCCTCCTACCCTCCCACTCCCTCCCTCATCTCCTTCTTCCCCGCCCCCTCCAAGTCCACCATCAGGGGAGGACCTCCTTCCCTTCTATCCAACCCCAGCTTATCCTGTCTCCTCAGGGCTGG
>CM053745.1:22830401-22857709 GCA_028658305.1 Pachyuromys duprasi | reverse complement strand
TCTCTTACAAGACCCCTGTGCCCTGCTCAGTTTGGTCTTTGTGGAGCTCTTGTTCTCCCCAAGTCTCAACAACCTCCCCCAGATCTATCATTACTCTCGGTATGATCAATGCTTGTTTGAATGAACAAATGGGATGGACATTGAGTGGAGGAGAAAACAAGCAACAGAACAGGAGCATGCCAAAGAGGACCTATGGGGGGGGGTGGTCAATGTAGCGATGTATCAGAGCGGATATTAAGACTCGAGATCAAGCCTCTGACAAAGGGCGAGAGTGATCTTATTTTTTAATGTGGGAGCTTGGAGCTATAAATTTCCCTCATTGGACTTCTTCCTCTGTGTCGCAGAGCTTTGATTGTTCAGTACTTTCATTTTCATTTAGTTCCAGAATTTTTATTTCTCCTTTGGCACATTCATCTTTCAGAAATGTGTTATTTAATCTTCATAAGTTTATGCAATTCCTAGAGATTCATTTGCTAATGATTGTAAGTTTTATTGCATTGTGGTCAGATAGGAAACAGAGATATTTCAGTTTTTCTTAATTTGTTAAGATTTGTTTTGTGTCCTAGGATGTGATCTATTTTAGAGAATCTTCCATGGATAACTGAGTAGAATATATATGTGTGTGTATGTATATGTATATACATATATATTTGTGTGTATTTGAATGGAATATTATGTTAAGTCCATTTGCTGAGTGATGACTTAATTCTAATGTATCTCATTTAATTTTTTCCAGGTGAACTGTCTTTTAGAGAAAGAGGAATATTGACATCAGTTACTATTACTAAGAATTAGTCTATATCTTTCAGTTCAACAGTATGCTTTGGGTGTGAGTTTGGCAAATACATGTTTAGGATTGTAATGTCTTCTTGTTTAATTGTTCTCTTGATGAGAATAAAGTGTTCTTCTTGATCTCTTCAGGTTTGTTCTAGTTTTAAGTCTATTTTGCTAGATATTATCGTAGCGGAGCCTGCTTGCTTCCTGTTACCACTTGCATAGAATATTTTTTTTTTCTCTCTAAGATGGTTCCTATCTTTGAAAGCAAGATTAAGTTTCTTGTAGACAACAAAAAGAGTAGATTTTATTTCTTAATTCATTCAGCTAGACTGTGTCTATGAAGGCAATTAATATTAAAAGTTATTATTGAAATATGTGTGATTGTTTTATTTTTATGATTGCATTCTTAGTCCTATTTTATATTTTAATAATTATAGCCACATTATCCCACTCCTGGCTATACTCATTCTTCTTTTCTGCCTGAAGTATTGCTTCCAGCATTCTGTGGAGGGCTGGCTTTAAGGACATTAATTCTTTTAACTTGTTTATGTTATGGAATTTTTCCCTTTGTTCTTCAACTACGGCAGTTTCCCTGTAGTCTATGTTGGCATCTGTGGTCTTCTAGAAGTGAAAATGCATTGTTTCAGGTTCTTTTAGGCTTTTATAGTTTCCATTGAGAAATGAGTTTTTATTTGTTTCATGTGTGCGTTTTGTTTACTTTTATGTCTATGCACCGCGTGTGTGTGTGTGTGTTGCTTGTACATTCTAAAGAGGTAACTGGATCCCATAGAACTGGCATTACCATATGGGTGCAAGGCATTGAAACCAGGCCCCCTGGAAATGCTCTTCACAGCTGACACCTCTCCAGTCCCTCGGCTGTTATTGGATGGTTTTTCCTTTGCATGTGACTTGTGGTTTTTCTATTGCTGCTTTCAGTACACTTTCTTTGTTCTGCATTCTGGGTGTTTTAACTATAATATGCCAATAGAAGTTTCTTGTCTGTTCCTGACTATTTGGTGTTCTGTCTGTGTGTTTGTTTTTTGGGTTTTTTGTTTGTTTGTTTGATTTGTTTTATATCTGCATGGTGTGTCCTTCTTAATTTGGAGAACTTTTCTTCTACGATCCATTGAAAATCTGGTTCATGCTATTGACCTGGGATTTTTGTTCTTTATCTGTGTCTATAATTTGAATATTTAGTCTTGTCATGGTGTCCTGTAGCTTGTCCATGTTCCTTTTGTGTGTGGGGCTTTTAATTTTTCAATATTCTTTTCTCCTGTACGCTTAATGTCCCAATTTATCTTCCCAGCCAAACAGTCTGTCTTCTACTTGATCCATTCTACCTGTAAGGCTTCCCCCTGAGTTTTCTAATTGGATTGTTTTTTTTTTTTTCCTCCAAAGCCATCTTATTTTCAGCTTGAGTTCTCTTCAGTATTTCTAACTCTTTACTGGATTCAGTTTTGAAATCCCCAACAATTTCATTCTGGCTTCATACTTGTGTTTTATTTGATATCACTTGGACATTTGTTAGCATCTTCTTTAAGTTTACTGAGTTTTCTCTTCTTCTCTTTTTTTGTAAACATCATCTTTAATCTCATTGAGTTCTTTGATACAATTTACAGTTGTTCTCTTAAATTCTGTGTACTTCATCTAGGCAATTCTTATTGAAGAACACTTCTGTAGGACTAATGGGACTGATGGGGACAAACTGTCTTGGCATCTTACACTGTTTGTGTGTTTGTGTGGTGGCCTGGGCATATGGAGTTCTTTCTTTGCGGTGTGTCTAGTGTGTGAGATCATAGGTTGCCTTAGGTTGGACTGGGACAGGAACTGCATGAGGGAGCCTGGCCAGCGACAACTGGCCATGAGCTGCTCCATTGGAGCTAGAGTTGAGAATGGCAAACGGGCAAGTGGGAGTCAGAGGAACTCATGAGGCAAAGCTCAATGTACAGAGCTAGGACTGCGAGTTTTGTTGGTGGTCAGAAACTACAAGAAGTAGAATTTTAAGTATGAAATATTCAATAAATCATAGAAAGAATATATTCTATTGTAGGAAATTACCAAAAACATTAAGGTACAGTTTTATCCACTTTAATCTACAGAATATGAAAACCTTGAAAAAAAATAGTGCAACCACAGAGAAAACCAGGTAGCTCAGTATCCTGTCTTTAAACATGTGATACTAATTTGTCATACCTTCTTATATTAAAGAGCTACTTAAGCCGAGTCTGCTGTTTTATTGTTTTCTTTTTTAAAAGAGCATTTTTAAATTATAAAAGTAATAACCATATATCTATTGTGGAAATTTGCATAAGGCAAGTGGAATGAAAGGGAAAGTTGAAGTTTTTCTGTTATTATGTTCATTCCTTCGCCACGTTTCCCACTGCCCAGAATGGGCATTTTGCCTACTTCATAGTTCCTAGTTTAACCACACATCAACAGCATCTTTCTACCAACTGTCTAGCTACACATCATATTTTATTTTAGATCAACCGCATTACTGCCTATATACATTTAAACAAATTGCTTTAACACATACATCTGCTATCCGAGTACTATAGAAGCCCCGCCGTCTGTGGCTTTGGAGATAAGATAAAATCAGGAATCTTTAGGGTGATTTGGCTATTTACAATTGGGGCATTTTCTGTTTAAATGCACAGACCATATTTTGAAAAGGTGATCATTTTATTGTATACATTCTTTTCTCTCCCTACTTTTTCCCTTCCTTCTTCTCTCAATCCCTTCCTCCCTCTCTTTCCTTTCTTTCTTTCTTTCTTTCTTTCTTTCTTTCTTTCTTTCTTTCTTTCTTTCTTTCTTTCTTTCATTCTCTTGGCTTACTGACACAGGGTCTCCTATAGCCTTTGCTGGCCTCAAAGTCACTAAGAACTGAAGATAGCCTTGAACTTCTGATTCACTTCTAATTGCTGTGCTTACAGGGTATGCTCTTGTGCCTGGTTTCTATATATTTTCTAAATATGAGTTTACAAATATATCTTTGGATAATTTCCTGGAATTTCTTAGGTTACATTGTAAAGATTTAAACTACCTGGTTGATAATGAATGCCAAAGTGTCCTCAAAGAGTTGTAACGTTGTATCCTCCCTACAACACTTATTTTCCTCATCTTATGCCTGTGAGATGTGATCATCTATCCATCCAGATCTCTACACTTCTAGGCAATGCCTGGCATCCTAGACTTAAGTCACTTTCCATTGATTATGAATGAGATGAACATTTCCTTATTGCATTTCTTTTTATGTCTTCATTTTCCACTTTGCTGTTTATTTTTTTTAATGGTGGAAAAAATCTTCCTGCAAATGAAGGTCATTATCTGTCTGTCTGTTACCTGTGCCTACATCTTTTATTCCATTTGTGATTGTTCTAGGTTTTATTGGTATGTAGTGTTCATATAAGTGTTTTAAGTTTTTATGTGGTCAAATTTATAAAGACAGACACATCAATAGACAAGAATTTCTGCAACTTTCATACAGTCCCACACTACTGTTTTGCCCCTATCAGAACGAAATGGTTTCATAACTGGCCAGTGTATTCCTTGGGCCAGAAAAATCCTGTAAAGGAAACAGAGTTTCATTCTGAGTTGAATCTAGATCTGCACTGGGAGTTTTACCTTTCTGGGTGACTGACAGTACATGAGAATTTTCTCTTGGCACAAAACAAGATCTAATTAAAAGGGAAATTTAGACAATAAGCTTGCCTCAATAGTAAACTTCAGTTTTCTGAAGGTACCCAGTCCCCCACCCCGACCCTACCACACTCCCATACTCATTTCTTTGAGTTAAGGAGATGAGACAGAAATGCTAAAGCATTGGGGAGACACTGTAGCCAACTGGAATAGAGGGTAAACAGTTTGCATATGAGGTCCTATAAATGTAGTGTCCTGGTCAAAACTAGCGACCACCTTATTCTGAAAATACCATAGAATTTTGATATCCACGAGGGCTCCAGCATCAGCATCTCTGTCAGTCTCCAGCATTTCTGGTTGTTACTCTGTGTTTGCACCAGGCAGATGCTTCATAAGCAGAATGAAAAACATATGCTTCTCTGAAACAGCACATGTGAGGTATTTTGCCACAATAACTAGAGAAGTAACTAATAAAGCACCTCAGACCAGGACTCTCATAACCTGCTGTTTTTCCCTTCCATTCTTCCTATCTTCTTCCCTCTTTCTTTTTCTAGTCCCCATCTTTACTCCAGTGTCTGTGACAGTATAGGCTTTAAGAAATACATGGTGTACTGATGGCAAAACTAATCCACACCAGCAGAAAAATCTTTAGCACAAAGCTTGGCCTGACAAGGTGAAAATCAGCTGTAGCCCCTCCCAGAACTAAGATTTTGGTGTACTCTCCACCAAGGAGTCTGGGTGTATTCATTTCTCTTCTTGTTGGATGCAACTCAAGGGAGAATGCTTTATTCGTCTTATAGTGGGGGAGATATAATAGATCATGTGGGGGAGAGGGGACAAGCAGCTCATGTGGCTCCATGGTGGCAGCCTTGTGCAGCTGGGTCTACTCACAGTTTAGAACAAGGAAGCAGACAGAGACTAGGAAGAGGGGCTGGGATGTAAGACCTCAAGGCACAGCCCCTACTTCCTCCAGCAGGGTTCCCTGTCCTAAAGGTTATGTAGCCTTCCAAAACAGCTTTAACAGCTGGATACAGTGGGTTCAAACCCACGCTCCTATGAGGAAATACTGCAATCAAACCATAACTATGGGTGAAAACAAACTATGCTTTTTTGTTTTGTTTTGTTTTTTTCTGATTTGGATAATGCACCGAGTCTACTTTGTGCTTCCTAAATATGCATGGGTGTGGATCTTGGGGACTAATTCCCTAAGAAATTCCCTCCTCAGTTGGAGGGAATAGGAGCACATGAGTTCCCCACCCTCCATGCTGATGATAGTTTTAGATGTAGAACTAGCTGCATTCATAAAATTAATCACTGGTGGAATGACATGATCAATAAAATAGCAAACACAGATTTAATCCAGCTGTGGTGGTAGACATCTGTAATCCTGGTGCTTGGGGAGTTTAGGCAGGAGGCTTATGAGTTTAGAGTCAGACCACTCTACGCAGCAAGACTATATCTCAAAAATACAAACCAAAACCAACAAAACCAGATTTATTTAGTCAAATATTTTTGAAATAGTTCTTATGATTTTAAAGAAAAATGAGGATGTTTGGGGTATGTTTCTAAGTGTTTGGAGAACTACTGAGTTCAGAATATTTTACTTAAATCCATGGATAAACATTGAAAAAAAAAAACAACTAATGAAGCATAAGGTTTAACACCGGTCTGTAGTTCAAACTGCCTGGATTCTACCCTGGCTTTCACTGTTACCACTTGCTTTTTGGATAGTGCCTTAATATTCCAGTGCCTGACTTCCTGATCAGTAACATTAGGATAATCATAGCACCATCTTCACAGGGCAGTTTGGAACTCTGACTACCTAGTGTACCACAAAGCTTGATAAAGAGGAGCTGCTGGTGAAGAAAATCAGATTGCTGGAGACATGGCCTTATGTGTTAGGGGCTTATATTGGTGACTGGCATTTCTCTGAACTAGATGAAAGATAAAACATAAAACTAAGACTTGGGGCGATGCCCTTCTACGTCAGTGCTGCACATCAAACATGTCAACCTCTTACAGACAGATAATAGGGGACATCACAGCCTTTCAGTCCACAGCACCGGAAAGTCCAGGATATCCACATTCAATGTGAATTTCAGAGAAATGATGAATAACTTTTTTGTAAGTATTCCATGCAGCATTTGGAACATAGTCATGTTAAAAATAATTGTTGCATATTTGAAGTTCAAATGTAACTGGGTATCCTATATTTTACCTGGCAACACTAGCCCAATGTGCTGTCATGGTTCTCTGGCAGTCTCTGCGGGGTTTATAAAGACATTCTGTTTTCTGAAGAACTGAATTACATTCTACTGTCTCATGTAGTTCTGTCATTTCTATCCTGAAGCATATTTTACACATGTCCCTGTCCATATGAAAATGTTTTACATTAGAAAAAGGCTTATTACTTTGTTTTATGGCTGAAGTGGGGTAGACTTTCTGTCCTCTTTTGATATCCGTTCAGTTGTATCTAATATGAAAAATTGGTATGTGTGTTCTGGGGGAGAGAAATGATTGGGACCACTGAAATACAGAAAATGCTCCATAACTGAAGGGAAACTTGTCTTTAAAGTTGCAATTAAGATTTAAAAAAAAAGATTCACCTAATTTATGGCATGATTTTGAGCTCTTAAGGTATTTAATATGATTTGCATATTCACATTGGTTACAATCTCAGTCTCTGGAAATGGTCATGAAAGTTCACTCTGCTTCTTAGAAAGAGACTAATTGCTCTTCTTTCCCTCCCTTATTACAGTTAAACACATATAACATGAAAGTTAGTATCAATAAAATTTTAAGTGTGCAGTTCAGTGACAGCTGCCAAAGATTTAATTTTTCCATTGTGGTGGTGGTGTGGAGAGAGGATTTTATGCAGTCCTGGGTGGACAGGAGCCAGCTGAGGTTATGGTCACCTTGAATCCCTGAGCCTTTCGCAGGGGTGGCAGACCTGTGTACCACTCCTTAGGTTTAGCATCTACTGTGGAGTGGAACTTAGATCCGTTAGCATGCTGGGAGGCTCGGAGGGTTCTTTATGTCTTCCGGTTTTCTTTTTAATTGAAAATGAAACATTTGATTGTAAGGTAGCAATCCTGGAGGTTTGCTTTGTCTTCCTGGAGGTTGGTGCTTTTCATTACAGCTTCTACGCGGGGTTTTGGTTTTGGTTTCGTTTGCTGAAGCCGGGCTGTGTTTATCCTCAGTCTGAGATGTATATACAAGTTATTTCCTGAATATGCTTATTTTTCCCCCTTCCTTTTCCACCTTCTAAACCCTTCCATGTACCCCCTCCTTGCTCTTTATCAAATTCATGGCCTCATTTAGTGTAAGAGATGCGGGAATTGTGTTGCATCTATTGGAGCAACTCTGCATGTTGACTGGCTGTGGTTTTCAGTAATGGTCTCCGTGTGCTGCAAAGAGAAGTTTCCTTGATGAGGGGTGAGAACTACACTTACCTGTGGGAAGACAGCTGTGTCCCACCCCACCTGGCAATAGCGTTGCTATTCTCAACAGCATCACATATCCAATGCTGAGTTGCCTATGGGCAATGTCAGCTGTCACCTTGCATTTAGGTGAAACCGAGATGAAGTGGGAAGTGGCTGTGAGAAGTGTCAATCATTCCTACCACGAATAAGTCCATCTCTTTGGCACCCCAAACCATCTTCCAGCAGCACTGTTTATATTTTGCCACCTTTGTAGGACTTCCTTGCCTATTGGAGGCCATTGCAGAGTTATCAGACTGGAAAGGATCATGTTATGTTATATTCAGACTTGAGCTGTCGGAGTAGCCCGCTCTCCTTCTAAAATTCACTTCAGGGAAGGCGTGAGGGAGGTGAGGCTCTGATCATAGGACTTGGGCTTGCATTTAGACTTCTTTAACATGACTACTGGGCAATCTTATCCTGTAATGGCCTTTGGACAGTTGGGAGAACAGGGCCTCTCCCTATATCTGAGGATGTTTCTTTTCCTATAAAGGAGCCCAGCTAGCTCTTCCCTCTTTACCTGCTTTTGTCCCTCACTTACATTTCATAGCGAAGACATGACAACACACAGGGGATTTCAGAACTGTTAATTCAGAAAGTAATCTTCAGTCTTTATCCTTTCTCTTGGGAGAAAAGTCTGACTACCCTATACTTCCATTAGTGTATGTGGTAATCTCAGCAATCATTTTTGGGAAGGTCTACAGTTATAAGTTTGGAGGGGAAGTTGGTATTGTGGGGGAATTTATTATGACAAGCTCCCATGCTATTTTAGACACAAACTGCCTCGTTAGGTATCATTTTCGTCAGAATCAAGTTGCTACTGTTCACGCCTCTTTCTGCTTGTCTTTTTATGTTTGTTTGACAATTTTGTCAGTCACCGCAAGGAAGGAATAATACTTGCTGAGTCTGTTGGTCCTGTGTCCCTGTTACTCCATCCAGCGTGCCACCATCAAACACCCAGAAAGCATGCCAGCGGTGACACTGGGACTTGGTTAGATTTAACAAACCAAAGAAAGGTGTTAGAACCATGGCTAGAGTTGGAGACTTTAGCATTGAGCTGGTTGGGTCCCAGAACAGAATGTGGCTACTTTTGGACTCCGTGATCAAAATGACACCCACGTGATTTCTCAACATAAACACGTTTCTCCCTTCAAAGTACTACCCACATTAGACTGAATAATACAATTTAGTTTGTGTTTGTAATAAAGGAGATAATTTTCATGGTTAAAAAAAAAATAAGTGTTCTCTTATCCTACGAAAACAAAAACAAAACACCCCAACAACTGTGGCCTTGCAGAGGCTGTGACCTGAGAGATAACGACAGAAGAGAATATCCTTGTCTTCCTTTCATGTGGAAGATCGCCTAGGATACTGTTCTGACGAACATAACTGGTACAAGCAATAAATGAAACATCACCCTGGATGTGGGCTGGGGAATAGCACGGAATATGTGGGCTGATGTGTGAACTTGGGTGGCTCAAAGGCTGTAATGTCAGAAAGACCGGTCTTGAGGAAGCTAGAGTTGATGATGGTCTTTGAGTCTATGACATCTGTTCTCCTTACCAAGTGGTACTGGGAAAATCCATTTGAGTCATGCTTTCTCTTCTGACATGCAAATATTTCAATATATAATACCTTAGTTGAGTGTTTTCAAAGCAAACTCTGAAGGGAAATTTGGGTGCAAGCAGTTTATTTAGGAACTAATGAGAACTCTAAGTGAATGGAGAAGTAAATTGGAGGAGATAAATTATCTTGTAAATACTGGCAACCATGCAGAGAGATAAGAATGCAATTCTGTATGGATACCTTAGGACACATATAAACATTTCCCAGAATTGTCCATCCCAAAGAGGAAGAGGGGCTGAGGTATTTCCTAAAGGATTTCTGCTGAAGTTGGTGTAAATCCCCAGGATTTCTCATTGGTTTACTACCTACATCAGCCTCTTGTGTTTGAAATCACATTAGACACAGACATTCAAAATGAAAAACTAGGAAACATAAACAAGGTGGCATCTGCTGTTAGAGAATTAAGCCTACTGGTCATTTTGAGAATGAATAAATCAGTTCCATCCAGTTGCTCCTGTAGTGAATAGTCAAGTCTGATAGATTTGGGGCCTGTGTAACAGCTATGTGATTTATAGCTTAACAGCTTTGACAGGAAGCTGAAGTAGAGTTATATTCGTGTTTATAACTCACTGTCTCATCCCTAGTTCCTTTGCCACAACTGCTAGTTGGATTGTATTGGAAATGAGAGTTGATGGAGAGGTGGGAAGACCACCCAACAGTGAATTTCAACTTTATCATTGCTTTCTAAGTCCACAAACTATGTCAGGTCCCTTACCTAATTCTGTTTTCTTGGAAGTTTGTGGATGACACCATTTGGAAAACAGGATGTTTAATAAATATTGAAGAATAATAGTGAGATAATTTGTGACTTTTCACACTAATACTGGGGTTTCATATTCTTATTCATCTTTATCTATTTAATTATGACCACTGTACTAACATAAATAATTCCTACCACTTGACAGAAGTTATTAACTATTTTCCCTCTTTATTTTTAATCTTCAGAGTCTGAATTATGTAATCTAATGTTCTCAGGATGATTCACTCTTGCCTTTACTTTTATATCAGTTTCTTAGTTTCACATCCATCACTTTGACCAGATTAAATTTGATTTTAATGAGAGACATAATCATGTTGATGGTATGTGTAAAGTACCCATCTTTGAGACACAATCTTGAAGCCAACTTCCCAATTGGCAAGGAGTGAGTGGTAAGGAGGCCCTTCTCTAGATATCTCAAAACTTCCTTAAACTTTAAGTGTGGAATATAAAATCAAAATTTCAAAGTAATCAGACTCCCGGGCTTTCAGCTGCCAATGAAAAGAAAGTGAGTGTATCTCTGGACTCTGCAATAATTCTGTTTTTGAGAAAAACAAATCCCTAAAGCTTACAGGTGATGGAAAAGTGTTCCTGCTTGCTGTCATTGTTTGACTCCATTTCTTTCTTTTTATTATTAGTTAATTTATTTATTACTTTACATCCCAATCTCAGGATCACAGCTTCTCCTCCTTGCTTTTCTCTCAGTCTTTCCCTCTCAACTCCCCGCTCCCATCCCCCTCTCTTTCTTCACAGAGAAGGAAAAGCCTCCCATGGATATTAACCCCCTCAACATAACAAATTGCAGTAGGATTGGCATATCTTTTCCTATTGAGGTTAGACAAGGCAGCCTACTTAGGGGAAATGGGTCCAAGGGCAGGCAGCAGAGTCAGAGACAGCCCCTGCTCCAGTTGTTAGGAGATCCACATTAAGACCAAGCTGCACATCTGTTACATAAGTGTAAGGGGCCTAGGTCTGTCCGATGCATACTCTTTGGTTGGTTCAGTCTCTGTGAGCCCCTATGGGCCCAGGTAAATTGATTCTGTAGGTCTTCTGGTGGTGTCCTTGACCCCTCTGACTCCCCCAATCCTTCCTCCCCCTTTTCCACAAGATTCCCTGATCTCTGCCTATTGTTTGGGGCTGTGGGTCTCTGCATCTGTTTCCATCAGCTATTGGAGGAAGCCTCTCAGAAGACAGTTACACTAGGCTCCTGTCTGCAAGCATAGTAGAGTAGTGTCAGGGCTTGACTCTCTCTCATAGGATGGGTTTCAAGTTGGGCCAGTCACTGGTTGGCTATTTCCTCAATTTCTGTTCAGTTTTTATCCCTGAACATCTTATAGACAAGACAAATAACAGGTGCTCACTCTCACTGCCTGTAGAGTGAATACCTTCCTGTACTGTGGTTGAGATTCCAAACTTGGGTGTCCACTCTCATAGTCCTGTGGACACCTTCTGTGTACTACAGGGTCCTGTTTCCAAACCCAGGAGACCACACTCAACATCCTATGAACACTTTCCTGGTCGCAGGGGCTCGTAGCGCTCACTCTCACAGCCCAGTGGAGGGGATATGTTCTGGTACTGTGGGGGAGGCGCACATTCTGCCTACTCCACTCCTGCCTGGTTTACCCAGGTCAGAATCAGCCAGCACAGCACAGTGAACACAGCAGAGCTGACCTAGGCTTGGGACCCAGGTTCCATTCCCCACCATCTAAGGGAAGCCTGTGGGATGCTGGAGCAGCTCTAGGCAAAGATATCTATCTGCCAGTGCCCCCGCAGCCTGGCTCACCTAGGCCAGCATCAAGGAGCCCAGCACAGACAGAGAACCCAGTGGAGCTGAGCGAGGCACCTGACCCAAGTTCCATTGTCCTCCTCCCCCAAAAGACCTGTGGGGACTGGAGCAGCTCTAGACCCAAAGACCCTTTCATCTGTGCCCCAGCTATCTGGGTCACAAACAGTGAGCTAGCAGAGACAGTGAATCCAGGGGAGGCTACTCAAGAGACAGGTGGCTCCAGTCTGCCGTACAGGCTCTAAGAATAATCAGTGAAGGCTGCAGAGAGCCAGATGGCTAGAGGCCAGCGTAAGAATACAGGCAGCAAAACCCAGGACATCATGGCTTTACCAGAATCTCCAAAAGTTAATGGATATTCCATTGTAGCTGAAACACAGGAAAATGATCTTAAATCTGTGATTATGCAGTTAATCCAGAGAGATAAAGGGGAAATGAACAAAAAATAGAGGCCACCATGGACAGACAGGAATCCACATTCAAATAGATGAAGGAGATGGTGAAAGATATGAAAACAGAATTAGAATCAATAAAGAAAACACAAACAGAGAAAACCCTGGAGTTGGAGAACTTAGAGAAGAGGTCATGAACCACAAAGGTAAGCATCACCAACAGAATACAAGAAATGGAAAAGAGAATCTCAGGCACTGAAGATACAATTGCAGAAATTGATACATCTCTCAAAGAAAAAGTAAAATCAGAAAAGTTACAAATACAAAACACCCAAGAAATCAAGGACACCATGAAAAGACGAAACCTAAGAATAATAGGAATAGAAGAAAAAGAAGATTCCAGTCTCCAAGACCCAGAAAACATTTTTGAGAAAATCATAGAAGGAAATTTCCCCAACCTTAAGAAAGAGATACCCATAAACATACAAGAGGCCCACAGAACACCAAATAGACTAGACCAGAAAAGATGAAGTACATTTTAAGAATTTAATCATAGTTAGATCATTTTGAAATCTACAGTATAAATGAATTATTAGAACAATGTCTACACTGTAAGAGGAGGTAAAGGTAATCTCACATTACAGTCTTATTTCAGCATGCCTTTTCCAATAAGGAGCAGTTGAAAGCCCAGGAACACATCTTATCCAGTAACTCACATGCCTTCAGGCAAACGTAGCTGAAACAGACACCATTCTGTATGGTTTATAGCTTTATTACAGTCAGTTCTTGCTGGGTCCTGGAGACTGAGTGTCCACGTTCCACACATATTCGTGTGAAATGCTGAAGGCCAGTAGAGTCGTTTATGAAAGAAAGAGTGATGTTTGCTAATGAGTGCGTCAGGCTGGATCCTTCAGGATGAGGTTAGTGCCTTACACAGGGACGCAGGCATCTGCATCCATCCCTCCAGTGAGCTTACACTGACGACTTTTTATTAAGCGGGAAATGAGACTTCGCTGTACATAAAATCTGCTACCACAATCTTGGGAAGTTGGACTTCCCACCCAAATAAGTATAAGTTTATTATAATTATAAACATTGAATTATACGACTAATTTTAGTTGCATCATTTATAGTACAAATAAACACAAATTATATTTATAAACAATTTTTATAATAAACTACACATTTTGTTATATAAGTTAGTATATGTATGTACTTACATGCATACCTAACTATATAGACAAATAATATGTATAAAAATAATATATAACCACATGTACTTATGTTTGAAGTGGTTTGACTACGAATGGTACCTGTAGGCTCATAAATACGCACATACATATACACATACACACATGCTTGAACTGAACAGGCACCGTGGATTATGAGCAGCTTAACAGGCAGGTTCTTCGATCATTTCTCGATTTTGAGTTCTGAACCAATGGAGTGCCTTGCGTATTTTGAGTGATCAGAAGCACACTTAGATGGATGAGGAGCTTGACAAATACATTGCATGGTTTTTTATAGGATTAGAATGTATCCTGGGGGCTGCAGAGGTCATTCAGCCTTTTAAAAGCACTTGCTATTCTTCTAGAGGATCCAGGCTCAGTTCTCAGCACCCACATGGTGGGTCACAGGTACCTGTACCCACAGTCCCAGGAGACTCCGCTCCCTTTCCTGGCCTCTGGGCACTGCATGCATGTGGTGCACATACATTCATGTAGGCTAAACACCCATATAAAGAAACTAAACGTAAATATTTTAAAAATTGAAATGCATCATAAAGTTTGCGTGCCTTTCTGTGAGAAATTCCAGTCTCATCAGCATTCTGAAACCCAAACCCATAAACTTTAGGTGGAAGGAATTGTGCCCAGAGTCCCATTTCCATTTAAGGTTGCAGAAAGGTCAAGAGGCCTCCTTCCCTGTTGCCTCCTCAGCTATTGTAATCACAGTGTTAATGTCTCTTCACTGAACATGTAGTAAATCCCTTCTCTATTTGTCTGAGAACTGGAGGGTACCCTGTGACTGCTCCCTCCATAGAGAGACTTTTATGACATACATGAAGTCCAACTGTGAATATTTATCCTTTGCTTAGATGTAGTCTATACGACGCTGTCTGTCTAACCACAACTTCAGATTTTACAGTGTTTGTGAGCAAAGAATTGAAACTCTGCAAACAAACAGAATTATGTTGTTCCTTCTGTTTCCTGGGTAGGACTGATTCTTTCTCCTTGCTGCCCTTCACTCTCCTTATCTGCCAGTTCCCCTGTGACATCTGCAGGCAATCACCATAGTCTCCATCCTCAACTTCAGGGACTCTGAATTCTCCTTCCAAGAGCACCTGTTCCTAATGACACTTGATAACTTCTCTGGCTTGAATTAGCTTTGTTTCTAAAGCTGAGATCAACAAAGGCAGGGAGGAGAGGCTACAAGTTCTTTTTCCTACATTTGGCCGCTTCCTACTCTCTGAAGTCATGCAATTTCCTTTGGTTTATAGGCTGGTACTTCAGGGGCTGAGGTCCCCCCAAGCTGTTCCTAAAAATAAGTGATGAACCTTAGCAGCTCTTCTGCCATGGTGATGACTGAAATCCTTAGAGCCGTCTCTCCAGCCGCCAACCCTCATCCCGATTTTGCTCCATGATTGATAATTGCTGTCAATATGTTCCTAATGTTCTTGTCAATATGTTCTTCTTCCTCTGACTGAAAAATAAAATGAAATGAAATTGTAAAACCTTTGTTAGCGCTATGCCTACGAGAGAATGACAAATATCTCCCATTCACGTCATCTGGTTCTGAGTCAAGAGAAATTCAAGTCTGCCCATTAAAAAAAAAATCAATAGTATCAGACCCCCCAAAAGAACTGCTCTGCGTGTTTATTTTTGCCCTGAATAATTCTCTTTGTAGTCTGAAATAGAATTTTAATGATGGACTCACGAGTGTGCCAGCTTGTGAAATTTACTGGGAAATGTGAAGGCAACTGCTTTCTCTTCTCTGGAAGCCTAAAAATGCCAGTGCATGTTCTTGTATTTTGTTTGTTTTTGAAGAATGTATGTATATATATATATATATATATATATATATATATATATGTACATATGTATGTGTGTATACTTTTTTTTTGCCACAGAATGTGGACTCACCTAAACTTTAGAGAGGGTGGGTTCATGTCTTTCAAGAGCTTGCATATCAAATGCCAGGTGCAGCTCCAATCTCTTGTTAGAGATTGCCTGAAGAACACTCTGCCAACTACCTCACCTGTGGTCTCTGGCCTGCTCTGGTATACAACAAGTATCAATAGAGACAGGACATATCTCAGGAGCTCGCTTCTCCGCTACTGTCTGGGTAAGCTTTCTAAATGTCAGCTTCAGCAAGACACCCTCATCCCCTGCCGACCACAGCAGTCTGAGTCTTCCACAAAGCTTAAACCATTGCTGGACTCTGTCCTCCCTCCTCTTAGGAACCAAGCTCCATTCTGCTCTCAGGTCTAGCTTTTGAGCTCAATTGCCTAAAACTGTATTCTCCCTTCTTGATTTCGGAATCACTTTGGAGATAAAAGAGACAGATGGAGATGAAAACATTAGCTTTATCACTGGTAAGAAACAGACTTGGGAGTATGACTTACCTGTGTTCTTCTGGCAAGTTTTTAAAACATGTCTTCAAAATTGGGCTTACTCATCCAGACAGAGGAAGCACTTAAACACTGCAGACACATCCCTCCCACGTTTCATGGGGGTGGCATTTGAAAAGAAGTTACAGCACAGCAGGTCAGAGGGGTGCCTATGCGTCATGTGTGGCCACCTACAGGGGAAGGTGATAGGATGAGGCCTGGCTGAAGCAACTGTGCAGAGCATCTCTCTGAAAACTCACGGGAGATGGAGCAGGCCAGAATGTGAGTGTGGTTCCAGGGGCTGCTGTGATGATTTCTCATTAATTTTGTACCTTAAACAACAGAATTTCACTATCATGTGGTTCAACAGTCTAAAATTATCTCACTGAGCTAACAGCAAGGTGTTGACAGGGCTGGATTTCTGCTGATGCGTCTAACGGAAACTTTTTTTTCCCTTCCTTCATTTTTTTCTTTTTCCTTCATTTTTTTCTTTCTTTCTTCCTTCTTTCTTCCTCCTTTCTTCCTTCATCTCTCTCTGCTTACGATACTACCCACATTCACTGGCTCGTGGCTCTTATCCTGTGACTTCAACCTCTTCCATTGTCAGATCTTCTCTGAGCCTCCTGCTTATCTCTAATCATTGTGATTAGAGTCGTCCCATGTGGGTGGTCTAAGAAGTTCTCTAAGAATCATAAATCTAAGTGCAGCGGCCAGGTCCCCACTGTTAGGAAATCATAACCGAATCGTGGATATCAGTGATTAGGACGTGGACCTGTTTGTGGGGTACCTCTATTCTTATCACAGTCTTCTCATGGAAGCTGCAATCGGGAAGAAATATCCCTAAGCTGTCCTAGCAAGAGCGCCACTTTTGCATCTAACTGCTCGGCTCCTGTATAGAAAACGTCTGGATTCACCTACATTCTACCCATTGCAGAGCACTCTCTGTGGAGAAGTGAGACTGATGTGTTTTGTGGTCTTGGTGTCTGATAGGACAACAGTACAGCTAGCGCTTTAGTGATTTTGGTGTCTTATTTTACATTCCAAACAACTCTAAGCAGTAGGTTTGAATATTAAAAGGGAGGTTTCTGTTTTGTGACTGAGAACTGATCCTTACAGCTAGGTTCTTCATTTCAGCCGCTGGTGGTTTTCTGTTTTCCTTACAGCTTCTCTGCCTTGCATAACACTGAATGTCTCAGAGCTTGTCCCACACATCATTATGAAAGGACCTAACATTTCTTGTTTGCTCACACTGGTGGCTGCCTCTGTGTGGAGAGAGGACCTGCCATGTCTTGTTCCCAGTGGACAGAGAGTAGAAGTGAATCCGTGGGTGTCTTTGCTTCTGTTCCTTATGCCTTAGCCTCCCTTTCTCTTTCAGTCCAGCTACGAGGGAGCTTCCCCGGAGTAGCTGAGCATGTCCTATATGAGCTAAAGGAACGCTTTTTAGAAAAGTCTGGGGCTGGCATCTCTGCTGATGTCCGTGGGAAACCTGATGGCTATTTCTTCCCAGTCACTGAAGTGGCTCCCAGTTCTCTTAAAGAATAACATGGATGGTTAACACAGGCAATGCAGCGCAGAGTTTAATGGGAAGATTTGAGACCATTTGCTACAAAGTTATGACAAATACATAGAAATAGATCAACAATGTATCTAAACTAAATGTATTCATATCTATTATCTGGAAGCTCAAGACCTGAAGCAAAATAGATACTTGATGAATATTTGCTGAATGCCTCTTCTAAATACCAGGCTGTGACAGAACTGAGAGTGACCGTTATCACCACCAGATGCCTTGGATGTTAAAATACTAAAGTGCAGAATTATCTGGGTTAGCATGTAAGTTTGGTAGAATTACTTTCCTGTGTTTCATTATCATCAACATAGTATTTGCTGCAAAGACAATAGTTGCCATATACTGGAACCCAAGATTATACATAGAGGTGATTCCATATTATGACTTAGGTGCCATGGAATGAGACATTGTTGTCTACATCCTTAAGATGCTGCATGAGAAACAGGGGGCAGTTAGTATGACCTGAAGAGGACAGGAGCTCCGCAAGGACCAAATATATCAGGGCACAGGAGTCTTTTAGGAGACTGTTTCTCCAACCAAGGACCATGTATGGATATAACCTAGAACCCCTACTTGAATGGAGCAAATGGTAGCTCAGTATCCAAGTGGGTATACTAGTAAGGGGAACAGGGACTATTTTGGACATGGACTCAATGGCTGGCTCTTCGACCCCACCCCCACCCCTGAGGGAGGAGCAGCCTTGCTAGGCCAAGAGGAGGACATTGCAGCCAGTCCTGAAGAGACCTGATAAGCTAGAGTTAGATGGAAGGGGAGGAGGTCCTCCCCTATCAGTGGACTTGGAAAGGAGCAGGGAGGAGATGAGGGAGGGGATGCGGGAGGGGGCTATGGCTGGGATAGAAAGTACATAACCTGTGATTAATATAAAATAAAAATGTTAAAATAACAAAAAACAAAACAAAACAAAACAAAATAACATGATGTAATTATCCATTAAAAAAAAAGATGCTGCATGTGAGACTGACACTGGCTAATCATATATCCATCTTTGCAACTAGTTTTAGGGTATGTAGTGATGGCAAGATTCCTTCTCCAAACAATTAGCTTAGAAAATCCTTCACCAAGCCTTTGGATTGTCAACCTTGCATTACCAGGCCAACATTCATTGTTTCAATAAACATTGGCCAGGGAAGCTAGTTTTATCTTAGCTTTATAAACTTCTTTGTGAAACAAACTATAACTTCGTTTTCTGGCAAAGGTGTGAAGTGGTATGAAATGCTCAGATGCTTAAGAGGATCAATTGTAGTGAGAATTTTGGCTTCTTTAAAAACATAGTTATGTTAAGCGAATGTTGTAGTTTTAATTCCAGATGTGGGATATGGGGCTGCTTGGGATTGTCCACAGCGGCTAGCTATGCTTTGTCTAGTGTTCTGGGAGGGGTGTTATTTTTGCCAGCTGAAGATAGTTTACATTTGGAAATCTGGGGATTCTTGAGAGGGCATAAAAATGTCAGATCCCACAGAGAGGGATCTGCTACTCCAGTTGCTGCTGGTGGTTCCTATTGCTGCTTTTGCTGGTTGCTGATTGGTGTTGCAGGATTGCTGGTCTCTGATTGCCCTTTTCTGTTTCCTGGATTACCAGTTGCTGTTGCTGGCTGGAGATATCCTGGTGACAAAGATTGGACTTGCCCCAAGGAACTCAGTGCCCCTAATTAGCAGGAAGTAGTCTAAAGAGATCTACGGTCCCTTTCCTCTCTTTTCTTTTTCTTCTATCTGGTGTTGGGGGTTTGGAAGGGATTGGGATGGAGAAGGATGCAAGTAACCCAAAAGGATGGTTACAATCCACCAAGATGAGAAAGTTATACTGGCTTTCCCTTGACCTGATTCTTCATAGTTGATGCATTTTATTACTTTGCTTTTTAAATCATGTTAAAATTTTAACCAAACATAGTAAAATCAAGTGTATACATGATCAAAGAGTCAACTAAGCAGCCATGATATTCTGGGATAAAAAATAGCATTATTACGTTTCCATAGAGGCTCCTTTTAAAAATAGATCAGGCTTTACAATTAATTCTCATGTGTACAAATACCGTGTTTCTATTACAACTTTATAAATCTGCTTTACATATGACCTATTGAATTGTTATCACGGAAGTTGACAAATTTTTCTCTTGTCCTGCTTCACATACCCACACTTGTTCCCCCTCACTTTCTTGTCTCAACACTCACAATTTTGTTAGATCTGTTATTATTAAGACTATGTGAGGGCAAGTTTGTGCTGTTGTTAGTGAGCTGTGATCACGATTCCTTTACTGCCTTGTCCTTCAGTTGTCTTTCATAATGGCTCATGTTTTATAAATTGGCTTAATTTTCCATTAAGGCAGTAAATCTGCTCCCAGTTATCTCAAGGTAGTATTTGCACACACCTTCTCCTCAGGCCTACCTTTTAGAGGCTTTGTCCTTGGTACCTGAGACCAACGTTTACACAGGAAGTCTGGGCACTTTTTCCTTTTGCTGTCCCTGTCCTAAGCTGGGTCTCCTGTTTTTCTGTGTCCCTTGCCTTTTGTTGTTGTTGTTGTTGTTTTTCTTTTGTGTGTGGTTTGTGGAGCACATTTTCTGGGAAGGGACTCAGGAGGAGACATTTCCTGACATCTTGCATTTCAATGTTCCTATCTTTGCTCATAATTATCCCCCAGGATTTTGAGGCCATTGTTCAATTTCCTTTTAGATTCAAGAATTGCTTTTGAGAACTTTAAAGTTTCTTTTTTCCTGTTGCTTTAGGTATGACCTATTTTTCCTCCTACATGAATGGTATTTTCTTCATCTCCATTTCAGAAATGCCTGTACCTGATGTGACCTTGTGTGAGTCTTTCATTCACTTCAGCATTTGGCAAAACTTTGGTCTGCAAGTCATGCCATCATCTTTGCAAGGGTCTCAAGTGATTTCTGTAGCAGTATTGTCATCGTTTCTATCTGTTACAAGGAGCCCAACAAAGAAAAAAAGAAGCTTGGGCTCCAGGGACACTGCAGAGACTGATGCATCAACCAAAGGCCACACATGGAGAGGACCTAGACTCCTTGCTCAGATGTACCCCATAGACAGCTCAGTCTCCATGTGGGTCTCCTAGTAAGGGGTACAGGGGCTGCCTCTGTCACAAACTCCATTGCCTGCTCCTTGATCACTTCTCTTACAGAGGAAGAGGATCCAGGCAGTCCTGATGGGACTTGTTAGGCTAAAGTTACACACAGTAGGGAAGGAGAACTTCTTTCTGTGGACTAGGGAAGAGGGATAGGGGAGAAAGGGTGAGAGCCGGAGGAAGTGAATGAGGGGGCTACAACTGAGATACAAAGTGAATAAATTGTAAACAACAACAACAACAATAATAATAGAAAATGAAAGAGGAAAACCCTTTTAAAAATCCCTTATGTTAGTTGAATGATATTGTCCTTTTAAAATGATTTTTACCCCTCTACTTGTTTGGTTTTTTTAAATTTTTTTCTAAATCTCTTTTTTATAGTTCCTTATTCCTTTTAGTTGCTGAGAGTTGCTGGTTTTCAAAGAGTCAATGAGGCAGAAATTTACCACAGTCGTTCTGAGATGGTTGTCTTTTTATAACTCTCCTTCTGTGCACAGGGTTTTCCAGAGGTGACCTCCTGTGTAACATTACAACAGATGGGTTGCAGATGCAGAGACTCAGCTTACTTCGGTTAAGGGAGATGCTATAGAGACCTGGAAAACTATGGAAAGCAAAGGCTCTAGTGTCACATTATTACTATTATTACTATTATTGCTTTGGAGTTATGATTTCTTCATAGAAATGCATTATTTGTGTTATGCATTAACTTCTTCGTATAACCTACTGAACACTCTGCAAATACTTACTTAGCAGGTTCTCTTTTAAGTGCTCATATGAAGAACCCTTAGAGAGATAACCATAGTAAACAAATCTTTTTTTAGGATTCTCAATGATTTTTTAAGGAATATTAAAGGTTCCTGTAATAGAAGGTATGAAAGCTGCAACCATAAACACTCCTTATTTGATGATTATAGTTTTGTTTCTTAGGTACAATACTTTTATTTCTCTTGGGATATTAATTCATGTTGTGTATGTGTGCTTTCTTTGTGTGTATTTGTACATATGTAGTTTGCAGGTACAATTTGTGCACATACTTGAAGAGTTTGTGTGTGGGAGTGCATACATGTGCATGCAATGTACACATGTATGCACATTAGCATCTTTCACTATCACCCGCCATCTTACTTTTTGGGCCAAGGCCTCTAACTGAACCTAGAGCTCAAATGTTCAAATGTTCAAGAATATCTGCCCAGCAAGCTCCAGGAATCCCCCTGTACCTGTGTCTCCAGCAGTAAAATTTTAGAGATTCAAAGTGCCATTTCTGGCTTTTTTCTCTTGGTTCTGAACCTGAACAATAGCCCTCAGGCTTGTGTGACAGTAATTTTACTGACTGAGCCATTTCTCCAACCCTAGGTTATTTCTTTTGAAATTTCCTGTTCCTCAAGTGGTCTTTCAGCTAAGCTCTCTGCTTTTCTCTGTCTCTCTTGTACCTTACCTCCAGCCCCACCATGCCCTGGAGGCTTTCTGGAGATGACTAGTAGTCCTTCCCTGCTCCTATAAGATTGGACCTGGAAACAAAGACTCACAGTTCAGAGCATCAGCCTGAGTTTTCTCTTGTGACCTGTCTACTGAAGCACCAAGTGTGGAATCAACATCTTCAGATCTCTTCTGTTAGATCCATCTCATTTCCTAGACAGTTTTCAACTTCTTGGAGAATAACTAGGGCAGAACTTGGTATCTGTTGTAGTTTGATTCTGTTGATGTAACAAATACTATGGCCAAAAAGCAACTTGGGAAGGAAAGAGATTCATTGACTTACACATCCAGGTCACAGTTCCTCCTTGAGGAAATTAAGAGTAGAAGCTCAGTCAGGAACTGCAGCAGAAACCATGGAGAGATGCTGCATGCTAGGTCCCTCTCAATTGCACTGGCTCGTGCTCATGCCTTTCTTAGACAGCCCAGGCCCACTTACTAACTAACCTGTGTGTATCCCATAGAGGGAGAGGCCCCTTTAAACCAATAACAATCAAGGAAATGTATTACAGCCATGCTCTCAGGCCACTCTGATGAAGGCAACCTTTCAGTTGAAGTCTTTCTTCTCAGTTGACTCTAGTTTGTGTCAAGTTGATGAAAATGTCCAGTAGAGGAGCTAATCATCAGACGTATCAGGAGGTTCTCCCCACTTGACACGCTGAGCTTTGTGGCAAGGTGGCTGTATGTCTATCTTTGTGTTCTTCCCAATCCTGGGATGCTCTGCCTTCTTCCCTATGGAGGATCAGCCTCCATAGAGATGTGATGTGGATTGGTAGTGAAAAAAAAAAAGTAAGGTTCTTTATGTGCCTTTAAATAAAATTCCTCACCATCACCTCTCACCCCCACATGTTCTTCCCAGCGATGGTTTCTTGGCTTTGAACATCTGTGTCATTCAAGCTGTTCTCCATCTTACCCACACTCAAGAGAAAGCTTGCTTCTTGTTGGCCTAGCTGCTCCCAGTTTCCAAAACGCTGTTAGGTTTGCCTTCACTCTCCTTTCTGTAAGTTTATGGTTATAAAAAAAGTTCAATATAAATATCCCTTCTAAGATTTGCTAATCTATAGCAGAATTGCTTGAGCGTGTTGAACATTCTATCATTATACAGAACTGGGTCCAATCTTTATACGGCCCAGGCATGTGGCCAGTGTTTATTTTTGTGTTTCTTTCTAAGAGTCCGAGATGATGTCAATTTCTGTTGCCAAAGTTATCTCTAAGTTCTCTGCTTACTTCATTTTTAGCAAAGGACAGAAGATAGGCTGAAAAATCTAGTATTAAAAATCCCTAGGAGCTTCTTTCTTTCTTTCTCTTTTTCTTTCTTTCTTCCTTTCTTTCTCTCTCTTTTTCTCCCTTCCTTCCTTGTCTCAAGGTCATAAATGAGTACATTTGATTTCACTGAAGTTGCAACAGTAAAAATTGCTATTTTTATTTTTTATGAGCCATTTCACAATAATAAATGTTTTCTCTTTTCCAATACTGGTATCAGATGAGCACTGACTATGACTAGAATTTCATCTCCTGTAGAAAATGGCACAACATGTGGATGTGCTGAATGTTCTCTAGGAATATTTTTTAGCATGAGAATTCATTAATATTTATTGAACTGTGTAAGCCTTGACCTCTAGTCATATCTCAGTAGTATTTAGAGAGACTGTGTCACTTTTGAAGGCCATTTAAAACACAGCTGGTACTGGAAATATTTTTAGAAAAATGACTAACTAAAATCTACCAATGGAGGAAAATGTCAGTGCTCCTTGGTTTGATCTTTAAAAAGACACTTCTGCTTTCTGTCTGTTCAAATGGATCAAGGAGTGACACTTCCTTCACTTGAGGGTCTTCTTTCCAGAACACCTTAACTCTAGGGATGAATTTATTGAACTGTGTGACTCTCCGGTTCACATTTCCCTGGCTTCTTCAGTGAAGGCGACAGAGTTCCTATACATGCCTCAGAGAATTCAAGCCGGAAGCAAGAATGAGGAAATTGGAATGTATGGTTCTTTCACTATTTATTGGGAATTCTAGGAAGGGAGGGCTTCATTTGGATAACTGGTTATTTTTCTCATGATTTCATTTTTGATAAAATTTTCAGGGTTGTTTCTCTGTCAGATGTGGTCTGTGCTTGGAGTGCTGGAGGGTCAATGGGAGCAAGAGAGAGAGACGTCAGCATGCTGGACAAAGAATCGCGTTACAAGTTGGAAGTAAAACTCAAGTTGCTGGGGGAAAAGCTGCTGATTGGAAGCTCTGAAATGTTAGACTACCAGGTTGGGAGGGCTAATGTGGGCTCCAGTTCATTCAGCGGGACCCTTTATCCCTTAGATAATTCCAGTGAAATTTTTATTTTGTAGTTTAGGGGCCACTTTTCAAACACTTATAGGCCCTTATCATATATTGGTGCCTTTAATTTTTGTTGAAAATGTAAATAATTGATATGAATACAAACTGGCAGTTTTCAAGATACTTATGGTTTCTGCTTTTGGAGTCACCTAGTTCTGATGTGTCACTAGACTTATGGTCAGCTCTCATTTCTCTTCAGTCATTTGAACTTATTGAGATGTTAAATTAACCTACAGATTATTTTTAATCTTTAGTGATTAAGTGAATATTAAATTCAATAATTAATGGAGGTTTCATCATGTTATGTCTTGATGATACCTGGTGAGCCTTCCTAATTTAAATTGTTTTGGAGTTAACAATTCACTGTTACATTTTCTTAACATGTAGGTCTAAGGCAATGTGTTTAAATACCTGAGGGATAAAAGGCATGAGGTGTAGGTACAGTTTGATCTTGGAGCAAGGGCTGGAACATCATTGTCCAAGTCCAAGGGACAAAGATAGCTTTGATCAAAATAGTGTGAAGAACACTGATTCGTATGTTAAGACCAATAACTTATTGAAAAGGAGATTGAAATAGACATGGCAATGACCTTTAGTTATTTGAAGAGCTATCTCACAGACAATTTGTAATATTTCATAATGTAAATGCCAGATTGGGATCAATAAGTGTAACTGATGAGGAAGCAGATTTTGCTTCAATGTCAAGGATTTTCTTACCAGAGAGAGGTTGAGGGGGGCGGTGAGAGAAGTTGTGGGAAATAAGAAACTTCTTGACCTTTTGGGCTGCACCTATATCTTTATAAGTAGTGTAAAATTCTGGTATGTAGTTGACTTAGATGATCCAAACTTTACCAAACTAAGATTCTATAAGTAAAAGTTTCAAAATATAATTGCAATAAATATTTTACAAATGAATGCATTTGAGCATAATTCCTGAGAAGTTGGCTACATGTACAATTAATAAAAAATCTCTTGGAGACTGTAAGAGTACACTTAGGATTAAGTAAATTTATTTCCACAGCTGTTTGCCAATCATTTTATTTTTTTCTTATTTGAGTTTGCTAAAAGAGGTTTTACTAAAAGAAGATGTGAAGGCAAAGATACTCATGCCACTTTTTCATGAAAATTGAAGAAACAGAAAATAAACACACCGACAACTGTAGATGAAGCCAAAGATAACAATCCCATGGAAATGTGTCTCTTCAGAAACAAGGAATCATGTTACCATCATTCCAACCTTTCTCACTGGGGCGGAGAACTTTGCAAGATAGTTCTTACTCCTAAACATTTTAGTAGAGGTGTTTCTATCTGCTGCTTTGCTCAGAGGTGGGGGCACACTAGTGTCTGAAGGTCAGGGTGCCACTGACTGATTTAAATGCAACAAGAATAGTTGTGTGTCCCATCACATTACCTTGTTCAAAATAAACATCGATCGTAACACCTGTCATCCTATTATCCCATTAACAGCAAAAATAAAGTAATAGTCTATGTTAACATTTCTGGAAATTCATAGCAAAGATGAGTTTAAAGTCTTGATCTATAAAATCTTCCCAAGAATTTCAGAAGTTAGAAACAATGTGAACTTGCCCTCAAGCCCCAAAAGACAATCTTCAGTTTGGAAGGGAAATTAGCTTAGTATTCAGTGCACAACATAGACTGTACATTTTGGTCCAATTATCCCCAAACTGAAGCCTGAATAGTTAGGCTATGATGGGGGACCTTCAGGAACAAAAGTCAGAATCTTATAGTGGGATGAATCAAACTCTGCTCTCATTCGGTGAGGACACAGTGTGCAGTGGCCAGGTAAGAGAGAGAATTGGACCTGCTTTGATCTTAGACTTCCTAAGCTCCAGAAATTGGGGACAAAATGGTTGTTGTTAACTTGCATAACCTGTGTATTTCTCTTATAACAGACCTTATACCTTCACATGTATGACTCTTAATGAGGCAAGGGCTCCCCAAAATGTTTCCATCTTGAACTACTTGCAGTAGCCATGTTATAATGTAATTTGGTCCTTAGGAGTTTTAGAATCTTATATGTAAGAGCCTAGAGGCTCTAACAAGTTGTGTGTGTTTGTGTGTGCCTGTGTGTGTACATGTGATGTTAGGCTTTTGAATTAAGTAAAGATCATTTATTTATTTGTGGAACATCTTGTGAGGATTCTTGGCCCTCAGTCTCCACAGTTGAGGGCAGGCATCATTGTATATCACAAGAGCCCACTTTAAGAGTTTCAGAGTTTTCATAATGTTTTATCTCATTTTCTCTAGAGGGAATTTAGATGAAGAAAGGAGGGAGAGAATGTGGGAGGTAGGAATGGAAGGAGGGAGGGAGAGAGTGGGTGGGGAATGAGAAAGGAGGGGAAGAAGAGAAGGGAGAGGAAGAGGAAGAGAGGAAGGAAAGAAGAGAGGAGTATTAGGAGAGGGTTGAGAAGGACAATGAACTTTTGTCCCATGGTATATAAACAAACCCTCCTTAAGTAGAAGAAACTAGGACCTTAGGTCTTTTACCTTTCTGATATAAACAGATGACTCTTTTTATTAAAATTTTATTTTTATATTAATTATAGTTTATTTACTTTGTATCCCAGCTGTATCCCCCCTCCCTCATTCCTTCTCAATCCCACCCACCCTCCCTCCCTCATCTCCTCCCATGCCCCTCTCCAATTCCACTGTGATAGGGGAGGTCCTCCTTTCCTTCCATCTGACCCTAGCTTATTAGTCTCATCAGGACTGGCTGCATTGTCTTCCTCTGTGACCTGAAAAGGCTTCTACCCCCT
>CM053745.1:22768666-22830301 GCA_028658305.1 Pachyuromys duprasi | reverse complement strand
GGAGTATCAGTCTCAGAAAAGACCCCTGTGCCCAGATATTTTGGTTCTGTTGCTCTCCTTGTGGAGCTCCTGTCTTCTCCAGGTCTTACTATCTCCCCCTTCTTTCCTAAGATTCCCTGCACTCTGCCCAAAGTTTGGTTATGAGTCTCAGCATCTGCCTTGATACACTGCTGGGTAGAGTCTTTCAAAGGCCTTCTGTGGTAGGTTCCTGTCCTGTTTCCTCCTTCTTCCAATGTCCATCCCATTTGTCTTTCTGAGTGAGGATTGATCATCTTACCCCAGGTCCTCCTTCTTGCTTAGCTTCTTTAGGTGTACAAATTTTATTAAAGAAGTTAAAAAGCAAGCAAAAAGACACACATGGTATATACTCACTTATAGGTGGATATTAGACATATAATATAGGATAATCATACTAAAACCTGTACACCTAAGGAAGCTAATCAAGAGGGAGGATCCTGGTAAGAAGCCCAATATTCATACAGAAAGGCAAACAAGATGGACATCAGAAGAGGGAGAAAACAGGGAACAGGACAGGAGCCTATCACAGAAGGCCTCTGAAAGACTCTACCTAGCAGGATATCAAAACATATGCTGAGATTCATAGCCACACTTTTTGCAGACTGCAGGGAATCTTATGAAAGAAGGGGGAGATAGAAAGACCTAGAGATAACAGAACCAAAAAAATCTGGGCACATTGTTTTTTCTGAGACTGATACTCCAAACAAGGACCATGTATGGAGATAACTTGGAACCCCTGCACAGAAGTAGCCCATGAGAGCTCAGTGTCGAAGAGCATTCCCCAATGATAGGAACAGGGACCATCTCTGACATGAACTCATGGGCTGGCTTTTTGATTACCTCCACCTGAGGGAAGAGGAACTGGTAAGTCCACAGAAAAAGACAAAGAAGCCAGTCCTGATGAAACCTGATAGACTAGGGTCAGATGGAAGAGGAGTAGGACCTACCCGAGCATTGGACAGGGGGAGGGGCATAGGAGATGAAGAGGGAGGGAGGATGGGATCTGGAGGGGTGGGAGAGGGGGCTTCAAATGGGATACAAAGTGAATAAACTGTAATTAATAAAAAAGAAGTTAAAAAGAAATCAAGTATTCCAATTAAAAAAATGGGATACAGAGCTAAATAGAATTCTCAATAGAGGAATATCAAAGTAAAGAAACACTTAAAGAAATGCTCAATGTCCTTAGTCATCAGGGAAATGCAAATCAAAAGGAACCTGAGATTTCACCTTATACCCATCATAATGGCTAAGATCAAAAACTCAAATGACAACACATGCTGGAGAGGATGTTAAGAAAGAGGAACCATCCTCCATTGTTGGTGGGAATGTAAACTTGTACAACCACTTTAGAAATCAATCTGGTGCTTTCTCAGACAGTTAGGAATAGCGCTACCTCAAGATCCAGCTATACCATTCCTAGGCATATATCCAAAATATGCTCAAGTACACAGCAAGGACATTTGCTCAACCATATTCATAGCAGCTTCATTCGTAATAGCCAGAACCTGGAAACAACCTGGATGTCCATAAACTGAGGAATGGATACAGAAATTGTGGTACATTTACATAATGGAGTACTACTCAGCAATTAAAAACAAAGAAATCATGGAATTTACGGGCAAATGGTGGGATCTAGAAAAGATCATCTTGAGTGATGTATCCCAGAAGCAGAAAGACACACATGGTACACTCACTTATAAGTGGATATTAGACAGATGACTCTTCAGCAAAAGGAAACCAGTAAATCTTTTGGGAGCTGGTCTTAGCTTCTGAGATTTATCTTTGCCTTCCAAGTCTTGTTCTTTACCCAGAATCCTTGAACCCAGGCTCCTGGTGCTCTTTGCTCTAGAAGACTTGGCCATGTACATTCCTCCACTGACAAGCTTAACCACAACCAGGATATCCCAGGTGGCTCTAGATGGAGTACAATGGAGACATTTAATTGAACCATTTGCTTCATAAAGAAGAAGAATCACACATGTGAAGGTAATAGGCAGCATATGCCAAATCTGTGTAGTTGCTGACGTGCAGTGATCCTATGATTACAAGATAGTGTAGTTCCCTAGGAAGCCTCTTCTTTTCTCTTCCATGATAATTTCACAGCTTCGCTCTCTCTTCAAGGTTTCCATGTAGGTTCATGTATTATTTGGACTAGTGATCACATGTCACTTATCACTGAAGGAAATTCAAGTGGTCTGCATACAAGTTCCTCATCTTCTACCTCCAAATGCCAGTGGTGTGTGTTTCCTCAATACTTTCATCCTCTCCTCCTGTATCCACTGTTGGACCACTGACACCTAGACACCCCCATTTCCATCACTCTAAGCACTTTTATTCAGAAATCTCTACTTTGAGAAAATTCTTCTTTCCCACTCTGCTTTGATGTTTCAATTACACGAAACATTGATACTACATTACCTTAAGTGACTGGTCCTTTTTTTTTTCTTCGTTCCGTTTTTCAAAAGCAGTGTTTACCCATCTATTTCTTCATCTACATCTTCTGTCTCACTCCAGATCTTTCTAATCTTTTCCTCACACACAGGAATTGCTTCAATAGGGTCACTGGATACTTCCATTTTCACAAATCCATGGAAGCTCTTATTTTCCATGATATTCCAGTCACTTTCATCAGAGTTGATTTCTGTACTTCCCTACTGGGCATCAATCAAGGCACAATTATTCAATTAACATTTTGGTTAAGGAGTTCTATTATATGTCTGAAATGCAAGTATCAATCAACTTGCTTTCACGATGATTCTCAAGCCTCAAACCATGGCTGTGGTTAATTAGAAAATAAAAGGAAAAATCCTATTTCAATAATCACTGTCACTAATACCTCTCTTTAAGATCCATAGCTGCACATGTTAATATAACTTAATGTCCCGTCTTTATAGACTCTGGAGGATTTATATGCCTGTTTGAAGCTTACACACACCCCTACTTCACAAAAAAGTCATTAAGCTAGGTGCTCGGCTCCTCTGATAGGATTCGGAGTATTGAGAGTTTCTGCTCTTTTCTTCTTTATATGTAACTGTGGCCTTCTAATGAGTGTGTAAAACACACAGTGGTAGAAGAATCTGAAAGTCAAGATCTGTGTGTTTATAATTTTATTTTTATAAAATCTTCAATTAAACTGTTAAGAAGAGGCACTGTTAAGTATGGTGGAAGCCCACCCCAGTGATTTAACTACAGTTAAGGAACACTGGTCTTGCTTTGACTCTACAAACATGTTGCCTCTAAGATTACTTTGACAGCCTGACTCTTCTACACGAAATTGAGGGATTTTAACTTCACAGGAAATAGGCAGAAAATTTGAAATGAGACTGTAAACTTGATTCACCTTTTTTCTTATTATTTATTTGTTACTTATTGATTATTATTTCCGACTTAATGAATATTACAGGTACATTTTAAGTTCTTTATTTTCTCAGTGGTGACGAAATTTTATTAGCTTTCCTGTAACATTTGGTGTGTGTTTGTGTGTGCATGTGTGCGTGCCTCTGTGTGTGTGTGTGTGTGTGTGTGTGTGTGTGTGTGTGAGCCTGACTTGGGTGTCTTCCTACATCACCCTCCACTTTGTTTAACAGTGTTTCTCACTAAATCCAGAGCTCATTTAGTTATTCAGCTTGCCCCGAGGAAGCCTATCTCAGCCTGCTGAGTCCTGGGACTGCAGGCAGTTGCCCACCATTGCAGGGTTTCCGATGTGAAGGACCCTAACTCCAGCGCTCACACCTGTGCTACAAGGTTCTTGCCCACTGAGGCCCCAGCATTCACTTTGCCAGGACACTTGTTTGCACACTGGCTACATGGGGTGCCTACTCTAGGGATCTGGGTAACTGAGGAAGGAAGGCAGTCATGGGTGCTGCAAATGCATGCTAGCTACTGCAGGATCAAACCCATTGCTGAGGACTGCGGTGAACCTGCTTTGACAGTTTTCAAACCCCCAATTCACAGGCCTTACAAAGAATCCCTCTTGGATATTTTTTCTTCCCCCAAACGTATCAACAACTATTAATAATGTTCTTTCTGTTGAGAATTACTATTTCAGTTTAAAGGTATTTTCACATGTACTACTTTTCACATCTTAGGGAGAAAATCCCATAAGAGATGATTTAATATTTATAACATGTTGGCACTCGGAGAAACTACTCAGTTTCTTTTATGTCACATTACGAAATTTTAAGAAAGTGATTCAACTCACACACACACACACACACACACACACCTGTATCTTTGGTGATACATTATCTGGCACACCTGTTGTGTGAGTATCGTGTAATGCAATTGTACTTTAGTCATTTTTTGTTTGTTTGTGTTTTTCCTTATCTATCCACCACACAAATTGTGCTGGTGATGACCAAACTTTGCAAGAGGAGTGATTGCCATGCTGGGTCTGATACGCGGCAGTTTAAGCTCTTCTTCCTCGTTACAGGAAAATGCAAGGTCTCTAAATAGAAGATGAAAAGGTTCCGTTCTGGAGAGCACCAGCCTCGTTTCCCCAATAGCGTCTAATAATACTGGGTAGGAAAGAACAGCACACTGAATCATAGTCTTGCCCTCTTACATAATGACTTAAGGTCAGTTACGTAAGGAGACAGACTACTAAGGCGGAAGCGCACTCGGGCTAGGTTTGTGCAAGGGCCAATGTGCACAGGATGGAAATGGCAGCCAGCTGGGGGTGGTCACATTCATGGTCTGATTTTCCCCATCAGTGCCTCAGCTTGATCTCTGCAGTCAGCTCTTCTGGCTAACTTATGCCTTACTGTAACGAAGGACATGAAAGGGCAAGTTAATGTTTTAGCAATTAAATATGGTCATGTTAATTTATTAAGGCACGTTTCCGTAAGAAATGGACTAGGGCTCAAGGGGTCTGAATACTTGACTTACCTTTGCTTTTAAATTTGTATTTAATATATCTTTAAATTAAAACACCATTATATAATTTCCACTTCTCTTCCCTACACTGTTCGAGTTTCCCCTTCTTGCAAATTGATGACTTTTTCTTTGATTGTTAAGGTATTATAATATATGAATGTATATTATATATGAACAAATATATAAACACAACCTGCTGAATCTGGTTTTAGTTTCACATGTATATGGCTTCTAGGCTGCTCACTCTGCATTGGACAACTAATAGAGAGGTTATTTGTTTTTTGTATGTGTATGGGTGTTTTGCCTACATGTGTGTCTGTGCACTGTCTATGTGCCTGGTACCTGAAGGGTCCAGAAGAAGGCATTGGACCCTCTGGAAATGGGGTACAAATTGATATGAGCCACCATGTGGGTTCTGGGTAGCAAACTCAGATCCTCTGGAACAGTAGCCCGTGCTCTTAGCTTCTAAGCTGTGCCCCAACCCCACATGTGACTTTTGTAGACAGGAAATAGAAATCCTATTTGTGCAAGGTCTGTCTTGGTCTCTCCCACCCGCCGTGACATTATGTCAGGTAGGGCAGAATAAGACCTTTCTGCTTTGGAGTTAGTATGGACTTGGGTCTTAGTCTAGCTTCACTTTACCCTTTAAATTTTCGACCAGACACTTCACTTCCTCCAAGCCTCAGTTTCTTGATTATAAAATGTGGATCATCTCCACCTATATCAGACGGTGTTAAGAAGGCAAACGGGATGGGGAAATGGCTGTGGGACAAAGGTACTATTATGTAAGTCTGGGTACCAGGCATATGGGGCAGCTCACCAATGATCCAACACTATTTAAGCAGAAGAGGTGGAATTACTAAAGCAAGCTGGCTAGCTTGACTACCTCAACAGAAACCTCTGGGTTCAGAGCAAAACCGTGACTCAGTACATAGTGGGGAGGCCAATCAAGGAAGACATCCAAGACTACTTATGGCCTCTACATGTGGATACATATGTGTCTGTATGCATCCTCATATACATGCATTCCTACACACATTCATACACATACCAGAAAGGGGCAATATGCGATGGTATGTGCCCAGGTTCTTCATAAGCTGAAGAGTGCTATACAAACATAAGATGCTCTGCTCCTAGAGTTTCCTCCTGAGGAACAAATGAAGCATGCCTCCCAGGGGAACAGGGTTAGGATGGTCAAGTATTATTATTTTTTGACACAAGCTTTGTTAACTCTTGCTCTTGAATGTGATCTAGTGCAATTAAGTTAGACATAAACACATAGTCACACACACACACACATTTTCAACAACAATTACACATTACAAGCCATCATACCAACTTTAGGACTGTTCTAACTCTATAAGAACTTGAAAGAAAAAGTATAACCCTTTGTCCCCTAAACACTAAAGCAGACTCATAATAGTAACATTTCCTCAGCTAGTCAATAATATGTGCTTGCACACAGAATTCATGTAACATCTTGGGAGACAAATAGTGAATCATCTGAGTTGGAATTTGGCCTTTCTAATTATGTTAATGGACTTCGTTTTGTTTAGAATTCAAATGGACTTTAGAGTGATAAGAAGTGGGAACCCCACGGGTTCTGTCCTAGCAATTCCTTATAATCTCTTTCTATAGATGTGTGAGTCTACGGAAGTGTTCAGAAATGAGACACAAACACAGTGGTCTCCTAGAGGGGGTCTTTCATAGTAGTTAATTTTATTAGCAAGTGTGAGTTGAGCTCTAACTTTAAAGCAGTATGTATCTTGAATGGTGACCTGAGGTTATTAGGAACCTCATAGTAGCGCACTCAGAAATGATAAGGAAAATATTCATGTGGAAAGCACTGGCCAGAACTGCACTTAGGCTTGCATCTGATCTCAGTTTGACTTCGCATATGTAAACAAACACTTCTTGCTCTAAGTTGAGCATCAGAACTGCCTTGCCTAATATGCAGCTACTTGTATTTCATAAGGCCCTAGACTAAACAGCTCATTGGTCTTTTGGGCTCACAAGATGGAACCACTTTCATCCTTAACTTTCGATATTGAACAATACAAGAAAGAGCACAGGTCACCGACTCTCCCTCTCATTTTTGTTCTAATTGTAGCTGAAAATTCATGTTGGGAGTTTCAAATGATTGAATTAATCATTTTGCCTTTTGCCGGGTCAAAATATTAATTTTGGAGCTTCCTGGAGTGACATAAAAGTAACTTAATGAACGCAAATTAACACAGACACAGGGCTCAGTGCCATGTCTCTGGGTCCACCAAAAGATGAGTTTCCTAATAAAAAGCTCTTGATTCGACCGTGACTAATGAATGAACTCTGTCAGAGTACAAAAGCGGGGGCAGCATCTGGCTATAGTTGTGGACACTGGGAGGCCATCACAACCTTTAGAACCAGGGAGAGAGGAAGTAGACAGCCTGCTATGCATTGTGGGGGTTCTGTGAGAGCTAGTCTGCACTTGCCATGTCCTAGCATAAGGCATCTTGGCAAGGGAGCATCCCATGGGAATTGGCCACAGGCAGGCATTTGAAGTTGCTGCAGTTACCAGGCAGATCGTTGTTTTGTTGTTTACTTCAAATGATATTAGAATACTGTGCAATATATGAATTTACTGTGCAAAGTGGGAACATGATAATTTTATGCAGATTAAGTGAGTGAACATAGATAAAGTACCTAGAATCATACCTTGCCAAGAAAGAACACTCAGTTTACACAGCTTGCCTGTCTAGTAGTGCATGGTAGGGAGGCAGGGAAATAGCACTGTCTTGTGAGGCCTAATCTACCCAGTTAAGCATCATAAAGATCTCTATCTGTGGCAGGAGTAGACTAGGACATTTGAATTTGCGTACTCTAACTATGTCACTCTAGACCTCTTCCTCTACTCTCCATTCCAGTGTATACCCAAGCATCAACGACACCAAGGACTGTCAGAATAATTGCAGGTGTCTCTATAGGTATCCCAAGGACAGTGCTCATGCCCTTTGCCTTGTGGAGTGGGGTCTTGAATTATCTACATCCAAAGGGAATTATAGTGGAGAAGGAATAAAGAAGACTGCAGAAACTGATGGCACCAGTGTGTGGTACTGCTTTGCTTCTTCTCAGCAGCCACAATGTTATCCTTCAGAATCAAACAGTTGGGAGAAAAACTTCCTCCCTTTTCTGCCAGCTAAATGCATTTGACTTCAGATAGACTTTTTTAAAATTAATTTCTTATTATTACAATTTATTCACTTTGTATCCCTGTAGCTACCTCCCTCGCCCCCTCCCAACCCTATTCTCCCTTCCTCTTCTCCTCCCATGCTCCTCCCTCAGTCCACTGACAGGGGAGGTCCTCCTCCCCTTCCATCTGACCCTAGCCTATCCGGTCTCATCAGGACTAGCTGCATTGTCTTCCTCTGTGGCCTGATACAGCTGCAGTCCCCCCAGGGAGAGTTAATCAAAGAGCCAGCCACTGAGTTCATGTCAGAGACAGCCCCTGCTCCCCTTACTAGGGTACCCACTTGGAGGCTGAGTTGCCACGGGCTACATCTGCATGGTCTTTGGTTGGAGTATCAGTCTTTGCAAAGACCCTACACCCAGATTTTTTTGGTCCTGTTGCTCTCCAGGTCTTTCTGTCCCTCTTCTTTCACAAGATTCCCTGCACTCTGCCCAAAGTTTGGCTATGAGTTTCAGCATCTGCTTCAATCCCCTGCTGGGTAGAGTCTTTCAGAGGCCCTCTGTGGTAGGCTCCTGTCTTGTTCCCTGTTGTTTCCTCAGCTTCCAATGTCCATCCCACTTTCTTTCTGAGTGAGGCTTGAGCAACTTCCCTTCAGTCCTCCTTCTTGTTTAGCTTCTTTAGGAGTATAGATTTTAGTGTGTTTATCCTATTTTATATGACGAATATCCACTCATAAGTGAGTATCTGCCATGTGTGTCTTTCTCCTGTGTCACCTCACTCAGAATGATCTTTTCTAGTTTGCATCAGGTAGACCTTAAATAGGAAATCAAACTAATCATTTTAAATCTCTCTTCAGCCTAGCAACAGTGCTGGGCTATAACAATCGGAATAAAATACATTCCTTGACCTCATGAAGGCTACCACTTTAGGGTATAGGAGCTCCATGTCAAAAGAGCCAAGAAAGGAGACCATACCAGGAGCTCCTGAGTGGGTTCCCTTAAGAAATCATGGGGGAGTGACCATTTGGGCGGGTCATACAGAAACCCAGTAAAGTGGAGCCAAATATGAGTGACCATGACCTAGGGATAGATTTAAAGGGCCTCAAATAACAGATTCTAATATGAGATATTATCTATGTGAACTTTTATAGTCATAAATTGAGGCATTTACCCAATACATTGGTGGGGGCATCAAGTAGGTGGTTACAACAAAGGAGGGAGAAGTTCTGTAGGTCAGATGGTGTGTGATGACCTTGCTATCCCTGAGGTTGGTGGACTCCAGTAGCTTATTCATACACCTCAGTGGCCTTAGTTGAAAAGAAGTTGGGTCAGACACAGGAATGATTCTTAAAGAGACTAAAGACAGCTCGAGATAATTTAACTGTGAATCTACAATATTCTCTATAATCATGAAATTCCAATCAATCACCCTTGTATAATCTTTAACATAGGTGTGGCTATTTGTATTTGTGCTTGTGTTGGGAGGGGATGGCACCTCAATTCATACTTCTTTTATGGAAGGTAAAATAAAACTGTACATTATTTGTGTGTATGTGTGTGTTATGTGTGTGTTTCTCTGTGTGCATGCATGTGTGTATGGGGGGGTGTGCATATATGCCATGTTGTGCATATTTATAGGTCAGAATTAGGTTCTTTCCTTGTAATGTGTATGTTCCAGGCTCAAAATCAGGCCCTCGGCTCGTTAGGGAATGCCTCTAGATGCTGAACCGTCTCACCAGCCCCGTTCCACATTTCTAAGGAACTTTGAAAATGATGACAACGGCCAAACTGGTTGCATGCTTCAGATGAAATAATATTTCTAAATCAATGAGTAACCCTCTTGTCACAAAGACCTGTATTGTGCACGTACAGTTGGCATAGAGACAGTTAATATGTTAGTTTTTGTTTCAGACAGTAAAAAAGAATGGTTCTATGCTCCAGCTAGTAGGGTGTGATTGAAAGAGAGCAATGGTTCAGTGAAGTTGGAATGCAGGGTGGTGTGGAAGAGATGGGTATGCAAAGACTCATTTGGTCTCACACTGTAGACTCTTAAAGGCAATATTAAAACAGGCTGCTGTTCCCTTTTATACACTAAGGAGTCATATAAATCCTTTCATTGTTTTAGACAAGACTGTTCCTCCAAGAAGCATTTGCATTACATTTGGAAATTCTCTAATTGCTGTAATTTCAGGGACTTCACGGTCAGTCCATCTTTATTAATTCCCAGGGTGTAATGAATCTTGGACTGGCGATGTCTCTGAACACACATTGAGTGAATTTCCTAAGTTTCCAGGGAAGCTGGGAGGTATCTGTGAAGTATCACAAAAAAAGACCACAACTGGAAACAGCAATTACTGTGTGCAAATTACATCAGCTCATCAACATAATTCACTTATTAATCTATTTAATATTTTCTTGTTGGGTACTGTATAATGGATAAGAATTAAAATATTTAACAGAAATAATGAAATAGAAATAACAGAAATAATGAAATTAAATGATTGAATTTTTTAGGGATATACAAACCTAACAGGTATAGACACACACACATACACAAATGCGCTCGCGTGTGCACACACACACAGGAGAAAGAGAGAGAGGAAAACATTTTTTCTAACATAATCCTTTTAGAATTTTATAAAATAGATTTTGATCATATTCACTCCTCTTCCCAAACTGCTTCCAGATCCACTGCCATTTCCTCCCAACTCAACTGTGTGTCATCTTAAAAATAAATAAATAAATAAAAAAGATGTCAAGTCTAATTTGTGCTACCTCTGTACGCTTAGATTTGTGGGCTTCCATGAAAGCATGCTCTGTCTACCATTGACCACACTCCTAAAGAAAACTGATTAGTCCTCTTTCAGAAGCAAGCAGTTGCCAATATCTTACCAACTAGGGATGGGATTTCATGCCTACCTCCCCTCTCCATGCTGGGGTTTTGTCTGGCTTGAGCTTGTGCAGGCCATCTGCATGCTGTCAAAACAGCTGTGACTTCATATGTGAAACTGCCCTATGGTGTCCAGAAAACCCCACTTCCTTCTAATCATCCATGTATTCTGGCACTTACAGTTTTTCCTCTTCTACGATAACCACTAAGGTCTGGGAGGAAAGGAGTATGAAGCAGATACCTGTTTAGGGCTGAGCATTCTCTTCTCGGCACCTTGACCAGTTATGAGTGTCAGTGTTAACTGGCATTTGCTGCAAAAAGAAATTTCTTTGATGAGGGTAGAGAAGAGCATTAATTTATGGGTGTAATGATACATCATCAGGAATCAGTCTAATACTGTTTATTTGACAAAATAATAGTAGTAGGTTCTCCCTTAGGGACAATGACTTTCTGGCCATAGGTTCTTGTGCCTGATAATGGTGCCAGCTATGGGCTTCAGTACTTAAATCCCATCAGGAGATGGTTGATTACTCCAATGATGCCCATGCCCACTATTGCACAAGGGGTCATAGCTTGCCAAGCCAATTGTTACTGTAGCTTGCGGGGTTCACAGCTGGGTAGGACTGATTGTTACTTTCCTCTTCTGGCAGGGTACATTGCACCTTTCCACACAACGAAAGCTAGTCGGTTGGGATGAAGCTTCTAGGTGGCTATGAGATTAATTTTTCCTTTTTTAATTACTCAAGTATGATCTATCTTTAGCAGTAGTGTCTTACCACCAAGTTCTGGAGGGTAACCAAGAACACTTATAATAATATGAGGGTCTCTAGGATCTTCTTGGCACTGGGCTTCTTGGTGTTAGCCTATGCTATCTATTAAGGTCCCTGTTGCTCTGTGATAGGGTAACTTCATTTAAACTATTTTTATACCCGCACATGTGTATATTTTAGGAATCCTCTGCCTTAGTAAATTTTGTATGACTTCTTGGAAAGGTCTTTAGTGTTAGTTTTCACCCACATTTCCTCCTTTACCGTGTCCCCTTATCCTCCACACCATTTAACCCTTTCTGTTAATCCTTCAGCAGCCCCATGTTACCTCTTCCCCCTCAATGGCATCCCCAGCTTCCATTTTCTGACCTCTGCAGGAATTTCAAATGAAACACATATATCTGAATACTGTAAGCTAACAAATGCAAATGAGAGAAAAATATCTGATATTTGTCTTTCTGGGTCTGGGTTGCTCATTCAGAGAGATTGTTTCTAGCTCTACCCATTTAATTTGGAATCTTATTTTTCCTAACAGGTAAATAATATTTCATGGTACAAATGCACTACATTTTTATTACCTGTTCACTAACTGATGGGCATCTATGCTGTTTACATTTTCTAGCTATTGTGAATAGAACAACAGTGACATTCTAAGCAGGTATCTCTGAAGTGGTAGATTAGAATCATCACACATAGATCTTTAAGGCAAACTCCATTCATTAAACTTAGGTGGGCTTTATTATGGTTCTAGGTCTTTGACCTTTCCTTCTGTAGATTATTTATATCAGAAAATTTAAGCTTTTTAATTCTTTCTTTGTTCCCTCGAAATATAAACTTTGTCTCCTTTTCTTGCCAGCTTTATAACCCAGGAGTATCTCAAGGAGCAGAAAGCCATGTCTTTGAATTATAACCATGGATGTAGATAGCACCCCATCTTCAGGTTGTGGGAGGGTAGAATTTTTGTTGTTTTTTTTCAGTAATAAAGAAACATTCAGGGAAAGTACTGCTGCTTTCCAGCATCCGTGAATACTTTCCAGTTAACTCCCTTGAATGTTTAAAAGTATTCTTGCTTTTTGCTGCAGTGGAGTAGAATTAAAGGACTGAATCTCATTGTAGTTTGGGATGTCTTCCTTTGCTCTCTAATCTGTCTCATGCAATATTTAACTCACGTACACACAGCCAGATAAGTGCATACAAATCAGAACTTTCAGGTAAAACAATCATTATTACTAAGAAACCGGGGTTCCCTTTTGTGGGTTCTTAGTCATATTGTTGAAAAAAAAAAGTAAAGATAGATTTAGAAGGAAAATCAGGCACCATTTAGTTAGAATCAGAAAGGAAGACAAAGGTGCAGACAAACTGCAAATCTTGGGAGCTGCCTAAGGAATATGGAAAAGAAGAGAAAATTATGACTTTTAAGTTAGGTGTGGAGGTCAGAGAAATAGTGAGCAAGTCTAGAGTATCTGGGAAAACTTACTTAAGGTTTTGTACAGTGTCCAAAGAAAAGAAGAGAAGAAAAAGTTATATTCTTTTTAAGGTTAGAATTTATAATAGCAAGCAGGCTTGATAGTGCTTCAAGTACCTTAAGTAACTGCTTCTGGGCGGGGTTCTTGGAAGGTTTAAGTGCCTTATCTTAAGAGGATAATTATCTTTGTTCCTCCTTCCCTGCCTGCCTACTTGCCAATCAGAATGTAAAGCACTCAGCTCAGCTATTGTTCCAGCATGATGTCTGTCTCCTTGCCTCAATGATAATCATGAATTGACCTTCTAAAACTAGAAGCAAGTCCCCAATTAATGGCTTTCTTTTGTAAGAGTTGCCTTGGTCCTGGTATCTCTTCACAGCAATAAAAAGTACTCTTCACAGGACCTAAGATAGCCACAAAATTCAGCAAGATTAGACTCTTGTTAAAGAAGGAATACAAGATTACTTTCTATAGTCTTAAATTGACACTGAGCCTTGAAACTATGAGGAAATCTCAAAAACAGTATAGCTTCTCTCTGAAGTATACTTACTTAGAATAGATGTGATATATATTGCTTTTTGTGCAATGTTGAAAATTGAGCTCATTGGGATTTTTTTTGTGTGTGTCTAACAGGTAAGCATGCAATTTCCAAAATACATCTTTAGCTATTTATTGGTTTTTCAGTTTTGCAGTTGCTTATAGGTATGAAATATTTTATGGTGAAGAATGGCATATTCATGTTTTTGACCTTGGTTATGTACAACAAAGAAATGGAAAAAGCAAGAAGACAATATGAGATAGTAGTTGAAATAAAGAGAGAGTTGTTTTATTAAGAGGGTATGGAGATAAGTGGAAATGTAGTTCAAATGTAGATCACTTGCTTAGCATGTACAAAGTTCTGAGTTTGATTTCTAGTATTCTGTAAATTTGGATAGAAGAATCTGTAAAGCAAACTAAAAAGAGATCTAATGGTATGATGATGTATTAGAGTAGAGAAACAAGAGGTTGGTATTGACAAATAATATAGAAGCCTGGTATTTAAAATAAGTATAGTATATGAAAAGAAGGACAAAAAATAAATCTGGAAAACATTAAAAGTTTTTTTGTTTCTGAAGCTAGATTGCTATTGTCATCTTGCCCTCGATGGGCCTTTCGGTTCTTATGATCTCTGCTGGAAGAATGGAGAAGAGACTCAGAGTACAGTGGAGATGAAAGGCAGAATCATTCAGGGAAAAGGGAGGGACTGTTAAGGGATGAGAGTGGGCCTTAACTCAAGAGATCATGTGGAAGAATACACTCTCAAGAGGCAGAGAATGGACATTGGTCAAAAGGCCATTGTTCTAGCCAACATTTTTAGGTAAGAGCTGCACTATTTCTGAAGTTTCTAGACAGCACAGTCTTTCTCAGGGGGTATTTCCTGTCCAGGTGATTAACAGGCCCATTTAGATTAATTCTTAAAGGATCAGGCAATGATTTGTCTTTGCTGCCCATTAGAAAGTCTTGGTTGGATAGCGATCTTAGCTCAGAATGTCTTGTGTCCATCCATGGAGAGACTCAATAGAGATGCCGCTCTTTGCACCAGGTTTTATAAGCTTCTGCTTCTGAGGCAGGGTCTGTCGTCAGTGACCTTCAAACCTGCTGGTGCTGACTAGCTGCTCAGGAGGACTAAGAGCACTCACTAGGTTGCTGCTTGTGAGTAGTTGGTTCCATTTATATGAAAATATTATTCTTGTTATAAATCATCATATTTGCATAGGTTTTTTTTGGGGGGGGAACCTACACTAGGTTTTAATTTTCTTCTGAAGTCCTTGGTCCAGATAGGACTGGCCTGCACCCCACTCCCCAACCCCCCCGATCCTACTTTCTCATGAACATGATGATCCTCGTGATATTTCTGGGATATTCTTTTTTAAAAATTGTATATTAATTTATTCACTTTACATCCCGAGGGTGCCCCCTCCCTCTCCTACTCCCAGTCTCCTCCTTCCCGTTCTCTCTCTCTTTGTCCCCTCAAAAGGGAAGCCCCCCCTCCCTATTAACCTTCCCCAGCGCATCGGTCACATCAGGGCTGCTCTTTTCTTCATCGTCTGAGGCCAGGCAAGGCAGCCTAGCTAGGGGGAAGTGATCCAAAAACAGGCAACTGAGTCCATGTTAGGAACAACCCCCACCCCCACTTGCCAGGTGGCCCACATGAAGACTAAGGCGCCCATCGGCCACATGTGTGCAGGAAGCCCAGGACCAGATCATGTATGCTCCTTAGTTGATGTCTCAGTCTCTGAGAGCCCCCATGGGACTGGGTCAGTTGTCTCTGTTGAGCTTCTTGTGAGCTTCCCAATCCCTCTGGATCCCTTCATCCTTCCCCCAACATTTCCTCGGGATCCCCAGAGTTCTGTCCCATGCTTGGCTACAAGTCCCAGCATCTGTCTCATTCTACTGCTGGCTAGAGCCTCCCAGACAACAGTCAAACTAGGTTCCTGTCTGAAAGCATTAGCATAACATTATTATTGGTGTCGTTATCAGGGGCTGCCTCTCTGCTGTTAGAATATTCTTATTGGGTGGAGTTGGTACATTCATTTCTCTCTACCATACTGATGTTTACCAAAGCAAGGGCGTAGACTATTTTCTTCTCAGAAGGCAGCAGGCTATTACAAATGACAAAATAACAGAATATGCCAGAAACAAAGCTTGTTGTTACAATCTTTTCTTTCACAACTGGAAGTGTCTCCATTTGATGGTGCTTAGAATATTTGAAGGCTAATAGACTGTTCTTTCACCCCTGATCTTGAAATAAGTCTTCTTTTCTCTAAACTGTGTTTAGTGCTTTTGTTTAGAATTATTTTTTTTAAATATTTTAAAATTTTGCTCCTCTCCCATATAATACATTCTGTTCACAGTTTACCCTCCTTCCGCTCCTTTCAGTCCTGCTCTTCCCCAGATCCACTCTCCCTCTGTTTCCCTTCATAAAAGAGCAGGCTTCCCAGGGATATCAACCAAGCAGGGAATAATAAGATATAATAAGAGTATGCACAAACCCTTACATCAAGTCTGGGTGAGGCAATCCAGTAGAAGGAAAATGGGCCCAAGATCAGGCAAAAGAGTCACCCCACTCCCATTGTTAGGGGTCCCCCAAAACACCAAGCTAACAACCATAACATATTTGCAGAGGACCTAGCACAAACCCGTCCAGGCTCTGTGATTGTCACTTCAGTCACTGTGAGCCCCTATGAGCTCTGCTTAGTTGATTCTGTGGGCTGTGATGTTTCTAGATTTTCAGTTCTTCTGTATTCTTATTTTATCTCCATCTGATATTATAGAACCTTCTCTGGCCTATTTGTTCTTGTCAGAAGCTTCTGGGTTTTCTGTTTTAGATCATAATTATTAGTGGCTCCCCAGGAAGCTCTTTGTGTTCTTTGTCACACAAGGCTAAATGGGACAAAACAGACCAACCCTGTCCTTGGATTCAGATGTTATTTATTTCTTATTTCTTTTTAGTATTTGCAAAAATACATTTTAAATTCAATTGATATTTAGCTAACCATAAAACATAAAAGTGTACATACTAATAGAATACCATTCAATGTTTCACACACACCACATACAATACTCAAATCAGATTAAGCCGGCATTTATTCAACTATTCACCCTTTCTTTAAGGCAAAAACTTTTTTTCTTTTAGCTTTTTCAAAAAAAAATAAATGGTATATTGTCATGATCTGTTATAAGCACCAAAGTATGCGAAAATCACAGAAGGAATTCCTGCACTCTTCTCATTGTAACTTAGTTGGATAGTATCTGTGTGTCCATGTGTGTGTATTTGTGTTTGTGTCCATGTATGTATGTATGCATGTGTTTGTGTACTTGTGTATGTGTCCATGTGTGTGTACTTGTGTATGTGTCCATGTATCTATATAGGCCTGAGGTTGAAGTCAGGTGTTTTCCCCTATTACTTTCCACCTTAGTGTTTGAGAAGAGCATGGTTGTTTGATAAGAAACATCCCCAGTAGACTCCTCTTCTGTGGAGCCATTTGAAGAGGTTATTGAACTTGTAGGATGTGGAGCCTTGCTGGACAGAGTATATCACTGGACTTTAAGTGATGCATGTCCCTTTAAGTATGTTATTGGGCTTTAAATGTTGTAGCCCCATCCTCTTCTAGCTTCCTCTCTTTGCTCCCTGTGTGTGAAGTTGACTAGTAATCTATCCGATTCCTGCTCCTGCTGCTGTGCTCTCCCAACATGGTGGACTCTGCCTTATGAGTTTCTTTTCGTTATGGAGTTTTATCATAGCAATGAAAAGCCTCTCACTGAAACTGTACATATCATTTTGGCGTTACTAGCTGGATAGGAAGCTCCAGGGATTTTCTTGTGGTCCCAGCATTGGATTTATAGATCTGTGCTGATGCAGCTTGCTTTTGTGCTGGCGATGGAGACCTGAAGTCATCTCCTTATGCATGCTTAATAATAATTTTACAGACAGAACCATCTCCCAAGCCCCCATAATACCCATTTCCATGTACATAAAATGGCAAGACTCTACTAATTCTAGTTTTCTTGTGAACATTTATTAGAGTGGTAAGTTCTGTGTATTTATCATTTCTTAATACCTACTAAATGTTAGGAAAAAGTATATTTGCTACTGAAAGAAAAAGTAGGAGAGCCAGTGGGAACTCTCTCTTAGTAGGACAGCCAGTGGGAACTATAACTGTATACAATGTCCCTTTTCAGCTTGTATTGTATTGCCTTTTGGCCAATAATATTTGTGATTTTATTAACCTGCATTCCTTTCTTTGATGCTGTCTATTTGAGGATTTAGTTTTGGCTGTCAATGGAAAGTCAGAATACTGACAGGAGCTATGATAGCATGTACTTTCAAGGAAAAAGAAATTGACTGTGAGCTACATTGGACAACTGGAAAATGATTCTTAATGATTGATGTCTCATTAGTGAATCTGTTTTATTTAGAAGAATGGCGGAAGTATGTCAAAGGTGAGTGGTCTAAAATCTGAATGATTTGTTGAGAATGAAAAAAGCTAACATTGCAATGTGCTGCTCACATTCACGGTGAATTTTCCTATTTCAGTGAACACAATTAAGAAAGTCCCCAATAACCATGCCCACAGGCAAACATAACTTGGACAGTTCTTCATTCAGACTCTTCTGGAGTGATTTAGTTGCATTAAGTCAAAACCAACCACCACAGGTCACCATTTTGTTTGCCTGGGATTGGAAATTCCATTTTACATAACAAGAATCTCTTCCCTGCTGACCACAATGATTAGTTATACAGAGATCCAAGAATGAAGTGGACTTCTGGAAAAAATATGAAAAATATCCTCATTAAAAACCAGGGAAGTAGAATATATACTATGGACCCTATAGGTGTATTTACTATAAAAATGTTATTCATTGTACATAATACTAGTATTATTGCATGACCAAATGGATTAATAAATCAGCATGTTGAAGGGCTTCTAATTACAAGCCCTCAATGATCGTTTTTTTTCAAGTTGAATATTTCATGGATATAAACTGCCTCAGCCCTTAACTTTGTTCTTCCTGCCTTGGAGCCTTCTACTAATTCATGTGATACTTTCCCACCCAGTTATAAAAATGACATTTGTCACAAAGAAGTTGCTTGCAAATAACAAGTGATGCCAAAGACAATTTCTCAGTTACTGCTTATTTCTTTTCCACAGATCTTAACTACTGACTATTTCGATCTTGTTTTTTCATGTTTCCATATCCACTTTCAATCACTGTTCTGTCCTGGGGCAATGACTTTGGTTTTCTTGACATTTCTTTTCACACGTCTCAGCTCTGCTTTGCTTGTCCTGGTTTGCAGGTTTTCCAAAGGATTCCACTCGTGTGAGGAGGAGAGGGTCCCATTTCTTCACTATTCATGTTCTTTGTCACAATCTCTCTCCCTTTCTGTGTTGAAGAGATTTTTCTACTATTGCTGTTTTCATTTCCCTTTTGCTCATAGATTTCTGCCCCCATTTTGTCCTTTTTTCTTATACATCACATATTATGATAAGATGACCAAAGACAGCCCAATTGTCGGTATCTGCAGCTTGTGTGCCTGTATCCTTAACTTCCAGAACTGAGTATAGAATTGAACACAGTCTACTACACAGATTGGCCTTCTGTTTTCTGAATGTCCTTTGTGTATTGTTTTCTAGCTCTACAAAATATACCTAGATAGTGACTGCTGCACATGATCACCCATCAGCCCAAACCCTTCTTTGAATTCTAGATCTGAACATCCTAATGAATTTTTGTGCGCAGCACACACTGCCACATTATGTTATGATAGATACTGTGTGAGAGACCCTGTATTTCCTAACAACAACAAAGAACAAAAGTCACTAAATTATTATTTTCAAATAATATAGTATGTATAAATACATTATATATAAAATTCTATAGTTTTTTTATACAGTATACAAAAATTGTATACAGTTTTGATCAACACAAAATTTTAATTTTATGTTAAATTTTAAGTTTTAATTTTAGAATTATAATGTTACTGGTCCAACTAATAAAATAATAGTATTAGCTAACAGATGTTAAGCATTTACCATGGTCAGGAAACTGAATTAAAATTTCTGGCATTTAAAATGATTGAATCAGTAGAGCGACTCTATTAAATAGCACCTTGATCATTTGCATTCTAAAAGTGAAGAATCAGAAGCACAGAAAATTACAGCACCCTTTCCAATACCATACAGAGAGAAAGTGCCTTAGAACTTCCATCTATGTCCCCAATTACAGCTGGAGTTCTTTTCCATCTTGTTCTACTGCCTCTTAGAAGAACTCAGACTCTACAGGAAATTGCTAATGAAACATTTAGAAGATATTAGAATATTGATCAAATAGATGATTAGATGAAATGACTCTCTTTGAAGATGAGACAGAAAAGGACTCTGAAAATAGAATAAGACCAAAAATACTAGGAAGCTACAATACAAAGTGGAATGCGTCAGTGATGTGACCAATGAGGAAAAAAAACCTCACGTGGAAATTTGGAGCCACTCAAAATCTCTTTCCAGCATGCCCACAGACAACCTAATCTATGTAATTTCTCATTGAGATTCTCATCCCATGTGACTGTGGATTTTGTCAAATTGGTAATTAAAACTAACCCACAATCAGCATTTTGGTTTGCCAATGAATGATTAGAGGTCTGTGTCTAAGGAAAGTATCTGTCTCAAGCAAAACAGAAAATAGTTGGTTATATGTAGATCCAACCCCATAAACTATACTTCATGCTATACAACTTCAGTCATATATATATATATATATATTGCTTTTCCAGTTTGAGTTTGCTAGTCCATGAAGTGAGTCATACTTCAATGGAACCCAGGGACTGGAGTAGGGGTGGGTTGGTATGTTTTTCTTCTATGTGTAGAGAATTTATATTTCTTCACATTGAAGATGAAGGGTAATTCCTGTGACTCAAACTGTTTCCTTTCCTCTAAAACCAGGGTTGGGACTTGGTAGATTTTGATTACTAAGGATGTGTTACCAATGAATCCAGGAATAGAAAAGTGATTGTGTACATGTATTTCTCTGCTCTGTGTTCCTCCTCTAAGTTATTTTTCTTTGTACTTCTCCACCTGATAAGAATACTTTCTTAGTTGACCATGTCCACTGTCAACAGGATCCATTTTGGAGATAGCAGTGTAAGGAGTGGCTTTAGTAGTGTGACCGAACATAATGGGCTTGGTGTGCTGTGTCTTTCTCATTCCCTGCTGCTTCTTCTGGGGATGAAATATTACAATAGCACATTTTAAAAGAGATTTAAAAATGATTCAGTGCAATTACTTTGCAAGATGAGAGTCTCATTGTAAATATTTACCCTTTTCATGCCCACTTTCCACTAGTCTTCAAAACCATCTGAGTATTCTTTGTCAGCATGAGAAGGGGTGGAAGAGGAAACTGATTGATTTCAGGAAGAAAGAAGGAGTTTATTTTAAGTGACCATTAATGGCAGGATTTGAATTATATGTTGTAAAAATTATGGGGTTGGAGCTATGCAGTAACACACAGAAGAGCAATAGGAGTCATTTTCACGGATGCCGCATGAATGAGCTAAAGAAATCAATGGAGCACAAAATCCAGTGACCTGAATGTATTTATGTTTGAAACCTGGGTACCATATAAATGCCTGTATTAAAGGAGAGTGACTAAGCATTAATTTAACTTAAATATCTGAAATTATCTGAAACTTTAAAGACCCATGTCATATGCCACAATTTTGAGCAAAGAAATACTGCCTACATACTAGGCTATAGCGTTGGCTTTCTGGCTTACTACTCTTTTCCTTGATAATAGAAACCACCTGTGTGGTTACTACGTCAGTAGGCAGTATCTACTCTTGGCAACAATGGTGAAAGGATGTTTTAAAAGGCTTTTTCTTATCATAGAGAAAAGCCTTGATGTCATGTATCGGAAAGTTACATCAAGGTGATAATACAAGCCAGGCAGTTGCAGCTCTGGAAACCACGTCAAACTTACTTACATTGGTGGACACAGAGTTAGCGTGAGCCCAGTAAAGGGTGTGCAACGATCGCGAGCTTCAGTAATGGGTGCCTCTGAAATGTGCACAGTCATCTCAGAAGGAGCTGGTGCTGGTCACAGCCGAGCAGGCAGGAGTGTCGGGAAGCATCTACCAGAAGTGCTGGGGAAATATGGATGCTGATGAAACTACCAACTTGAAATGTTAGACCCCTGCCTGGCTTTAACTCGTTCTGAATCTTCCCACATGAAGAACTTTTATAAAGTCACTTTTTCCTTTTCCCAAGCAGATTTCTTTCTATTTTTTCTTTCTTTCTTTCTCTCTCTTTTTCACTGAAGAACATTTTGCTTAAAATAAAACATATTACATGCACACAGCTTCCTACAGCAAGGATGTCAAACCTTGAAGTGCAATTAGGTTTGTTTGTTTTTTTTAAATAGCGCTTGTAGCCTCTTGGAGGAGGAGCATGCTCACACATTTTAATGAAAACTCCTTACCCTTGAAGCTTCTTTCATGGCCCCCCAAAAGTGAAGAATGATAGCTCAGTAGGGATTCTGATCACCTATGGAGTCAAAAGGGTTAAATCAAATTTTAAATGGAAACAGAGCTGCCACTTTTCAACCTAAACTTCTTAATTGATTGCCTTGCCTCAGGTAATGAATGGGTCTTATCTCTTACAGTTGTGGTATTTGGGCTGCTTCCCCAAGTTATATCGATCACACATCCCAAGTGTGGCTGCATCGTTAGGGACTTCTCTTTGGATTTCTCCATTCTTAAGACTAGTGTTTAAGGAGTCTACTCAGAAAGATCTCTGGTCAATATGTGATTTTTTTTTCATGAACCTTAGGATGCAATAAACACAAATGCAGCTGTCACGTCATGGAGGATAAGTAATTTTGTTCTACAGCCAAGCATGAGTGAGCCTAGCCTGGCTCCAGAGCACATATTGAGGTCTTCCTAGGTACCATGTTCCATCATGGTAACACTCACATGGTTATTATAGTGCAAGAACAGAGGAAATTACAAATCAGGACACTTCAAACAAACTGGGAGAAAGCGTGAGGTAGTTGGGGTACAGCAAAGTGGGTGTGTGCTTGTCTTAGTCCCCCAGCCTCTCACAATCACTGAAGTTCTGATCAGCTGTTCACCCTTAGAGAAAGCTTAATGTAGATGTGGCTTTTCTCTGTTAATGTAGCTGAAGACCATGGATTTATATATCCGGTATTTACTGATGAATATGTGTTGACCCCTAACTTGATTCCAATGTGTGAAAGTTAGGATGATCCAGCGTATAAGGCAAAGACACCCCATCCCAATGGAGCTTGCATCTAGCAAGAAAAGACAGATATAAACATAAATTAGGTGTTATGTTAACAGAAAGCAGGTGGGAAACAACAGCAGCCTGTAACACTCTGTTGCTGTGCGGGAGAACTTAGCTTTCAGTTCAAAACTGGGTGGTTTGTGAAGGGTTCACAGAGCAGGTGGAATTTGTAACAAAGACATGGAAAGGTTAAGGATCCTTAAGGGAGATGGTTCCCAGAGCCAAGGATCGCTTAGTACAAAAATCCCAATGCAAGAACTCTATGCCTGGGTCGGTATGAAGGCAGTAGTACAAGGTCCAAGTATAAGATGACCTGAAGTCACTTCTGTAGGCGCTAGTTCTTCAAACACTACTTTATTTGGGGGTTCCTTAAACCTTCCCTTCCAATCCCCTAAACCCAAGTAAGGGAAAAAAGGTTTGAAGGGAAATGGGACATTGCCTCTTTACTTCTTCCTGCTGGGTAGGGTTGTGAGATTCTTTATAGGGCAATACTAATCTTAGTTGTCATTATATCCAGAAGTCTAGATAACCAGCAAGCAGTCCTCCTCTACCTCCTAAAACTGCTGTGCCTTCTTCCTGTAGGCTATAACATGTACAGCCCTCAAAGTCCTCAGAAACCAACTAATTCCAGCTGGCAAAAGCCATGCCTCTGCACTAAACAGCAATCAGTTGGGAACAAACTAAAATCCCACACTTCGGATTATAACAAAAACATGTTGACATAACATAACTGAGTTTTTGAGGAAACCAAAACTTCCAGTACCCACTTCCTGTAGATGCATTAGGATACAAGGAATTGTGGTCCCTCCACATTCATATGTTCAGTTCCTAACATGCTTGGGACTACAGTCACTGTAGAGGTGATAAGATGAATTCGTGCTGGGCTCAGAGTCAGAAGCGACTTGATGACTTTAGGTACATGTAGAAAATGTATACCAGTGATTACCTGCAAGCCGCAGGTGACAGCAGAGAGGCATGGGGGCACATCTTCCATCAGCTAGCAGAAGAGAACCTGCAAATGCCTTGATCCTGGACTTTGGCTTCTACAACAGCAGTATAATAAGTTTCCATTGTTTAAAAGGAAACCAGCCTGTAAATTCTGTCATTTCACCTCTCCCTCAAGAATGAGCACATAGGATATTGTAAGGTGTCTGGCTTTTACTCTAGGTGAGTTGGGATCTGATTTACCCTTTAAGACAGTGGTTCGCAACTGTCATGATCCCTTGGGGTCAAATGACCTTTTTACAGTGAGGTACCTAAGACTATCTGCATATCAGATATTTACATTATGATCCATAACAGTAACAAAATTACAGCTACAAAGTAGCAATGAAAATAATTTTATGGTTAGAGATCACCACAACATGAGGAGCTATTTTAAGGGGTTGCAGCAAGAGGGAAGTTGAGAACCACTGATTTAAAGGATATTTCAGGATGCTACCTGAGCAACACATGTTTAAGGAACAAGACTGCAATATTCAAGTTGTATATTCAAGCCAGAGATGATGTTGGTTAGGGTATTAGTAATCTATAGGGGACCAGTGGTTGCTTTTCTGGTGTTTTGGGGTAGAGTGCCCAGGATTTTCTGATGGACTGCTTGCCAAGAGGCACAAGAGGGATGGTAAGACCCTCGGCTAGAAGTACCAGAAAAGTAAGTTGACACCCACCGAGGAGGAGAAGGCTGCACTGGGCTTACATTTACATTTGGCCTTAATGGGTGGAGGTCAGAGTCTCTTCCTTGCACGTGTGAAATGTAAGATTCCTAATGACAGCCCAGAGGAGGTATCAGCAGACAGAAGCTCTTCAATGCTCCCGATACGGCGTAGGGCATAAAATCCCATCCAGTTCAGGGAAAGCGAGGGCCTAGGGCGAATGCTCTGGGAACAGGAATTGGTGGCGTTTTTGGCATGGGAGGGACACACTAATCCTGAGAATTCTGCAATGCTGCAAGATAAGGCTCGATTTAGAGATTTCTGGTTCTAAGACTGATCTGCATTATTTATGCTGTCTGCGAGAGAACTATCCGGAAGAGCACATCGGGAGCAGTTAGTCATCAACATGCCTGTGGTGCTCTTCTTACTCGTGGTGAACGCTTGTTCCTGCTGAATGGACCTGTTTCTTTCACACACTCTCTCCCACTGGCTTGCACGTTAATTCACCTGTAGTTAACTGTGCAAAACATTTTTTTATTTGGTACTCCTATTGTCCTGGGGGGGGGCGGGGGCAGTCCATCTTCATGACTACTTTTCCCTGGATGATTCTCTTGAAACATTTTAAAGTCTACTAGAATGTTGAACGGTGTAAGAATTAAGGAGATTTATGGTTATTTTGATTTGGTACAGACAGCGTCTCCTTGTACCAAGCGCACTTTTGCTGGATATTTTGAGCATTGCTCTCTTGTGGGTGACAGCCGAGGCAGCAGATAAAAGGGAACCAGGGAGCCAGTGGCACACAGGAGTTGTGAGTGGCAGGCAGCCAGCTGGGGTGGAGGCTGAAGGGTGTAGGCGCGTGGGGGAAGCTGTGAGGAACAAGATGAGGCAATAGAAAATGTTCCAGGACATATAGCAGAACAAGTGTCAGGGTAAGGGTGAGCGAGAACAAGAGGAAAGGGGAGGCTGAAGAACAGTTTTGCCTAATGGTGGTACAACCATCCAGTATGATGGAGCCTCATTTGGCTAATTGGTTTGAAAATGATTGGAGAGTTTATTTATGATGAAGATGAACACAACAAATACTGTTGGAGCTGTTTGGGTGATGTGTGATTTTTCTTTTCTTTTTTTTTTTTTAAGAGAAGATTCCCTTGCTGGGGGAGTTGACAGGCATCTCACGATAATACTTTTGTGAACTTTGTATTTCCTAGACTCCACCCATTTCCACCCGGCTTTTTCCAGAACACCTGAAAACTGTTGACACACTCAACAAGACACAGTACAGTTATCTGTCACACATACTTACCTGTAGCAAGCATGTGGTAGACTTAGCTGCCTCACAAACTTTCAAGAAGGAAACCAAATATTCCTAAGCCATGGGAGTCACTTCTTTACCTCTTTTGCCTTATGCACAGTTCATAAGAGCAGTAGAACATGCATTCTCTGCTCACTCATCCCAAGGCCACAGTTTTAAAATCCATCCCCATGCTTTATGAACAATAAGTGACCTCTGTATGTGCTGCCTGGACCCTGAGACACTCTAAAGCCATTCTAATGGAAGGCACCATTGAGAATTTACAGTCAAGGGTAAGTGGGCACTGGCCTCTTTTTTCTCTGGGAAGTACCCATCTTACTCCTCTAAAAACTGCTGTGTCCTGTTGAGTTTAGCCTTCTTAAGCAGAAGCGCTTGGATTCTCCTATAAGAGCCTCCCTCATTGTCAAAGCTTGAATTCCTTATTTCTTTGTGGTAAATTCCTCTGACTCCTCAATGGCCAAAGCAAAAGCACCTTAAGAAGTCCCAGCATTAGAGTTCATAGATAGGGTAAATGTGCCCAGTAATGGATCTGGGCCAGGGGGACAGGGCAAGAAGGTGATTAGCTGTCACTTGGAGACAGAACAATTCAAATCACAATCTGTCCATCTTCCATTTCTTCACTGCATTGTAAGATCTGGCTGAGCAGATAAGGATGGAATGGAGCACTTAAAGCAATGGGAACTCATGTTGGATGTGACTTGATCCAGTGGTTCCACTAAGTAGAGAGATGTAAAAAGCAACAGGAGTTCCTGGCTTAGAATTTGCTTCTAATTGTCAAGGAAAAACACACCAACAGCTGTGTGCAGGGGCTCTAACAGGAGACTCACTGACTGGCATGAAAATAGTTATTGAATGACCAGAAGGCTTTGAGAATATTCCCTTGTCAAACAACAAGGAACAGAACGGAAATGTTCTTCCTAGTTACGTGAGATGGCTCATGCCTGTAACAGAATTTGGGAGGGTGAGGCATGAGGGTTACCATGAATTTGAAGCTACATTGTAAATTCTAGGTCTGAGATACAGAATGAGAGCCTGTCTTAAAGGCAAATAAACAAACACACACTAATTTTTCTTGCTGGTGGAGGCATGCCTAAGATGAAAGAGTTCTAAGAAGAGAGGGAAGGAGATATGCCCTTGAAGAATTAGTTCAGTTTGGCTGGAGGATAGACACTGCGTACTAACAGCTGGGTTGGAAGAGCATTGGAAGATGAAAAGAGAGACTCAGGTGGGACATGTGAATGGTGCTTATGTGCACTTGCAAGCACATGCATGTGTGTGTACCTGTGTGTATATGTTGTTTGTAATGTGTCAAGGATTTTCATTTTATCCTGGGTGCAGTGAAGCATGAGTCATGAGCTTTAAAATGGAGTTGACAAAGACTTGTGAGGGAGGATCTAAGAAGCAAGGAGGAAAAAGATAATACAAGTATTCAAAAATTGTTATGGAAATGGGATATATATTATAGATAAATATAAGTGAATAAGCATAAACACTTGACCCAGCCATAGTTTAACATAGTATGTCATAATACATCATGTATTTACATGCAGCATTCCAGGTATTGATTTCCTGAGGCTTGAGCTAGATGATTCAGTCACTGTGTGAATGGCATTATTTCTCTCTGTGACCTCCTAGGCTTCCCTATCTTATTGCATGTCACAGGCAACACATGATTTCTTCAGTCTCCATTTCTGTAGGAAGCAGCTGTCTTTCAGGACAAATGGTTAGTTAGAGCATGAAAATTAATTGAATGGAAATAGGGTGTAATAGAATGACAAGAAGTGATCAAAGACAGCAAAAAGGTGAATCTAAGGGCCTGACCGTAAAAGACAGGGGTCCTGAGATCAAATACACTTTAGAACCCAAAATAAAAATCTGAATCAGACCTTGATCAAGACTGTTATGCTTGATGCTCTGCCTTGGTAAGTCTAATAATAGCTGACATTGAGTCCCACCACGAGGAAGTTTTCTGAGCATCTGTAGAAGCTTTTATTTGAGCATCACAAAATCTTATGAAGTATATAATTTTCATCATCATCACCACCATCATTATCATTCACCTAGGGAGAAACTGAAGCACAAATGTGTTAGGCAAGTTACGCAGCCACTAGACCCTATGTGGTGGGCTTGTGACATGAGCTAAAAGAGCACTTGTTTTTGTTCACACTCTTGTTACTCTTTTCCACCTAGTGGCTGCAGCTCTTCATAGTTCTCAGGAGTATGACCTATGTGCTAGCAGCCAGAGCAATGCCTTGTGCATAATGATGGATTTTCACTCTATGTTCTTTGTGTCATTGGGTGACACCCTTGTAGTTTTCACAAAACTGTTGCAGAGTGGCCTGAGTGTGACCAAAGAGGCACCTGGGATAATTAAGAAAAGTGGTGCAGAACCAGCCAGAGAAAGACTTCATGGTGTACTAGTTAGCTTCTGACACATGACCTGTGTTGATGTAGAAACAGCTCCTACCTCATCTGGAGTAAGAAATAGTTTGTTCTGGAGCTAAGTAAGTGTTGACTGTAGCCTAGGAACACCCTTTCAGATTACACCCAATACTACATTCCAATTTTGTTACCATTTTATGAAGGTTTTTATAGTTACAGGACAAAAGAAAACCTTACATCCAGCCACTGCTCAAATGCATTGGTGGAACTATTGGGTAGGCAGGGTATAGGAAAACACAGGAATCCCTGCTGTAGATCTCAGAAGCTGTGTGATGGCTTTCGTAGACTTTGGCTTGATGGGAGCTAGGGGTCTGATAATAGATTTTAAAACTACTTATCTAATAGTCCTAAGATTGTTAGGTCAACACGCAGGTGGGCCATGAATGATTTTGATTATAAAAGGCCCTAAAGAGAGCCCAAGGTAATTGGGCTCTTCGCTTATAACATTCCAAGGCTTAAAAATCATGGATATTCTACTAAGTCAAACTGTCTTGTAGAGTCTTTAACATAGGTATGGTGTCTCCTAAAGTCCAGTTCATATCCTTCAGGGGTGAGAAAGAGGCATTTGCAAGGGAGGCATACCTCTCTAGGCTATATTTCACACCTGACTTCCAGAACATGAAAGAACACTTGATGATCATAGCTTAACATGAAGAGAATTAATACTTTCATTTGAATTGAAATGTTTGTTTTTTTTTTTTTTTTGGTAAGAGGTTTTTGAAAAAGTTTAGTACCTGGTAGCAAATTTCTTCTAGAAGAGCTTCTGGATAAGGAGGTTTGAAAGAGGCTACATGGAGATGATGGAAGCTGTGGTGAGTGGGGCGTCTGGGAAAATAGATTTTTACTTTCTTTCCTTGAAGACACAGTGGAGCAGCCAGACTGAGGCAGTTCAGAAGGATGAAGAACTATGGAATGGATGTCAAACAGTTCCCACCCATATGACCTTTGCTCCACAGTTGAAGTTGCAGCAAGATGTGAGCCAATGTTTGGCAATGCCATTTAAGAATTGAAAACAAACGAACAAGTCAACACAGCAAAAGCTCTGATTCTGATCATCTCAATTACCCTCTTACCTACAGGAAATGCCTGTTAACTCCTATACAAAAATTAAATGTTCTCTTAGAGACCCTGGGAAAAAGAATAGCACCATTCTTAACGGAGGTAAAATAGAATCCCAGGGTTGATATTGTGTTCCATCCACCATGTTCACCAAGGAAAACCATTGAAAAGGACAGTAAGGCTCTAGAGGACATCCCAGACCCTCAGGGCTTGGAAGACACAGTGAGTGGCGGTTGCTCTTGGTAGGAGGCCCTGTCCTCATGGAGAGTTCTGCATCTAACTAACAAATAAGGGTCACGTCTGCAGAACCATATATCACTCACCTGGTAGAATTCATCCCTCTCTTCCCCCAAAAACATGGACAAAAATAATACTCTTTTTATAGAGGACTGGCAGCAGGAAATTTGCATAAGCATGTGTACGTGCACAGGAACAATCACACTAAGTAGCCCTCTTACCCAACAAATAGTGAAATCTTAGATCTTCTTGCCACTCACCAAACTCTGAAATTGTGACAGTATGAGTGATGTCTAGGAGCCAAGATTGAAGAAATTAATCTCTTTTAAAAGTCCTTTTGGAAAATGATATGGTCTACAACATGAGTTCTTATCTGAGTTCTCCACTAAATTTCCCTCAGTCTTCAGCAAGATGGCTACTGAGCACTAGCATTTTATTGCTGATAGGTTTTCTTGTGTAATGTGTGCATACAAATTACTTTATTTTATGTTTTTTACTCTGTTGGTTTTCCAAAATATTTATATGTTTTGGATATAATTCATTCTACAGACATGTGCTTTTTAAGTATTTCTGTTAGTACATGGCTTATTTCTTAGTCCTTGAATATTCATGAAAAGAACAGAAGTTAACATTTTTGATGAAGTCTGATTTCTCTCTTTCTTTTCACTTATGTAATGGAAGTTGGGTTGCATCTAAAACATCATTGCTGAGGCAAAGTAAAACTCGCTCTTCTGGGTAGCTTAATAATTTTAGAATGGAATCTGGGGCCCCTTTGATCGTTAATTTTAGCATATGATACAAGAATTTGGTTGCTTTCTTCCTATTTTCCCCTCATCTAGTAGTGACTAGCTTTGAGTTACATTATTGAACAACACAGTTCTCTCCTCCACCTCTGTACCTGTGGTATTTCTTTGTGCACGTGTGCATGTGGGTGTGCGTGGAAGCCAGATGTTAATGTGAGTTGTCTTCTTCACTCTTCAGTAGGATTACAGATATTCATCATCACTCCAGTCTCTTAATGTGGTTGTTGAAGATTCGAATCCAGTTCCTCATGCTTGGACAGGAAGTGCCTGCACCTGCTCAAATACTGCTTTTCTCTCTCCCTTTTTTACATAGCAGGAAATACAGGAACAAGGTGATAGCCAGTTTTACTTAGTAAAGCAAAGGGTTTCTGGTTGGGTAAAGAAGGTGGTCCTAGGCAGATTTCAAGGTTTTTTGTTTTTTGTTTTTTTTTTTAATCTTTCAAGTTCTTCCATCTTAGTTTTCAATTGCAAGTCTTTCCAGTTTTCTCTGAAATTTAGTTTTAATATTTAGGCTTTATAACTCTAAAATACTACTTTTAATAAAGAAAAAGATTAGGAAGACAGAGGGTTAGAATAGATCCTAAAAATACATCTATCCTTCAGGCAGATTATAAATTTTAACTAGCTTTCATCCTAACACACACAATGAGCTGTTATAGGTATAGGTATCATGAGTCTTAGTGACGACTACACATCTCAAGACTCCTAGACCATGACAATTATATACTAAGAATGTATAGCTTCAGCTCTGTGCCAAACACTAAACGCTGAATGAAGATGTGATCAAATATACATTAAAAATTAAATTATTCTCACATCATAATATCACATGCCTGTGTAAGTTGTGACAATAAGCTTCTAGAGGGTGTTAAAGACATCCTATGAGCTTCTTGAAATATATGATTCTTATTTTTCACACGGGAACTACTCAGCCAAATTTAGTAACTTTGGCTTCACCTTGAAGGTTGGGGCACACATACAATCCCTCCCAAGGATTGTCCTCAGGGGTTACGAGTTTCTAATAGAGTTTAACTTAAAATGGAAGGGATGAGCTACTTAAGATTCATAAAAAAAAAAAAAGCCTTGCTTGAATTGACGTCAAGTAGTAGAGACAAATTCTGATGCTTACTTTAGATAAAATGACTAAAACAAATCCTGCACACACTTCCCTAGTTTGTGTTTGGATCCACAAAAATGGGAGTCAAGGGTTGTCATTGTTCATACCCAAATAAATGCTACAGTGGACTACATTTCCCTGTGAGTCCCCATAGAGAAAGTCAGGGTGGAAGTACCACAGTGGAAGCCAAGACTAGGGCTCCTTGCCCTCTCATCGCTCCAGGTTTCTGAGGCAAGTAGAGGCTTTGCTCCCAGGCAGCCTTGAAGCCTGGCCTGCAGTCTGCTTTCCAGAGCCTCACCCAGCCTTCAGCATTTCCTTTCTTTAATCCTTTCTCTGCCACTTGAAATTTGTTCTGCTTTCCTGGGTTAAGCTATGTTCTGATATTTCTTACCCTTTCTTATAGTCTTCTTGGGAAGAAATACAGCTTAAAGTGTAGTTGCAGGTAGGTAGTTTTAAACCCTTCAGTCTCTCTAACGACAGTGAAGGAATTAATCTTAACAGCAAGAACTGTCTCCCAGTTCTTAGGAGACAGACAAGTTGATCAAATGTTCCCACTATTATTTCCCAATGCTTCTGAGGCAAACTTAGCCTAAACGAGCTCTCTGCTTATCTCGTTGTTTCAAAGTGCATATACATTACTACTTAAAAGAAAAAGGCATGTGTAAAAGAGGAGGAATTACTGAGAGAACCTAATTAGAAAAACTAGTGGAAGAGATTTCAGCTCAAGGGAAGTGGGAGAGGACAGCCCAGAGGAAGGAGATTCAGATAGTGATTGTCCTAGATCCTCTGTCAAGGCCCTGAGACTTCAAGTGACTACTCTGAAAATCCTGACTCCTCCTGACACTTTCTGTTGACTATTGTACTAACTAAATGGCTTTTGACTAAAGTTGGGTTTGCATTGTTTGAGGTCAGGATATTCAGATCAGCCATGCCACACAACCACGCACAGTCTGTTGGTATTTTAGGGAGGATGGCCAGCATGTATCTGAAGAATTTCCATAAGAATAGAATAAAGTTAGAGAATGCTGATTACCCACTGACACAGGAGCAAACTGGTCCCTTGTAGTGCAAGGCCTTATCTTATGATCATGCTGGTGCAAGCAAATCTGTGTTGCCGTTGTAGAACATTACAGCAATATAATTATGCACAGAGCACAATATTTGGCAATGGTCATGAATGTCTGTGCTCCTGGTGTATGCACTATGTTATGTTTTTATTGTTACTTTAGAGTGTGCTCCTGATAGAAAACTGCTTGCTAGAAGGCACCATGCTGTGTCACAGCAGTACCGAAATCCATATAGTATATGTTTAGCGCTTCCCTTGATCACATCAGGAAACATGTTGACAACTGACCTATATGGCTTCTAGGGTTGTGGTAGTATTCTCCATCACATTCACATGTTGACATAAATCATCTAGTGATGGCTCTCTCACAACCCTGTCATTCAGTAACGAATGGCTATGTTTTAAAAGATAGACCATTCAATGAATAAGCCAACCTAGCACATATAAGTGAACTTAATCAAATTCATGGGTATTTACTCATTGTAATAAACACTTGGAAAGCTAAGACTTAGGAGCATGGAAATTCGCAGATCTGGCTGAGTTTACCAAAAAGTACTGCATTGGGCATATTATACCATAGTTTTATTTGCTCCCCAAATTCTGGCTTCCCATCAGGTTCCCTTCTAGTCCCTAACTGGTGGTCAGTTGGTCACTCTGGCCTCCCTTGCCTCAGAGAGGGCAGCACAAACACCACAGGATCCAGCAGGTCCACAAGAGGGCCACTACTGGCTGTGGCAAGTCCTTGCTCCTCCCCATGTTCCTACTAGTGTCTCTGGCAATTATGGATATGGCTTTCACTTGATTTTTCCTAGCCAAAGATCACTGAAAACTGGAGAAGTTAAATGGTGGCTAAGACACCATCTTTGAGGACCTAGAAATATGGCAAAAAGAACTACCCTAAATCAAGTGTGTGTGTGGGGGGGGTGTATTTTTTTCTTAATAAAATGTTTAAAATTCAAGCCATAGGTAAGACTTTGGCAAGTCTATGAAACATGGCCTGGACTTTTGGCAGGACGGAGGATACACAACCATTTCTTACCTGCACATATGCTTATCCTTTCCCTCCATGTATTGCTTTACTTGCCATGGCACATCTGCTCTTTCCCAAGCTATGGATTTGTGAACTGTAGTCATCTAGACTTCCAGAACTGAAGAGGAATAGCCTTGATGTTATTGTCGGCCCATGGGGCGCAGTTGGGATTTCCATGGCTGCTTTAACAGATGGCTGGAACCTGCTAGCAGTTAAAATCCCCTTAAGGGCTTCAGCTCCCACCTCTTGGGTGAGTGTCAAAACTAACTTCGGTGTTTTATGTTTTCAAACCGGCAGCTATCAAAGGCTCTGTGATTTGCCTCATAGGAGCAAGCAAGCACCAGCTCACTGTACATATGTGGCAGGGAGGTGGACTTTTTCTGTAGCTTTTATTGCTACATAAAGCAATTACTGGAGGTCAGATAATTTGTGGAATCAAGAGAAATAGTGGCCACAAATATATGTGCTAATAAAGGGATGAGGCAAGAAGAAAAATGCCATCGAGAAGCACCCTCTCCAGAATCCCGGTAATGCTGGAGAGCTTTTCTTTTGTTTTATGGATGTTTCTCTATTAAGAGATCTTGTAGCACGAGGCATTCACTATAAACTCCATTAGCAGGTCCTTTCCTTAGGGGCACATAATGAAATGAATACATATTAGCATGCTTTGCCAATTTCCAGACTTTCTGTACATTTACCTGGTCCTGTGCACAGTTACGCACAAGAGAGGTGATTTTTTTAAAATCAGGGCTTTGTTGTTATTTTATGGATAGAAAGGCAGAATTTAAAGATTTAATCCAAACATAGTAAATGATCCCAGAGACTTTTATTCTGCTTTGCATGATTCAAAATTCCCTGTGTCCCCAGGGAAGTGGGACACAGTGATGGACAAGAAATACCCAGGCCAATAAGAGTCAGTGATGTCACAAACATTCATTTACCAAACAGTAAATGAATAACTGAAGTAGCTCTTGTGCTCAGCAACGGTGATCTAGACGCCCAGAGAAACCCCTCTAAGAAAGTGCTGTAAGTGGGGAAAGAGGTGGAGTGGGAGGTAGGAGGGGGATGGATAGGGACAGGAGGTCAGAAACGACAGTGAGGCAGTTATTCAATGCAGTAAGCAGGGCTTCAGTCAAAAGTAAGTTAGAAGATTGGTGAGAATCCAAGTCTTCTCTTAAGTGTGCCAATCTAAAAGCTCCTAATATGTTTGCTATGCTTATTAACAGAAAGTGTGTTTTCAGGCCTGATGAGATGGCCCAGTGGGTAAAGGCATTGTGGTTCACACACCAGGAAATCTGAGGTTAAACTTTGGAAGCCACATAAAGAAAAGAACCAACTTGACAAATTGTTTTCCATGTGTGCCTCTCCTGGTACTAAATAGAATACAGTTACAAATGCCCTCACAAAGCAGCCCCAGCATTTGTGAATTGCTGGAGCGGGTAGCGAAAGCAAATAAACTCAGGACTGACCGAGCAGTGAACAATGGCTTCAATTCATGCATACCTGTATACTGTATCATACTCAGCGCTCACATAATTTATAATCCTTGAAGCATCTTGTAAAATGAAGTGTTCGCCATAAAAAAATGGTTGTCTGCTTGAGAGAGCTTTTCTATCCCTGTGTATGCGTGTGGGGGGAAACATCTGAGAAGAGCAACTGAAGATGAGGAAAGGCTAACTGGCTCAGTCTTTGAGAATTTTTGGTCCTTAGAGACTTGGTTTTGTGACTCTTTGGACCTTGGTGGGGCAGCAGAACATCATGGTAAAGAGCATGTAATGTAGGGTAGTGGCTTACCTCACGGTGGACAGAAAGAAGAGGGAGGGGAAAGGAAAGGCAGATGTGAGGAGAAGGGCAGTTTCCCAAGGACATAGCCCCATGGCCTATTTTCCCCAGTTAGTCTCCATTTTCCAACAAGAGCATCATATTATGAGGCCATCAAAGATTTGGTCTGTTATCTAGGTCAGAGGTTTTACAACCCAGTCAGTAGGTAGAGCTACCCTTTGGTGCCCAAGCTTTCAATATATAACCATATGCCTAATTTAAATGTACATAGGCAGTGTAGGAGATGGATTCTAAGCTATGTGTAACTGGCTCAAAAGACAGTTCACCATTTCCCCATGGTAGATGCCTTCCCTACATCTGTATTTCTCACAGAGGTTGGTCTGTATTTATTTAGCTCTATTTTGAGTAGCCACCTTGCTCAGCTCAGGTGCATGGAAAATAGACACCATAGGGAGGGAAGCAAAGGTAGTTCCCTATCCACTGTTAGAAGCTCCATCAGAGAGAAATGAAAATCTTTCAAACACAAGGGTGTTCTGTACGTTTTGGTTTAAGGTCAAAGTTTTGCGCAAAAAGATAAAAACTGTTGTTAATTAAACATAAAAAATTTGGAAGAAAGTTTTCTTAGAATTATTAGGTTTTCTTGAGAAAATAAAAGACTTATATTACACATAAATATTATTCTTCAAGGTGACAAATCTTCAGAAAACTCCCAATTTCCCTCCTCCCCGAGGAGTCCATATTTGTTCACATTGATTTTCCTTACACTCTTACCTTGAATCATGTCTGGTCACTTTCATCCCTGCTAAGGTTAGAAATATTTATTGCCTGTCTGCTATCAAGGTCAATATTGTTTTATTTGTTTCGAAGTGATCTCCGAATTCCTTAGACAGAATTCTCGGAAGTTAAGGTGTGTTTCTTTTTTTCTTGCTCCATTATTAAAAATAATTGGAATGTTGAAAGGATATTGCCATAGACATGCCAAAGTGGCCAGGGGAAAGACTACAAGGCCTCAACCCTACAAATAGAACTATAGGCAACTAAGGAGTGCTGAGAACAGGAGAGTTAAACAGTTTTACCCAGTGAAGACCTCACCAACTCACTATCCAATACAAAAGCGTCAGCCCTGAAAACATAATACAAACAACATGACACAGGCTAAGCAGGCTGTGTGTATATACATATATAGATATCAAAGCAATTAAAGAAAACTAGAGCCCATGAATTTGAAAGAGAGCAACAAGAGGTATATGGAGAAGTTTTGAGGAAGAAAAGCAAAGTAGGAAATGATATAATTGTATTATAATATTAAAGACCAGTTTAGAAAAACAGAGGGGCCCAATCACCTGCGATATAGGTATTCTATCAAAGAGAAAGGGTAATATTTTTATATTTCTGCCAAAACAAATATTTTAGCTTCCTTTCACAAGGGGCTACTCAGCACCAGTGCTGGTATGTCTTTAATGTTAGAGAGGTCAGAGCAAGGAACATTGAAAATATCAAAGGGAACGAGAAGAAAGCTTATAAAAAATATAGGGGAAAATATATCATTTCAGAGACAAAGGGATCCATTTTATCATAAGGCAACTTCAATCTCTATCTATCTATCTTTACTTAAAATCATTTTGGTTTTAAAAGGATTAATAAGGTGAGTATATTTATACAATGATATAAACTTAAAATTATAATGATTGATCTGGAAGAAAGCTTGATGATCATTTATCCCATTTTATAGATGGAGGAACCAAGGTTCAGGGCTTCACCAAGATACATTCAAATGGCGGGGAGGGGCTTGCAGAGCGGGAGCTAGACAGGAGTTCTAATCACACCCTTCACCTTGTCTGGAACTTGCCTCCGACTAATGAGAAAAGTGGCTGGCACCTAACTGGGCCTTAGATTTCTGGAAATGGATGCTACAAGTGCTCATTTACTATACGCAATCCATCTTGTCCTGCTTCTTTGACCTCCGAAGGGTAGAAAGAGCCCAGATAGGCCCTGTACCGATTCCTCCCATGGCCTCGGAGGATAGTAAGATCCCTGGGCTAAGAAAACTAGTCCCAGCTGATGAGCCATGTCTACGTGACCTAGGAACAAACTGAATTAGCCCTCCCTAAACCCAGGTGACTCTTCACTGTGGCTCAGACAAAGCTCTAGGGGAAACAGGGAGAGCCGGAGGCAGCCGGCTCATATTCTTGGCACATCACAGGCACACTGGCAACCCTTCGGCCATACATCACTGACAAACTTTCCCCCCCCCTTGCCTGACTGTACAAGGTGAACGTTCTCTCAAGACAGGGCTACTGTGAGTGGTTTAGTACTAAAGAAAACTCTTAGGCATGGCGACAGGAACTTTCTGATTTGGCTTTGTGCCCTCTTAACAGTATTACAGGGAACGGTATAAATCACAATACGCAATTTACTCCAACTTTAATCAAAAGTCCTTCTGTTTACACAGGAGCTATAAAATATCTCTCAGACATGCATCCATGTGTTCTCTCTGAGAAACTATAATTAATTCCATCATCCCTGCCCTGGACAGTGTAAACATTTCAGTACCAAGCTGAAGAAAGAGGCAGCAAAATAGCAGTGTCTCTAACTTCAGCAAGATGCCCTGGAGCTGTTTACAGAGATTCAAAAGATGTCTTTCTATCTTCTATTGGCAGGAGGGTCTAAGCTCTTGGGTTCCTCGCTCACAGGGATGCCCTCCGTTTGGATGCTTAGTGCTGGCATGTCCCTCTGCGACTCTTTCTGTCCTGGGCCACAGACACTCCTCCTCTCTGCAGAAGCTGTTATCCCCACCATGCCTGGGCTTCAGGGATGTGGCCACGTGGGTACCTGCTGGTGGATCACAGAGCTATGGTTTTTAGTTTCTTCAGAGCATAATAGGTCCTCCCACCTCAGAGGACCCTCAATAGTCTCTTCCACAAAGAACCTCTCCTTCTTTTCGAAGACATAGCCCCTCTCTGCCTCTCTCTCTGGGAGCCACACTTTCTGAGGCAAGAAAGTGAAAGCAGGGAGGAGGGAAATTTACAGAATATGCAAGGAAAGCACAATTTTATAGTCCAGGAAATCATTTGCTGCAATAACATTATATCTGGAGCTTGGAATTTTTCCTTATTTCTTAGAGAATCTCTGAAAGTTTCATATAAGGAAGCCAGGGCAAAACTATATGTCCACAGTATGATAAACTCAAATACATGTGAACATATAAGCGTGTATGCAAGATATATGCACCCATGTATGTAACACATATTTGTATATGTTCAAACACATACATATATAGCTATGCAGTACTTGTGCATGGGAGACTCCTAAGTCTCTACCAGATTATGAGAATTTATTGTTTGTATTTATTTTCCTTTTTTTTCTATACAGGGTTTCTCTGTGTAGCCCTGGATGTCTTAGAACTTGATCTTTAGATCAGGCTGGCCTTGAACTCACAGAGATCTACTTGCCTCTACTTCCAGTGTGCTGAGATTAAAGGCATGCACCACCACCGCCCAGCTCTTTTAATTAATTCTTTAACTTATTTCTTTACTTTTAATATATGAAAGGCATATACATTTATTAGCTATAACATGTTTTGAAATATGCTTACACCATATGACAGTTAACTTGAACCATTTAACTGATGATTTTCTCCTGTAACTATTTTTGTTGTGAGAACATTTGAAATATACATTCTTAGAAAATTTCAAACACACAGTGTATTATTAGTAAAGAAATATATAACAGAAATCGAATTTCTGTGTCCTATCCATCATGTCTACAGTTCTCTCCACCCAGTTTGGCACCCTCAACTATGTGCTCTACTTTTGCATATAAATGAAATCTCATTGCATTAGTCTTTTATGCCTGACTTATTCCACTGTCATTTTGGTTCATCCACATTGCTACAAATGTCTTTGTCTTTTCACTATTATTTGAGTTATACCCTTTGTAAAATAAAGGCTTACTAAATCAGAGAGCACCATTCATTTGTTATCCATTGTTCCTATGTTCATTCCATTCTCATTTAAATTTTGCCCTGTTAACATTTTTTCTTACATATGCATGCATGTGTCTGTTTTATGATGCTTGTCCATATTATTAACAGATGTTCAGACTGTCTTCCCGGTGAGATATGTATATATAGATATATATGTATATATATACATACATATATATGTATGTATATGTATATATTCTTTGGAGGAGACTTGGAACATGGGGGGTATATCTGCTAAGTGAATTAGATAAAGTGACTCTTGAGAATTCAAATGGTAAAATAAGCACAATTAGTGGCTAGAGAGAAGTTGTATCCAGATAGACATTAAAGGAATTAGAAATGGTTTCAAAGACAAAATGTGTCAGGATGAGCCAACTAGATGAAGAAGCTGGTAAGCAGAGCTAGGGATATATTATTAGAAACCCTGGGATGTGTCTTGACTGTCAGACAATCTAACAATTGAGAACATTTTTACTAAAACCATCCTTTCCCAGAGAAGGTAAAGAAAGTCAGCTCAACTACTATCCCCTCTGGCAATAGGAGTACATCTTCCCTGAGGAATGGACAAAAATCACTGAGACCTGGAAGGAACTGTCAGTTTCACATCCAGGGACCCTGTGTAAGTTGAGGGTTTGGAAAGAAGAGGCCAAAAGTATTTAAGGAAAATATACAGGATCCCTATCATCCTAGCTGGAACAAAACCCTCTGGCCATCTGTCTTTAAGGAACAGGAAGTTGAGACAGCAAAGGAAAAATACCATATTCTGGCCATCACTGGTCAGTAAAAGAACTAAAGTAAGAACATGGGTGAAAACTTCTGACCCAAAGGGACTTTATTATTATTGTTGTTGTTGTTAAAAGAGAGGTTGGTTCTTGTCTTCAGGTTGATGAATTCATTTCTTGGATTGGTAAGAGGTGAGCTAACTACTTATTCAAGTTAGTTAAATGATGAAATTTCAGGATCCTGGCTTCCTGGAGTTTCACCATTGTTGAAAAGTGGCAGCAAATAGGAGTAATCAGCCATTGCCTGATTGTCTAAGTGACTCCCAGGAAAAAAAAAGTTAAAAGAACAAACACGGTTGTGGCTAATTTATGCCAGCCATTCACAACATTTCTCCATGTTTTCTGGAGTTTCTTGTTGTTTCGTAGATTTCTTATTTAGGAGGAAAGTCAAGGCTCCTTTTCTAAAGATTGATCTACTGTTGGGGAGACCTCCTGGAAAACCATATGCTGAATTATATTCTTAAGTCCTCTAAGGTTTGCCTTAAGAGACTTCCCATTGTAAAATCCAGTTCTAACCTTGTTATCTTTTCTCAATACCTCTTGAACTATGGTATTCTTATTCAAGGCATAGGCTTAACTCTCAATGTCCAGATCCTGATAAGAACTATTATTTCCCACTAAACATGTGAGCATAGAAGCTAACTTATTGGAGAGTTATAGGTGAAGAATTAGGAATAACAAAATGGCAGAATTTCAACATGAGAACATGCATCTTTATGTTATATGTTAAAAATTCCTCATCATCTGTCGGTGTGGGAGCTTTTCACTGTTTACAAAAATTGTCTGTGCTTCCTACATCAATAGAATCCATTGTCTCTTTTTATTATTAGAGAAGTTGCAATTTTCATATTAAGATACTTCTGTGGTTCTGCAGAAGCATGAGGGGATTATCCATCTTGTGTATACTCTTGTTCTGAATTAGAAGAAGGGAATACTTACAAGGCTCAGGGAACTGACAAAATATACAAGGCCCAGGAAGCTCCTGAAACTTAGAAGATTGACAAGGCCCTTCTCCAGGGTTGTATAGTAAACATTACTAGAGAGAAGAGAGTCTCCAAATGAAAGAGTCATATGTCTAAAAGTGGTTCAGGGAACTCAGGGGATTTCATCACACATAGTGGGTAGGCTTTTCAGTGATGCAGCTGTCTTTGAGTTATCCATATTCATTGGTTCATGGAGCTATACTTGAGCAGAATAATTTTTATGCTCTGTTATCAATCCCCTATCTTGGAATGGGTAGACATTTGTTCATTTCCCCCTCATCCAACTTCCTCAGGTTCAACAACCTCAGAAAAGAAGTTCTTTGGTTGCATTTTCATTTAAATTAATTGAAACTGAACAGAAAGTATCAGAGGATCCTAGTCACGCTGCTTTTGTTTACAGATATGTGAGAGGGTACTGGATCGGAAGGAACAAGTAATTACTGGACATGCTCAGAATTTGGAAGTCACTGAATTATACAGTAGCATAGGTTTCAATATTCTGGTAAGTAGATGTAATAGAAGGAACAGGACCCTAGAAATGGAGCCAGGAGACTTTAGGGCCTAGTTCTTTTTGGCTGAAATAATTGCTATGGGGTCTAGTTATCTCAAGTGTAATAACTCAGGGCCACCACGAGGAACAGAAGAGGAATGGATGCAGACTGTGTTGTTTCTAAGCATGCAGACTTCATCCCGATCGATTTGTGGTTCTGAGCACAAACTCGTTTGCTTTATGAGTCCTGTTCCTGTTAACCCTTTGTTTCCTTTACTCTGCCCCCCTTTTCATCCATCCTTCAGGTGAAAGCATTTCTTACCCATGTTCCTTTAGTCTTGGGTATTGTCTCTCTCATATCATTTATATTTAAATGTCCTTATGTGTCATTACTCACATACGTTTAAATACAAGTCAATTAATGTGTCTGATCCCCCTCCCACCAATTATCACACCTCTCAGTGTCCTCCGCACTACTTAACCTTCAAACTACTCAGAGCATCTTCATATACTGAGATCCCTAAAGTATTTGCTCAGCCTTCGTGCCTTTTTAACTTCATTTCTCTTTCCTTTATCTATCTATCTATCTATCTATCTATCTATCTATCTATCCATCTATCTATCATCTATCTATCATCTATCTATCTATCTTTACTGCATCTTGCATTCACTTTTAACATATTCAGTTCAGTCATTTTTTTTTTTTTGCCTCTCATCCTATTTCTGCCTTACACGTGACACAATAATAGCTAGCTAAGAAGTGCCGATTACCTTCTTTATTTCAGCATCTGATGCGGATTCAGGAGAGGAGAGCTATTGTAGAAGAGAGATGATGACTGGATGAGAAAGGTGAGATCTCGGGAGAAACTTGAGGCATAGAGATAGTTAGCAGAATGGCTAGCCTGGTATGCTCTCTGGGCCTTTTCCTAGACTCCATAGGATGGGACGTCTTAGGATTACCACGATGCCACAGTTACGGTCCTCCATGTGTGCTGCAGAAAGGTAGGTCCTGCCAGTCTGACTCTTATTCATTACCTACCCATCCTGACCTTAAAGTTTCTGATTCCTCATACAGCATATAAATAATTCACAAAGCAATTTCCACAAGGCCATGGCAGTGTGACATAGAAATCAATGATGCCCGGGCACAGGGGCAGATGGTTTTACAACTCATATACCCATCAGATGGTTATATCATTCTTCCGGCTGTTGATCATTTTCCCTGACATCACTGCCAAGTGGGCTGGGTTGATTCATCAGGGAACAGAGGTAATGGTCACCTTCTTGTCAGTCTTAACAGGCTTCTGGGAGAGAATGGGCCACGCATCCCTCTGGTTTGTCTCCCTTGCATTTATCTGTCTATTCATGCGTAGAGTTTTGTTCTGAAGGTAACTCAAGCAGATAATACTCAGATTTCTAATACATTGAGAATTGTTCCTGTTGAGATCTCAACAATTTATTTTCTCGCTGGGGTTCACTCATGACTTCTCTGTCTTTGACAGAATATTTAAAGTGGCTCCCACCGTCAGGTAGGCTGTAAACAATCATCTTTGTCAAGCTCTAAGATAGGTGCAGTATGTTCTTAAAAGCTCCAATTTTCTATTTAGTGTATGTGATCAATAACTGTGCTTTGTCTGCCAACTCTTCTGAAAGTTGTAATAATACTAATAACAGTGTCATGTAGCACCTTTCCTGGCTTGTGAATCTTCACAAGTCTGCAGCTGGCAGAAGCCGAGAGCAGACACCCTGCCTTCACTCAACAGAAGTTGCACCTGTAACTCTCATGAATCAGTTTACAAAGCATTTGTGCATATTTTATCTTTAACCACTATAACAGCACACACACACACTTGGCAGTTACTTTAGTTCATTTTCCATCGCAAATGATACAGTCCTTCCAGGCTGCCTAGTCTCTAGAAGTTTCTTTTGATTCATGGTTCTGATCCAAGGTTAACTTGTATCAGGTGAACTGTCTTGGTGCCAGGGTCCTTGAGCAGAAACAAAGAAAGTGAATGGGTGTGCATTTATTCTGGTCCCTCTCTTTTTTATGTTTCTCAGTATTCAGTTGTGGAGACTCTGAGGATCGCAACAATTCTTAACTGCCACCCTAAGGCCTTACCTCTAAACCCTACAGTCAGGTTAAATTTCCACTTTCTTAATATCTTTCAGTGGGGACTAAGTCCAACATGAATTTTAGAGGAAAAGTACCATATTCAAGCTACAGCTTAAAGGTAATTTTATCTCCAGTGTGATAACGAGCCCTGGGTTAAGGGTGAGCTATCTGAGCAACCATTGCTTGAGAGAGAGCGAGGGGAATGCTCAGCTGCCTTCCCGCTCCCTTGCAGCAAATGCCAAGCCTCCATGCCTCTCACACCCAGAGCCAGGGGATTGGATCTCAAGGGAACTCAGGTTTTGCTTCTCTTTCCATGTATCTGGCTCCATGGGAGGGGTCATGACTGACCTAAGCACAAAAGAGTACCCTGGACTGGTGATCATGCTCAGAGCAGATGTGGAACTACTGAAGAAGCCACTTGTAAGTAGGATTTTGGGGGCACTTTAGGAGGGTAGAGTAAGGGAGAAGAATATGAAAACCATTTTGCTGCACGTTGTTTTTGTTTTGTTTTGTTTTGTTTATTTCTTGAGGTTCTTGTGTGATATTTGGAGCCGTGGCTAGGCATTTTGACTTGGTGGGTAGAAGACCTAAAGAAGATTATTATTTTTTTTTTCCTGAAAGATTGAAAAGCAGCTAGAGCCATGGTAGCACTAGAGACTTTCAGACAAATCATATCTATGTCTTAATTTATTGTAAAATATTTTAAAAATATAATTTATTATATGTTTGTGCGTATGTGTATATGGTGTGTGTGTGTGTATGTGTGTGTGTGTGCGTGTATGGAGGTGAGAAGACACACCCCATGCCCGAGTCACTTCTCTCCTTCCATGCTGAGTTCTGGGAATAGAGCTGAAGTCATCAGCACTGTATGAAAAGCATGGGGAGACATTTGACCAGCCTCACTGTACTTTGTGCTGAATGAAAACATGGTCTTATGTGTTAAGAGTACCTTCTCCATTCTTCAGACAGTGATCCATAGAGTCTACCAGGCTTGGAGTTTGTCCTATTAAGGATGCTGGCAGGCTCTATTTTCAAGGCCACCACTGGGCCGGATTACAGTATCTCAAAGAAAATGTCTAACTCTCTGTGGAAAGGAGTGTCTAACTTAGCCTGGACCATTGCCTGTCTGGCTCTGCCCCTCCCTCCATGTCAATTTCTATACACAGGCGTTTTTCTGACCTTAGATTTTTTTTTACCCTGAACCTTTTCTCCACTAGAGCTCTCTTTCTTCTTGGCCTATGGTTATTTATATCTTAAATCTTGGTCCTTCTTTATTTCTTACACTTGTATCTATTTGATGATGGCCATTGACCAAGGACTTTGCTTTAGATGATTGTATAAGAGGCTGAGAATGTGACATAGGCTAAATAACAATTAGGGAGTTTGCTGCATTTAATTGTTAAATGACCTGTGAATTGAGTGTTATTTCAATTTTCTATCAGAAAAAATAATCTTGTAATGTGGGAAGAATCCAAGATTGGACCTGTAGAAGCCATATAGTCTAAAGACTAACTCAATAATTTGGACACCAAATTGCACATTTCCCAGCTATACTAATATACATTATAAACCCTGTCTTCATTTTGTTTCTCCTAATCTTTTATGACTGTTTTTTTAACTGTTTATTTATGACTACACAATTTCCATCTGAATCTAGACCGTCATGAATCACTTCATGTTAGGGATTCATTCTGAGGCAATTTAATCCAGCGTGTGGATATTTTGGATTATACTTAAGCTCAAATGGAACAGCTTACTTCATACTTAGACCATTCTTAGGCTAAACACTCATAAGGCCTGATCTATAAATGAAGCTGATGCAAATAATACCATAAGGAAAATAGTAGCTGCTTAATCATAGGAAAGGAAGGACATAGGTGAAGTATAAAAGGCAAAACATACTGGCTCATCTGCCATGAGCGGCGCTTACATAGTGGGCACTTGGTCTAGGTGAGTCACCGAGTTGGTAATAAATGAGAAGGCAGGATATGACTGTTCCCAGCTGTACGCTCTTCACATGGGCTACACTGGATTTATTAAAACACTTTTTTCTTCAGTAAAGAAATAGTTTACTGTCATATTCTTTCAGACTAATTTGTTGTTTTCTCTTAACAGCTTGAAACAAGCACAATGTATGGCTAGAGGATGCATTTTTCCTTTTTCTTTTTTTGTAAGGTTTTGCTGCTTGTATTTGTTAGGAGACAGTCTCACTCTGTGGTCCTGGGCAGCCTGGTACTCACTGTGCAATATCTTCCTGCCACAGGCACTCAAATGTTGGGATTGCAGGCATGCAGCACCATGCCAGGCTTTCGACTCATGGTTTTTATCTTTCTATTATTTTATTTTAAAAACCATTTGGATGAGAACTAAGATACAAGTAATAGAACATTTGGAAACAACCCAGATGTCCTTCATCTGAGGAATGGATACAGAATTTATAGTATATTTACACAATAGAATACTACTAAGCAATTAAAAACAAGGAGATCATGAAATTTGCAGGCACATGGTAGGAACTAGAAAAGACCATTCCGAGTGAGCTATCCCAGAAGCAGAAAGACACACATGGTATATACTCACTTATAAGTGGATATTAGGCATATAATATAGCATAAACATACTAAAATCTATACACCTAAAGATGCTAAGCAAGGAGGACCTTGGGTAAGATTATCAGTCCTCACTCAGAAAAGCAAATGGGATGGACATTGGGAGAGGAAGAACACAGGGAACAGGACAGCAGCCTACCACAGAGGGCCTCAGAAAGACTCTACCCAGAAATGTATCAAAGCAGATGCTGAGACTCATAGCAAAACTTTGTGCAGAGTGCAGAGAATCTTATGAAAGAAACGAAAAATACAAAAACCTGGAGAGGACAGGAGCTCCCTAAGGAGAGCAACAGAAACAAAAAATCTGGACCCAGGGGACTTTTCTGAGACTAATACTCCAACCAAGGACCATTCATGGATATTACCTAGATGTAGCCCATGGCAGCTCAGTCTCCAAGTGGGTGTCCTAGTAATGGGAACAGGGACTGTCTCTGACATGAACTCAGTGGCTGGCTCTTTGATCATCTCCCCCTGAGGGAAGATCAGGCCACAGAAGAGGATGATGCAGCCAGTCCTGATGAGACCTGATAGGCTAAGGTCAGATGGAAGGAGAGGAGAACCTCCCCTATCAGTGGACTTGGAGAGGGACATAGGAGGAGATAAGAGAGGGAGGGTGGGACTGGGAGGGAATGAGAGAGGGGGGCTACAGCTGGTATACAATGTGAATAAATTGTAATTAATATAAAAATAAAAATTAAAAAAAGAACTAAGATATAAGCAATCAGCATAGCCCAGTTCCACACAAGATGACAGCTATTAATATCACTGTCTTCTGCCTCCTTGTCTCAATTCTTGGAAGGGGTAAAGGGGTGGTAACATGGGTTTGGCAGAGGAGATTGTCCTCTTCTCTGATAATAGATTTTTTTTTTCAAATAGTTCCTGCAGGATCTTTAAAGTTACCTTTACTTCTCCAAGTCTAAAATAACAATGAATGGTATAGGGTGGCCAACACATAATCCAGTGGGGTAGTCTGTTATTAACTAGTGTCCTGGTTAGTGTTTTAAAAATTTCATAAAGCTAGAATTAGCTAGGGAAAGGAACATCAAATGAGAAAGTGCCTCCCTCAGATGGCCCGTAGGCAAGTCTGCAGGGCATTTTCTTGATTAATGATTGATGTGTGAGGGCCCAGCCTACTAAGAATTGTACCATCCCTGGGCACATGGTTTTGGGTAGTATAAGAAAGCAGGCTGAGCACACCAAGGAGAAGCCGCCAGTAAGCAGGGTTACTCAATGGTCTCTCCTTACCTTCCTGCCTTGGTTTCCTGTCCTGACCTCTCTTCATGATGGCCCATAACTGTAAGCAGAAATAAATTCTTCACTCAATAGCTTGCTTTTGGTTATGGTGTTTGTCCCAGAAATAACAAGCAAATTATGGAAGAGATCATAGAGTATTACTGTGACAGACCTGACCATGTTTGGGGAATGATTGTTTGGGCTAGGAAAGCCATTAAGTGCTCAGAGCTCAATGAACTGTTGTGGGAACTTGAAAGACAATGTTAACAGCAGTTCAGAATAAGGGGTCTGGCTTGTACAATTTCAGAACAAAGTATAAAAGTCACTCAAAGAGTCCTTTGAAGCCATTTGTGCAGTGTTTTGTACTAAGAATCCGTGGTCTCTGGTCAGGTGGCTCTGAAGCGTCAGCTGTGATTAACAAGAGATCAGCACCAATGCTGTAAATCTTTACTTTATTGGAAAACTTGATGGTGGTCAGCTGGAACTGAGACCAGAATCAGCTGGTAAAATCTGGGAGCAGTTTCCCACAGGCTGTGGCCCAGCTGGGTAGACCATGCAGGTTACTTGTAAGAATCTCCATGTAGTCCCGCTTTTGAAGCCATGAATAGGTCGTGGGGCTTTGGCACTGTGAGAGGTTAGGAGAGCCGTTGATGAAGGTGTGGGCTGTGGAGACATCAGCATGTTTAAATATCAGAATGGTGAGATGACCACCAGGGATAGCAGGAAAGTAGAGCCAGCTCGAGCCTATCAGACTAGGTATGTGTTCTGTGAATGGCACATCCTACGAGGTGGAGGTGCCCAACCTTGTGTGAATTCCAGACATGAACACTCAGCTACAGGGTTTAGTTTACATAGTTAGACTCTGGATTTTGCTTTGTTCAGATCATGTCACTGTCCTGATCCATCCCTCATGGAATAAGAAATATTTTATTTATTTATTATTATTATTTTTTATTTTATAGGAGCCCATAGTTAAGACTTTGGATTTTTAGAGAGACTTTGCACTTTTAGAAGAACTTTGTTTTAATGACAACGAACTGTTTTTTTAAGACTGAGCTTTTAAATATTTGAATTTTAACTTTCAAATTTGAATTTTAAGGTCTATAGGGCTTTCAAAAGTTGGAATGTGTCTTATATTGTGCTACTGATAGTAATATGAAATTGGGAATAAGCAATAAAGGAGAGTTAATGCTTTAATAGTAATACATTGGCGTGTCGAATTGTCAAAATGTCAATGATCCTAGATGCCTTTTTTTTTTTTTTTTGTAAATTTGACACAAGATAAAATTATCCGGGAAGGGGAACTTCAATCGAGAAAATGCTTCCAGCCTATTCTTATAGGCAGGTGTCCAGGGCATTTTCTTAATTAATGCCTGATATTGGAGAGCTCAGCCCAATAGAGGCGGTGCCGCCCCTTGGCAGGTGGTCTTCAGTGTATAAGAACCTAGGCTAGGTCAGACCTGCAGAACAAGCCAATAGGCAGTGTTCTTTCGTGGCCTGTGCTTCAGTTCTTACCTCCAGGTTCCTGTCTTGAGTTTATGCTCAGCATTTGTCCTCCTGAATGAGCATTGAGCATCTTCCCTAGGGTCTTCCTTGTCTAGCTTCTTTAGGAGTATAGATTTTAGTATATGTATCCTATATTATATGGCTAATAACCACTTATTACTAATAACTACTTATGAGTGAATATATACCATGTGTGTCCTTCTACTTCTGGGTCACCTCACTCAAGTTGATCTTTTCTAGTTCCCGCCACTTGCCTGTAAATGTCATGATCTCCTTGTTTTTAATTGCTGAGTAGTAATTGCTGTGTAGTTGTACCACAATTTCTTTATCCATTCTTCTAGTGAGGGGCATCTGGGTTGTTTCCACCTTCTGGCTATTACGAATAAAGCTGCTACAAACAGGGTTGAGCAAATGTCCTTGTTGTATAGTTGAGAATATTTTGGATATATGCCTAGGAGTGGTATATCTGGATCTTGAGGTAGCACTATTCCTGATTTTCTGAGAACGCTCCAGGTTGATTTCCAAAGTGGTTGTACACGTTTACATTCCCCCCAGCAATGGAGGAGGGTTCCCCTTTCTCCACTTGAGTTTTTCTAGTCCGACTTATCTCAGGGGTGGACTGTGACCTAAGAAGCATAAGTGAAATAAACCCCTTCTGTTTTTTTTTTTTCCTTTTAGTCATAATGTTCATCACAGCAATAGAAAGAAACTCTGACAACAGGTTTGTTCTGTGCAGAATTGTTTGTACTACTTTATTGTATGCAGTCACCACGGTGGCCAGTTTATACCAATGTATTATCCAGATAAGTAATGCATAGTTGTATGATACCATAACTGTGACATCACTGGGTGGGATGTTTTTAGCTTCATGGTTGCTGTTGACTAACATCCTGGAACACAGGGTCTGAATTGGTAGAAGAACATGGGAGATGTCTAATACATAACGATTTGACTTCTGAAATGTCTTGGGTCACTCAGAAAGCATTCAGGGCTAGGGCTAGCCTGTTTTCATAGCAAGTTCTAAGACAGATGGTACTGCATTAGACAGACCCTGTTTAAAAATAATCGTTCTAGGAACTGAGGAAGGGTGATCATGAGTTCATGAGGCCAGTCCGGAATGCAATATACTACCAGGAGAAAAGAATCCTAAACTACATGTGCTATATAATAAAAATATATTATTTGTGTACATAGGGTGGAAGAGCAGATAAAGTATTGCTAGAATATTGTCTGTGAGAAGATGCTGTGCCTTGTTCCCTTTACATTTTCTAATAGTCTATAATGAGTAGGTCTTCTTAGTCATAAAATCTTTATTGAACTGATTTATAGGTAGTCCATTTTATTCTCATGTAGCAGAAATTATTTAAGGAATTTAAAGAGCCTGTGGTTTGTTAAAAAATATATATTTATAAGCAATTTTCAACCATGTATCTGTTGCCTAAAGCAAGTGCATCTTTTTCCTTTCTTAAAAGTTTAATACCTAATCTTATTATAGCTTTCTCTGGCTCATCCCAATTGTGAAATAGTGTTAGGGCTTCATCAAACCCTATGTAAATCAATAGAGCTGGACTGTAGCACAATTAACCAATGAATGAGTCTGCAGCATCATATCACATGGCTGTCATCTAGGGAAAGAGAGCTTTGGTCTTTGGAGAGTGAGGCTAGAACATGGTATAGCCCACTTCTCTGGGGAAGTGACCTGAGTCACTGACAGATGATTTACAAAAAAAGTTTTGTTTTGTTTTTTTTTCCAGGCACAGGGTTATAGGAGAGAGGGACTCAGGGACAAGTGGCACCATGCAGGGAAGTCTTGGGCATGATAGGAGGCCACAAGCAGTCACTGAGCATGTGCTGAATTTGAGAGGGGATAGAGGAGAACAGGGCAAGATGAGGACAGCTCCTACATCATATGGTGAATGGCAGGTGATTTCAATTCATCTGCGGTGCTCAATTTTATGCCTAATGTTTCCCACATGAAGCCAAAGCCACACACTTAAACAATGCAGCTTAAGCATTCAAAAGCAACCAAGGACTGACAGGCTGAGAGTCCAGAAAGAAACTGAGCTATAACAAAAAGAAATCAGACTCTATGGAAGTGACAGTTTTAATAAAATGTGAATGTATAAATGTGAAAGAAAATTTCACATTGTACGATCTGTGGGCAAGGCCGTTCTAAATACAAAGAACAAAGAAAAAGTTCATGAACACTTTACAGCTGGTGATACTGTTTGGAATTGGATTTCAAGCAAAATGCAACTGCTGTGTCTGGTAACCATGGCTGCGGTGATTATAATTCGTGCAAAACTGCCATTTCCAGACTTACCATCACAAACAAAAGATAATTTACTTACATTATACAAGGTATTTTTGATCAACCTGAATGAATCTTGAATTTTCTCTAAAATTTTATTAGCTCTCTGAGAATTTCACATCATTTGTTTGGATCATATTCACTTCATCCCCCAACTCCTCCCAGATCCACCTTCTTCCCAGAACACTCACCTCTTCCCACATCCATCTGTTTCCCAAACCACCCAGATTTGTGTCCTCTTTAAAAAAAATCTAATCCAATTTGTGCTGTCCGTATTATCCTGGCTGGGGGTCATGTGCTAGAGCCTGGTCAACTTACCAGGGGCTACACTTTTTTTGTTTGTTTGTTTGTCTTCTTGAGACAGGATTTCTCGCTGTAGCCTTGTCTGTCCTGGACTTACTTTGTGGACCAGACTGGCCTTGAGCTTACAGAGATCTGCCTGCCTCTGCCTCCCAGAGCTCTGGGATTACAGGCGTGGGCCACCCCCACCCCCCAGTGACCCTTGCAGCCTCTGAAGGAGGAGAAGAAGGAGGAGGAGGAGGAGGAAGTGGAGGAGGAGGAGGAGGAGGAAGTGGAGGAGGAGGAGGAGGAGAAGAAGAAGAAAGTAAAAGAAAAAAACCCTGTTGGCGCAGACTATAAAGGACAAGGAGGCTTCTTTTGCAGTGATATGGAAGACTGCAGACTCATAGTTGAGAATGAGGAACAGGAAAGGCTTCTTGCATCCTATTATGCCAGTGTGCATGTCTTGCTAGACCAATTGTTATTGTAGCTTGTAGGGTTCACAGCTAGGTAAGACTAATGATTACTCTCTTTTATTTTATTTTTCTGGTAGAATGCAAAGCACCTTCCAATATTATGAAAACTAGCAAGTTAGAATGAAGCTTCTAGATCAGTAACAGTTTTATATTCCCATATACCATGGTTTAAGTATGTGGAGTCTTCAGAAGCAGTGTATTACAGTCAAGTTCTGAGGATAATCAAAAGCATTGGCAATAGTCAGTAATGTTTGGGCTCAGTGAGATCTCACTGGTCAATATCTCCAAAAGATATAACTCATTCTTTTGTTTGCTTGCTTGTTTTTGTTTTTGATATTTGAGACAGGGTTTCTCTGTGTAGCCTTGGCTGTCCTGGACTCATTTTGTGGACCAGGCTGACCTTGAAGTCATAGTGATCGCCTGCTTCTCCCTCCCTGAGTGCTGAGATTAAAGACATGAGCCATCATGCCCAATGATATAATCCGTTCTTAGCACTGGACTTTTTATATATAATAACCCTGTGATCTCTAGTAACATTGTCACACTGACATGGAATAACTGCATTTAAGAGCGTGTCTGTGTGTGTAAACCTCAATAGTAAAAGGATTCCATATCACTTTTTGAAAGGTTTATAGTTTTAGTCATTCACCTCCATATTTCCTCCCCTACTGTGATCCTCTTCCACATCCTCTGCTCCAATTAAACCCTTCTGTCCCATTCTTCCTCTTTTGATAATTTATTTTTTATTTATTACGATTTGTTTATTTTGTATCCCAGTTGTAGCCCCCTCCCTCATCTCCTCCCAACCCTGCCCTCCTCCTCTCTTCTACTGCCAGGCCCCCCCCCCATCCACTGATAGGGGAGGTCCTCCTCCACCTCCATCAGACCCTAGCCTATCAGGTCTCATCAGGACTGGCTGCATTTTCTTCCCTTTACTAGGGAACCCGCTTGGAGGCTGAACTGACATGGGCTACATCTGTGCAGGGGTTCTAGGTTATCTCCATGAATGGTCCTTGGTTGGAAAAGATCTTCCTGATTAGCCCAGAAGCAAAAAGACACACATGGTATATACTCACTTATAAGTGACTATTAGACATATAATATAGGGTAATTATATTAAAATTTGTACACCTGAAGACACTAAGCAAGAAGGAGGACCCTGGGTTAGATACTCAATCCTCATTCAGAAAGGCAAATGGAATAGACATTGGAAGAGGGAAAAAACAGGGAATAGAACAGGAGCCTGCCACAGAGGGCCTCTGAAAGACTCTACCCAATAGTGTATCAAAGCTGAAACTCATAGCCAAACTTTGTGCAGAGTACAAGGAATCTTATGAAAGAAGGGAGAGATAGAGAGACCTGGGGGGACAGGAACTCCACAAGGAGAGCAACAGAACCAAAAACTTTGGGCCCAGGGGTCTTTGCAAAGACCAACACTCCAACCAAAGACCTTAAAGTTTGTGGTCAGTATTTAGGCTTCTGTAATTTTTAAATGTAGTTTTCAGTTTATTACAGAAATTTCTCAGTAATTATGTCTATTACAAAGTTTAAGAACAGTTTGGAAAAATAAACATTTGCAAGCCATTGTTGGAAGAAAGTTTCTTAGTGGAAAAATATGAACAATAAGCCTTCTGGTGTTATTTTTAAGTCAAATAGGCCTCAAAAGAAGGCTGACAGATGAAAATTTGGGTATTAAGGCTTTTTCCCTTTTTTTCTTTATTACAATTTATTCACTTTGTATCCCAGCTGTAGCCCCTCCCTCATCCCCTCCCAATCCCGCCCCCTCCCTCTTCTCCTCCCAGTCCACTGATAGGGGAGGTCCTCTTCCCCTTTCATCTGACATTAACCTATCAGGTCCCATCAGGACTGGCTGCACTGTCTTCCTCTGTGGCCTAGCAAGGCTGCTCCTCCCTCAGGGGAAGGTGATCAAAGAGCCAGCCACTGAGTTCACGTCAGAGACCGTCCTGTTCCCCTTACTAGGGAACCCACTTGGAGCTTAAGCTGCACATGTGCAGGGGTTCTAGGTTATTTCCATGAATGTTTCTTGGTTGGAGTATCAGTCTCAGAAAACACCCCTGTGCCCATTTTTTGTTGTTGTTCTGTTGCTCTTCTTATGGAATTCCTGTCTCCTCCAGGCCTTTCATCTCCTCCTCCTTTCATAAGATTCCCTGCAATCTGCCCAAATCAAAACAATCCTGAGATTTCACCTTACACCCATCAGAATGGTTAAGATCAAAATCTCAAGTGACAACACATGCTGGAGAGGATGTGGAAAAAGGAGAGCCCTCCTCCCTTGCTGGTGGGAATGTAAACTTGTATTCTTCAGGTCTTTAAGGTAATGATTTAGAAGTCTCAGGGCTTTAGGGAACAGGTGTTATGCTTGAGGTTCATCTCACAAATGATTTCCAGGGAAAGTTTTATGCTGGATCAATAGGTCAGTTGTCTGGGTAATACAGGTATGGGGAGAAATGCAATTGACCTATAGAGCCAATAAAAATCAAACCACAAGTTAAAGTACAAACTTTTGACAAGATTATAGTAGTAAATACAAAATGTAAAACATAGTAATCAATGCAAAGCTGTGAAAATGATTCACGATATGTCACCCTGTGGGACTTAGGTAGCCAGCTGGCCTTCTGTGGGTGACCTTTCTTGTCTTGTGCCTTCTGAAACTTGAGTGTGAGTTTCCTGACCTCAGTGGCATTATGGGCACAGATAAAATATCTTATATTTTGTCTTTAACTACTTGATAAAAGACTTCACAGGAGGAATTAAAATCTGGTTGAAACTCAATATGCAGAGGTTTTCTTTGTACTGAAGATGTGTGCAGTCTTAGAATTGTGGTCACTGACTTAAATTATTTATAAGAATGCTATTGCTGTGCTGTTGAGATATGTCATTCCCATAAATTAATCCCATTATGTCATGTCTGTTTCTGGAGTCTTTTGGTTTGCTGCCTCCGTGGATTTTTAAAAACAGCATCTTAAAATGCCTTCAGCACTTAGCGATTAGGTTTGATGTTGTAGGAGTCTGGAGTGGTGGGGTGACTGAAATGTTTCGGGTCACTCTGCTCTTTTCAAAGACTGGATCTTTATGCATTAGCTTTCTACTTCCAGAATTTTTATAAGCTTGAACACTACAATTAGAAATGCAAAATAAAATTACTTTAGTGAATTTGCTAAAATTGTATTCCTTAGTGACAGGAAATCTTATCCATATCATGAGCACAGACATCTAAATCACATGTCCAACTAAGTACTATGTAGTATATAGTAGTAAGTAGTATGAGGGTATGAACAATGGCCCAAGAAATAGCCTATTATCCAAAGTGACTGCTACTAAAGAAGTGTGCGCTCATGAGATACGAACTCACAAACCTACAGGCCTTTTAAATTATGCAGCTGCAATACAAAAGGGACTTATCTAGTCTCCTGTACCTTGGAGTCAGTCTTGGTTATGCATCCAGGCTCTGCCCTTTAATCAGCTGCATAATCCTATATAGGCAGCTGAGCTGTTGGTGTGTCTTTTTCTTCCACTATGGACAGCAATAATCATATTACATTCCTCACAGGATTGTCATGCAAATTAAAATAGTAACTGTAGGCTTAGATTTTTCAATAAACCTATTTTATTTAGGATTCCTAAACACGTCTACCTCCCAACTCACTAAACAGAGGTAGGAGAGAAAGAAAAAGGAAAAGGGGGTTGTCGACATTTTTAGAAGTAGTTCCTTGTGGCAAGTCCACTCTTCAATGTCTGGATACCAGCAGTCCAGTCCAAATGCCAACACCAAACTGCAACACAAACCAGCATGATTCAGCAAATTGGGACAAGTGAGTGAAAGCTTCAAGACTCAGTTGGATTGCCCCAAGAAGTTCTTTGAAACATTTCTCTCTGCACAGTGAAATGTCAAAGAACGAAGACCAGCATAGTAATGCCAATTCAAAAAGTGATGTCTACCTGCTTTTGGGCCTCTATATATCTCCTTTCCTCAGAGTCCATCCACAGATGTTTTCAGCTGGCCAAAGGTATACCCCTCGCATGAGACAGCTTCCAGCAAAACATCACATGATACAACTGAGTCTTCAAAGAAACCAGAAACTGCTTCAAGTAACTATGTAGGAGAAAACATTAAGCATAATTTCTGAACAAGTATTCAACACACAATATAGATTTACATTTTAAATATAGATTTAAATTTTCATTGTGTGTATGCGCGCGCGTGCATGTGTGTGTGTGTGTGTGTGTGTGTGTGTGTGTGTGTGTGGTGTGTTTGGGGGTAGGCACATCATAAAGAAACATTGGGTCCATGAGAGAGGAGGGAGATAAATTAAGAGAATAAGATAGACCAATAGAATATATGTGACATGTAAAAGCAGAAGAGAGAACTATTTAAGATGAGGGAGATCAGTGGGAAAGAACGGGTGGAAGTGAGAGAAGACACTGGAGGAGATGGAGATTAAAGAATGATGCTATGACAGAATGTCATGAGGAAGCCCATTACTTTATATGCTCATTTAAAATTAAAAACAATAATCACTATCTCAGTGGTAGAACACTGGCTAGCAAATAGAAAGCCCTTGGTTCCCAATACTGTCTAAAACATTTTTTAAATGTCTAAACATTTTAAAAAATCAGAAATTAATAAAGTAACGATTTGCTTCACTATTTGTCCAAATTACATACAGCAACTCAAAAACTGATTGTAGTCTATAATTTGTACTCTGGTTACTAGTTAGAGCTCTTTTAAATTTTAAGTCTACGCTTTGGAGTTTTAAATGATAGATTATCAGACTATTATCGAGACTGATAATACTCAATGTGTATTTAATATGTTAAAGCCATTTCACCTCATGTTTAACTGTACCCAGTTATTGTTTGTAGCAACTCTAAAGTGACTCAAGACTGAATTAGCAAAACTTGAGGTACTATCTATGGAGAAAACAACAGACTTCCAGCTTTCACATTATTGTCAGCTCATCAACTTATAATCTTTATGAGCATTGTACCTTAAAGACGATATCTCATTAGTTGATTAACCTTGAACTCACAGCAAACAGCAGCATAGCTCACGACTAAACAAAGCTTGTCTAATACATGTGTTTTCTCTATAAAGCAAATCACCGTCCCCTTGTTCTGAAGAACACTGGATAGCTCTTAAACACTATGCTTAGAGGAAATGTAAATGAGTGTGATCAGGAAGGAAAAGCAGAAAATATAAAATACTTCGAGCTGAACAGACTGCAATGAATGCGCTTGTTTTTAGTAGAGAAGCCTAAATGAGCCATGGTGTGGTGTTAGCTGGGGACTTGGGACATGGGAAACTCAGTCTTGACTGCTCTGCACGTGGATATGTCCACAAATGGCTGCAGTGGGAGTGAATGATTGATTTTGGGAGTTACAGGTAGATTTCAGGAAAGCAGATGAGTTCACAGAGATGGACCCTGTGTACCTTGCTGGCTGGCTTTGATGGTTTGTTCTGGGTGCACGGTAGTGTTGCTTAATGAATGCATACAAATACTGCAATGTCCTTTTAGAGTGAAAATTGTTGAGAACAGTTCTTTTGTGTTTTGTAGATCTAAGACCAGATGCAAAACTCTGACCTTACCTCTCCTTCCCATGAATCATGTGTCTGTCTTCAAAGACATGTAGTAGTTCTCACATGCCTTTGAGATCTCTGTGGAGTTCCTTCCGTCTTTGATAGGACAGAGTAGATGGTTTTAGCTCACAGGATCTGGAATCCCAAAGCCTGTTTGGAGCATTCAGCTCTGCCATTCACAGTGCATGTGACTCAGAAAAAGTCCTAGCACATAACTGAAGAAGTTGTTATTATTTACAATCATAACAATGTTTTTCACCTCATAACATATGAATAAGTATCCATGCATATCACCCCTTACAACATATGTTATGTAGATTCCCAGTACATGTCTCTGCCTGCCAGGAACCCCCTCCGCAGGCTCTCTCAACTTCTATGCTAATATTGTTGGTTCCCCGAGAAGAGCTGATGACTCCCCCAGTGTGGTTCCAAATTGCTTTTGTTTGTGACTGTTAGCACTGAAGGAATTACACTGCTGACAAGATTATGCCTTTGGTCATCTGTGAGCTTTCTGGGGGGAGAGACAGGACTTTATAGTATTTATCTAGTGCCCATCAAGGCACCAGATGCACAGATGATGTTCAGTTTCATTTGCTGAATACATGTGTTAATCAGTACACATATATGTAATTTTAACTCACAGCAATTGATGGCATTTATGGTAAGAAAGGAGCCTGGGCAAATAACAAAAATATCAATCTCTTTATGAAATCAAGCTAAAGCCGTGGTGAAATAGACTCCCCCTAAAGTTTCATGAACAACAAATCATATGTTCTATATTCTAATGCTGCACTGTGGACTTTCTCAAGGTCTTTTACAATTGTCTGGGAAATCTGCTACTTTGGTGGATTCCCCCCTACTCATGGCAGATCTCCAGGGTGTGCGTGATATTTTTTTAGGCTTCTCATAGTGCTTTGGCTGCCATTGGGGTTGTGGCTGTCAAACTCTTGAGAATGTTTTCCCAAAAACCCTGGGAAAGATTAAGATGCTACTGCCCCCGTGAGTGCAAAGCTTATGTTTTGCTCAGTATAGTACCCCATTATCTAGAATAAGGTTTATTAGCTGCTAGATAAATGGATGGTTATTCAGATAAAATTTTACAGTCCTTAGAATATAATTTGGGATATGGTACTGAAATAAGAGCCTCGACACCCACTCTTTCTCAGGCATACCGTGGCTAATAATCACCTGCTCAAAAGAATTCTCCAAGGCTCACTCTCTGGAGATAGTCTTAGCAAGTATGAGGCCTAGGAGTGGAAGTGTCCATTTTTAGCAGGGTTTGAGGTGATTTGGCAAACATGAGCACTTTAGACCCTAAGAACTGTAATCCATCAAGCAGTGCTCCAACAAATGAATTAAGGATAGACACAGGAATGACGTGTGGCTTTGCTGTGAGACATAGAAGGTTAATACATAAAAGGGTTCATGTATAATAGTCAACATTCCAATAAATCAGACCCACCAACAATGCTGGACTCTGTCCTAGCTTCATTTCTTTTGCTGTGATAAAGCGTGATGTAATAGAAATCAGGTAAAGGGAGGGAGTTACAGTCTGTCATTGAAGAGAAGTCCAGGCAGAAACTCAAGGCAGCTATTCACATTGCATCCGATAGCATAGAGAATAATTGCATGTACGCATAGGGCTCAGCCAACTTTCTGTCTTAAAGTATAGGGAAAGGATATAACCCATTTTCAGGCTGAGTCTTCTTGTATGATAGAAGCAATCCAGACACTCCCACACAGGCATACAAATAGAACAACCTGATTAGGAAAAACAGTCACTGAGACCCTCTTCTTAGGCGAGTCTAGGTTCTGTTAAGTTGATCATTCAAACTAACCACCCCAGACCCAGAACATGAGCTGTGCAGTCCTAATTGAGCAAATGTGTGATTCAGTCGTCTATTGCTTCTGTTCAGAACAAGGGGTCTCATTTAACTTCTATTCTCAGTTTTAATTCTCTTCTTGATGGAGGAGGGACGTGGGATAGTCAGTGTGGCTCTTGCTTGCCTCTTATGTTCCTCCTATCTAACAAGGAGAAGTAGAATGCAAAGAAGCCATGTCCTCTCTCGTGATGTCCAGTAATAGCTTCTGTGCTTATTGGGGGAACTTTAAGTGTCTTCAAGAGAAGTTTGACCTTTCTTATTTGTTTCCAGGTCCTTCTGCAAGGCATGCTTCTAAGAGGCCTATTATTCTTTTTATTTAACATTTCTCACTTCACTTTAACAATGTGTTTGACCTCATATCCTTTCCCAACTTGGCAGAAGTGGTTTACTCATTTTTTTTTAACATCGTTTCTTAGAAGCCTGGCTCCCTTGCTTTCTTCCAGCCTTCAAAGAGATTGCCTAATAGGATTTTTAGCTTATAGTCTAAAGCTATAGAACTTTATATAAACTTCTAAATATCCAAAGCTTTCTAGCCTAGTCTTTTACCACTTCCCAAAGACGAAACCTGCTGAACATTTTTGGAGCCTCTGTAGGGTGGATGAATGCCTTTGTGTTTTTATTAGAAATATGTTTCCTGTGTATATCAGTTGTCCTTTCTCCTCCTTGTCAATCCACAGTGTCTCAGGGTAACCTTCAGACAACAATGTGTCTTTGATATATCCCAATCCCTTCTGTTGTTCTGCTGGCTACTTTCCATGCATGCTACTTTCCATGAATGGTGTAAAGGGACTGTGGGGGGGGGGGGGAGAAAACGGAGAAGCCAGGCAGGAGGAATTCCTGCACATAGCCCTTTTGTGCAAGTTGAAGGTTGGCACTCTTTTAAATACGCTTAGTTATATTTCACAACACTTCTATCAGGTAGATGGGACAAGTCATTCCATTTGGCTTACTGATTAGCAGAGTTGTAAATTATAGCATTGGAATGGTGCTGTGAATAATAACAAGGATAGTATTTGTAGGATTTTGTCTTCTCTCTCTGAGCTTTCATGACACCACCAGAGAATCACATGATTTAGTGTAATGCATCAAGCAGTGGCAAGGCAATGGAAACAGCCTGCAAGCAGCCTCACAAAGATTGGATTCCCTGGGGTGACTATGACCAAGAGTAACAATTTCCGTAATAGGGTTTTTTGTTTTTTTTGTTTTTGTTTTTCTTTTCTTTTGTTTTGTTTTTAATTTAATGTACATTGGTGTTCTGCTTGTTTTTGTGTGTGTGAGAGGGTGTCAGATCCCCTAAAAGTAGTGAGGAGCCATGTGGGTACTAGGATTTGACCTTGGGTCCTTTGGAAGAACAACCAATGCTCTTAACTGCTGAACCATCTCTCCAGCCCATTGTTTTGTTTTTCTGTGTAGCCTTGGCTGCCCTTAAACTCACTCTGTAGACTAGGCTGGCCTTAAACTGACAGAGATCTGCCTGCCTCTGCTTCTTGAGTGCTGGGATTAAAGGTGTGTACCAGCACTGCCTGGCTACAGTAACTTATTTTTTTATTTTTTTATTTTTTAATTTATTTATTTTTATCTCAATCACAGGTTAGGTACTTTGAATCCCAGGCATAGCCCCCTCCCCCATTCCCTCCTACCCTCCCACTCCCTTCCTCATCTCCCTCCTCCCTGCCCCCTCCAAGTCCACCAACAGGGGAGGACCTCCTTCCCTTCCATCCAACCCCAGCTTATCCTGTCTCTTCAGGGCTGGCTGCAAAGTCCTCCCCTGGGATCTAGCCAGTCTGTCACTCCCCGGCTTATATGGGGGAGGGTCAAAGAGTCAGCCATCAAGATCATGACTGAAACAGTCCCTGTTTCCCTGAATAGGGT
>CM053745.1:22724922-22768166 GCA_028658305.1 Pachyuromys duprasi | reverse complement strand
TTTTTTTTAAAGGAACATGCATGTTGATTGTTATTTTTCCTATCTCTGTACTCCTGAGAACCAATATACGGCTTGCTTTAAACTGAAAAGTTATTAAGGACTTTGACTATAATTAGAACAAATACTATTGTTTCTGTTTTTCATCAAATCGGAAAATGGGTTTAGGAAGAAGTGACAACAAAGCCATCAGGTGTTAGTAGAAGAGTCTGAGTGAGTTGGTTAGTTGTCTAGTTTTCTTTCCTTTTGTCCCCGGTGTAGTCCTTCCTGTTTGGATGGAAAGGTGTCCTGGGACTCAGAAACCCAGGAACCACACAGCTCTGAGGGAGAAGGTATCCGCATGGAAGAGTATGCTGAAACCCAGGAGCCCAGGAACCACTTAGCTGTGAGAGGAAGCCTCCTCAGCAGCGGCATTGTAGCTCTCAGGGAAGGGTATCCCAGCTGAGTTCAGGAGCTTCTGCCATGCTCCTTCTTGGCTTCTTTTCTTGGCTTCTTCCAATGAAGGTGTCGTGCCAGGCAGCAAATCTCATAAAAGAGACTTATTGAGAGGGTCCAAGGCGTGGAGGGACAAATCCAGGGTTGGCTGCCCCTGCTCCCTGGAGAGGGTAGCAGAAACTTGAACAAAGGACAGATTTTATATAGGATTTCTTAGGAGGCAAAACTTTTCAGGGCAGAGATTTCCATTAGATTTCTTGTCCTGAGTTTGGGGAGGCTCAGGGATTGGTGGGTTTTGTGGAAAGCTCAGGGATTGGTAGGTTTTCCTGTTCAGGGATTGGTGGCTTTTTTCACCCCTCTTTCCCTGCACAGGGCCCATGGTTTAGGATGGGAAGACCTTCCCAGACACAAGTGGCTTTGGATGAAGCACCATCACTGCTTAGCTGCTCAGGGAGGTTACAGAGGAGCTGCTGCCCCGTGGGCCGCTCCTGTGGATGGCCACAGTCTGAGGAGAGAAGGGAGGTGTCACTGTGGACAGATCCTGTGGCCCTCATGAGGCCTGCCTGCTGAGGAGGTGTCCCTGTTTTGACAGATGCCACCATTTTAACAGCTCCCGTGGCGGTATGCTCAGGGATCACTCTCTGCTTTTTAGCTTATTAATTAGTGTGAGGCTGGATCTCATGCATCCCAACAACTCCTCCAGCTCACAATGTAACTGACTCTCCTTATTTCTCCCAATTCTGCCTCCTGAGTGGGGCATTGCAGGTTTATGCTGTTAGGTCCTGTCATAGTGTTTCATTGTTAAAAAAGAGACACCATGACCAAGACAACTCCCATAAAGAAAAGCATTTAATTGGGGGCTTGCTTACAGTTTCAAAGGGTTAATCCATTGTCCTCACAGAGGGGAGAATAGAGGCAAGTTGTAAGCCATGGTGCTGGGGAAGTAGCTGGGGGTTACATCCTGATCTGAAGCCAGAGAGAGAGAGACAGACAGAGAGACAGAGAGAGACAGAGACAGAGACACAGAGAGAGACAGAGAGAGAGAGACAGAGAGAGAGAGACAGAGAGAGAGACAGAGAGAGAGACAGAGAGAGAGACAGAGAGACAGACAGAGAGACAGACAGAGAGACAGACAGAGAGACAGACAGATAGACACGCCGACTCCAACAAGAGCACCTCTCTCAATCCTTTCCACCAGTCCACCAACTGAAAACCAAACATGGAAATACAGGAGTATATGAGGGCCGTTTTTATTCAAACCATCACAGGTTCCCAGCCCCAAATGACAGTCTGGCGTCAGCTCAGACTGGACTCTGACCAGGTAAGCAGAAGGATTGCTGCTTAAAGTCAGCATTTTTCAGAAACCTTGGGGTTTCTGAAAAGTGGGTTATTGTTTGCCAGGAAAAGCCCGTTACTTCCCTTACCCACCCCTGTCCTTCCACCCGCCACCTCAGGAAACAGCATCTAGTTCCCTATTAACTCAAACAAACCCACAACGGACCAAAGCACCCAAAATAGTTCCTAGGCTGTTTAGCTAAGTCGCCTTCTTCTTGCTGCAACATAACCCTTTATAACTAGCAAGACCCTGCAAATCATTTTGCTCCTCTCTGATTCCTTACATATGGAATTAACTTTTCTTATCTATCCAAAGAGTAGCCAAGTTGTTGGTTTCACCATGCCCTTGCTTATGTATACCAACATACCTGGGTTATAGCACTTCGATATTAGTTTTAACTCCTATTCCATTTATCTATCTATCTATCTATCTATCTATCTATCTATCTATCTATCTACATATGCTTCTATGTGTGGCACAAACACACATTATATAAGCACACATAGTTGCTCATGAAAGCATGTAAAAGTAACAGGAAGCCCCCCGAGAGAAGACCACTTAGATACAGTCTATAGCCAATTAAAAGTCTATTCCAGCTGGCTAGGACTACATTAAGGTGTTTAGCCCAAGCATAGGGTAGAGCATTTAGAGCAAGGGGCTTTTAAAGACATAAACCACATCTTGTTATTTTGATGGGGATCTGCAGGGGGAGGTTTTGCACAAGCTAATAGTTTAACAGAAACCAAGCAAGGTTAGCTGGGTCATCTTACCTCAGATTCCTAGAATATAGTTGGGAAATTTGCCACAAGGTTCTTATCAAGGAGATCAAATTCTAGTTAAACCTAAAATGACCTCAGCAAGACTACAAGATGGAGAACCCTCTACACTGTCTCTGTATCCTGTTCTATCACTCTCCACCTCATTCTCTGAGACAGGGTCTGTCATGGAAGATGGAACTAGGTTGTCTTAGGTCCATCCCAAGAGCTCTGGGATTACAGAGGCATGCACAACCCTGCCTGGTTTTGTGTGGAGGTGTGGAGAGTTGGGGGGATTTGCACTTAGGTGCTCATGCTTGTAAGCACCCCCATATCTCATATACCGTGTCATATCCCTAGCTGTCCTTTTAATCAATTATTATTTCAAACTAATATACAAAGTGATTGGTTTCATTATAACATCTCTATTCAGGTGTCAGTATTTTTTTTTCTTCAGTCACAGATTTTCTGGAAGCATTTAAATAACATTTTATAACCCGCATACCAATCAATAAGGTATCCAAAACTTTGACTCAAGGTCCAAGTATTACATTTTTCTATACCCGAGACTGGACAGTGTTTTAAATCTTTTAGAAGGCCAAAGGAAGAACTTCACACTTTTTAAATGGAAGAGTTTTGTTGACAAATGTAAACCACTGGCTCTTTTTTCTTAGGCTTTCCTATTACAGTGAAACAGAAACTAATTAAGCTTTGCCTATGCTCTGGCCAGCATGCCGGCCTCCAGCTAATTAGTGAAAACTTGAAGTTGGCGGTGCCTGTTGTTGCAGAAGCTGAATTGTAAACATTTCTCCACAGTGATATGAACATACTCTGAATGAAAAATGTACTTTATTATGCTTAAGTTATTTGTGCAAACAATATGGTTTATGAGGAACACCTGCTTTCCTTTAAGCACTCTGGAACTTTTGATACATGCCAGGCAGAAGGTCCCCAATTTAGAAAATCAACCAATGTGGACGTTGGGTCTCTAATGATTCTGCTGGTGGATGGCATTTCATGCTTGATAGCACGACTCCTTGCTGCAGAGTCAACCTGCCATCTGTGTCTTCGAGGGGAAAGAACTAGCTCCAGGAAGTCTATGAACTCTACAACTTCACAGGACCATACCTTTCCCTTCGCCTGTTATGCTTTGCGGATTTTTTGTTTGTTTGCTGTGAAAAACCACAGCAGTAAGTACAGCTCTATGACTTAAACTCCTCGCAGATCAACACAGCCCAGGGTGGCCGGGAGGACGCAGTGAAAAAGTGTTTCTTCTCAGCTGGGGCTTGGCAGCTTCTCTGTCCTTTACCTTCAGGAGGTAATAAGGAGTAGACCTTTGCCTCTACCTTCACACAAACATCTTTCCTTTGTCCTCAGCATTCTGGAATTATAAACAGGCTCTTGGAAACAGTTTATTTTGGTCTCCTCTGCTGGGTATAAGAGTTTCTGCCATTGATTCCTGGAAAATACACAGAAATTTGTTTTCTATAGTCTTGTTCTTCACCTGGATTTTTTTGGCTTCTTAATCTAGTCTACCAATATTCTTGTCCTTTTCCCCCTTTTGACATTTTCTTTCTTTGTCTAACTTCATATAAACTCTTTTGATTTCATCTTTTAAATACCCTGTTGTTTTCATCTTTTCTCTAATGTCTTCATTTTTATAAATAAGATCTCGTCTTTGTTTTTTGGATGTTCTTTTAAAGACTTCTTATAGTGTCCTCTCTTTTCCCCAAGAGGTTATTCTGAAACTGTTCCCTCTCAGAATGGTTTCTTTGAGTGAGATGCATGGTAACTATGTGATTCCTCAGGCTCTTTACAAGACATTAGTGACTTTGCTGGTGTTTACTAATCTTGGCTACCTATTTATAACTAAGTAAAAATCCTCTTGAAAACTGTCAACTGTGGACTTCACTTTAGACTCTGTCACTGTGAAGTCCCTGGCCAGGTATTACCTGGAACAGCTAAAAATGGAAGTCACTTTAGCCTTTTAGGGTCCTTAAGGACCAGGGAGAAGCTAAGTAGGAAAGAAGTGTCTCTCTTCTTGATGTCAACATTAGTCTCCCTTGGTTAGTATGTATTCTCACACTTAGTATTGTTTGGTGACCCATTGTAACTGATCTGTCAGAATGAAGATATTCTAAAGAGACAGCTGTGTCTCTTAATCGGACTATAAGACTGTTGAACTATATACTATAAAGACATAGAAATTCCTCTGGCAAATTATGTGATGGAGAAGGAAGGGACATCAGCCAGGGCAGGAACTCACATATTGACCAGGGTTACTTAGCTATGCATAACTCCTTGGATCTCTACTTAAACTTTCACTTTACTTCAGGACCCCAGAGACAGACTTAAGTATTTGTTGGAGTTCTTTGTCCCTCTTCCCAACACAGCCACAGTGAATAAATCTCCCTTTTCTACTTTATACTATTAATTCTATTGGCTTATTTAGGCTTAGTGGCCAGACCTGACTTGGGACACGGCTTGTAATCCCCAAATTCAATAACACTGTCATCAAATATCCTGTGTTTATACATTCTAAAGATACTAGGTACCTCTAATATTCAGGAAGAAGGAATTGAAGAGAGAGAGATCACATGTATTTGGGCACTTGTTTACTTGGGTGTGTTACTTTACTGTGTTTACTTGTAAACACAGGTGAGGATGTGTTTATGCCAGAGGTAAGCATCAGGTATCTTCCTCTGTCTCCATTTTATTTTTATTGGCAGAGACTCTCACTTGAACCCAGAGCTTGCTGATTTGGCTGGTTTAGCAAGCCAGCTTGCTCCAAGCATCCGTTGTCTCTGCCTCCCTTGCTCTGGGAAAGAGGGTATAGGTCACCATGCTTGACTGGTATTCACACAGGTGCTGGCGATCTAAACTGTGGTCCTCACACTTCAGGTAGAAAATCTGCATACTTATTTGGAGATGTCTTATGTCAGGAAAAAGCAGCTTACGAAGAATAATGGCATTTCACATTAACATGGATACCACTTCTGCATAACTGAGCATTCTTGGTTAGGGTGTGGCTTCACCTGTCATTACCAAATCGATTTCTGGGCTTCAGTCTCTCCTGCAAGAAAGGCTAATGTGTTGTCACGCCTTCATTAAGTCTCAGCCTGAGAACAATTTCCTCTCCTGCTTGCCTGGCACCAGGCGTCAACTTTTTCTTCACTTGGTGTGAAGTGCCAAGGAAGCTGCAATTCCTTGAGAGTATTGTTTTAATAGTCTGTTAACCAGGAGGACAGCTACAAGTCATCTTTAGAGTTCTGTCACTCACATCAGGATGGTCACAGTAATGTACACGTCCTTGCCCCCAAAATCTGTGTGTTGTAATCCTAAGCCCTCAAAGTGGCTTCATTAGAAGGTTGAGACCTTGCATGCTTGTTAGTCTGAGGGCAGGAGTTTGTACATAGGATCAGTGCCCTTGAAAATGATAGGCCACCAAAGACCTGCTGCAAGGACCATGGACACACAGGACTCCGTGTCAAGTACTGTAAGAGACAATTCTGTCAAATGAAGGAAACAATAAATCTGAGTCCATTACAATCTCCATGTCCTTTCCCTGGGATTGAAGTGCTTACTGGGAACTGTGTTACTTGGATGCCACCTGTTCTTGGTACCTTGTAAAAGCTACCGCTTTGTGAAAGGGAAGAAAAAATCCTGAGCAAACAACCAAGATCCAAATTTGTATTTTAGCCTGGTGTAGAAAAAGCAACAAGCAGGTTAAGGAGCTGTAGCCTCGTGGCTCATTACACCTTGCCCTAAAAGTGTCAGCTTCGATACCCTCTTCCTCCTAAATCAAAGTTGAAAACACTTCTGCCAAGCTGAGGTCATGTCTACTACCAGGGCAAAGTTCATGACTTCCTATAATAATGACTTTTTTTTTAAAATTAAGGACTTCATGTTTTAAACTATGTGATGTATTTAATGGGTTTTATATACTTATATTATATTGACTCTAAAATTATCCAGGCTTCTTTCAGGTTCATCACAGAAATCCATTATACTTATCAGACAAAATCCTGAATGCATTCATTTTATGAGTGGCGGTTACAGAAGCAATGACTGTGGCGTGTAAGGCTGTGCTTTAGAGAAGGGTTCCAGCTAATAAATATAGAAGGCATCGTGGCAGAGCAGGCCTCTTCTTGTTATAGGGAAATGATGCTCTTGGATCGTCATTCATAGTCACAAGAACCACTTGGTAAGAGGAGCTTTAAAATCGTGGGGTCCACCACCACTTGACATATCAACCAATTTTAGAATCAAGCAAGAGGTGTTATGTGCTTTCCAATGAGATATGGATGTGAAATGTTTACACTAAAACAACAACAACAACAACAACCAATAAATAACCTGGAATTAATCAAGCCTTCCTCTAGGGCTTATGGAGGTACCACCACAAGAGAGGAAACATAAAAACCCAATATTAACAACCTAATACTTCCAACAAATAAATGGCATGTAACACTGAAAGGGGAAAGAGAGTAAATATTACATTTTCAAGTCTTAGTAAACATAAAAACACACTGTTAATTATTCCCGGGGTGCTGTGAATAAATCTCTTCTCACAGAGGGCACGAGTGTTATGTTAAAGCAAACAGCTCCTCTAAAGTCCAGCTGAGTGACTTATTAATTTTGTTTGGCTTATGTACAGAGCGGGAATGAAGGCTTGTGCAGGAGCACAAGAGATCCCCAGACAGTTGAATCAATGCAAAGACGGTGACCTCACGGAAGCTGCACCATAGGATCCCGTCTCAGTCAGCCTTCTATCTCCCATATACGCTGTCTTCCAAGAGCACTTACAGCTGGGAAACACAGGAGGGCATGATGGCTGGCTGGTGACCCTTCTTCTCTGTTTGGGGAGGCTTTGGCACTATGAGGAGGTGCAGCTTTGGTGCAGAAAGTATGTCACTGAGTGGGCAGGCTTTGATATTTCATAGCCATTCTCCAATTCCAGTTCATTTTTTTGTTTCATGTTTCCTGTGAAGATGTGATCCCTTAGCTTCCTGCCCTGGACACCTGCTGCCATGTCTCCCCCATCATTACTGGATTAAGTCAAACTAAACCTTCCTCCCTAAATTCCTCTCAGTTTCAGTTACTAACAAAAGTAAATATCACACACACACACAAATATATTGCTATTAGGAAAGACTGTGAAGCATGCAGGGGACCTCTCTGCCCTTTTTTTAAAAAGTAATTTATGTATTTTTATATTAATCACAGATTATGTACTTTGTATCCCAGCGATAGCCCCCTCACTCATTCCCTCCCATTCTCCCCATCCCTCCCTCATCTTCTCCCTCCCCCCCCTTAAAGTCCACTGATGGGGGAGGACCTCCCCCCCCTTCCATCTGACCCTAGCTTATCATGTCTCTTCCGGGCAGGCTGCAATGTCCTCTTCTGGGCTCTCTGCCCTTTCTAAATAATTTTTTTCTATATATGTGAAATTGCCATGAAGAATAAAGCCAACTTTCATGAGCGGAAATCTAGGCTTGGGGAAAATGATATTTGAAATAACTACATCTGATAAGAGATAATACATCTCAAGTCTATAATTGAATCAACAATTGAAATACAACTGAACTAAAATGCTAAGATACTTCCACAAAAATGTGCACTGGCTGGCCAGGACCTGCAGGGAGAAGGCAAAAATAAAAAGTATTGTAATGAACGGCACTAAACCACTTGAAAGGCTAATGTTTAAAAAGCCTGAGAAGAATAGAAATTTGAAAGGTGCTGGGAACTACCCTCATATGTGATATTGGAAGAGGTGTTGTCTAAAGTTGAAAATATCTGCTGTCTATCCCATTATAGTAAACACTTGATGATGTCTATGGTAACTGACCAAGATTAACAAAATGTTGGCAGTTCTAGAGGCTGGGACACGAATCAGTCTACTTCTATGTGTTTGAAACTTTCCAGTGTAACATTTTAAAAACCAATTAACATCATCACTGAAAATTCTAAGATATTTTTCTGGTTGAGCTTTTAAAAAAGTTTGAAGAAAGAATATGGATAATATGATAAAATAAAGGTGTCAGTGAGGCACCTCCATTTGGTATGGAACTCAGGAATAATGTTCAAATAGATTCCAGATTTCAGACAGGAGTAATAAATATTCATTTGCCAGAAATGTATTTGTCCTGGTTGTGGCTTTTTTTGTCAAGCTGATACAAGCTAAAGCTATCTGACTAGAGGGAACCACAGTTGGAAAAATGCTATCATGAGACTGGCCTGTGCGACATTTTCTTTATTAGCGATTGGCGTGGGAGGATGACGTAGGTAGTGACATCTCTGGGTTGATAGCCTTGGAGTGAATAAGAAAGCAGGCTGAGCAAGCCCTGGAGAGAAAGCCAGGCAGCTCTCCTCCATTGCCTCTGCTTCAGTTCGTGCCTTGACTTCCCTTGAAGATGGACTGTGCTGTGGAAGCGTAAGATGAAGTAAACCCTACCCATCACAGGCTGGTTCGTGCTCTAGTGTTTTATCACAGCAATAGAAACCCTAACTAAGACCATTTCGTTTACCAACCTCCCGAGGCTGTGGGAATAGCGAGTTCCTTGAAGATTTGGGTATCTAGGATCTTGTCCACCCATCCCTCTCCTTCTGAGACCTAACTCATGTGTGGTGGCACGGATAATGTCAACCCTGGGTGTAATCTATAAAACTAGAAATTGAAGGTTTGGTGGCACTCAGATGAACTTACCTGACCAAGGACTGGCAGGTGAAGGGTGGGTGGCTCTTAGCCTCAATCATTCCACCAATGGCTGCCCCCCACCCCTTGTAGGGTCTTGTTAGTCTTCAATGCAATGCCACAATCTGAAAAATTAAGTGAGTGTGACTTTGGGTCAAGTTTCAAATTTTGCTGTGGGTATGGCTTAGTCAGAGCTTCAAAAATTGACATGCAGATATTTTAGTGTGTATTCAACTGTATCACTTAATGACAGTTTTAAAATATTAGGTTCTCAGGAAGTCTTGGTAGTCTTGAACTAAATTTAAACATGATTTTTGAAGTGAATGATTTTGCTCATTTCCTCCCTTTATCATTTGCTCTTGCTATTTGCATGTAATTAACAGTTCACTGAAGCTTCCATTTCCCCAGTCAATTCTGAAGGACTCAGGCACCTAGCACTGCGCTGTCATTTGGGAAAAAAGTATGATCTCAAAGGGTTTGGAATCCAGTGGCATTGTGAACCAAGTTTATGTATGGAAATAGTTTAGTAATTTAATTAATCGATTTTACACTGATTGTAAAGATTGTAAAGTTTGGCTTCATAAGAATTTCTAGACACAATCACTATTTCTAAATACAGTGATTCTAAACTACTGTCTGGAATACCTTCTTAGTGAGTATATCATGGATTATTGCCATCCATACTCCTACCCCCCACCCCACTCCCAGGTTAGAATGATGATGAGTGACAGGAATTTAACCTCTTCCAAGTCTTATACCCTTGAAACAGGACAGGAGCCTACCATCGATGGCCTCTGAAGGACTCTACCTAGCAGGGTATCAAAGCAGATGCTGAGACTCAGAACCAAACCTTGGGCAGAGTGCAGGGAACCATATGAAAGAAGGGGGAGTTAGTAAGACCTGGAGAGGACAGAAGCTCCACAATGACCAAATCTATCTGGGCACAGGAGTCTTTTCTGAGACTGATTATTCAACCTAGAACCCCTGCTCAGATGTATCCCATGGCGGCTCAGCATCCAAGTGGGTACCCTAGTAAGGGGAACAGTGACTGTCTGTGACATGAACTCAGTGGCAGGCTCTTTGACTTCTCCCACCCCCTGAGGGAGGAGGAGCCTTGTTAGGCCACAGAGGAGGACATTGCAGCCAGTCCTGATGACAGTTGATAAACTAGGGTCAGATGGAAGGGGAGGAGGACCCTCCCCTAACACTGGACTTAATGAGGGAGAGAGGGTGGGATTGGGAGGGACTGAGGGGGAGAGGGCTACAGCTGTGATACAAAGTAAATAAACAGTAATTAATATAAAAATGGAAAAAAAGAATCAATGTTTGTATCATGCTTTATAGCTCCACTCCCCTTTCCAAATCGTTCCTCTTTGCAAGTACTTACAAGTGGAAAATGTTCAGCTAAGCAGTTGTGGTCGTCCTACTGATTGAGCTGTGGGCTGGAAGAAGGGCAGTAACATCCTGGTGGCAGCAGCATGTGGCAGAGCATGGAGGTCCCTACTCCCTCTGTTCCCTCGGCCCAAGCCTATCGGATAGATGAGCCCACACTAAGGGATCTTAGTTGCTTTTCCGTATGACAAATGAATATATCTTGACAAAACCTCCCTGAGACATGAAGCACACTTTAGTGATCTCCTTGGCAACTCTCCGATTATAGTCAGTTTCTCCATCAAGATCAGGCATCACTGTGGATAAGTGAGCAAGTGAAAGCCACAGCGTAAGTCAGTGCCAGGGTCTGTAGTTCAGGCTGGCTCCATTGCTTTCTCTTGCTTCCACTTCAGTTAATGTTGCAGACACTTATATCAAATACAGAGATATACTACCTTAAACAGTTTGGAAGTGAGGAAAGAACCATAAAACCAACAGAAAAGTTGAAGCGTTCCGTGATTTTAAAGCCTCATCTTTCATCAAATCATTTAAATACTCCTTAGTGTCTGTTAAAGGTGTATAGAAAAACTGAAAAAGAAAAACTAGGCTAACGTGTATTTCGTGGAATATGATAAATCTCATTAGACACGATAGGAGCGAACATGTTCTAGGGCTGGGGTGGGTAGCACATCCCATGCCTGGAGCTCTGGGTGTGCTCTCTGCAGCATTGGGAATACTAGTCAAGAGGAGCTGCGGCAATGCTTGCTGTTTGCCTTGTAGCTCACGTTGGAAAGTTGGAAATACACTTGTAAGCACAGGCCGGGTTTCAAATAAGTCCTTGGGAAAAATTAAATGTGCAAAATATATAATTCTACCCTAAGATGCTGGTCAGGCTGGAGGGTCTGCTGAGAGCCATGGGAATAGGAGAAGGACAGACATTGTTCCAACAGAATGGATACAGGTGGCTCCCTGAGTGACAGGAGCACAGACTTCAACAGGAGATCGATCTGTGGCCTGAGAAGACACAGAAGAGTGGTCTGAGCATCCACGCTTCTGAGGAGCAGAAGGATGGAAGAGTGGGCACAAGTTACAGATGTCGGCTTCTGCGGCACACCTTGGAGCTTATCTGTGGGCAGCACAGGGGTATCAGGACAGGATGTCTTATTTTGAATGATGGTTTTAAAAATTAGGGTTTAGTTTTAGAGTAGTTTTGTTTTCATAGCAAAATGAAGCCAATGATACAGTTCCCACATATGCTGTACCCACACACCCTCATTAGAAGAAGTTTTTCTGCAGAGTGTGTTTAGATGATGTGCCATGCATAGCTGGCGATGTGATAATATAGCAAGAAGTGAAACAGTTTCACCACTTCATGACCTAAAATGAAGATTTTATTGACAACCATAAAGATTAATTTTTGTCTATCATATAGCAGAAAAGGAAAAGCAATTTTGCATTCATAAAAATCACAACATCCTATAGGTTTTGAGAAATCCTGCTAAACAGAATAGTGGACACCTTCTGATCCCCGACATCAGAAACCTTTTTGACAATAGGTTGTAATCAATAAAATCTACGAGAAAATAGTCTGTGACGAAGACCCCACAGCACAATTCCATGCTAGTTAGAGATGAAATAAAGATAAGGTGGAAGGAGAGACAGCTCCGTGGTTGCTTTATAGAGGACCTGGGTTTGGTTCCCAACACCCACATGGTATCTAATAACTGTCTGTAACTCCAGTTCCGGGAGATCTCAAACCCTCTCCTGGCCGTCATTGGCACCGTATGCACAGGCTCCACAGACACACATGCAGGCAAAATACCCATCTACGTAAAATAAAAATAAACCTTCAATAGATAATTTAGGACATATAATTTTACACATTTCCTGGTCCTTTGCTTCTTGTACTCTTCTCCTGACTCTTGGTGTTTCTTGAGCTTTAGGTACAGGAGTTGTTTTGTAAATGTGGTGATTGGCTCTGGGATTGTTCTCGTCATTTTGAAAGGTTGTGGTTTTCTTTAATGGTCTCCATGTGTTGCAGGAGAACTTTTGTTGATGATTGGTAAGAGCTATACTTATCCGCAGGCAGAAGGGTGCATACTTAAGAGTCCAGTTAGGGCTCATGCTGGTTTCAGAAGCTTCACCCATGTTAATCCAAGGGTACAGCTGCCTAAACAAGATCTGAAGATGCACAACACCAATAAACATGCAAAATTTAAACGGGAAATCTCACAGGGCCCTCCCCATAGACAAAGAACTACAGGAAACTATTAGAGGCTGAGAGCCAGAGAATGAAATCTTACTCAGGGTTGAGACCCAAATTGGGCATCCCAGAAACTACATACTTTCAAAAGAACTGATGAAGTTTATTTATATATACAGATACACACACACATACATACATATACACACACTTAGTCAAGAAGAGGTCATGATTTTGAGAAGTAGCTAGTGCAGGGAGGCATACAGGAAGAACTGGAGGAAGGAAATGGGGAGAATGATATTTGAGGAGTGATGGTATTCTATGAGCTGAGTATCTTGAGACAAATCCATCTTTCTTTGGATAATTTCAGTAATGACATTATTCAAGAAATGTCTCAAAGCTCCTTTGAATCATTAATGACCTCTTCTGATGGAGGATGGCTAGTCAGGGTTTTCACCGGGAGTAGCAACCAGTTTAATTTTATTAGGCCAAACAGTGTACTACAGTCTCTTTCTCTTCACTCAGATACTTTGGCATATTGAATGATCCCCCATATATCAAATGGAGGGTCCTTTAAACTATCTTATTAGTACATGGCTGAAGTAGGCTTTAAAGCTGAGAGATTATTTTCTTCCATTTCTTTAGTCTTGATTATTCTAGGTGTCTATGCATTTTAGGATCGGTTTGCAAAAAGGCAGCCTGGGGTATTTTCAGAATTGTTTTAAATCTATGTAGATTAATTTGGAAACCTTTGCTATATTAATGACATTTTATTTCCAACCTAGACACATGGCATCCTTACATTATTGAGGTTTTCTTTTCTTTCTCTCAATCATGTTTTGTCTTTTTCAGAGTGATAGAACGGAGGTTTTTGGTTAAACAAATTTATGTCTTATTACATTGAGTACAGAACAAAAGCATAATGTCATCTTTTAGACCATGAATCACAATCATATAGAAATGTCACTGCGTTTTATATGTTGAGTTCTTAAATGAATTTTTAGAACCCATTCAGTAGTTTTATTAATCTTAAATATGAACTCCCTGATGACTTTTCATGGATCATGCTTAATGGGAGGAGGATAGTGTCATCATTTTCTTTCTGGGGTAGATGCTTTCTATTTTCATATCCTGGTCTACATTATGTAACCAGACTCTCTAGTATAATGTTGAATGTAGACATCCTTCCTTTTTGGTCTTGAGGAAAAAAAAAACAACATTAAATGGTTCAACAGTGATAGTAAGTTTGGGCTTTGTATAGGGACCGTTACTATGTCAAGGAAACCTTCCTTTATTTCAGGTCACTGTGTATTATTTATTATGAAGAGGTATAGAATTTTGATAAATGTTTTTTTGTGTACCTATTGAGATCACTGTTTCATTTTCTCCTTTATTCTAATGGTATGACATTTTACATTAATTATCTTCATACATTAAAATGCACTTGGCATTATTGGATTAACTCCTGCTTGATCAAAATACATAATCCTTTTGTTAATGTTCTTATGTTCATATTGCCAGTATATTGTTGTGTATTTTGAAGTTTTATTCATGAGAGGTGTTGGTCTTTTTCCTGACTTCTACAAGGTTTTCCCAAGCAGTTGTCAGAGTTGAGGTAGACAATGAGAGCTCATGGGAATCTGCTAGTTTGTTAAATTCTAACCCTTATGCTCAGTGTCTTACATGTTCAGTTCCTTGTGTAGCCACTACCTGGACCTCTGTTACGAGTAACACTTGGATTCATGTAGTGGTCTCTGTAGGGGAGAGGGAAGGTGATCATAACCAGCAGATTAACAATTCATGGGAAGAAGGCAATTTGGTTCTGCACCAACCAGAGTTAGTTCAAATTTTGGATGTCTGACCATGAGTAGTTTATTGTGGGCATATTTGAGCTCAGCAGAATTTGATGAAATGTATCCTGGTAATAATTAACTCAACACTGTGCACAACAAAGCTTAAGACATAAGCGTATTGAAACCGTTTGTAAACTTCCAGTGACATCTTCTATAAAGATGGGTTCTATAGTTTAATGAAGGAAAGCAAGCTCAAGATAAAAAGATCTGAAGGAGAAGCTGCTACGGTCTCAGCCACACAGGTAACACAAAGGTTGTGCAAAGCCTGTTAACCATGTCTTTTCTTAATATGTTTTCTCCACCACAGAAATAAGCCAATTCAGGCTAAATTAAAGTATGAAAGCAGGCTTATTGGGGGGAGCTCTCAGGTAGGTTCACTGGCCTCAGAGAACAAAACCAGGAAAATTGCCATGAAGACAGGGAGATGGGCAGAAAGAAAGAGTCAGAGAGCCTGTATGCACAGAAAGAGACAAGCAGGCAGGCAAACAGACAGAAAGAGGAGGAGGGAGGGAAAGGAGAAAGGTAGGCAGCGAGCTGGGGTGGCTGGCTTTTATCCACAGCACACACCTGGTACAGCAGCTGATGATGTGAGTAGTTGCTAGTCACTGTGAGCAGGCCAGTGGAGTTGCCTGTATATTTAACAGGGTTAGGTTTAGGACTCCTGAATTTGAAACCCAACAGTTCCCAATCCTTTAGGTAGAAAACAGGTTATACATCTCTTCTCTTTAAAGAGACAACCCTACGTGTTTACCTGTGTGAATCTGAGAGCGCTAGGGCTTCTATGCCTCCTACAGGTTCTGGTAAGGAAGATCCCTGGCTTGGGAACAATTCAAAGACTAATTCAAGGCTTTTATGTCCAAGGAAATAAATCAAATAAATAACAATAAATAACCACATAAATAAATCTAGAATAAGTTACTCAAATAAGTATGTTATGACAAAGTTAATAATTGATTAGAATCAAAGAACATGCTAAGGAGAGAATCTTTAAAAAGGAGAGGTAATTTTTTTGACTATCAAGTAAGTTTTATGATGACATAAAGTAGCAACCTGAATAAAATGAAGTTGCAAGTCACATGGGAATTGAGAGGAAAGCTGTAGACAGTGGAATATTAACTGCAAAATCTGAGGCAGAAGCACACTTGGTATATTTAAGGATTAAAAGAAGCCAAGGGGTTAGAGAATTGAAAATAAATTATTAATTAGAATTATGTCCAGCTGTGCATAACAGAAAACACATTAACAATGCCTTAATAAATAGGCTATTAATTGCCACTATGCAAAAGAACCTGGCATGGTAGCTCCACAATGCCACCAGGAAACCATTTCCTTCTGTTTTTTCTTTCTATTCACCCTACCCTAAATCTTCAATACACATGTCTCATGTACAAGATGAATGATCCATGTCCATTTTCCTTTCAACCTTTCAAGCTGGAAGAAGGATGAAGCTCAGAAAGTTATATGGCAACAAAATTGGTTCCTATGAAGGTGATTTTTCCCTCCTGGGAAGCTATCAATCAAATTTCTCTTACTGGCAACAACCAAGAATTATGAACATCCCTCCTATATGCCAAGAAGGCAGTGTGTGACAGGTGACCAATTTTAGTTCTGCAAGTTGTCTTTCCTTGGGATTCCTTCAGACAGAGAAAATTGGAAAATGGTTACTATGTTGGGAAATGAAGTTTGTGTCTCATATGTTCCTTAAATATTAAAACAGGACTGATTTACATATGCACATGAGATCAATGTACTTAATATATATGCACTCACATTTGTTGCACTGTTACAATAGCTAACTAAGGTGGAAAACTAAACTGCCTGTGTGTCGTAGTTACTCTGGTATTGCAGTGACCAAATTACCCAACACACACATCTCACAAGAGGCAAGATTTTCCATTTCACAGTTTCAGAGAGTTTTACATCATTAAGGGAAGGGAAGGTATTGCAGAGAAGCACAGGTCATGGCAGTAAAGGTCTGCGGCAATGGCTGTTTATATCATATGGCAGAGGAGGAAGCAGTGAAAGCAGTGGGAACCAGGAGCTATAGGAACCAGAAGGAACCTTCAGACAGCTACTGACCTATTTCTACCTGGTGGGAATTACCTCCCAAATGTCGAACCACTACTTGGAGAACACATGCTGCATGCATCAATGGATGAAGAACAGGAGTCCAGCTCTCAATGGATGAATGGACAAAGAAGAGGCAATAACCACAGTGGAAGAAAGCTGCATTTGTGACTACATAGATGAGCTTGGAGAATATTGTGTTATGTGAAATCTACTAGGCACAGAAAGAGGAATGCCACATGATCTCACTCACTATGGACTCTGAAAATGTTAGGCTCACAGACACAGAGAAGAACAGTGGTTACTCTTGGTGGGGAGTTAGGGAAACAAACATGGGCACATACAATTTCAGTCAGACAGGAGGAGATGGAAAGAGTTCTCCTGTACAACATGGTTGATAAAACATTTTATAGCTGCAAAAGACTAAGGGAACAGATTTGAAAGTAACCCCACCAATGATAAATTATAAGGGAGCATATTACGTTAGCTAGCTCAACTTAGCAGTTTGTAGGTATATGTTTACAATAAATGTATAGCTATTTAAAACATTATATAGCATAAATATATATCTACCTTTATTGATCAATTAAAATATTTTTAAATAAATAAAACTAAGAAACTGTGAATGTAAGATAACAGTGAATAAAATAAAAACCCAAAGGATAAGTAAGAGAAAGAAATAAAGGATTAGGACTAAATAATGTGGTTTTAAGGCAGGTCTAGGTCTTGGGTTGAGATGAAGAGCTCTGGAGACTTATGCTTGTCTGTCACAAAGCAAGACATGGATGAAGCATTAAGCTCTGATCTCATGTATTAGTCAGGGTTCTCTAAAGTCATAGAACTTACAGAATGAACTCTATCTATCTATCTATCTATCTATCTATCTATCTTCTATCTATCTATCTAAGAAATTTATTGGAACGAATGACTTACAGGCTGCAATTGAAATAATCTAACACTGCCTAGCTGTGAATGGAAAATCCAAGAATCTAGTAGTTGTTCAGTCCCTCAAGGCTGTGTGTCTCACCTGGTTTTCTGTATATACTGGAATCCCAAAGAAGTAGCTCCAATGCCAATGAAGGAACAGATGTGCTAATGAAGCTAGGGCAAGCAGGCAAGGAGGAAAACCTTCTTTCTTCCATGTCCTTATGCAGCACAAGGTGTCACTCAGATTAAAGGTGTGTCTTCCTGCCTCAAAGCTCTGGACTAGAAGTGGATTCACCTACTTCAGACCAAGGAGACTATCTTTCACATGTGTTTCTTCCATATCTGGATTTTGGTTCATTGCAGATATAGTCGAGTTGACAATCTGGGGTGATCTGGAAGTGGGTTTTTTTTACCAAAAGTTTGTATGTATAAGGAATATTTATGAAGTAAGCAGAACTGAGTCCATAGACAGTAACAAGAGGAAAAATGTCCTCACAGCATTCCTGAAAGCAGCTGGGGCCATGAGATGTGAGTTTCTGCACCAGAGATGCATAGTAGAACCCCCTCAATACACACACACACGCGCGCACACACAGACACACACACTCCACACCATACCACACCACACAATTCAGGTCTCATTTTCCACTACATGAAACCTTCACAGAGCTATCCAGGGCAGGGAAGTAGCCAACATCTACCAACATCATATCAATAAGGCTATGAAAAACTATAACAAAACCAGCTCCAGTCTCTTCAAATTCACAGCTGCTTATAAGGCTGAAATCAGTATTTGTCATCTTGCCATTAACCCCTCTCTTCTGGATTCCCTTTTCCTCATTAATTTCTAGAGATTACCTGAATAGTCACCCAAAGGCACCCAGTCTTACTCTGCCTGTCTCTATTTAAACCCGAGTGTGCTGAATTCGCTGCTTGCAATTATCTCTGACCATCAAAGCAGGAAGAAACATCACTAGATATTTTGGATTCCATACATTCCCTTCCTGCCCTAACTGTGCGGAAGCAATGCCATGGTTTCTTAATGAAGGCTTATTAACTTTGTAAAGCCCTCCTCTTCCTGCTGATTCCCTGGTATGGCCATAGCTTTCAGATTGGTGGAATCATTACTCTGTCCCTTGGACTCTGGTGCTCCAATCCAGTAGGGTATGTTGGAGGACACAAAAAGCACGTGTTACTCCATCAGGTCACTTGTTTGATGCCAAGTGGGGTTCAGTACTACTTATGGCCTTTTATTCTTGGATTCATATATTGTAAATGCTGGGGACAGAGTTCCAGCTTGTTCTGTGAATGTAACAGCATCCTAGAAAACACCCTTCCCCATCTATTTTTTTTTTCTGGCTGGCAGATTTTGGGTAGATACTGTGGACAGGTACCCAGTCAATTGACTTTTTGTTATTGCGATGACAATAACTCAACAAGGAAGAAAATGTTTGTTTAGTTTTGCTCACTCTTTGAGGGCGCAGTCTACCATGGTGGGAAGGTGGGCTGTGAGAATGGTTCTAGCTACAGAGGAAAGAATACTGCAGTATTCTGCAGTTGGGAAGCACAGAGAGGTGAATGCTGTGGCTTGCTCGTCAAGCTTTATTGTTTCTCTTTTCTCCTTTGTTCAGTCTGTGCACAGATTATACATTTCTGGACAGTCTTCCAGTCTCTGCTAAACTTTGTCAGAAATACTCTTATAGACATGCCCAGAAATATGCTTCTTTATTTTAAAATGCGTGATATTGACAATGAAGATTAAGCACTATGTAGTCCTTGCAATATCACTATTGGTACAAAATAAGCTCTTTCAGCAAATGCAATGTTCTATAAATTTACAGGCAAATGAGGTGTCAAATGATTCTAATAGACATTGCAGGTGGGGAAGTCAGACTAACAAGCATCAAATTGGTCAGTCAGGATAACTCTCTGTACAGAGATGTGCTATTATGCAATCAACTTAAAACTATGTACCTGTGTAACACCTTCAGGGGACAGTATTAAACTAGTAGAACCAGCATACATACTTCACATCAGGTAGCAGAGGAAGAAATGAGATCAGCCTTCAAGGCTTCATTCTTGGCATCCGGCCACTGCATTCATGGTTCATTGTATAAGCGTAGCGCTGGCTGAGGAGAGACTGGCTAACATCCATTGGATGAGTCATACCATTCTAATGGCCAAAGATATGCTTGCCCACCTTGGATGCATATTAGCTGCTTTTCAGTTGCTGTGATAAAATACCACATCCTAAAGAAAAGTAAGGAAGAAGGACTTTCTCTGGGTTACAGTTTCAGAGGGGGAAATCCATAATGGCAGGGTAAGCATGGAAGAGAAAGAAGCTGAGAGAGAATGCCTTCAACAGCAAACATGGCACAGAGAGAGAGAGTGACCTGGAAGGGGAATGAGGCTACACACTCTCAAAGCTCAACCACAGTGATATACTTCCTCCAACAAGGCTGTACCACCTAAACCTCCTCAAACAGTACCACCAGCTAGGGACCACGTGTCCAAACACCCAAGTGTATGGGGGACATTTCTCACTGAAACCACCACAAGATGCTTTCTGTTAAGCAAAAACATTAAATTCAAGGATTCAAGAGTCATGCATACTTCCATTGACATTGCTTCCTCAGACTAATGACTGAGATTTGCATTGGGAGCTTCAGTTGGGTCTTGCCAGGGACTGCACGCAGCATTGCTGCAGACAACTTTAGAACCACACAATTTCTGAGTCTTGGGACGTGCATTCCAGGGTCACTTGCAGCACAGGGCTGAAGATGTTTTAGATGAAATTGATAGCTTTTCGAGTAGCCTGCTAAATAAGCCAGAAATGAGTGACCAAGTATGATATCTAAAATCTGAAAAGGCCCACAACACAGTTTGCTTGCCTAATGAATCAGAGACATCCAGAGTGATGATCTATGGAAATTTAAAGGTTCATAATGAATCAGTGTTGAAAGAAAACAAGATAATTTATATGACTGCGGGGTTAGCAGTGAATATGCATAGTGTCCCTCTGCTTTCCTTTATGTAAAGTGTTCTCTTTTGACTTACTTTCCTATTTAGGGGAACTGAGACATGCACTTATTATAGATACTTAACTTTGTCTCTAGGCCAAAAGGTTACATTAATCTATTTCTAAAACATCTGCACCCAGACTTCTGTTTGGTTAAGTTTTTGGCACTCCATTGTCATTGCCATTAGCTCACCATTTGGATAGCAAATATTTACATTATACTAGGATATAACGGGACTCACTTTTCTTAAGATTTTAATGATGACATCGTTTTCCTTTGATTACTTCTTGTACATGGCATTATGTCTGAGCTAATGTCTTGCTTGGAATTGGGAAGACAGTTTTAGAGACTTGGAACTGTTTGTCATGAAATGCTGGTTCTCATTTTTATGGATAGGGAAACCAATATGATAGATCTATGCCAGCTGGTAAGTGAATACATTTCCTGAAATTTATGTAAACTATATGAAAGATGATAGTGAACCCACTTCTCACTGTTCTGTTGATGTAAGGAGACACTATGAGGAAAACATTTAATTGGGGTTTGCCTACAGGCTCCAAGGATTAGTCCTTTGTCATCATGGTGAGGAGTGTGGTGGCAGCAGGCAGGCATGGTGTTGGATCAGTAGCTGAGAGCTGTATGTCTTGATCTCCAGAGAACAGACACAGAGATTGGTCCTGGTGTAGACTTTAAAACCTCAAAATTCAATCCCAGTGACATATCTCTTCCAACAAGGTCACACCTCCTAATCCCCCCCAAACAATTCCACTAACTGATGACTAGGCGCCCAAACATGAGCCTGTGTGAGCCATTTCCATCCCAGCCATCACTTACACTCCCCGGCCCTCACAAGCATGCAGCCATATCACAACGCAAAATGCACTCAGTTCACCTTCGAAAGTCTCTGTTGTCTTACAGTCTCAAGAATACTTTTGAGATTCAAGGCAGCTTATTAACTGTAACCCCCTGTGAAATCAAAAAGCAAATTATATACTTCCAACATACAATGGCGCAGACTATACATTAGCATTCTAAAAGGGAGAAAAGGGGGTATAGTGAGGAAATATTGGACCAAAGCAAGAAGAAAACCCATCAGGGTAAACTCCAGATTCTGTAACTACATGTCTAATGTTAAAGGGCTTATTAGATGGCTCCCCTTTTCTAGCTTTGTTGACTGCAACATAATTTTCTCTCTTGGGCCATTTCCATACCCTGTTAGTAGCTTTCATTGGCAGGAATCCTGCGGTTCTGGCATCTCCAACATATTGGGGGTTCCAGAGCAATCCAGACTTCACCTTCACAGCTATTCCCAGTGCTCTGTGCTTTCGAGCAGAAATTTCCCTGCCACACATATGGCCTTGGTGGCTTTCCTTACCTGTGGAGGAAGATTTCATAACCCCCTTTCTGTTTCCTTATTGACTCTAAAGCTAGATCCAACTGGTGAAGTTACCATGTTTAACTTGCTGAGGTTATTACTTGTATCCCTCATTGATTAACATTTGCATAAGCTTACACCTGTCAATGTTTTTCTTTGCTATTTAAGCTCTCCTTCCGTTTCTTTTCACAAGTTTGAAGCTCAGCTGGGTAGGGTCTTCTCCTAAGGGACCACTCCCTTTATTTCATCCTGAATCAGGCATTTCTTTAAACTTTTTATCTGCTTGAGCCCAGACCTTGGTTCCAATGTTACATTTCCTGGTGCTCTTTTTCTCTTCAGACGATATATTTTGTATTTTTATTTGCTCTGCTCATGCCTTCTCATTGTAGATCTGCATAGGGGTGATCACTAATAATCACATGACATCGTAAACATTAGGCTGTCTTGAAGTCTCCTTTGTCAATTGACATTAATCCAAAAGTCTTTTATTTAGCCTCTGACAGATTTTTTTTTTTCTGGTCAAGGTCAGAAAGCAGCTAAATTCTTTGCCAAAATATCACAAGAATGGCCTCTGTTATATTTGCAGGCAATTCAACTGGCCTGCCCTCAGGGGGCTTTAGGAACCTGGCAATTTCTTATGTTACCAACTGTGTCCTATAACATCACCTGAGCCAGGTGCTCCAGATACAACCTGTCTGCCACACACCTGCTCTCTCTGCTCCAGATTTTTCCCCTTCCCTCCTCTCTGACTTTTCTCTCTCAGAGGCTCCTCACCATGCTCCTCTTTCTCTTCTCCCCTTTCCCTCCCCCAAAGGAATGTCCTTCATATCAGACCTGTTGGTATGGGGTATTTAAAAATATATCCTAAGAGTCTCTAGCCACTTACTGATAGTCTTTCCCTCTGAAGCCTCTTCAGCTGGGCCTGCATGATCCAACTTAAAGCAGTCGATTACTTTTCTAACCCAAAGTCCCAAAGTCTTCCATGATTCTCCAACAAACAGCATGATCAGGCCTGTCACTGCAATGTTCCAGTCCCTGGTACCAAACTCCATCTTAGTTACTGTTCTAATGCTGTGAGGAGATGCCATAACCAAGACAACTTGGAGAAGAATAAATTTAACTGGTGCCTTCCATATAGCTTCATTGTCATCATGGCAGGGAGTATACCAGCAGGCAGGCATGCAAACATGGTGCTGGAGAAGTAGTTCAGATCTGAAATGCCATGGTGCATTAAAAACTATCAGAGGTCTCTATTGGTCTAGGCTGCCTGACTGTCACTCTAGGTTATTAGTTGTGAAGGTCAGTACCCTTTCTGTGATGGCTAAATGAACCAGATGTGCTATACTGTCTTAGTTAAAGTTTCCATTGCTGTGAAAAGACAACATGATCATGGCTATTATTATTATTATTATTATTATTATTACTGTTAGTATTCTGAAACAGAACCTGCTTCTGGGTTACCTAGCAACTTATGACGTCATCTTGTGTCACCCAGCCAGGTGGCCACACCTCAGGGGGCATGGTTAGTGGTTACCTGACCTCTTAAAAGGGACAACCCAACACGTGGTCACTCTCTTATACTCTTGTTCTCTCTCTCTCTCTCTCTCTCTCTCTCTCTCTCTCTCTCTCTCTCTCTCTAATGCGGTGCCCTCTCTTCTTCTCTCTCTCTCTCTTTCCCCCATTGTGGCCCACTCTCCCTACTCTCCCTCTCTCCATATCCACCTAAAAACCTCTTTCATAGAAGACCTGTTGTAGGCCTCCTTTGTTCATAAATTAGTCCTAACAATTATTATTTTGGTTTTTTGAGACAGAGTTCCTCTGTGTAGCTTTGGCTGTCCTGGACTTGCTTTGTAGACCAGGCTGGCCTCAAACTCACAGAGATCCTCCTGCTTCTGCCTCCCTGAGTGCTGGGATTATAGACATGTGGCACCGCACCCAGCTGATCATGGTAATTCATAGAAACCATTTAGCTGGGGTGGACTTACAGTTTCAGAGGATCATTCCATTATCATCATGGCAGGAAGAAGCACAGCAGCATGCAGACAGACATGGTGTTGGAGAAGAAGCTAAGAGTTCTACATCTTGATCTACAGGGAGCAGAAGACGACTGTGTGCCATGCTATGTATATCTTGAACATAGGAGACCTCAATGCCCCACAGTGACACACTTCCTCCAGCAAGGCCACATGGCCTTGTTCCACTTCCCATGGGCCAAATATTCAAGCACATGAATCTATGGTGGTCATACCTGTTGAAAGCTCCACACATACTATCCCAGATTCTAGACACTCTCATTTAAAACAGGGAGCCAAATTCTAATGTAGAATCTCTGGTCAGCCTGTACCTACAGCATTCTGAGCTCCCCAGGCATGCCAATGACATTGTTAGTAGTCAATTCTTTATTGCCATAGCAAAGTGAGTATGTCATGGGGAGTCCTAGGATAAATTCTTTGGTTTCACATAATAAATCTTTATTACTCAAAAGCTTGTTATGAACCCACTTCAATATTCTGCTATTACAGCTTCCAGAAAGCTATGCCACTTCACCCATTTGAGGGATCCTCAGTCTCCTTGATAAAATATTAAAATCTTAGTCGTGGGGAAGGCCTTCTCAGCAACCACTCTTCTATTCAGTGTATATTCTGCTCACTATGTTCAAAACAATCAAGACTTCCCTGTCCTTAAAAGATTGACTACTCCCTATAGATGGAGGAGAAGAATCTTGCTGTTTAAACTCCTTTGCCCTATAGGAGAGACAGACAGTTGTTTTCTGATGAGAACTGATCTAATGACTGGTGTGAAGGTAATGAAGGGAAAATAAATTCAGTGCCAATGTGGACAGCCACCATGCAAATTGCCTGCCTCATGTTCTTGACAGAAGGAAAGCAAACTGCTTCTGCTGTCCAGAGGGTCATCAGTTTCACTAGCCCACCCAGGTGGGTGTCCCCTTGTCTAATTTCACATAGGAGATGTGTTAAGGTTATGGATTTTGTCCTTTGCCTTATGACCACACTTACAAATAAAACTGGGCCTTTGCTGACCTTGTAAGACATTGGAGATCTTTTTTAAATCCTGCTATGGAAAGGTTTTGGCTTTCCCAGAGTGACTTCACTTTCTGGTTGGCTGACTGAGGCTTCTCATTATTTCTTTCCAAAGCTTCAAAGGCATTTTCACAAAGTAATCAAGTGTACCATGCTTGAAGATCCCACTGCCCTCCGATCACTCAAGGGTCAGACTAAGCCCCTTTAGACCTCTTCTCAGTCCACTTCAGGCCAGAACCTTAGTGTGATGCCACCAACTATCAGAGGCTGTCATGAACTCACCACCAGCAGTGGAGTCAGGATTACTGTCTAGCAGCTGGGTGATCCCATCTGTAGAATATCAGCTTGGGTTGTCTGAGCCTACGATAATGGGATGAGGGTAGTTTATTAAGAAAGAAGTGGAATCAATACACAAGGGAGAACAGAAAGGAATAGGCCAATACTCGAATATATTATACAGTTGTTTATCTGAGAGTAGAAGAACTGGTATCCAATACCTCTGAGACCGTCTACAGGGTAGTAAGGATTAAGTCTCAGTACTGTGTATATGAGGCATTAACAGGAGAGGCCCATACTCACTTGGTTCCCAACTGTTTGGTTGAAGGTTGGTTGCTGGTGTATTACCACCCTTGAGCTACTGAGTTGTTTATAGCTGGTGATTAAGGAAGACCCTGCATCCTTCCTAAGCTGAAGTAGCTGAGCTATCTTCAGAACAGAAGCAAAGATGAAGTAAATGTACTGAAACTTACAAGGATGAGAGAAGACCCATATATAGACAAGTCTCCAAGCTGAAAGCGAGACTAGTTCACGTACGTTATCTTCAGTCCCTTGCTGTGGTAAAATTTCAACAAAGTAGGAAATTTCCCTAATGGCCTTCAATAGTTTCAATTTTCTCCTGTGAGCCAACGATCCAGATATCTAATATTTCTGTAATATAGCCAACCAGGGAAGGACTGCCCAGAGGCAGCTAACTTGTGTGCAGTCCTTTCCCTCATAGTATTTTCAATAATATAGCTAAGTGTACGTGAAAGTATTTCAGTTTATTTAGAGCAGACTAGTAGTAGAGTGGTAATGAAAGCTCCTTCTATTCTTTCAACGAGGGCCCAGACGGAAGAGTACTTAATTTGCTACTAGCTCATGTCACAGTGGCACCGAAGGTAGTAAGTACATTATGGTTTGGACCAAAAAAATGTTCACAAAGGCTTGTGTTGTAGATCACTTGGTACCCAGGCGGTGGCTTTGTTCTGGGGAATTATAGAGCTTGATGACACAAGGGCTAGCTGGCATGTGTAGGCCTTTAGGAGTGGGCCTCTGAAGGCTACACACCTACCCCTATTTTTGCTATACTTCTCTGTTTCTTGATTTGCCACCAAGATCTGAGGAAATCCACATGCCTGTTTCTACCAGCATAAACTCCACCATGCTTTCCCTGAATCCAGGAGCTAAAGTTAACCCACCCTCTTCCCTCAGGTTACTCTGTCAGACAGTCTGTAACAGTGGTGGGAAAAGGAAATATGTGTGCAAACTCAACTCAAAATTCTAGGTTCATCAATGTTAGGAAAACCAAATCCTTACTGGTTTCTGGTTACATAAGCTACATAAGCAAGGTTACAGTGGCAACAGAGTCAAAAGTTAAGATTACTGATAAGCTAAGGAAAAGAGAGCTCTCAAGTAAGTAATAGGTTCCTGTGTTATCTCATGGAGTAAGTTTTCCTTTCTCTTTGGTACAAGGTCTAAAGATCATTTGTTTGGGGGAAACCCTTACTTAATGAAAAGGCTAGTGTGTTTAGATGATGATAAAGAGGGAAAGCCAAAATCTTAGTTTTGTTCATCATGATGTTTATTTTTATATAATATTAACACTAAGTTCCTGTTCTCAAGACCTGGCTGTGGGAAGAAAAACAAAAAACAAAACAAAACAAAAAACCTCTTCCTCCATATCCCAATGACTTAAACTATGTCCATATGGGAGTTAAGATCTTGGCAATTATGAAAGGGGTACATTATTTTCTACTACCAGGTATAGTGTAATTGTGAGGATACTTAATGATTAATGGGGGCTTCAGAAATGGCTCAGTAAGTACTTGTGCAAGCATAAGGACATAGGTTTGATCCCCATGTAAAGGAGGTGGGCCCGGTGCCAGATTTCTGAAGTCTCAAAAGCTGGGGAGACAGAGACAGTAAGATCCCTGTGGCCAGTCATCTCCAGCTTCATCAGGATACCCTGTCTTAAAAAAATAAGATGAAAATGGTGGCTTCTGGCCTACACACACACACACACACACACACACGAGAGTCAAATGTAAAGGTGATATGATGGAGGAAATAGGGTTTGACTTGCTTCAAAAACAGCAACTCTCCACAGACTTGTAAGAGAAGAGTTGCTGTTTTTGAGGGCAGATAAAGGGGATTTGAATGGAGGTGGCCTTCAGGAGTTGGAAAAGATGACAGTGAAGACTCCTTTAGAAGTAGAAATAATGCATCCTGTTATTACTTTGATTTTCACCCTATGAGACTGATTTGGGATGTTTGATCTTCAGGACTAGAATATAAAAATATTTGTGTTGTGTTGAGTGGGCAAGTTTGTACTAACTTGCAGTCTCACAAGGAAATCAGCAGCCAGTGTCTGAGTGATGCAGCGGCGCTCAGTCCCTGAGAGATCCAGAAGCAGGCACACTTCAGGTAAATATTTCCTGTTAGATGCCACCCTTTACTAGGAGCCCATTCTTTTTCCCACTAATGAACTGGGCAAGCAATGAAAAATAGAAATAGTTCCTTTACTATTTATTTTTAATTCCTACCCTTCTGTGCGACAAAACCTTTTCTGGGGAGATGAAGCATACATGTCTACTCACCCCAGATAGGGATCTTATAATACACCAAAGTACAAAAACAACCAAAATCCAACTTGGAGGACCAGTAAGTTTTAATGTCCTTGGTTGGGGAATCAGCCTATGCAGAGCTCCCAGGGCCCAGTTTTGTTTGTTTGTTTTAGTTTTTGTTTGTTTTCTGTTTTTTTGTTGTTGCTTTTTTTTTTTCTCTGTTGGTCTTCTCTTGGAGCTCCTGTCCCTTCCACGGCTTTCTGTCTCCCCATGCTTTCATAAAGTTCAATGCATTCTGCCCAAAGTTTGGCTATGAGTCTCAGCCTCTTCCTCGATCAGTAGAGTCTGCTCAACTATACAACAAGGGCATTTACTCAACCATGTTTATAGCAGCTTTATTCATAATAGTCAGAAGCAGGAAACAACCTAGATGTCCCTCAACAGAGAAATGGATACAGAAATAGTGGTATATTTATACAATGGAATACTACTCCGCTATTAAAAACAAGGAGATCATGAAATTTGCAGGCAAATGGTAGGGACTAGAAAAGATCATTCTGAGGGAGCTATCCCAGAAGCAGAAAGACACACATGGCATATACCCACCTACAAGTTGTTATTAGATATATAATATAGTATAAACATGCTAAAAATCTATACTCCTAAACAAGCTAAACAACAAGGAAGACCCTAAGGAAGATGCTCAGTCCTCATTCAGAAAGGCAAATGCAATAGACATTGGAAGCAGGGGAAGACAGGGAACAGAACAGCAGCCTACCACAGAGGGCCTCTGAAAGCAGCCAACACTCTTGCCTTGATAAGCATTCATTTTCTCAGAAGTCAGTGGTGAGGATACAGGCTCTATATTCTGAAAATAGGCCCCAAATCAATGTTTTGAGAAACAATGCTCATGGCGCAGCATTGGGAGAGGCCCAATGACTCGGATGGAGATGCCAGGAATCAGTTAATGGCATTAGAAAAAGGGGCTTCTGGGAGCAGGTTTCCCTTTTTCTCCTGTCTCTAAAGGATGAAACATTCCTCTTCTTTAGAAAATACGAAAATGAGGTTATATCTGGCAACCGGAGGCCGAAATAGCTGCTTCATGGTCTTAGACTTTCCAGCCGTTTACAACTGCAGAATAAATTTCCTTTCAAAGCACCCAGTCTGTTTTAAGACACCATCAATGTTAATTGCCTCTGCATAAATAAAAAATGGTATGAAGGGGCTCCAGCCAGCTCCAGCATGGCAAACCTGGCTCTGGCAGTCTTGCCCTTCTCCCCCATTCCCTTTGCCTTGCTAAAAACCTTTAGATTACAGCCCTAAAGCTAGCCCCCAAGGTCCATTCCCTTATTTGGCCACTTTATCCTCCCGAGGCTGACTACCAAAGTCTAGCAACCAACCCCCCCCCCCCCTTTTACTCACCTAATGAACCTGTCTAATAAAATTTTAACACCTCATTCTCACCCGGGTTTCCCCTTTTGCCTTTATAAACTCCCATTTGCCTATGAACTACATCTGTCTCCTCTCTCTCTCCAGAGGCAGTCCTTTTTCCTCCCACTAGGACAAATATCCCTGGCACCTTGCCCTTGTTTCTGTGTATGCCTTGTTCTCTATCTCCTCTCTTTATCTCTTAGTCTCTTATTCTCTGACCTTTGTCTCTCTGGGACAATTGAATTTCCTTTGCCTGAGAACTTGGTCCCGGTTGGACCTGAGCTATACTCTTGAGCCTTTCAGGGGAATCAATATTTTGTTGTGCCAAGGGTTTCCAGCACTCCCAAATCCCATGTTGTCTATAAGGTAAAGAAAGAGTTCAATTTCAAATTAGAGGTCTTCTGAGGGGAAACATTTCCCTTGCTTAACTTCTCTCAAGAGGAAGAAAGAACCTTCCATTCCTGCTATAAAAAATATATTCTCTAGCTGTGCTGTCCTGTGGCCATCCTTTAAGAAATGGGAAAGAGAGTCTTCTGGCTTCATTGAGGATAGGTACTACAGTATTTATTTTGTGTTTTCAGTGCTGGCAAAGAAGATACACTTAATAAATATGGATTGAATGAGTGCCAAAATTCCACTTTCATAAATGTATTCCTTGGTGCCTTGAAGTTTTGTAAATCTCCAGAGCCTCATGCCAGGCTGCAAGAATTCATCAGGGCCCTGAGTCTGTAATTCTTATCATGCAGGAGGCTCTTATCCTTGAAGGGATCTTCTTCGTAAGTTCACTGGCATTTTATAAGGCTTTTGCCTATCTGACTTATATCATTTAAAGCTTACCACATTCCTCTGTGTAATAATTCTCTACATTTTACAAATAAAGAAATGGTTTGCATGTAAAATGTCTCTATAAGCACATATACACACAAGGGAGCTCAGTGGCTTGGGGCAATGATTGGATCATGATGACTCTGAGCTCATGAGTGGGTTAATCCAGCAATGGGTTTATAAATTTTGGGTGTTGATAGGAGGTAATGGGAGGTTAGACGTTGTGGCCTGATTGGAGGGGGTCAATCACGAGAGGAATGCCTTTATAGGTGTGTCTTGTCATTGTCTTCTTCATTTCTCTGTTAGTCCTCTCTGCTTCTCCGCTACTGTGCTGTGAGTAATTTTGCTCCATTATACACTGTTAATATTGTGATGTCCTACCTTACTGCAGCCCCATGACAATGGAGCGAGCTAACCATAGACTGAAACCATTGGGCACAACAAAAGCCTTTTTCCTTCTGTTTATTTTGACTTGATTATTTTCATAATGCCACAAATTCCTGACTCCCACACAGTCAATAATGCTAACAGAAAAGGCAGCTGTGTTCTGCTACACTGAAGATGAGGAGTGAGGGATAAAGAGGAGAGGGTTATGACATATATCTATCATGTTGGCAGTTAAATGGGGGAGGTTGATGAGACTTGGGGAGAACAAGAGCTCCACAAAGACCAAACAGGGCACAGGGGTCTTGTGTGAGACGGTTTCTACAACCAAGGGCCACATGTGGATGTGGCCTGGAACCCCTGCTCAGATGGGACCCATGATAGCTCGGTGTAGGACTGAAGACCTTAGTGAGGGAAACAGGGACTGTTTCAGTCATGAACTTGATGGCTGACTCTTTGACCCTCCCCCATACAAGCTGGGGAGTGACAGACTGGCTAGATCCCAGGGGAGGACATTGCAGCCAGCCCTGAGGAGACAGGATGAGCTGGGGTTGGATGGAAGGGGAGGAGGTCTACCCCTGTTGGTGGACTTGGAGGGGGCAGAGAGGAGATGAGGGAGGGAGGGGAAGGGTGGGAGGGAATGAGGGAGGGGACTACGCTTGGGATGCAAAGTACCTAACCTGTGATTGATACAAAAATAAATAAAGTAATAAAAAAAAAGTAGGTCAACTAAGAAAAACTCAGGCAGACGATTCTCTGGGAAAGTGTCCCAGGAACTTAGCATCATCACAAGGCTGACATTTTGCCAGGATTGTGAGTAAGATCTAAACTGGTGGGTCAAAGACCTCAACATAAAACCAGATACTCTAAATCAGTCAGAAGAAAAAGTGGGGAAGAGCCTAGAACTCGTTGACACAGGAGACAACTTCCTGAACAGAACGCCAATAGCACAGGCTCTAAAAGCAACAATTAATAAATGGGACCTCATGAAACTGAAAAGCTTCTGTAAAGCAAAAGACACTGTCATCAGAACAAAATGACAGCACACAGACTGGAAAAGGATCTTCACCAACCCTATATATGACAGGGCTGATATCCAGAAAATATAAAGAACTAAAGAAGTTAAAAGGCAATAAATCAAGCAATCCAATTAAAAAATGGGGTATGGAGCTAAACAGAATTCTCTGTAGAGGAATATAGAATGGCAGAGAAACACTTAAAGGGATGCTCAACGTCCTTAGCCTTCAGAGCGATTGCAAGTCAAAATGACCCTGCGATTTCACCATATACCCATCAGAATGGCTAAAATAAAAAACTCAAGTAACAACACATGCTGGAGAGGTTGTGGAGAAAGGGGAACCCTCCTCCATTGCTGGTAGGAATGTAAACTGGAACAACCACTTTGGAAATCAGTCTGGCACTTTCTCAGACATTTAGGAATAATGCTTCCTCAAGATCCAGCTATACCATTCCTAGGCATATATCCAAAAGATGCTCAATGACACAACAAGGACATTTACTCAACCATGTTTGTAGCAGCTTTCTTTGTAATAGCCAGAACCTGGAAACAACCCAGATGTCCATCAACTAAGAAATGGATACAGAAATTGTGATACTTTTATACAATGGAATACTACCCAGCAATTAAAAACAAGGAAATCATGAAACTTGCAGGCAAATGGTGGGACCTAGAAAAGATCATTCTGAGTGAGATATCCCAGAAGAAGAAAGACACACATGGTATATACTCACTTATATAGACCTATAAGATATGATAAACATACTGTAATCTATACACCTAAAGAAGATAAACAAGAAAGAAGACCTGGGGTAAGATGATCAATCCTCACTTAGATTGGATGTAGGAGAAAACAGGATAGAAGCCTACTGCAGAGGGCCTCTGAAAGACTCTCCCTAGCAGTGTACCAAAACAGATATTGAAACTCATAACCAAACCTTCAGCAGAGTGCAGGGAATCATATAAAAGAAGGGCGAGTTAGTATGATCTGGAAAGGACAGGAGCTCCACAAGGACCACCAAATATATGTAGGCACAGGGATCTTTTATGAGACTGTTTCTCCAACCAAGGATCATGTATGGATATAACCTAGAACCCCTGCTCAGATGTAGCCCATTGTAGCTCATTATCCAAGTGGGTACCCTATTAAGGGGAACAGGGACTATTTCTGACATGAACTCAATGGCTGGCTCTTTGACACCCCCACCCCCTGAGGGAGTAGCTGCTCTGCCAGGCCACAGAGGAGGACTTTGCAGCCAGTCCTGAAGAGACCTGATAAACAAGGGTCAGATGAAAGGGGAGGAGGTCCTCCCCTATCAGTGGACTTAGAAAGGGGCAGGGAATTGATGAGGGAGGGTGGGATTGGGAGGGAATGAGAGAGCTGGATATAGCTGGGATAAAAAGTTAATAAACTGTAACTAATATTTAAAAAAATAAAAAATAAAAGATCTAAACTGGGTATAAAGAGAATGGTACTTTCAGATCAGAGATTCAGCCATGAGCTTTTTACTCCAGCTCCTTCTTGGGCAATGCCCTATTCACAGCCATTTCAAATGTTCTGGCTTGCTATCTCAGAGAAGAAAAGTTCAATGCATTCTCTTTCATAGGATTTTCCTCAACAGAGTCACACAATCTTTGTGACCAAGGGACATTTGCATATAGTTAGTACACAGTGATCTCTTCCCCGCCCCCCCACTTCTATTTTACTTTAATAACCTTTGTGTTTGAAGGAGTTCTACAATCTCCTCTATATTAAGACCAGAAACAGCAGTTCATCCCACTCTTCTATCATTCACCTTTAGGCTGTGGTAGCTTTGTGTTTTATGAGGTCTGTATTTTGAACCTACAAGGGTTTAAGCCAGCCCTGTTGGACTTAGGGCAGGAGTGTGATTCAGTCTTTAACAGTTATTGGAGACAAAGACTTAGTGTTAAACTTGTTTCCTGTCAGAAGTACAGAGCTGGTTTCTGACTTACAGTCGCTGCTAGCTGATGACTTCCAGCACTCAGAGGGTACTAACGTGATAGATATGCAGAAGAAACTGGGCTTTGAGATTGGATATTTTCCGTGTTCAGTGGTACATGCTTTGGTGCTGTTTCATGATGTTGGGCAGCCGTAGTGAGCCACAGCATCTGCTCAGCCATGATCCCAGGAGTAACAGCCCATTCTCCACAGGGGAAGTGATACACTATGCTCAAGTGTTTAGTTGATTGAGCAGATTATACACATTGTTGTCTCCATATGTTTCAATTTTCAATGGACTTGTCAGGATGTAACTTCAGGTGTGTGGAAGAGTATTTTGTATTAGCAAAACTGTAAATTACTGAAGTTTTATGAAAACGTGATATTTCTATATCATCTCTGAAGGAAGGGTTCATAGTAACGGACATCCACAATAGACGAGATCTGCTTGAAAAGAAACCTGAGATTTTTAAGTGATATCACAGCTTCCATTTTAAATATTTTTCCCTAAATATTTTAATTTTGTAAATAGAATTTTAGGACAGTACTTTTGACAGTATTATAAGTATTCAGAGATATGTTTATCCTGTTCTCTAGGACTATATTTGAATAGTAAAAGAAACATTTGACATTTGAGACATAATTATTCACCAGCTTTAATCAACTAGTTCTCTCTTTTGGATGACAAAACAGATTGTGAATACTAAATGCTGCTAAATATTTAAATGGAAGGGAATCAGAGCAGATACAATACCTGCTCACCACTTTCCAAGCCATACAGTGTTCACTGTGCTCTCATCATTGGTTAGTGAGGACCATTACGGGCCAATAATGGACATTCACGGATACAACTTGTTTTTAAAAGGAAGAGGAGACAAAAAAGAAAGAAAAATTGATTGCTTATTTGTAAATTGTGTAATACTTTTAGCCTTGGGTTTTCAACATGTTTCATGCTTTTAATGTTGGAATTCTGTGCTTTTTTAAAAAAACATGGTTTTGAACAGAGTAATGCTAACACAAGGACCAAGGAGACCTCATGTGTCAGGTGTGCATACAATGGGTTGTAGGCAAGTGGAAGATCATTTAGGAAGGTTGTGAGTTGTTCAGAGGAGAAATAATGAGATTGGAGTTGGTGCTGGCAGTGGAGCATACAGACGATGGACAGAAGTAGAGATCTTGAGTTAGGAACATGGTTGATGGTTGGGTCATCAGCAACCAAGCAGGAAGTGATACAGATAAAAATCCAGTCTTCTTGGGGGACCCAAAACAGTATATATATTAGACTGGGACTCTGAAACTAACCTAGTGTACACTGGGTAACCACTTGAGGTTGCAGCTTAGATAGAAAGTGGCAGCAGTAATATTTCTTCAGGAATTGAAGAGAATCGGGGCTGTAAAACATTCATTGCAGTGCATGGCAACTTCTTACTGTTTGTTTTCTGAAGAGACTTGTCAGTATTAGTCATCATATGATGAAAGCTATACAATGCTTATTTATCAACTTTATTTCCTAAGCTTGCTGATTTGTAATAAAGTAAAATATAGCAAGCCTCTGCCTTCTAATTTAGTGTTACACTTCAATATATCATTTCATTTTGTGGCATGTCTTACTATGCAGCCTGAGCTGGCCTGCAGTTTGCAATCCTCCTACTTCTTTCTCCCAAGTACAAATAAATAAGAGTCTTAATGCTGTTGATGTTTTAGTACTGGTCTCGTTGAAATGTTTTAGAAACTCGTTGACATGAAGCTGAAGGCAGGGTGTGTATGATTTTAAAGGCTATAGACTCTAAGGGAGCAGAGAGTATTAGTAAGGCTTAGTAAGGTGAAGGCACAGCAAAGGAGGACTGCTATTTTGTTCTCAGTGGTAAACCTTTGCTTGCTAAGTTGAAAGAGTTAGTAATTCTTAGCATAAGGCAAGCCAAACTTCTTGAGTTCAAGGGGAACAGAGGCAAATGTTACAGGTTGAAGTTAAAAAGGAACATTGGGGCATCATGGTCCATCTTACAATTCAGAAAACTGGGGCTCGATTTTCACAGTTTGTAGCAAGGTCCTTTGTCTGTGGTCCTAAAATATGAAGGTCATGGGCATGACTTGGTAAAATGTGAAGGAGCACTCAGCTTATAGAAAATGCTGTCATTGTGTATAATTTGATGAGGTCATTAAAGGAAATTAGAGAACATTCCAGAGTCATTGAGACAGAATGATCATGTGATGCTGAATTGTCCTCCAGAATTGCAACCTGAGAGTCTCAGGCTCCAGGGTCATGTCATCTCTATACACATTTTCTACTCTCATGTCTTATAACAGTCTAGACATAAACATCTCAAAACTGTGATATGTGTGTGTGTGCATGTGCTTTGGCATGCACACAACTAAAACAGGTGATGCTTGCATTTGAGTATAAACGTTGATGGTAGCAAAGAGATGCCTAGGTAGCAAAAGACTTTCAGTAAGGTTTTATTTGTTGAATATGTGTCATCATTTTGTCTATGAGAGGATAAAGTAGGACAGAGAGAGATCACTGGCAAGATAAATCTTAAATTATCTTTCTTGAAGGCAAGAAATAGAATATCCTGCATTACAAAAGGATCCAGTGATAAGCCATTGATAAGAAAAAAATGGAACATGGTAGGAAAGAAACTTACAATATTGCTTCATCCTGAAAAAAAAAAAGAAAGAGAAAAAAAGGAAATGTGACACTGACATTTTCATTTTGAAAAACTGTCAGGAGAGATCATTGGAAAGTTAACCTTTGCACTATGTGGATATTCTCAGTGTAAACTGAAGGCAAATACCTTCGCCACATAGCTTATTTTGATGTTAAACATTGCTGCCTTGGCTAGTGTCTGCACAATGAGTTGCATTTTGTTGAGGAATTAACTGTGATTTTAATATAACACATTGGCCACTTGTTTTTTTATTACCTGAGCAGATCATTTGAGTTGGAACAGCATAGCATGTTTTAGAACCCTGGAATGCTGGCATCCAGGAGTACTTTCTGCATACACTGACTTTAAGGCCCTGAGTAAATCCCATTGACTTTCTCCCAGTCCTCATACAAGAAAGTGGTCATGATTCAACTCATTCACTCACAACAGAGAGCTGCCGATCAGCCAACCCTTGCTGGCCCACCCACCACTTGAAGATGTTGAAGAAAGCTCCAGATGGGAAGAACTGTTATGACAAATATCTGGATCCCAAAATTGACATGCAGGAGTTTCAGGTGTTCAGCTTCAGGTGTTAGTTTACAACACAGAGATACAAAAAGAGGCCTTTTGGAGACTGCATTAATCCTTAATCAATATAATATACGAGATCACTTTTCTTCGAGTTCATATAGCTATGGGATTTTCATCTGGTATTTTTCTTCTCTCCCTTTGAAACTCTTTCTCTTAGGCATTTAAAATTTTACTCTGTCAAACATGCAGCAGAGGCCTGGGGTAGGGGAGGAATAAAATAGAAGTATCTTTTTCTAAAGTGAAATGATAAAATCTCAGTAGGAATTTAGGAAGGAGATTTTTTAACGTATTTATTGTTTTATTGATTATAGTTTATTCACTTTGTATCTAAGCTGTAGCCCCCTCCCTTGTCCCCTCCCAATCCTACCCTCCCTTCCTCATCTCCTCCCATGCTTCTTCCACTGATAGGGGAGAACCTCCCCATCCCTCTAATCCTAGTCTATCAATTCTCATCAGGACTGGCTGCATTGTCTTCTTCTGTTGCCTGGTAAGGCTACACCCCTCTTAGGGGGAGGCTATCAAAGAGCAAGCCACCGAGTTCATGTCAGAGACAGCCCCTGTTCCCATTATCAGAGAACCTACCTGGACACTGAGCTGCCATGGGCTACATCTGTGCAGGGGTTCTAAGTTATCTACATGAATGTTCCTTAGTTGGAGTATCAGTCTCAGAAAGGACCCCTGTGCACAAATTTTTTTTTCTTAGAAGGAGATATTTTGATTGATGGTTTTCGTCTAGCCATCAGTATCTCTATAAATGGCCACTGCTTTGTGGTTATAATGAATCCATATTCTAGTCTTTAGATTCCTAGCTAATGATGTTATAAACAGTCAGTTAATAACTCTCTAGTTGATGCCTATAAATTGTGCAATCAAGGATTGCTATTAAAGATACTTGGTACTCTACAGTCTTAATAGAAAAATCTCCTTTTAGTGAAGCAAGACTAAATTCCACCAAACAAATAGAAACACAAACCATGGTACAATTGAGCAATAAACTACAGAGGGGGAAAAACATAAGCACATGAGAAGAATGGAGATGGGAATCAGATTGGGATCTGAAAAAAAATGAATAGACATTGATTGCATGATGTGACAATGGGCAGGATGCTCTGTGAAACATTTATAACATTTTTTCTAAAAGTAATAATGAAGTCTTTATACGCTCATTGGAATGTGGAAGCAAGCGAAAATATGAGATGCCAGCTCTCCAGTGTTCCCTTTCCCCCCATGGAATGCAGTACTGATGAGGACCAAACAGATCTAGTGCAAATGCCTTGAAACACCTCACTGGCTCAGAGTTCCAAGCAGAAGGCTTCTAACTGTAGACATGGGGAGAAAGAATGCAGTTGGGGGTGGGTTTGGAATAGAAAGGATCTGAGTCAGAACAAAGAAAGAAGTCTCAGTGTAGGGCAAGAATGAGGAGTCTGGGATGGAAAATCTAGGCTAGAAGTAGATATTCCTGTGGGCATGGCTGCGTAGAAGGTTAAATAGGCAGGAAAACTAGCTGGAAGCTGAGTCTTTGACAACAGTTCCCTCTAGGAGAACTGCAAGGGATTGTGGTATACCAGGTCTAGTGTAGTAAAGCATTTCTTTGTTTATTTTTTTATTATTTTGTTTTGTTTTGTTTTGTTTTGAGGGAGTCATGAACAGGCATCTTTTCTCATTTAAGAGGAGGCACCAACAACAGACAAAAGAAATTATTCTACCGAAGTCTGCTTGGTGGACCACTGAGGTTACTGAGGTTACTTATTGTAGTATGGATGAGGGATTTCTTAGAGAACCGTGGGCAACTCAAAAGCAGCTGTATTTCCCAAAAGCTTACTCTAGGGTGGGTGATGACTCAAAATCTCCATCCATAGAGCTCCACGGACAAATTGTAAGCAGCTCCCAGCAGCATCTGTAACTAGGATAGGAGCCTACAGAACTTCGTACATTTCAGAAGCTTCCTGAGAAGTCTAAGTTTCACGTCCTTCCTGAGCCTTATATGTTCACTTACACCTCGAAGTTAATGAGCTTTCTTCAGGAAACCAATATATCAATTTAGCAGAGCTATGCATACAATGTGGGGTGGGGGGAAATCCTTGCCCTTTGAGGATGGCCAAGTAAAGCATTATCAAGATCTCAAAAATCACTGTGGAGTTTATCCTGCACTTAGACTGCTCAATATGAGTAGAAGAAATCACTAGTGGTTTCCCCAATCAGAGATGAAATAAACTGAAGCGCCTAGGCAAGGTAAGGTGGTAGTCTTACCTTACAATACAGCAGGGGTTTTGATAAAGAAGACTTTTAATTCTATGGTTGAATTAACTCTTCTAGCTCTCTACTGAAGACAATATTTTTTTAAATCAACAAAATAAGATACCTGCCTATGGATTTGGATTAGATAAACATACACTGAGGAATGCCTGCCCAGAGTCAGGACTGGCATGCTTGCAGTTGGGTTCAGGACTTTGGCATGGAACTGACTCTGAAGGAGGGCATAACATTTTTTTAATTTTAAATTTTTATTTATTTAATCACTTTACAGCCTGATCCCAGCCCTTCTCTCCAGCATTATTTCCTTTCTGTCTCCTCAGAGAAGGAGACGCCCTAATGGGTGTCTCTTTAATCTTATTGCAGCGAGAAAGCTCAAATGGTCTGAACAATGGATCTCAAAAATGCCCATCTCCTCACTTCTGAAATTCCAGAACACAGATAAGGTTTTTCAATTGGGAGTTACCCTGTTTTTATCAGGTTGGCTGTAAATATAATTACAAAGTTCCCCACAAGCAATAGGCTGGGGGAATTTCACTTTAAGGGAAGAAAAGGTATCAAGATGATAGCAGCAAATAATGTTGTGATGAAGTCCCTGTCTAACAGATGATGACGTGCTCATCTGAGTAGCATCATGGAACTAATATTAATGCAGGAACTGCTGCTATTGGTTGGGTATCTACGTGTACAGACAACTTAGTCTTTGATAGTCAGCTTTATCTTTCAGCTTTTCTCTGTCTCAATTTATGTTTGATGCAAAGGGCCTACATATGTGTGTGTGTGTGTATCATGCATATATATGGGTATACAACACATACATATATATATATATATATCCATACAAAATATATACGTATATATGATATAAAATTGTTTTGTTGGAAAAAAGCTAATAAGGTGATTAGTAAAACCACTCTGAAATGGAGGAAGTAGAAATCCATCAGTTTGCAAATAAATGAGAAGTACCCCTTGGAGTATTTCAGTGTGAAACAGTAGCAGAGTGAACGTTGATTTTTCACTCTTATGGTAATGCCATGACACTCTCCCACTGATGTAACCTAAGGGATTTATTTTATCATATACTTCTTTGGCATTTTAGGCCAATTAATGGTCTTCAAATTAGATTTTTATTTCTATTTCATAACCTCTCTGTCTTTGGGGTGGTACACGGAGTAGTGAATTTTACAAAGTAACATTAGAACCCATCTTGGGCCCTGAGGGCTATATGTACAGAAAGCTGCATATGGTCCAATGTCTAGGATTGTATAGGGGCACTAACTCTCCTTTCATGGATATACAGTATGGCACAGTGAGTGGAATGATGTAGGCAGGGAGAATGGAAAACATTGGAGCCGCCTCTAGACCTTGGCAAGTGAAGAAAAGTGCTTGCACCCAGCAGTCACATCCTAAAACCACAAGCTCTGTTCCATCCATCAGCCTTCCCCTTTGCTTGATTGCCTTTGACCTGCCTTCCTCCTGGCTGCTGCCCAGTTCAACAATACTCCATCAGAGAGGTATTTGCAGAGAAGAGGGGAAATGTGAGTTTTGTAAATCCTTTCTGGTAGTTGTCAGCAAATGGTTCCAGAGAGAGAGAGAGAGAGAGAGAGAGAGAGAGAGAGAGAGAGAGAGAGAGCGCTAAGAATCACATACCTAAAAAGGCTTTGGAATATTGTGAGACTGATTCTCTCAGGGAAATTTGATTTATTGAGAGTTGAAAGGCTAGATCTTTCTCATTGACAACTTGCGTTTTTCCTCCATGTGTGGAAACTTGGGATTTCCCTGTGTTTTCTATAAATGGACAGGAAAGAAGCAACAAATTCTTAGTACTTCTCTGAGTTATTAGTGGTATGGTTAATTCTTTTCCTTAGGCCCTCCCATGGAAGTGCTTTCAGTTTATTTTGGAAAAGTTTCCTGACATGTGGTTGGCATATGGTGGTACCAGTACAGGAATCTCTGACTATTTCAGTTTGTGTCTCTCTGAGGCACCACTTTTTAAGTATGACTCTTTTCTTCATAATGTCCTGAATGTCAGCTATGACTTCATTCTTGTTCCCGATTGTTAATTTCCCACAGTTTCAGTGTGGATAGTGGGGGCGGGATTATATATTAGCATGACTGAATTGGAAATACTCTTTGGTACTTTGCCATCCCTTGTTTCTGAGGAACTGACTAAGGCCAGTGAGTGATCATTACAGGTTAGATACAGACTTGATTCAACACATGGTCTTCAAATGGCTGGAATTGCTCAGCCATGCAGCAGGAGGATTGATGTTAAACATGTCAGGTCCAAGTTTGGGTAGCTATTTGCTATGGTTGACATGGATGGCATTAATGAGAATTGTAAGCATTAAGTCAAATAGTATTCATATCGAACTGAGATAATTATGAGCCTACACTTTGACTGAATGTAAGTTTTAAAATTAGCTTTGTTATGTTGATGTACAAAGTTCAGCTCTTCCTATAATCTGTAATAGCTACTTCTATACATTCATTTATTCATTCTTTGCTTGCTCTGTCTCTGTGTGTGTGTGTGTGTATTTGTATGTGTGTGTGCATTTGTATGTACATGTAAGCATGTGTGTAAGGGCTATAGGGCAACATTAGGTACCTTTCTTTTATCAGGAGCTGCCTACTTTGTTTCATGAAGTGTACTCTTTCACTGGGACCTAGTGCTTACCAATTTGACTAGCCTGTTTCCAACCCCACAGAGCTTGGATTATGACTGTGTGCCATCATGTCTGGCTTTTTTTAATGCAGATTCTGGGAATCTGTCACAGTTTCTCCTGCTTCTGAGGCAAACATATCAACAATGAGCATCCCACTGCCCCTGGTGCCTGTTATATAAGGATAGAAGCTTCTTTTTCTTAGCCTTTCCTGACTTGATTATCTTACTTTCCCTAATCATTATATATTATCTATGAAATATAATATATAACATATCATATATTATATTGGATATACATATATCCAATATGTATTAGATACACATATTATATATTGGATAGACTTCCACTGAGTGTATATGGTGACTGAATCTCTCACATCAGCATCATATTAATCAAAGATAAATAATACCTGCTCTTACATACACAGACCTGGCAATCATTCCCAGGGGTACTGTAAATAGGAACAGTTTATTGAAAGACCCAATTTTTCATGGTCAAATTGCACTATAAGAAAATGTAAGCATCTTGTATAACTTGAATAATATCAGATAGCTTATTATATCTTGATTTTTTCCTTTTTTTTCACTGGCACTATTTTAAAGGAAATCTAGTAAGAGCTGCTTTACTTAGCCCATTGTTGTATGTGAAATAAGAGATGTTTATAGATGGAAAGACCTGAAGACATTCCTATGATACCATACACTCTCTTCCTGGGGCAGAACAGGTCACATGAGGGACACTCTACAACATGTGTTCCCATCAATCATTTAGATGCCCCTGAGCTTCTCCCCATGCAGAAGAAATTCTATTATATATTTTTAATTAATTTATTTATTTTTATATCAATCACAGGTTAGGTACTTTGCATCCCAGGCATAGTCTCCTCCCTCATTCCCTCCCACCCTCCCAATCCCTCCCTCATCTCCCTCCTCCCCGCCCCCTCCAAGTCCACAGGTTTTTAACAGAGTATGAATCTCCAGAATGGAGACTTTGTGTTTAAGTGTATAGTGATATTTCTTTTCCTTTCATTACTTTGCTTCAAACTGTAATTTATTTATGAATGCTTAGGGTATATTGGTGTATGGTATTTCACAGAAAACATACTTTTTAAAATTTTAACATTTTTATTTTATATTAATCACAAGCTATATACTTAGTATCCCAGCGATAGCACCCTCCCCCATCCCCTCCCTATCCTGCCCTTCCCTCCCTCATCTCCTCCCTGCACCTTTCCAGGTCCACTGATAGGGGAGGACCTCCTCCCTTTCCGACTAACTCTAGCTTATCAGGTCTCTTCAGGGATGGCTGCAATGTCCTCTTCTGTGGCCTAGCAAGGCTGCTCCTCCCTCGGGGGACAGGGAGGTCGAAGAGCCAGCCATTGAGTTCATGTCCAAAATAGTCCCTGCTCCCCTTACTGGTGTGCCCACTTGGTATTGAGCTACCATTTGCTACATACAAGCAGGGGTTCTAGGTTATAACCATACTTGGTCCTTGGTTGGAGAGACGATCTCATAAAAGACCCCTGTGCCCTGATATATTTGGTCCTTGCGGAGCTCCTGTCCTCTCCAGGTT
>CM053745.1:22700018-22724422 GCA_028658305.1 Pachyuromys duprasi | reverse complement strand
CAGGGTCGTTTTGATTTGCATCTCCCTGATGGCTAAGGACGTTGAGCATTTCTTTAAGTGTTTTTCTGCCATTCTACAGTCCTCTACAGAGAGTTCTCTGTTTAGCTCCACACCCCATTTTTTAATTTGAGTACTTGCTTTGTTGCTTTTTAACTTCTTGAGTTCTTTATATATGTCAGATATAGGGTTGGTGAAGATCCTTTCCCAGTCTGTAAGCTGTCATTTGGTTTTGATGACAGTGTCTTTTGCTTTACAGAAGCTTTTCAGCTTCATGAGGTCTCATTTATTGATTGTTGATCATAGAGCCTGTGCTGTTGGTGTTCTATTCAGGAAGTAGTCTCCTGTGCCAATGAGTTCTAGGGTCTTCCCCACTTTTTCTTCTAACCAGTTTAGTGTGTCTGGTTTTATGTTGAGGTCTTTGATCCACTTGGACTTTAGCTTCATGCAGGATGATAAATATGGATCTATTTTCATTTTTCTGCATACAGATACCCAGTTAGACCAGTACCATTTGTTGAAGATGCTGTCTTTTTTCCATTGAATGGTTTTGGCTTCTTTGTCAAAAATCAAGTTTCCATATGTGTGTGGGTTCATTTCTGGGTCTTCTATTCTGTTCCATTGATCCACTATTCTGTTATTATGCCAATACCATGCAGTTTTTATTACTATTGCTCTGTAGTACAGCTTGAGGTCGGGGGTGGAGATACCTCCAGATGATCTGTTGTTGTACAGGATTGTTTTGGAGATTCTGGGTTTTTTGTTTCTCCATATGAAGAAAACATACTTTTGAAGATTAATGACTGACAGTATGAAACGGTGTGGTGAGTGAAGTAAGAACCTCCCTACTGCTTTAAGGAAGCACTCAGCCCAGAATGAAGTCAGGCCATTTGATTTGGCTAGTTCTTTGTGGTTTTGTGGGGTGCGGTCTCAAGCTCCCCAACACAAAGGGTGTGCTATTGCTTGCTATAATCAAATTTTGTTTATGTCATAAAATGGATATTGGATACATCTTTCCTAAATCAATACCCATCTACTTTAAACTTAACTGCTATCACCCTTAGGCTCTATTGCTTTTATTTTACAGTTTAGAAGGGCTAAGTTTCCCCTTTTCCTGCATTTCCATATGTTTTATTAACTTCTGAGTATTGTAAGTCTTCTTTTTCTCTTTACAAGGGAATATTACACCTCAGAGAAAAGAGCCACTTGGTACAAATATGGAACCAGCTTTATACACCTGGAATAAATCCCGCTTGGTCATGGTATATAATTCCTGCTTCCTGATGGCTTTGACCCGAGCAGGTTTGCATCCATGTTTATGACTAGTCCTGACTGCACCTTCCTTTGCTCAAAATATGTTTGGCTGGTGGTATTAGTGTTTGGGTAATGCTGCTCCCCCAGGATAAGTTAAGGGGGTGGTATCTCTAACCTTCTGTGAGAAATGCAAGAGGTCTGGTACCTTCTCATTTAAGTGGTATTACAGCCTACCAGTGAAAGCATTTGTTCCCCACGTTTTCTCCTTGTTATCTCTTGCCTGCATGCCTTGTATAGGTATAGGTGGTATTTTAAATCCATCATAGTACACTATGGTTTTCAGTCATTGGAATGTTTTTAATCCAAGTTATCAATTAGGACCTCTACTGCCCTTTGCATGTCCACGGGTCCAGTGGCTATATTCCCTCTTCACTTACTGCACTGAACTTTCTGTCATCTGTCCCTTCTTAGCTGCTCGTTTGGTAAGACTTTATAGATTCTATTGATCTTGTCAAAGAACCATCTTTTATTCTCATTGATTTTCTCCATGTTCTTCTCATTGTAATTCCATGGATCTCTAATTTGCATTTTGTTCTTCATCTTTATGAATGTAATCTGCCTGCCCTTCTTTGGGTATTTAAGGTGGGAGCCCATTATTGATTTCAGATCTTCCTTTCTCATTTGTACATTCAGTACTATCAGTTTTCCTCTGGCTTCAATTGCAGCACCTGGAATGGTAATCAATGTCTGTTGTTTCAGTCATCTAGCCCGTGGCATTATTTTTCTGAAGTTTCCTTGATACAGTTCCAAGGCATCTTTCAGAGTCTTCCATATCATTACACAGAGACCTTTAAATATTCTATATTAAAATAGATGAATTGTGATTGTACATATTTATGGAGCAGAAACTAATGTTTTAATATGGACTTCTAATGCTTTATTATTAAATCAGAATAATTGGCAAATCTATCACAGCACATATTCATCTCTTGTATGGTAGAAGCATTGAAAATCCATGCTTCATCAGTTTTGAAAGGTCAGTCCTGGTGGAGCACACCTTTATTCTCATGTTGGGGCATTGACAAGTCAGGCATATCTCTGTGAGTCTGAGGCCTGGCTTGCCTGCATTGTGAGTGTCAAGCCAGGCAGGGCTACATAGTGAGACCCTGACACAACACACACACAAAGAATAAAAATAGCTTTTAAATACAATACACCATTATTTGTCACAGGAACAATATAGGAATCATTAAGTCTTCTTTCTTAGTGAACACTATGGGGATTATTAGGTCTTATTTCTTATGTCTCACTGACACTGTGCTCTCTTTCTCTTCTTAACCCACTTCTGGTAACTACATCTATTCTATATATTTTTTAAATGTAAAATTATTTTGCATTTTGTGGTTTCTTCTATGTGCATGTGTATATGTGTGGATGTGAGCATGCCAAGGCTATCACCTGTGTGGAGATCGAAGCCAACGTGTGACAGTCAGTTTTCTCCTTCTACCACAAAGGCTCTGGGAATTTAATTCAGGTTTTCAGATTTTGGAGTAAGTTACCTTTACTCATTGAGCTATGTCACTGAGCCTCAGTTTTCTACCTTTCAACTTCTATGGGGCCAACTTTTTATTTCACTTACAAATGAGACCTTGTAACATTGTCCTTCCATGCATGACTTATTGCATTTAGCATAATGTTCCTTCGGTTTACCTATCCTTCTACAAATGGCAGGATTTTCCTTCTCTATACATTGATTTTTCCTTCTCTACATATTTTCCTTGTCTGTATTCCAACACACATACACACACACACACACACACACACACACACACACACACAGAAGGGAAAGAGAGAGAGAGAGAGAGAGAGAGAGAGAGAGAATTAGTTATTTTTCTATTGCTGTGATGAAACACCATGACCAAGGCTACTTACAGAAGGAAACATTTCATCAGGTTTACTGTTCCAGAGGATCAGAGTACATGACAGTGTAGTGACGGGATGGCCCTAGGAACATCTGAGAGATCACATCTCTGACTGCAAGCAGGACGCAGAGAAGACACAATGAGAATGACATAAGTCTTTTGAAACCTCAAAGCCTGAGAGCCCAGTGACATCCTTATTCCAACAAGGCCAAACCACCTATTTTTTTCCCCCGAACAATTTCCACCATCTGAGAACCAAGTATTCAAACATATGAGCCTATGAGAGCCATTCTTAAGTCAAACTACTACGTACACTGTGTGTTATTCACTCATTTCATGATGAATGCCTAGGTGGCTTCCATATCTCAGGTGTTGTTGAAAATATAACAATAAGAATAGGCACTTTGATATCCCTGCCCTTTTCTGAAGGGAAACAGAAGAAAGTGGATGGGTGAGGGGTGGATGAAGAAGGTAGAAGGTAGACGGGGCGGGGGGAGGAAAACTGTGGTCTGGAGGAAATATATGAGAGAATATATTAATAATGTAATTTAAAATTGAACAATAGGCACAAGAGTGTAATGGTCTCTAAACAATACTGATTTAAATCCCTTTGGGTATATACTAGACTAGGGATTTCTGAATCATGTGATAATATATCACCTGATGGCTATAATCACTCAAATTTCCTGCATGAGTTTGTTGTGACCTGAGGTTGCATTTTCTCCATGCCCTAATCTTTTATCCTTTCCCTCTTTGATGAGCTACTCAAACACATGTGAGATTATATATCATTGTTAATTTAATTGTTTACCTGATAATTAGTGATGCTGAACAGCATAGACCTGTTGACGATGTGTGTTCTTTTGAGAAATTTCTACTTAGCTTCTTGCATCTAATTTATAATATTTTCCTTATTTTTTGTTTTCCCTATATAATTCCTTAGCACATTCATGATTTTAAAATGTTTTCTTTCAAGGTCTGGGTTGCCTCTTCCCTCTGGTAATAATTATATTTGAAACACAGAAATTATTTATATTAGAAGTAATACTATTTGCTTATTTTTGCTTTGTCATCGTATTTTTAGCACAAAATATCAAAATTTTGTTCATTTTTTGGTCAGATTGTTCTTTTTCAAGACCCATGAGTTTCAAAATTAAATTTGTTTTTGAGATTTTTTTTTCAGATATAGGTGTTTATTATCAGAAATGTCTTTTTGTATAATATTTTAAGCATCCTATAAGTTTTGTTACATTTTACCTTTTTAATTTTTATCTCGAGGTACTTTTGATTTATTTTTTAATGTTTATTTTAGACCCTTGGCTATTCAGGTACATATTAATTTCCATGTCCTACTAGTCTACCTTCTAAGTGGCCATCTGACTCCTTTTGTTTCCACAAAATTTCTATGCCTGTCTCCAGATTTTCAAGAGTCATGCAATGCAGCATGTTCCTTTTCTATTCAAATTAAAACCCCAACAGGTTTTTAATGTCCTCCAAGTCCATATGCCGACTATACCATTTCTCGAGCACATTGTCTACACAGCTTTCTTGGGCCGTGTGTGGTCCTTGGTCATTCACTCTGAACTAAGCGTAGAGCTGCAATTTACTTGCTTACAAATCTGTGTCTTTGCAGATATGAATGTTGATTTATTTACCTTTGTTGCCAAAGCTACTAGCACGAGGCTCAGAATAAAGAAAATGAAAACAACTACTAGGTGGTTGTCACTTCTCTCACATGGTAGCTAAAAGGGTAGTAGTGATCGTTTGTTGGTATATTCTATAGGTCATGGGTTAAACAATCCTGGAATGAATCACTTTCTCACTGTGATTTTGAGAATGTAGGTAGAGACCTAAAATTTAAATCCTTCATTTACTGTAGTTGAAGCTTCGAAACAGAGAGGTTAGATGGAGCAGGGGACACAAGAAAATATTGTGATATTCATTCACGACCTGGTAGATAAGGTGAGATAAGCTTTCTGCTCAAATTACAAAGGCATGAGGAAAAGAACAGAAAGAAGAAGATCCAAAGATGAATGTGCATATGGAACAACAGGCATGGTTTAATGGTTAAGAGCATGTGGTCTTGCGTAGGTCTTGGTATGGTTCCCCGTACCTACATGGCAGTTCACAACCATCTGTAATTCCAGTTCACAGTGTCAGATGCCTCCTATGACCCTCCGTGGGTACCAGGCACACCTGCGGCACACATGCATACATTCAGGAAAAACACTCATAAAATAAAATAAATAAATCTAAAAATTAAAAATATTGAAAATACCCAAATACACAGGCTTCAAATTGAAGGCATAAAATTGCTGAATAATTGGCTAAAGAAAATTATTAATGGAGGGAAAATTTAAGAAGAAAATATGCAGAAAAGCCAAAAAGTACATATGAGCAGGTAGCCAAAACCACCGAAGCAATTCTGAGAAGAGCTGTTTTTATTTTCATACTGGTGAAGGATTATATGGGCTGTCCTTCAGTCTCACACATTGCTGTTAGCAATAAGGCAAAGAGGCAGAGTTCTTTGATTATATTTTTAATGCAAATTAGAGACCTTGCTACTAGTGCTCACTTCAATATAATGTGGTTTGATATGGTTTTAATTGAAGTAATAAGTTGCACAGTGGGTGTGATGATTTATGGAAATGTAAATCCAAAATTACAATGTGATTTGATCAGTCTACAATTACTTTTGAAGTCAACATATGAACTGCATTGTCACGGGAATAAGGCTAATGAAAAAGCTGCAGGGAAAATTGCTTATGATGTTCATAACGGATAAAAGAACCAGTATAAGGTCTATTTGTTAGATGGGTTTGTATAAAGTTTATTAACTGAACAAGAATGTAAAGGATTGTCAGATAGTTTTGTCTGATTCAATAAATAAGTATGTTATAGCAGACAGGATGAGATGATAAGGCAAAAATCCTAAGTATTAGCCATATAAAAATATTAAAAGAGGGGTCCAAATTTTTCCTACCTGAACTGTCACCTCAGCTCTATATTTTTCATATTTGAATGTTATACACTTTTCTGCTTTTAAAATCTAATTTGTATTTTATTATATTTCTCTATATAGTTATGTATATAAGCCACCTATAATTTTAATTTAGCATAGGTGTAGATGATGGCTACTGCAATCACAGGGAGGTCAGCCTCATCTCCTTAATCACACCGTCATGTATCCTACGGCCTGCGCTCTCTGCTCACTCAGTCTGTTTATTACAAGTGAGCACTGGGAAGAGTTGGGTTATAGTGTGAGTAATAGGTGTGTGATGAGGACTACCATGGGTATAACTAGCTTTCATAGATTAAAAGATAAATCCACTCCAATTAATTGACATTTCTAAGGTGCCCATCAAAAAGCTAGAAAAAATATGGAAATTATAGCATGCCGTAGTTACAGAATGCTAAGTTTTCTTCCCATCTGGTTATAGATGGATAGGGGCATTGTCTGGTACAAGAAACAAAAGAATGCTCTAATTTTTTTCTTCCAAATGAATAGCAAGTACTTCCAAAATATTTTAAATAAGGCATACTGGATTTTGAAATAGCAATTTGTCATATGTTGATTTTCCATGAAAGCTGAGTGAAGTTCTAATATGTGATATATATATATATATATATCGCACATATATATATGTATATATATCACATGATATATATATATCATGGTGATAAATCATTGTGATTTCTGTTAAGCTTTTTTTTAATCTTAGGAGAGGCTATATATTCTGGTGGACAGTCTCTAAGACATCTGTGGCCAGTGTTTCTCTCATTTTCAGCTGTGTGTGTCAGGTGAAACAATTAAGTGAAACAAAATGAAAGATACAGAAGAAATTCATTACAGGTTATGGAAAGATTGGGGAGACTTACTAGGAAGTCTTAGAGGTGAAAGAAGGCTCAACTGGTGTGTAGAAAAAAAGGATATATGGGGAAAGTGGTGACATGTATGTAAGATGTGTGTGGGTACATATACAGTCATGCCAATATAAAGACTCATGAGAATTATCTGCTAAGGATTTCTGCAAGGTTATGGGCTAGTTTGTTGAAAGAAACTGTGCATGGAGAATACATATCTTTAAGATTTAGGTACTGATCATTTAAGGGAATAACAATGAATAGCTGTGGGGTGTGTTCAGTTTTGGAGTAGTGAAATGAAGAACAAGCATGCCTTATGGCAACCACCTGAGAGTAACAGTTTTAACTAAGCTAGCAGTGACAGAACATGACTGGATTTCATAGAACTTAGATCTCATATTAATATTAAGGGAACAGTTGCATTAAGCATTCACATGGCACATGCTTTTGAAACTTTACTTTGGCTTTCTCTTGTATTTTAAGAACCGTCATATTTGAGTTCGCATCTCTGTCACACCTCAGCTACAAACGCATGGCAATGACAGATAAATATAAAAATGAAAAATGGAAACATATGGGTGTATAAAAATATTATTTGTGTAATTTAGCTAAATAGAATCGAAGTAGAAAGGCGGGATAGTAAGACTTACTAAAGTGACTGTTCTCTGAATCATGGAATGAGGTGTGTGGTCAGAGTCCTGGGTGTCTAAAGAAGAGAAGTCTGGTAAATAGAAACCGAGGGACTTAAGGCCGAGTGCTGGCAGTGAAGCTCTGGAGTACGCCACTTTCAACCCCAGTATGAAAGGAAGCAAGGACAAAAATTGGAGGCAAGCTCAAGGCTAGGGCATAGAGGCAGCATTAAAGTCACACCCAATGAAGTAAAGGCAGGAAGCAAAACTAGAGACAGATATTCTTTGTGAATGTAGATACATCGGCCTCTATAATATATCAGAAAATTGAATATAGTTATAGCTCAGAAATATTCTGTTTGGAGTCTAACAAATGAAAATACATCAGTGTAATCTCGCACTGAATAAGATAAAGAAAACCTACAGGATCATTTTAGTTGATGCAGAAAATGTGTATACCAAACTCAAGAACTTATAATGAATAAACATTTAACAAAGTCAAAGGGAGCATAGCAACATGATGAATGATATTAACAAAAACCGACAGCTAGCATTATCCCAAACTGCAAAAGTTTACTCCTTAACTGGAGCATGGTGAGGCTACTTCTAGTTAGCATTATACTGGGAACTTTAGCCAGAACAACTGAACAAGAAAAGTAAATGAAAGTCATAAAAATTTGAAAAAGTAAAATTGTGAACATTGTGTACATTGAAAATTATAGAGCACTATAAAAAGAAATGAAAAAATAAATAGACTGCATCCCTGATTTTGGGTTAGAATACTCATTCTTAAGATTACAGTGTTTCCCAAGTCACCTACTGATTCATTGTAACTGCTATCTAAACCCAACTACTAGTTCTACTCAGAGGAAAGACAATTCTACAAGAAACTAAAAAACAAACAACAAACCCAAAATGGATGATTTGTTCCTGAAAAAAATTATTTCCTTTGTCATTGGTCATCAGAGAACTAAGATGTAATCAGCTATAATCAGATACCCACTTGGACCCTTTACATTAGCTACAAAACATGAGAATGTTAAAAAGGCAAGGAAGGCCCATACAAGCCGGGGAGTGACATACTGGCTAGATCCCAGGGGAGGACATTGCAGCCAGCCCTGAGGACACAGGATAAGCTGGGGTTGGTTGGAAGGGAAGGAGGTCCTCCCCTGTTGGTGGACTTGGAGGGGGCGGGGAAGAGGGAGATGAGGGAGGGAGTGGGAGGGTAGGAGGGAATGGGGGAGGGGGCTATGCCTGGGATTCAAAGTACCTAACCTGTGATTGAGATAAAAATAAATAAAAAAAATAAAATAAAATAAAAAGGCAAGGAAGGGGCTAGAAAGAAGGCTTGTCAGTAAGAGCCTTGGCTGCCCTTCCTAAGCACCCAAATGGCCACCCACAAAAATCTTTAACTGCAGCCCTAGGGGATTTAACATCATCCGTAACATACAGGCAGACAAAATTCCCATGCACATAAAAGAAAGAAATATTTTTTTAAAGCTAAAGGAGAAAGCAAGTGGTAAGATCGGAACTCTCATGCTCTTGAGTACATACCTGCATAGCTGTTGCTGGGAACAGTTCCGCAGTTTCACAAACTGTTAGCATACAATTACAGTATGATCCAGCAATTCCATTCCTAGGCATATATTCAAAATACTCATATGCAAAGGCTCCTATTTAGCCACATTATGGGAAGCAAACAAACCGATAAACACAACAGAGTGTGCACAGTTGATGACATGCTGCCTCTCAACCTAGTATGCAGTATGAAACAGAGTAAAGCATGGGTGAAACTCAAAGGCCCTGAGGCAAGTGAAAGAAACTAGATGGAAAAACAACCATGCATCCCATGAGCCCACTTATACCAACTGTCCATATTATGCACAGCAATAGACATATTAGTCATATCACATGTTAATATATTTTAATTTTTAATGTTACTAACTTAAAAATGCATACATTAACTAAACTTGTAGGTTTGGAATAAAATTTTTAAATGAATCTAGGTATACTCTATTCAAAGAACACATATCTAAAGCTCATGAATATACTATGTTCAGACTAAAAAATGAAATGGTTAAAAAAACATGAACCAAATATTAACCCAATGAAACCAGTTTGTCATGGTGATTACCAGATGTTTGAGGACAGAAATCAACCTCAAGGTTCATCTATAATGACAAAAATGCTCAATTCCACAGTGAAAGCACAACATACCCAATACAGAAAAATACAGCAATAAGTGGAAAAACTGACAGAATCACTTCAGCGTTATATTTCAAATCTCCCTTTCTCCATGTAATGTGACATTGGGCTTAAACTAAAGGAGATGTTCAAAGTCAGTGACTTAGTCATAACTTGTGACCAGCACATTCTTGATACGCATATAAACTGCAGAACAAAATTTTGTCTAATTCACTTCAGACTTCTGAGCCTCACACATGTCAAATGGGGCTTTGGGCCAAGTTATTCTTCATGCTGTCTCCTGTGGAAATACTTCCAAGTGCCTCTTCCACATCTGGCATCAGCTGTCACCAAAAAAGAAGTGTCCTGGCAGAAGACTCTGCTTACTGTCACTGTGGTTCACGCTATATGTGAACCACATACATGTTTGCAAAACACCGTGACTAAGGGTGTTTAGCAAAACGAAGCCTCCCAGCCATCTCTTGGCACATCTGCTACTGTAATAGCATTGTCATTCTAGAACTCAAAAGCCGTGCTTTTCTGGATATTAATTGTTCAGACTCCTGTTTGAAGCATTGCCTTGGAGAGTCCATGGAATCCCTATTCAAAATCATTGTCGAGAATCTTCTCTTAAAACAAAGGCACACATAATTACACGCTAGTGATGCTGCTAACGGCACTTACTAATTACTCAGTGTCCTCGGTGCTTGTTAGATCTGTGAGTTTTTGCAAATGATAATCCTTGTTGAGAACTCATTTAAGTCCCTGGCAACATTCTATGTGCTTCAGGTGGATTATCTAGATTATTCTTGCAAAAGCTTATGAAGTAGGTAATATGATTTTGCCCAATAATTTCCAATAATAATTGGAAATACACACTCAAGACATTTAAGAAGCATGTCCTAGGTTATAAGCCTAATTAGTGCTGTTATAGAGGTTTAAATAAAGCTAATTTGAGTCCAGGCTGCCATCTCATCCAGCACTCTGCACATCTCATTTTGATTCTTTCTCTCTGTCTCATTAACTTCATGTTACATTGAAGCAAGGCAAGCCCCATGGAGAGTGAAGAATTTTCTAGAGCTTTTCAAAGGGTTCCATGTGACTTCAGCATGCAACAGCTGACTGGCCACATAGAAACTCAACTCCTCAGATTCAAAGGATGCCACTGAGCCCCAGTAAAGAAACATAGAGCTACCCCAATGAACCAGGGCTCTTCATATTAGAAAAAAAAAAAGCATGCTCCTCCCATAAAAGCTTGACCCTACTATGACTAATTTGCATTTGAAAGAATCTCTGAGGTCAGTTACATAGCAACTTCTCATCCATGTTCTTACCTTTATATTGGCTTCTACAGTGCATGTATGGAGCCTGTGTTTTGAGCTGGGCCCTGAATGCTACCTGCCCACATCATGAGGGCTAGCTTCACCTGCTTTCTTGACATCAGGATGTCAAGAGAAACACTGCTGTACCAGAGGGTGTTTTGGGTGCTCTTTGGCTCCTCTTCTCTGAGAAGAAAGTGACCTTAGGGAATTTTTTTTTATTCTTTTTGGGAATAGATGATATGATGACTAATAATTTTTGACCCCAAACCCCATATTACCTTATGATTCCAATTTTTGGTGTTTTCAGTGGGGGTGAAGACAACATTATTGGAAGTGCCACCTTCTCTGATGTCTTGGAATATCTTGTCCATTTTTGGTGGCAGGGGTCATATAGGGAAGGGGATACTAGTGCTTGCTGATGCTTTCTAAGACTAACACAGACTATCTAAGACTAACATCAGCTTTTCCTTCCCAAGTCTGTTTTTCTTCTCCTGCCTCAGGGAGCAGTGCTCATCTTAGGCCACCCCTTCTACAGATAGATCCTCATATGGATAGACATAGTATGGCAGGGATTCTACCCAGCTTTCCTAGCTCATTCTTCTGGCATCGGCAGCTCTCATACATCTGGTGTAATAGAACGTGCTACTCAATACTTACTGTTGTTGAGCAAAACTATGTGAATGTGGTCTTTCTTTGCTTCAGAGGATCTTAACATTTGGCTCAGCTGTCCAAACACTTCAACAGAAAACAAGAATCTTCACTGTAGTTTAGCCAATGTCACGATGGCTTTGCACTGGAACAGAATTAGATATTATGAAAAATGAGAATTACTTTAGAGGCTGGTCAAGGCTAGTCCATAATCTCTTGTCTAGTACTCTGTAAGAAGTGTAATAAGTTCACAGGTGGCTTCTGTTATCTCTAAGTTTCTTGTATTGAAATAAGCCCTTAATCCAATCTTAGCTATGCTACTGTGAAGACAACATGTTTATCAAGCTGATAAGAAACTGGGCATTGGTTCCATATCTGTTTTCTCACTACTGTGACACCACTGACTTGTACATACTAACAGCTCAACAAGTAATAGTTAATGAAATTATAGAATACATAGATGATTAGGAATGTTGTTAATTACTCTGTTGCCATGGCGATGATGACAATGATGATGATGTGAGGCTGTGGCGCTGAGCTGATGTCTCTAACCCATTTCTTCATATATCCAACATCTTCTAGCTGGAAGATAAGTGAGCAAGAACTCTGAATAGTTAGATTTTATAGCCCAAACAATTAAAAGACAAGTATTTACATTTAAGCCTAAGTACTTCTTAAATATGCAAAGCAGCTTTATTCTGTGGCTTCTTAGACATTTGGAGGATAATGGTAAATCATTTTTGAACATATATCATACATATTGACCCAGGAATCTCAAAATAACTATCTTCTGTATGCAAGTTATCACTTTATACTCCAAGCATACCTCAGCATGTCATCATTCTCTATTAAAACAAATAAGAGGGAGAATCTTGAATGGATTTGTTATTACTTTTGGTGTGACATCCAGACTTAGAATTGTGGTGCAATACATGAAAACAGTGTTTCCTTTGCTGTATTTTCTCTTTCTGGAAGCTAAGTATTTATTTCCACATTATTAGACTCTATTTCTTGGAAAGTTTCCTTATCCTTACTTAGGCAGGCCTAACTTTTGATATTAAGATGTCATCTACAAAAATCATGCTTGAGGACCACATGTTAGAGTTACAGAAAAATCAGAAAACCCATGCTTTGAATAAGTTTATGGTTTTGCGTTGGGCTGTGTTCATTGCTATCCTGAGCGCATGAGGCCAGTGGCCAATGGTTTGACATACCTGATACCAGCCTTCTAAGCTTCTTCCTCTTCTTTCAATCTTCCCCAAGATAATTCTCCATTAGGTATTTAATAAACATTGACACATTGTGCTGGAAATGAACTCTTCTAAAATTTAATGTGACACTCTCTTTGCAATCCTTTTTGAGTGACATGACTAGAAACTTCTCATTGAAGAAATAATTGAGTGGAATTGCCTGAGTTAGGAGCCTGGTGAAAATTCATTGGGAACAGAATCAAGAGCAATACATGGTGATCCTGAGGGGTGAAATTCACATACAATATCAACCACATAACTAGGCTAGGCTAATTGGTGGTTGGTCCTGTCATAACCCACCCTGGAGCTTCCACACCCTGCACTTTATCTGGGGCTTTACCTTTTTGATCCAGTGTACAAAACCATCAAATGGCTAGCTTTCAAAACTATGAGATTTGGGGACTTTACACATGATCATGTATCTCCTAGCTCTTTTGTGGGTCTCCTCTTCCATGGGAAGCTGTTGGCCACTAGCTCATGAGGGCAGAGTTGCAGAAGATAAGGTGGAGGGCTCAGAAGGCTACAAGTATGACAAAAATGACTTCTGGGAATCACTTCAGCTAGATAGTTCAACTTTATTTGGGGAGGTAAAAGTCTATGGGGAGTGGTTGGGTGGCTCCCAGGATAGGTGTACATAATTGATTGGAACAAGGAACTTCATGGATGCTCGGTTTGCATTTGGCAGCATGGTCCTATCAGATGAGCAGAATACAGTACCTAATTATCCTATAGGCACAGGAAGGAGAGAGCTGACCAAATGCCATATATCCGGATGTGGTTAGGGACATCTAAGCCTAAATACGCTCTCCAGATGAGGTCAGATAGAGAGTAAGAGGCTCTGCTGGGGAGAGGGAGTCCTCCATGTAGCCACGAGCTCAGAAAAGTTTCCAGACTGGGGAGGACTGCAACCTCAGACATCAGGGTCTTTTAATACTCTTTAGGCAGGTAACATAAATTTTTTCATGTTCATATTCATCCATAAATTAGAATTTATGTTCAGTGAGGATGTGCATATTCACAGGCACAAGCCAAGATGCTCACAAGTTTCAGCTCTATAATTCCAATGCTGCAAGATGCCCAAAGAATAAACCCAGGGGGAACTGTAGTGGAAATTTTGATTTCTTTAAAAACTCAGTTATGTTATGTAAATGTGTTTTGTTATAATCCTAAGTGTAGGATGTAGGAATGCTGATAACAGCCTTGTGATCTTTGTCAGCTGGAAAACATCCTTATGTGGACTCTAAGAGGGCATAAATAGGAGGAGGAGAGAGAGAAAGAAAGAGAAAGAGAGAGAGAGAAAATGAGAATGCTTTTAGGTGCGCTTAGAGAGAAACACTCCAGAGAATGTTTTTCTTTTTTTAATTTAAATTTTTATATTAATTACAGTTTATTTACTTTATATCCTAGCTGTAGCCCCCTCCTTCATTCCTGCCCTTCCTCATCTCCTCCCATGTTTCTCTTCCAGTCCACTGATAAGGGAGGTCCTCTTCACATTCCATCCAACCCTAGTCTATCAGGACTGGCTGCATTATCTTCCTCTGTGGCCTGGTAAGGCTACTCCCCCTCAGGAGAAGGTGATCAAAGAGTCAGCCCATGTGTTCGTCTCAGAGACAGTCCCTGTTCCCCTTACTAGGAAACTCACTTGGAGACTGAGCTGCCAGGAGCTACATCTGTGCAGGGGTTCTAGGTTATCTCCATGCATGGTCCTTGGTTGGAGTATCAGTCTCAGGAAAGGTCCCTGGACCCAGATTTCTTGGTTATATTGTTCTCTTTGTGGAGCTCCTGTCCTCTCCTGGTCTTTCTATCTCTCCCTTCTTTCATAAGATTTCCTGCACTCTGCCCAAAGTTTGGCTGTGGGCCTCAGCATCTTCTTTGATATACTGTTAGGTAGAGTCTTTCAGAGGCCCTCTGTGGTAGGCTCCTGTCCTGATTTCTGTTTTCTCCCTCTTCTGATACCCATCCCATTTGCCTTTGTGAGTGAGAGTTGATCATCTTACCCAGGGTCCTCCTCCTTGTTTAGCTTCTTTAGGTGAACATATTTTAATATGATTTTCCTAAATTATATGTCTAATATCGACTTATAAATGAGTATATACCATGTTTGTCTTTGTGCTTCTGGGATACCTCACTCAGGATGATCTTTTCTAATTCTACCATTTGCCTGCAAATTTCATGATTTCCTTCTTTTTAATTGCTGGGTAGTATTCCATTGTATAAATTTACCACAATTTCTGTATCCATTTCTCACTTGAGGGGCAACTGGGTTGTTTCCAGGTTCTGACTATTACGAATAAAGCTGCTACAAACATGGTTGAGCAAATATCCTTATTGTGTACTTGAGCATATTTTGGATATATGCACAGGTGTGGAATAGCTGGATCTTGAGGAAGCTGGTGGGAATGTAAACTTGTACAATCACTTTGGAAATCAATCTGGTGCTTTCTCAGACAATTAGAAATAGTGCTTCCTCAAGATCCAGAGAACGATTTAAGGAGGATCCTGCTGGTTCATTCCACTGCTGCTGTTTGTTCTTTGGCTGGACTCGTGGAATCCTGACAAGGGAGTGGAATCGCCCCATGAAATGAAGACTAAAGAGGTCTACATACCCTGTCCCTACCAATCTTTTTCTTCTACTTAGGGTTGGAGGGTTTGAAGGGAGGTAGAGGCCTTTCGAACCCTCCAAATAAAGTAGGTTAAAAATAATCAAAGCCTATAGAGACCTATGGGATTCTAAGAGCAGAGACATAGATATTTGAGGAAGGATGAGGTAGCTGCTGTTTTCTTAGGATGAATAGGTACCAGAAGCATTACCAGAGGAATTAACATGAATTGAGCTCCTCAGAACTGAGGTAGACTGAAAGAAAGGAAGGACAAACGGTACACAAACTGTCTGTGGCTGTGATTCAAACTTCTGACTCATTGGTTTATCTTCCTAGGTGCTTGGATTATAAAAGAAGCATAAACTCTATCATTAAAAACAGGAAGTTATATCATGAATTAAACGTCTCCACTGGGGAGGTAACATTTCTAAGCTATTTGCAGTTGGCAGACACTAAAATAAGAGACCCACCCTGAAATGGGTTTTGTTTCCTCTCTGTGACTTTAATTGGATTGCCAGGACACACTTCATCTTGAAATGTATTTACTTATCCTAAATCAAGAAAGTGAGTTTCTAGAAGCACGGAGACAAGTTCAACAAGCAAGGCTGCCCTAGAATTGCCCTGTATTGATTTGGTGTTAAAACAGAAGGAAGAACCCTTGTGAAACATTTCTATTTAACCACCACCGAAGAGGACTGGGAATGGAACGGAGGTCTGCTGAGTTGTTATCGTTAAATCAAAGGGCTTTATTTGCAGTTTGAAGTATTCTGGTGTGTAGTAAAATCTTGATTAGCTGGGATTCCTTGTGCCTGTCTCTTGCAGAACAATCACAAGAGAGATGTAGCACACACAAGTACTCCTAGGAAACCTGAAAGAAAAGAGATGATATGTAGCCTCCTATACATCCCCAGAGAACTGGAAAGTCCTAAGGTTAGAGAAGTCCCCAGGGACTGCACAAGTATTCCATAAGGAAACATAATTCACTCTCTTTTTTAATGCTCTCCTAGACAGAAATGTAGACCAGAAAATTAGAAGATTTTTCCCCCAAAGTAATGAAATTACTTTTTTCCTAGTTGAATTTCTTTAGTCAGTTTATTAATAGCTCTACTCTGAGTTTTCTGATTGCCTGTTTGACTCTTCTTGCAAGAGATGAATGAAGCATGCAAGAATTCAACAAGGCTATCCCCAGAAAGATCTTCATGGGAGAAACTGGTGTGCAGTTATTCGGTGTTCAGTTTGGTCATGGTTGTTATTTGGAGAATGTTTGGAGCAGCTTTATTTGCAGTGAGGTATAGCTACAGAGCATCAGAGAACAGAAGGAGGCATGTGGGAAATAGGATACCTCCTCATGGAGATCATGGAGAAATGAGAGGTTACAGCACTCTTTTAGATGTACTGAATTCTCACTCATTTCCAGTACTGATTTGGAAAGACCGAGTGAAGACAATTCTGGACATATTTCCTCCTCTTAGTGAATGAGTATGGGCAGGCCCAGAGGCGGAGGCAGGGAAATCTGGCAGCTCAAGCTCGGCACAGGAAGGGTGATAGAGAATGCTGAGATTGGCACAGGGACCAAGCCAGATTATTAGTCAAGAGAACTCAGGGTAGAGATCACATTTGCCCATTGTGTTCTTGGTTTTATTCCTTGTCTGGTGACATAGTTCAATTTCTCTGTTATCAACCTCCAATTTTGCTTGTGCTACCCTTAGTCTCCCAGCTGCTAAACTCTCTCACAACTATAAGAAGACTTAGACAAACAGATAACCCCTAAAAGAACCAAAGTTCTCAGCAATATTTATGGGGAGCTCCTCCCCCAGGAGTGGGGTGGACGCCAATGTTTAACATTTACTTTTGATTTTTAAATTAAATTTTTATTTTTATACTAATTACAGTTTATTTACTTTGTATCCCAGCTGTAGCCCCCTTCCTCATTCCCTCCTAATCCCAACCTCCCTCCCTCATTGCCTCCCTGCCCCTCTCTAAGTCCACGGAGAGGTTTTTGGTTGGTTTTTTTTTTTGAGTCCTTCTGCCTAGTAAGTGCTTACCTCTTGGAGAAGATTAGGTTTTCCTCATTTCATTCTGCTCTACTTGATTGCTGATTGCCTAACTCAGATCTATCTTTGGAGATGTTTGATGTCATCAACTCAGAGCATAGAAAGTTGCCTCTATATCTCAGTAAATGGTTATTGTTTGGGCTCAGTGGAAACTTCCTTTTCCACCTAGCCTAACATAGCTTTTCTGAAGGAGGCAGGAGCTAACAGACCTCATCATGTTAGGTATACTCATATACAAAGAATTCAGACCAGACAAGTTAATTGGCTTAGCCAATGTGGCCTTTATGTTGAGCGTTATTGTTAATTTGAACTCTCAACCCTTTGACCAAAAGGGAATTTTGAGAATATTTCATAAAATTACTTGTCTTCCTAGATAAAGAAGCTAAATGTTAACTGACCTGTTTGAGGTCACATAGCTAATTGATAACAAGGTTAAGACTAGAGATGGGTATGTAGACAATCCATAGTTTTGTCACATATATGTATATATATGAGTTATGTTATTTATATTTATGAGATATATTTTTATATTTCTCACATCTGTGTATATTTTAGAAATGCCTCTAACAGAGCTCTCCTTTTATTAGCTTTTTACTTTAGGTATACAGATAACGGTTTTTCATGACATTTTTATGCATGTGTATCATTCTATTTCTGCGCATTCACCCCCATCAGCACCTTCTCATGTCCTCCCTCCCCTTTCCACTGCTCCCTTTCCTTCTCCTAAATAGTCTCTTTTCTGCTTTTGCGTCTCATACATCTGTTCCACATATGGGAAAGGATATGAAATGTGCTTCTTCCGGATTCTAAATGAAAAGGTGGCTTCATTCATCCTTCTTCCAGCGTGGAGGAGAGAGAAGGTTGACTGAGGGGAATGACCCAGACGCTGGTATGCGAAACAGTCTTTGCTTTGTTTTGAAGCAATTGGGCAGGACTTGCCTGCCTGGACAGAAGTAGCCTTCTGGACATCACAAAGAGCAGCACCTGAGACGAATGGCCAGCATGAAGACCGAAAACCCCAGGCTAGCATGGTTGACTGTATTTTCCAGCTGCTGAATTAATTTCTGACCTGATGATTTCCTGTCCTGTGATGTGCTGGTTTTAGCAATTGTAGTGAAATTGATTGAGCAACTCCCCCGTTCTTTATTCAGTAAGTGTTGAAGGCTTGTAATTGTCCACGGTGGGCATATATACTTATTGGAAATTACAAATATTACATATACCAGTGTTCAACTGGATAGAACTCATTTTTAAGACTAAGGCTATTTAGTTGTATGGTCTGACAATTGCAGTTAAGAGTGCTCACTGCTATTGTAGCCTAGCCTCAATGTACTAAAATACTGTGCTTAAATACAGCTCAAAGAGCTGTAGAGAAAGATTCACCTGAGACCCTAGATGAATGCTACTATAGAACACGTTTCAATTAAGGACATTTCTCACGTTGCTTTCAGAGCAAATTCGCACAGATATCTCTTTCCACTGGGACCCTCTACTTGCTATTGGCCCCATAGCTTCAGATTTGGGGAACAGATAATTTGGCGATTATCTCATCACATCCTTGGTGGATATGTAACAAGATAACAAGAGAAGCAAATTATGCTAGAAAGAGAGCCCTGCAGGCTCAGTGGCATCCAGAGGGCAGGGTTTCTAGAATGACACTGAGAAGGAGAAAGTTCTAGAGTCATTAGTTCTGAGTAAAATTCAAAGCATCCTAAAAGTCCTTCATGGTTGGGCCACTGAACAAGTCACACTGGCTTTCAGTTCCCAGGGCTCAGACTGCACTATGATTCTTTATTCTGTGAGATTTGTAAATGACAGTGAATACAGGAGGGGCCCTGGAAAATGAAACATACATAGGGTGAGAGTGAGACTTTGAGCTTCAGTAAAGAGTTCTGCTCACATTTGTCTTGCCTTCTGTGAGTCATTTCTGTTCCTGGTTTGTTTCCTGCATTTTAAAATAAAGGTGGCAGACTGGCATTGAAAATAACCCTTTCATTCGTGAAGCTGTATCCCAGAGATGATATTCACTATTCATGTGATCCCATGCAGAAACTAGTTCATTCATTTCTTCAGTGAGTACATAGTGAGTATGCTGGTTGCTTAATGTGTCATGACTTAAGTTTGTCAAAGGTGCGCAACCATAAGAATTTCTCTCACCTGCCAAGCAGTGTTTGACCTCATTTGTGAAATGGTCACAGTAATACGAAGCCAGTGTGTTTTCAGAAGTGAGTGATGAGATTGTTCCTCCTATTTTACATTTACAAAATCCTATAAAGGGGGCTTTTATTAGAACCGGTGCAGAACTCACGGAGAATATCAGTCATTTGGGATCTATTGTCTACACTTAGCCCTCATATTTTTATGTGAAGCTTGCTCATTTACTTCCATTGAGGATACTTGATTGCATGTGGGCCTAAATAGATGGAAGTTACTGGTGCCAGCTAAAGATCACTGCTTAGTCCCTCTACCTGACCTATGGAATCTGACAGAGTGTGGCTAGCCAAAGGTCCTCTTCAGGGCTTCTGAATGAGAAGAGTTCTTAAAGAAGAGCTATTGACATGCAGATGACAGTCACCTGATTCCACTCTCATGCAGCATGCCATCCTTCTCAAGTTTTAAAAAGATAGAGAAAGGTTAGAGGTAATGTGAAATTATATATCATTTGCCTATATTGTCCCTGAAGAAAATAGCACTGTCTCTTGTGCTGAAAATTCAATACAAAATGCCATTCTAGCATATATATAAATATATATATATATTAGTAAATTACATTAGACAACCAATGAATTGAACTGAACATGCTTGGGAAAGACAGCTGACTTACCTTGGCAGCTAAAGGACAGGAAAAAAGTCCCCTCTGTAAGAACTCTTCTCATTCAGAGTGATAATATCAAAACCAAACCCACATTCATAAAGCACTAAACATGAGGTGGCCATTCTGACCGCTGCGTATCTTACCTCGTTATGACAACAGTTCCTTGAGTGTAGAAGGGAACCTTGATTGAAATACGGAAAGATGACGAAATCCCTTCTCCAGCACAGTCTCTGAGTGACACTGCTTACATTACATTTCTCCAGAACCTGCGCTCTGGTGTTAGAGCCCCGAGCCCGCCTGTGACTTCACACATCCGAGAGTGTGAATAACGATTTCTTTGGTGGTAGATGCTGCATTATAAATGTGACTGCTAAGTTCTAGAGACCTGGGTTTTCTTTGCTTTAGCAGTTCATAGAGGAATGCAATGTACCCTGATTAAACCTAATCAACCCCTCCTTTGAGTCCCTCAAACTCCCCACTCCTTCCTTCCCACCTTCATGCTCTCCTTTGTTAAGTTACTGAGTCTAGTAAGTGCCTCCAGCAGGCACATGGGTGTGGGAAAATCCACCAAGCACTTGGGCAACATGCAGAAACCCCACTCCAGAGGGAAAATTGTTTCTCCTCGCCCAGGGTCATTAGTTGTCAATAGCTCTGAAGCTTGTCTTATGAGCCTTCTTCTGTCCAGGCTGGGTGGTTGAATGGTTTGATCAGGGCAAGGCTTTTGCAGCTGCTATGGGGTTGTGAGTCCAATGGTCACGCCATGTCCAGAAGACAGCAATAATTTGTAAGTATCTGACTTGTAGGAAACAGTCCTTTGGGCATGTACCAGCATGCCGCATAGCTGAATCAAGTGGTAGAGCTAATTTTAACCTTATGCGGAACCTCCACACCGATTTTCATGTTACTCCACCAGCGTGCGTCTCCAGTGGCGAATTAGTGTTCGCCGTTCACCTCAGCCAGACCAGCTGGAAACACATAGCTGAGAAACATTTAAAGAAATGTTCAGCATCTTCAGATATCAGCCAAATGCAAATTAAAACTACTTTGAAATTTTATCTCACCCGAATTAGAAGGCCTAAGGTAAGAAAAAGTAGATGACGACAGACAAACGCTAGTGTGGGCATATTTTTAATTCTCTCGACTGCAGAGTTAGGAGTAAAATGTATGGGTCGTATGGTAACATGATTTTTACCAGTTTCGGAGGTGCCAGACTATTTTCCCCCCACCTTCAGGATGGGAAGTCAGGCTTGCCCACATTTTATCCCAGTGCCTTTTCTGTTAATTCCTGTTCCTTTTCTACCTCTTCTCTTTTTTTTTCCTCTGGCACTGATTTGCACATTCCCAAATGACTATTGGTTTTAAGCATTCTTCTTGCATCCTGTGCATTTTTTCTTATAACTTTTTTTTGAGAAACGCCTATTCAATTTGTCTTCCAAGATTAGGAATTATGTTGTGCTTTATTCTTGAGTTATAAGCTAAAAGTGTGTGTGTGTACATACATGCAAGTATACTCATGCATGTGCTTGTGCATGCATGGTGTAAGTTCCTTACCATGATTTGTAAACATTCTCTTTCTATTTCATATCTTTGAAAGTGGTTTTGAAGAAAGGTTTCAGCTTTGAAATTCTGTTAAAGTTGCTTTGCCTCCTCTTGTACTTTTTGTTCTACAGGAAAGAAACCGTTGCCTATTTCAAGGTCAGGAATATTTATGTTTCTTCCATGTGATTAGTACCTCTACACCTTACATGCAGGTTTATGTTCAATTTTGAATTCATTTTTGACTATGGAGTAGGGGTAGAATCCATTGTCATTTTTTAACATACATTACCCAAATGTTTCAATTAGTTATTAGAACATAGTTTCCAAATAGAAATGTATTTGTTTCCTAAGGCTACCATACTAAAATGATCCAAAGTACATGACTTGCCACCCCAGAAGTATGCTCTTCTGCAGTTTTGGAATTTAGAAGTCTGAAATTGAAGTCTCAGAGGAAACACACTCTGCTGAGCTCCTTTGAACCCACTCTGGCCTATGCTCCTTCCTTCCTGGCCTATGCTAGCAATCCTTGTTTTCTGTCTTTCAGACTCATCAGTTGCTCTCTACTATCAGGTGACCCTCTTCCCTGTATTCCACTTATGTCTTCCCATGAGGACACCATCATACCCAAGAGTCCACTGTATGCTAGCATGACTTTCACATTAACTAACTGCATGTTCAGTGACCCAACTTTCAAATAAGCTAACTAACATTCTGAGGTATTGTATCAGGATGTCAACATGTCCTCTTTGAGGGGACATGGCTCAAGCTTAAACTGTATTCCAGCTTTTCACATTTTGTGTTATTTCCCAAGAAAGTAGACATTCCCAAGAATGTTAAACACCTCAGTATCAATTCTAACTCTAAAAATAGACCTAGTTATCATCAACTCAAAGTCTTTACTCTCATGTAAATCATTTAAATCAGTCATGGATGATCCTCATGGTAGGATTTGTTCCTGGTGCAAAATCCCTCTCCATCTGTAAGAGCAGGAAATGGGGCCAAATATTCTCTGCTCCTGAAGTACAATGGTAATGACAGTTTAGAGTTGGTATTCCCACTCAGGAAGAGAATATTGGAAAGGGAAAAGGTGTCATATAACAAGTCTGAAGACGATCATGGGGTAAGTGAATGGATGCCAAGATCTGAGAATGACCCTCTGTCTCAGTGTTCTGTCCAAATCAACTACAGGGATGGTGTCCTATCCTCTTGACTCAGGAGGTAGTAATCCCACCCTCTCCTTCCAGGAGCCACTTTCAGATAGGATGCTTTGGTTCTCCTCTTTGAGCAGGTACCCATTAAGTTGATGTACACTGTCTCTTTGCCACTCTATGATAAAGATAACTATTTTTTGGTATTTTGATCATCTTAATCTTCCCAACTCATCTCAGGTTGACCGCACCTCCTTACCCACCCAACTTCACATTCTACCTCCCACATCTCTCTCATGAAGTCCAATTTATGTTGTCTAAACATTCTTTGGTGTGGAGCCTGCCTTGGAGTGTCTTCAACCTATCAGGGCCACACCCTTAAAGAAAACGGCTTCTTCTCCCAGTAGCTATCAAATGCCAATAACTCCTCTTGTCCATGATGAGGTTTTGTTTGGCTTGAACTACACAGGTGGTGTTCTTGCTCTCATAGTCCCTGTGGGCTCACAAGTTCAGTTGCCAGGTTGTACCTGGAAAATACTAGTTCCTTGTAGTCATCTATCAAATCTGGTTCTTACAGCTTTTCTCTGCCTTTCCCCATGAGATCCCTCAGCATTGAGGGAAGGTACTTGACATAGACATCTCACTCAGGGCTGAGCACTGCAGAGTGTCTCCCTGTACCTTGTCTAGTTGTAGGTCACACTGTTAACCACCAAATGATGTAAATATAAGCTTCTCTGCTGAAGGTTGAGAGATGTCTTTTTTTTTAATGTTCTCACATATTTTAGTTTTCTTTTTTTTTAAAATTTATTTATTTTTATATCAATCACAGGTTAGGTACTTTGCATCCCAGGCGTAGCCTCCTCCCTCATTCCCTCCTACAGTCCCACTCCCTCCCTCATCTCCCTCCTCCCCGCCCCCTCCAAGACCACCAACAGGGGAGGACCTCCTCACCTTCCATCCAACCCCAGCTCATCCTGTCTCCTCAGGGCTGGCTGCAATGTCCTCCCCTGGGATCTAGCCAGTCTGTCACTCCCCAGCTTGTATGGGGGAGGGTCAAAGAGTCAGCCATCAAGATCATGACTGAAACAGACCCTGTTTCCCTCACTAGGGTCTTCAGTCCAACAACGAGCTATCATGGGCCCCATCTGAGCGGGGGTTCTGGGCCATATCCACACATG
>CM053745.1:22665918-22699518 GCA_028658305.1 Pachyuromys duprasi | reverse complement strand
TTGCTGGTGGGAATGCAAACTTGTACAACCACTCTGGAAATCAATTTGGCGCTTTCTTAGACAATTAGGAATAGTGATTCCTCAAGACCCAGCTATACCACTCTTAGGCATATATCCAAAAGATGCTCAAGTACACAACAAGGACATTTGCTCAACTATGTTCATGGCTGCTTTATTTGTAATAGCCAGAACCTGGAAATAACCCAGATGTCCCTCAGTTGAGGAATGGATACAGAAATTGTGGTACTTTTACACAATGGAATACTACTCAGCAATTAAATAGGAGGAAATCATGAAATTTGCAGGCAAATGGTGGGACCTGGAAACTATCATCCTGAGTGAGGTATCCCAAAAGCAGAAAGAGAGATTTCTTAATTTATGGATGTAATCATAGTCAGGAGTCAGTTAATTAGTATGCATATTTAGCAGTATAGTAGCAGTTCTTCTCCATTAGGACCTACTCGGCACATTAGGACCTAGGACCTATCTACTCACAGGGTCTTGTCTGATGATGATCCCAGGTATGTAGTTCACCTTGTGGAGTGTAACTTAAAATCTAATCAGGAAGTGCCTGATTACTCCCATGACATTCTGACCGCTGTTGCATCATTAGGCATCATATGCTGGCAAAATAACATCCCATTACCAGGAAGGTTGTCTTTTATTTCAGTGGTTGCCCTGTGTGATCCTATAAACTTCCAAATTGCTCCGTGAACACTGTTTCTATCGATTTCTTCTATGACATTCTTCATTTTTCACCCTGTACATCATAATATACCCAGTATATCACAGATTAATATTATTTCAGGTCCGCAAGTTGAATATTAAATGAACCTATCTGTCTATTTACTGCCTTTCTTTTTCTTTCTTTTATTCTGCTTGCTTAAATTTTCTCTTATACCAGGCTAGGATTTCTTTTCTTTAACCTCAGTTACACTTGGACCTGTGGGAGTTTGGTTTGGTTGTCGTAAAAATGTATTCTCTGTTTTGATTCTCTTATACATGCACACCATCCTTGAGCTATTGTGCCAACCATGCTCGGTTCACTGGTTAAAGAACTGATTTAGAGGCTGATTTTCATAAGGCCAGGTGGCTGCTTCCTCAGAGACAGTTTATATTCTCTGCTTTTTCCTATTCGTCGGCTTTATTTTCTTGCCCTTTTTTTGGGCATGTTTCATGTGTTTGTTGTTGAAAACTGGGCAGTTAATAGTATCATGTAGCAACCTCACATTCTCCTCTTCCTGTCTTAGGGCATGCCACTTCCCTACTGCCATTAATATCTTTGTGGTGTATTTTATGACTTCATTAGAGCAACTCCACAGTCTACGGTCTCTGCTATGCGCGCAGTCGGTGAGTTCCTTTTTCAAGTACCTTAGTGGTCAGCGGATAAATGAACCAAGATTGACTTCAGAACTTTTAACCTGTTATCCCCTAGTCTTTGCTGAGAGGCTGTGTGTGTTGGTTTTGAGTCAATATCCCAACGGTTCAAGATACTGCCTAGCCTTCATTTTCTGCTTATGCAAGAACCCAAAATGGGCAAGGGAGTGGTAGGTCATGACCATCTTGAAAATCAGGGTTTTCCTGGCGCAGCGTATTGCAATCGATGCCTACTTGCTGCATTTTACAAAAATACCCATGTATATCTCATCCCCAGATTTTGCTTTTACATTTTTTTATAAAGACTCTTATTTTCATTAATTATCTTTGTTTCTGTTTGTAACTAACAACAACAACAAAATCTACCCAGGGTTAATTTTACAAATGCCATTTTCCAAAAACTAGAACAAATGTTAGTATTAGTGTAGTAAATCATAGCAACAAAGTAATGTGTTTTCCTGAAATTATACTAATTGCTAATAATTTTCCAACTATTAGTGTATTTGTGGAAAACATCACTCTATTCGATTTGAAAAGTAATGCATATTAGTGACAATGAATTCACATGCTGTAACAAAGTTCAAAGATGAAGATGGATAACACCTAGTAGAATTCTTGTATTCATTTCTAAATTCACCAATATTGTTAATTAATTGTTCCCAGTAAAGCTTTTTACTTTATAAATTGTTAATTACCCAAGGCTTTCTTTTAATTTCATAGATCTTTGTCTTTTTGTGCTTGCATTACATTTTAATTTGGTTACTGCAAGACATTTCTCTCTGAATAGTTCCATTTCAGTAGTGTGTTTCTTTGCCATGTTTCTAATTTGTTTGAATTTCACCCTTTTCATAAAAATACATGGGTTACCTTCCATTTTCTTTCTTGTTTAAAATATAGCATTCAAGCTATATTATTACCTTTCAAAAATATTTGCTTATTTGTGAGTGTATATGTGTGTGCTTATGTGGATTTATGTATACCAACCACATGTGTGCAGGTGGCCATGGAGTACTGGTGGTTGGTTGTAAGCCACTTGTGATAGAAAGGAAATTTGGGTCCTCTAAAAGGGTAGTAACTGTGTTCCATCTTTTTATTTACTTTAAAGTTAATATACTGAGGGGGAACATTTCTTTGTCAGGGTGAGCTCCTGGAAGGATATACATATGGCTCTAGCTGAGACTCTTAACAGGAGGGGGGACATGAAGACTGAAGTGACCACTTTCTAGTCAGGCAGCACTAGTGGAAGGAGGGAATAACAACCCATCAACAAAACCTTTGCTCTAAAAATTATCCTGCCTACAAGAAGTTCAGGGAATGTCCAACCAATAATTGGCCCAACCTGAGACCCATCCCATGGTAGAGAGCCAGCCTCCGACACTACTAATGATGCTCTGCTGTGCTTTCAGACAGGAGCCTAACTTGTTTAGACAGTCATCTGGGAGGCTCCAGGTAGCAGTGTGTCTAGACAGACACTGGGACTTGCAGCCAAGCATGGGGCAGAGTACCGCAAGTCCTGAGGAAATGTTGGGGGAAAAGATGGAAGGACCTAGAGGGGACAGGAACCTCACAAGAAGACCAACAGAGACAACTAACCCAGTCCCAAGGGGACTTACAGAGACTGAAGGAGCATATATGGTCTGGACCTAGGCCTCCTGCATGTATGTAGCCAATGGTCTTCATATAGGGCTTCTGGAGAGTGAAGGGGGAAGGACTGTTTCTAACATGGATCCTTGCTTTGGGATCACTTCCCCCTAGCAGGGCTGCCTTGCCTGGCCTCAGGGGGTGAGGATATACTCAGTCCTGATGTGACTTGATATGCTGGGGAGGGTTGATAGAGGGAGAGGGGCTCCCCTTTTCTGGGGTGAAAGGGAGAAGGAAATGGAGAAGGAGGAGAAGGCAGGACTGTGAGAAGAGCAAAGGGGCACCCTTGGGATGTAAAGTCAATAAACTGAAATTAGAATAAGAAAAAAGAAGAAAAAAGTTAATGGGTTCCATTATGCAATTTTCTAACATTCTTGCTTTAATTCTGTTTCTTTTATTCTAGAACAGATGTCTGTTTTGACTCAGTAACATGTTTCTTTCAATTCTGTGGCTCTGTAGTTTAACTTGAGGCTGAGTTTTAGGTGATATCTACAGCCTGGCTCTGTTGATTAGGCTTACTTTGTATATATATATATATTATACATTTTTGGATTTTTTGTTATTAGTATTTTTTTTCTGTTTCTAATGTAGATTTCACTGAATCTATACATTACTTTAGGTAACCATTTTCACTATAATCTGACCAACAACCATAGGAGAGCTTTTCACCTCTATAGATCTTTTACCCCCTTTGTTTGTTCCTAGACTCAGTATTTTTTGAAGTCATTATAAAAGAGACTCCTTCCTCAGCACTTTTTAAATGGTACATGGAAAAGCTAGTCGTTGTGCATAGATTTTGTATTGTGTTACCTTGCTCTTCCTGTATCTTCCAGAATTTGTATTTCACTATGTCAGACCCTTTCTCCTTAGAGCACTGAGCATTTCTTCTAGGCCATAAAACTTATCCTTGTGTGAGATGTCATTTGTACTTTATAACAGCCTATGTGACTTCTGTGTTACTTTAGGGCCTGACATTATGTTTCATTTCCCTAGGCCCTAATTCACTATGTCTGAGTGAAAAGTACCCATTTTGTGACAGAAGCCAGGTACACTTTGTAAAGAATTTCACTCTAAACATGTCCTAAGCTTTGTTGTACTCACGGGCTGACTTAATTGTTATCTGGACACTTTTCTTCCAAAATTGTGCTATGTTTAAATATGACTAAAGTAAAATGATCTCCTCCAGACTCCAAGAAGTCTTAGCCTGGCACTGGTTACCAAACCAGGCTGATCCAAGTTTCATTCATTTTTGTTTTTTTATGTAAAATATTTAATAAAATATATAAATAAATCAAAATGGTAAATACACAAAATTACAAAATTCAATGACCATACAGCATGCAGATTTCCATGTAATTTATTTGAATTATGGCTAATATAACCCATTTGATGAATGATTTATTTTAGCTACATAGCTCCCTAAATCAGAACAAATTATTATGGTCTTATCTAGAACTTACTAATCTTCCAACCTAGCATACTTTATATATAAGCCAACATTCTTCCTTTAAGTTATGGATCTTAATGTGGCTTCGTTTTTTAGCTTTTTGAAAATAATTTATTCACTTTCCATCTCCATTGTAACCCCCTCCCTCAATCTCCTTCCAGTGCCACCCCCTCCTTCTTTCCCCCATCTTCTCCCTTAGTCCTCAGTAAGGGGGAACCCTCCTTCCCCACCATCTGATCCCAGCCTAACAAGTCTCATTAGGACTGCCTGCATCCTCTTCCACTGTGGCCTGGCTAGGCTGCCTCATCAGCGTGAAGTGATCAAACAGCGGGCATCAGCGTCTATGTTAGAGACGGCTCCTACTTTTTCTACTAGAAGATCCAAAAGATGCTCCACCATACAACAAGGACATCTGCTCAACTATGTCCATAGCAGCTTTATTCATAATAGCCAGAATCTGGAAACAATGTAGATGCCCCTCAACCAAAGAATGGATACAGAAATTGTGGTACATTTTAACAATTGAATACTATTCAGCTATTAAAAACAAAGAAATCATGAAAATTTCAGGCAAATGGATGGACCTAGAAAAGATCATCCTTAGGAAGGTAACCCAGAACCAGAAAGATATGCATTGTACATACTCACTTATAAGCAGTTATTAGCCATATAATACAGGAAATACACTACAATTCACAGACCTAAAGAAGCTAAGTAACAAGGAGGACCCTAGGGAAAATGCTTAATTCTCATTCAGAAGGACAAATAGAATAGAAACTAGAAGCTGTTGAAGAGAGGGAACAGGATGGGAGTCTACCATAGATGTCCCCTGAATGACTCCATCCAGCAGGGGATCAAAGCAGATGCTAAGACTCAAAGCCAAACTTTGGGAAGAGCATTGGGAATCCAATGAAATAAAGGGGAGACAGAAGGACCAGGAGGGGACAAAAACTCTACAAGGATAACAACAGAGCCAACAAATCTGGGCCTGTGGGGGCCTGAAGAGACTGATGCAATAGCCAAGGACCATGCATGGTAGGATCTGGAATCCCTGCTCAGATGTAGCCCACAGGCAGCTCAGTCTTCAACTTTTACTCTTCCTTCACCATTATCAGCTTTCCCTGCCTTCAGGAAAGCCTTCACGGACCCTCCCAAGTACCCCATCTTATCTAGGATAATATATTGTCCTAAACGTAGTTTATTACTAGATTACCATTAGCTTTGAGCCTGATGGTTTAACTGTCCACTGTTTATAAAAGTAGAGACAGGCAGTGAGGGACACAGCATTTATAAAGTTAATAGTTTTTGTTAAAAATTGTTCAGAGGCTCTTGGAATCTAGGCAAGCAACAAATGTTAATGTCAATAATGAATCCTGTCTTTCTAATGTTCTTTGGGGAGCATAGGTAACTCAGCTTCCAAGTAAATTTATGTGCCTATTATATAGTTTATTGTTCTATATATTTATATCCTCTGAAGAGAGCAGTATTCAAAAAATTAGGAAACATATTTGAAGAATAAAATCTTATATGAGTTGAATTATACACTTCTCACTAAAAGGTATGTTGAAGTTCTAATTCTCAAGACCCATGAGTGTGCATTTGTTATGTGTAGGGGTAAATACACACACACACACACACACACAAAGGTTAAACTGGTGTACTGTGGACTTCAAGGCCAACATGTAGCTGCAAGTCAAGGAGAGCCACAAATCTCTGACAGACATTAAGAAGTGGCAAGGATTACTCTAAAAATTTCAGAGAGAACATGACCCTGTCAACACCCTGATCTTCTAACCTCTAGAACTGGAAGAAAATAAATTGCTTTTGTTCTATGCTACTTTTGGGGCACCTGTTAAAAGAGCTTCAGGAAAGAAATGTTATAAAGTTTAATTTATTGTTCATGAAGGAATTCCATTATTATACCTGAATGGTATCCAGGAATTAATGTTTATTGTTTACATACTTCCGAGTACATATTAAATGGAACACTACTTTACCAAGATTCACAGTATATTTTTTATTTGCATTGAGTACTCAATTACCTTTCAGAGAGATTCAGTAATGGAGAAAACACGTAATTGCCCACAATATTGTTAGAAGTGCTCATTATTCCTTCTTGTTAACCAGATTCCATTCTGGTATCCTATTGTTCCTGCTTGAACTATTTTATTTTAAATATATCTGGTGTTGTGGTCTGCTAGTGATAATTTATTTATGCTTTCTAAGAAGGTTTTTATTGCTGTTATTTTTGAAAGATATTTTTGCGAATTATAGACTTAGGTTGAATTTTCTTATTTTGTCTGGGTTTTTTAGTATGTTTAAATATCAAACTTCAATATTTTTTAAAACTTTTATAGCATATATTCACTGTTTATAGTACTTGTATATAGTGTGTAAAATCCAATCTCCTCTTATCAGTGTCCCTGCTAATCATTATTACTCTACACTCAGATCAGTACAATTTTGCCTATGAGACAGAATAAGTGGTACTTGTTTTATGTGTGTTTATTTTTCACTTGAAATTCTCCAGTTGTGACATGAACTCAGTGGCTGGCTCTTTGATTATCTCCCCCTTGAGGGGTACACCCTTGCCAGGCCACAGAGGAAGATGATGCTGCTAGTCCTGATGAGACCTGATAGGCTAGGATCAGATGGAAGGGGAGGAGGTCCTCCCCTATCAGGGGACAAGGTAAAGGGCATGGTGGGGGGTGGGGGAGGGAAGGTGAGTGTGACTGGGAGGAGACGAGGGTGGGGGCTTCAGAGGGGATACAAAGTGAATAAATTGTAATAAATAGATTTATACATAAAATTAAATTAAAACATTCTCCCGTTGCATCCATGTTTGCTACAAATAACATTTCCTCCTTTATTATATACAGAATATTATTTTGTTATATGTAGCATATCATTTTTATTCTATAAGTTAACTATTGAAAACACTGCCACAGTGGTCATAAGAGTGACGGCATCATCTTTGGAAACTCATTTCAGTTCATTTGGATAAGCACTCATGCACGGGCCATGGGGTCATATGGTATAGATTTCTGAGGAACCTCTGCACTGCACTGCTTTGCACAGTAGCTATAATATGTACTTTAACCCAGTATAGGCATGGCTTCTTTTCATTTTCTTTTTTTTTCTTTTCTAGCCATTCTCCCTGGATGAGATGCAATCTCATAGTTTTATTTTGTTTTTTCCCTTTGTTGGAGTAAAGTATGTCCTTACTTAAGGATGTATGTATGTGCCTCCATTTTTCTTTTGCTGACTTTACATCAGAAAAAAAAACCTAAAAAACCTTAGTCATCAAGTCACTAATTTAATGATCATTTCCTTCTCATGTTATAATTGTTGGATATTTAGAAATTAGATTACTTTTCTGCAACTCTGACTATAATATAGATTAAAAGGTAGGCATTTTCTTGTTTGAATGAATATAAATTAACCCCCTAATGCTAATGTTGGAGACTGTTCTTTACTGTTACTGAATTTATTGTCATATATTCATTGTATATAGAGATGTTTCATAAAGACATTTTCATACAAATATATCATATACTTCAATGACATCCTCCCCTACATCTTGTTTTCTTCTTTTAGTATTTTATTAACTCTTCCAGGTAGTCTTCGTTTCTATTTTTATGTCCTCTACACTTAATGTGATTTTCTACATTTACATATAGAATCTACAATTCATTATGAATCTGTGATATTTGTCCTTTTGAATCTTACGTATGCTCTTCAGTTACATCTGCTTTTCTTCAAATGGTGTAATTTCTTTCTTTATGGCTGAATAAAAAATCTGTGAGCTTTCTTTTTCCATTCACCTGCTGATGGACACCCAGGCTGACTGCTTAGCTTGGCTAGAAACAGTGGAACCATTTCTGTGGTGTGCTAATTTAGCCTCTGTTGGGTATACACCCAATAGCATTCTAAGTGAGTCACATGGCATACTCTAGTTTTTGGAGTTATCTCCATACTTATTTCACAAATGTTTGACTACATCCTCTCCCGCCATTTACATGAATTTCCTTCTCCTTGCATTCCTGACAGTAATTTTGCTAGTTGTTTTCTTTTTCTTTTTTTTTTAAATTACAGCCTTTCTGGCTGATGTGAAATGGAATATCAGTGTTCTTTTAATTTACATTTCCCTGATACCTGAAGATGCAAACTTATTGAAGTGATTTATTAATTCATTGGCCATTTGAGATTCATAGTTTGAGCATTGCCTATTTTAACTAACAGCCAATTTATTGATTGGATTATTTGGGCCCTTGCTGTGTGGTCTTCTAAATTTTAGTGTACTATAGACATTATTCTTTTGCCTGATATGTAGTTAGCAGATGTTTTCACCCATTCAGTAGGCTTTTTCTTCACTGAATTATTTCCTTTGCTGTGTGGCAGCTTCTCAATTTACTATTCAATTGAACTACTATCTGTCAATTCTTAGTTTTGTTTCCTAAGCTGTTAGAATAATTTTCGGAAAGTCCTGGCTCGTGCTGATATCTTCAAGTGTTCCCTCTGACTGTTTCAGACTATTGTGTGTTAAGGCCTTTGATCCATTTATAATTAATTTTTTATGTAGGATGAAATAAATGGAGCTGCTTTTATTCTTCTACATGTGAATATCCAGTCCTCTTTAGTACCACTTATTGAAGAGGCTATGTTTTCTTCAATATATGTTTTTGGTATCTTTGTCAAAAACTCAGGTGGTGGCGGCTCTGTGGGGTTGTATGCGGGTCCTTTGTCTATCTCACTGTTTGTATTTCTGCTTTTGTGCTAGTTCCGTTGTGTTTATCTTGAAAACAGATATGGCGACACCCCTAGCACTGATCTTTTTGTTCAATATTGCTCTGATCATTGGTTGTAAATATCAACCTGCCACAGTGTAGGATCTCCTGGAAAGGCAGTCTCAATGAGGGGTTGACTAGATCAGGGGTTGATTACCAGGAGCTGGCTGGCAGACAGGCCTTTGAGGGAGTTTCTTACTTGGGTTAACTGAAATGGAAAGACACACACTGACTATGGGCAGCTCCATTTCATGGACTAGAGCCGGGACTGAAAGGAAAAGAAAGAGCAAGCTGAGTATTACCACGACACGCATACACTCATTCTCACTCTGCTCTTGAGCATGGATATGACTAGAAGCTTTAAAGCCTCGCCCCTTTGGCTTCCCCCACAATGATAGGCTGTACTCTGGAATTTAATTTGTTGAAATCCCCTTGCTCTTTATTTTGCTTAGTTCAAATAATAATCAGCTTTGTCTTTTCAAAGAACCAGCTTTGTTACATTGCTTTTTGTTTTGTTTCCATTTCATTGATTTTTTTTGTCCTTTTGTTGTTGTTGTTGTTACACCCCTATCTTAGTGTTTTATTGCTGTGAAGAGACACCATGACAATAGCAACTCATACAAAATAAAAGCTTTAATTGGGGCTGGCTTACAGTTTCAGAGGTTTAGTCATCATGGCGGAAGGCGTAGAGGTATGCAGTCACACTTGGTGCTAGAGAACAAGCTGGGCTTTCTACATCTAGATCCACAGGCAGTAGGAAGATACAATGGCACAATCTTTACAACAGGGTTCCACCGCCTAATGTTGCTACTTCCTGTGAGCCTGTGGAGTCCATTTTCTTTAAACTTCCATACCACCCACCCATGCACTGCACTGATTTTGCATTTGGTTGGTTCTTTGTTTCCTATCAACCAGAGATACATCAGCAAGTTTTCTGTGACCTGAGCAATATATACCTGTTGAGGCCAGAAGATGAGGTTAGGTCTCTTTCTCAGTTGCTGAGGAGAATATATTGTTATTCTGCAGGATTTGAGTAAAATAGTCTGTAGCTATGTAATGCCACTTTACTTTGAAATTTCCTTGTTGCTATTTTATTGGGATGACTTGTTAATTGGTAAGAGTAAAGTGTCAACCATGTGTACTATTATTATGTTTGGGTAAGTTTTTACCTTTCTGCCCAGTATTGTTTGATTTATGAGCTTGGTGTGATGTTGCTGAATGCATACACATGTAGAATTGTTATATCTTCTTTATGGGTGGTTTTCTAAAACAATACAAAGTGAGTTGAGTTTGTCTCTTTTAGTTTTGATTGCAAGACTAAGTTGTTAATTATAAGCATAGCTATATCCTTTTGTCTCATTTCATTTGGTTGGTGTCTTAGCCAGTGTTGTATTGCTGTGAAGAGACACCACAACTAAGGCAATGCTAATAAAAGAAAGTATTTAATTAGAGCTTGCGTATAGGCTAAGGCTTGCTTATAGTCCATTATCATCATGGCTGGGAACATGGTGACACACAGGCAAACATAGTGCTGGAAAGTAGTTATACATATGGGCCTGTGGGCAGCAAGAAGAGAGAGAAGCACTGGGTGTTGCTTGGGGTTTTGAAACCTCAAAGCCTCCCCCCAGTGATGCACTTCCTCCAACAAGCTACACCTATTAATTCTTTTCTGATGCTCTTGTCTGGTGACTAAGCATTCAAATATATGAGCGTATGGGGACTATTCACACTCAATCATCATATTCCACTCCCTGGCTCCCATAGGTTAATAGCCATATTATATCATAATACAAAATTACATTCAGTCCTCATTGTCAATCACAGCCTCAACAATTTAAAAGTCCAAAGTCTCTTTTAAGACTCACAGCAATCCTTTAACTATAATACTATGTAAAATCATAATAAAAGAGCAGATCACATACTTCAAACATACCATGTCACAGGATATAAATTACCATTCCAAAAGGGAGGAGCTTAGTGAGGAAATACTGGACCGAAACAAGAACAAAAACCAGCAGGACAAACTCCAAATTCTGTATCACAATGTCGGATGTCAAAGTGTACTTCAGATCTCCAACTCCTTTCAATTTTGTTGACTGAATACTCTCCCTTGAGCTGGTTTCATACTTGATCTGCAGCTTTCCCTGGCAGGTATCTCATGACTCTAGGATCTCCAACATCTTGGGGTTTCCAAGGCAATCAAGGCTTTTCCTTCACAGCTTCATGCAATGACCTCTCTGGGCCTTCCTGTAGAGACACTCCTGACATTACCTGGCATCTGTGGCTTTCCTTAGCCACAGAGGGAGATTCCACAACTCCTTTCTTGTATCTTTGACTCTAAAGCCAGAACCATGTAGACAAGGCTGCCAAGTTCTGCTGCTTAATGGGCCCGGAACTTGGTCCCTTGTTAAATATTTGCATTAACTTTCTGGCTTGGGTGGTTTTCTTCAGTGGCTTAAGTCCCTGCTTAAGTTTTTCTTTGATTTATTTCACAAGTCAGAAGCTTAACTGACGGGTCTTGCCCTGAGGTCATTCCATTTATTCCATTTAACATCAGATTTTTCTTGAAACTTTTATCTCTTTGAGCACTGGATTTGGCTACAACTTTACATTTCCTGGTGCTCTTCTTCTCAAACTGTACCTTTTGTATTTTTCCTTGCTCAGTTTGTTCCTTTTCATTGTAGATCTGTATAAGAGTGATTGCTAATAACCACACTCACAGTCAATACCAGGTGACTTGAAATCTCCTCGGCCAATGCTGTTAATCCAATACACTTCAGTTTAGCCTTTTGGACAAGGGCAAAAAGCTGCTACATTCTTTGACAAAGTAGCACAAGAATGGTCTCTAGGCCAGTTTCTTCTCTGAAACTTCTTGGGCTGGTCCATTATAATCTACACTATTTGTAGCACTACTGTCTTCTATGTTCCAACTAGCATGGCCCACTAAGCCCTGTTGAAAGCATTCATCTGCTTTCCTAATCCAAAAACTCTAAAATCCATATTCTGCCAACCAGCAGCATGGTCAGGTCTATCACTGTAGTCCCTGGTACCAATTTCTGTGTTATCCAGTATTCTATTGCTGTGAATAGATACCTTGACCGAGGCAACTCTAATAAAAGAAAGCATTTAACTGGGGCTTCCTTGCAGTTTAGTCCATTATCCTCATGTCCGGAGCATGGTGCTATGCAGGCAGATATGGAGCTGGAACAAAGCTGACAGTTCTTTATCTGGTTCTGCAGGCAACAGGAAAACAGAACCACTGAGCTTGGGCTTTGGAAACCTCAAATCTCACATGCCGTGACACAGTTTCTCCAACAAGGCCACACCTCCTAATCTTTCTCAGGTATTGCTACTCCCTGGTGACTATGCATTCAAATATAGGAGCCTGTGGGAGCCATTCTCTTTCAAATCAGCACATTGGCATGCCCCCTTTTCACCCCTTTTCAGTAAGGCTGAGTTGGCCTTTGCCAGTGGTACATTTCCTGCAGGCAACAAATTGTTTTGTCCTGTTTTTAATTCAATCTGCCTTTAATTGGAGAATATAGGCCATTATCATTCAGAGTTGTTGCTGAAACGTACATAATGAATTCTATCTTGGTGTAAGGATTGGGACTTTCCCACCCTTTGCTTGTTTGTTATTCTAGCGTAGGCTTTCATCTTTTTATTCTGCATGGAGTCCTTCAAGTTGTGTGTTTCTTTAGTTTGTGCTTAAAATGGGAACTTTTCTTCCCCAATACTGAATAGCTCTGCTATCTATAGAAGTTTTGTCTGACAGTTATTGTCTTTAAGAGTTTGAAATACACCATTTTTGCCCTCCTGGACTTCCATGTCTTCTGTGAAATCTGTTGTAATTCTGATGGATTTGCTGCTACATATGACTTGAATCCTATCTCAATGTGGTGTTCAACATTACTTTTTTGTATACTTAGGTGGTTTAAATATAATATGACATGGGGAAGGTTTTATTTTTTATAGTTTTATCTGTTTGGAATTTTAAATGTGCCCTGCATCTAATGTCCATCTTTTTATTTAAGTAATTTTCTACTATGGTCTTATTAAACAGCTCTCTATGATTTTAGTTATCCTTCTGTGTCCTTAATTCATTCATAAAGCTGGTGTTTCAGCAGTGTTCCACAGACCTTGACTGTTTTTCTCATACTTCCTTATATTTGTTTTCTGAGTTCTAATTAGCTTACCTTATTTTTAAACCCTCTAGTCTTCTCCTTGGTCCATTCTGTTGGTGTGGAAGTTTTTATTTGCCTTGTAGGGCTTTCCACTTCTGAATTGTCTATTTGGAATTTTTTTATTACTATTCTATCTCCTTGTTGAATTTTTCATAGCCTTTATGGCAATGCTTCTCAACCTGTGGGTCACAAACCCTTTGGAGGCTGAACAACCCTTTTACAGGGGTCGCCTCAGACCATCAGAAAACACAGACGTGAATCATAAAACACATTATAATTTATAGCATAGCAAAATTATAGTTATGAAGTAGCAATGAATATAATTTTATGGTTAGATGTTACACAACATGGGGTCCTCTATTAAAGGGTTACAGATTTAAGAGGTTGACAACTTTGCTGTATCGACTTCCTTATTTGATTAATTTTATTTGATTTTTTAAAAAATTCATTCCATTTACTTCTGCCATTTTTTTTGTTAAACAGTCATATCCATTCTTTTTTAATTCTTTGCTAAATCACTTTCTTTGGAATTAATTACCTTGATGTTAGCAAATTTTTGGCAGTCTGTTGACTTGGGAGTGTCTCTTGTGTTTTTGCATGTGTGTCTGGGATTGGTTGGATTTTTAAGACTCACAGTTTTCACAGTGGTCTGGTGGGACTAGCCTGTAATAGGATTAAGATGCTGTTCTTTTCCTCTGGACTAGGAGTGTAATTCAGTACATAATCCTGGGAGACCCAACAGGCTCTGAGCATGGGGTATAATTGAGCATAGGATATTATCTGTAGGATCAACCCCAAATGATTGATATATATATATATATATATATATATATATATATATATATATTGAATATACTGAATGAAAATGTAATAATGGTTAAAAACAATTACCTCTATGCTTCCAGTAACCTTGAGGGAACACAGGAATAAGAATGGCATAGTATTATTGTATGCCATAGGTAGTAATGCTATGGCATTGCTAGAAATGGAAAGAAATTAGTATAAGAATAATAAAGAAATAATAGATCAAAGATAGTTGAATAGATGATGGAGTTGGGAACTTAACTGTGCTAAGATAAGATTAAGATTTTTAAAATTACAGAAAATTATAAATTAAGACGTACAGAAGGAAATAGTGGGGATAGAGAATAATAATGAACTAGAAATGAGAGGGAAAGTGTAGTGTGCTTTTTTTTCTTTTGTAAGACAAGGGGCCCAGATACTATATAGAATAAATATGGACATAGATATAAAAACATAAATAAATATAGATATGACATAAAGACCATAGTAGTCATATTACCTAACTGAGCAATGTAAACTTTATTTAAAAAGTGAAAATACAATAAAATATGTCGGTTAAGATCTCTCTCTTTTTTTATTTATGGCTGCAGAAAATATTCCCTCCATGAGTTTTCTTCTGAATTTCACTTTGCAAATGCTTAAGGAGCCATCTGTGTCTCCAGTTCAAAACAGCTTGACCAAACTGATAGACTGATATTGTCTCAGCGCCGATCAGATAGTTGGCCTGTGAGGGTGAAAGTCCACCTTGGCATCAACAGGGTCCAGACCTCCCGAAGGAGGTTCCCAGCCCACAGAGTACTCGCCACCCGGCTTGCTGGGTTTTCTGAGTGTTCTGAGTTGTCCTTGATCTCCTTGGATTTCAAGGTCCTAGGCTCCAATCCCTGCTTGCATTGTCCTCCCAGCTGGAAACTTCATCTCACCAGGTATGAGACTGAGATCTCGACCCGAGAATGCTGGGGTCCTTGAGTTACAGGATAGGTCGTCTCCTGTAGGATGGCCATTCTGTCGTTCTGTAGTTCTCCGGGTCTCCTCCCTTAGAGGGAGTAGAGGAGAGGCTTTGGAATTTGGAGACAGACACAATTGAGCGGTGTTCTCTCCTCTCCCAGGATGAGCACTTCGAGGGCACCGCTTCTCCAAGGACCTGTGTCCTCCCAGCCCAGTGCTTGGTGTAATTAGTTTCACAGAAAAGAGACAGTGGATGAATTCCCGGGACCTGACTCATACAGCGAGTTAGACTGGTGTTCATATTTTTCTCTTTTCTGCCTATGCTTCTAGAAGTTTTAGTTTTTCCAAAAGCATATTTAGATTTGGGGGAGGGGTTTCCATCTTTCCATATAACTATTTCTGTCTGAGGCTCCATGTTACAGTCTGGTTTTTCCTTTATACGTCAAATAGTCACCATTCTGTGTTGTCAAGTGTCTCACAGTCTGTTTAGGGTGACCCTTTCTTGCCTTTCCACACATCTCAACCTCTCCCCCTTCTTTTCCCCCTTCGAGACAGGGTTTCTCTGTGTAGCCTTGACTTCAACTTCCTTTTAAGCTGCAAAAGGCAAGTTTTCCTTCAGATTCCACTTTCAGAAATATTCATTGTAGTTTGGACTCTTGAGATTTTGACATTTGTTTGTCATTTATACCTATTCTTTAAAAAGTGTCTATCCAGATCATTTTCCCATTTTATTGTACTGCTGAGTTTTAAAATCTTTTTAAGTACTTTATATATCCTGGATGTTAATCCTCTAGCAGACCAGTAGAAGGTAAAACTTTTCTCCTGTTCAGTAAACCATCTCATTTCTCTGTTGGTTGTTTCATCTGTTTTGTTTGTTTCATATAATGCTACTTTTGATTAGTTTTGTGTTTGTATCTAGAAATAAACTTTTGGTGTATGAGTGATTTTTTTTTTAAATCTATGTCTTGAGCTGTCTCCCCTGTGTTTTCTTCTGGTCTTCTTATAGCTTCAATTTTACTCTTTGGGTTTTTTGATCCATTTTGAGTTTATTATTATACAAGTAGAGAGACAGAGTTCAAGTCTCAAAACCTGTATATGCAAATTCCAGTTTTCACACTGAAACTGAAGTTCCCTTTTAAAGTTATAGTCTCCCTGATTGAAAACAACAACAACAAACAGTCAAGAGGAAGCTAAAGGATTTCATTAGTATTTGGCAGAAAAAGAACAGCACAGGCAAGAGGAAATCCCAGTAGCTACCAAGAGAAGGAGATGAAGGAAAGAGCCATGGCTTTTTATTAATGGTGACATAAAGAAACAATGTAAAGGGCCATATTGTCAGAAAAAAAATGTACATAGGGTGCCCAGGCACAGAGGTCAGGATACATACACAACACAAAAAACCAAGTAGTTTTCCATGCAAAAACACGAGACAAAACAAACATCATAAATTCAGCTTCATTCACAACAGCTTCTACCAAATAAAATAAAATGTCTAGAAATACCTTTAATAAAACAAGGAAAATATTTTCATAAAATACTGATGAAAAATAAAATAGTGAGGTATTATTTTTCTATACTTAATTAGTTTAGGTATTTTTAAATGAAAATATGTTGACTTTTCTGCATTTTTCTGCATCTATTGAGATGATCATAGGATTTTTATCCTTCATACTGCTGCCGTGATATATTACATTTATTGCTTTGTTAATAATGAAAACAGTCTTACAGTTTGGATGAGACAAAATTCTTATGCTGCACAATCATTTTAGATGTATCTGGTGAATTTGATTTGCTAGTATTTTGTTGGGAGTTTTGCAGTTATATTGTTCTGCGACTGATGCTGAGGAAGACACAAGCAAGTGTCTATTCATTCAAAGTAGAATACTGTGTACAGAAGAAGAAATGCTCCACCCAACTCTAGCTTAGTAATCAAGGAGTCCACTGGGGCTACTTGAGAGAGGCCAGGGTAACTAAAGGCAGCTGCGTCTCAAAACAGCCCATCCCAGCACAGGGGATGACTCACAAGCACAAGCACTGCATCCCTGGAGCTCCCTGTAAGACATGTAGGAAGCTGCGTTAGAAATCCCTTTCCTCTGCAATTGTCTGCTACTTATGTAAGCCCAGGGGCTCTGCATCTTGTAACTTTCCTAACTTCTGAGATTTTAGTTCGCTAAATCTCATGGGTTTTGTTATCTTCCTTTAGAAAAGCAGTGTTTTAGATTTGAGGAAACAACTGTGCAGCATACATCATCTGGAGCATCCATCCATATTTATTTGTAGGAAGCATATTATTGCTTCCTGTTTTCTTCAGTCAATCTATACCATTTAATTGGAAAATCTGGTCCATTAATATTCAAGGTTACTCTTAATACGCAGAAGAAAAATGACAAAGTGATAAGCGCTTCCTGTTTGATCTGAGCATTCCTTACTCCTCGTCTGTGTTTGTGGTTTGACATCTTATATACTGATGAGTTTGGTTCTTCTCCCAGTATATTTGTTTTTCTAATTATGTTTATATTGTAACATGCTAACTATGGCAGTTATTATTAATTTCTGGGTGTAAGGCATCCTAAAGTGTGTGTATGTATGTCTGTGTGTGAAGCTGATCTGGTGCTCATTAATACCTTCATTAAAAAAAATATCATGTTGGAAGGTCCTTTCTGCAGTTCTAAAGGATAGCCTACTTGTAGTAATTTTGGTTACAGATTTAGGACTTGGACTGTATCATTCAATCCTTTCCTGACCCTCAGAGTTCCCATGGAGAAACTATTCCCTGTTCATCTGGTGGAGATGCTATAAAATATGACTTAGTGCCTTTCTACTGTAAAATTGAAGTTTTCCTTTAGCTTTTCATTTTTACAGTTAGTCTATGATTTTCTGTGGTATTAGATCTTTCATAGTCCTGTCAATTTGGGATCCCATAAGTTTCATATACCTGGATATGCATATCTTTTTTGAAGAATAGGGAATGTTTATGCTATTATTTTACTGATAAGATTTTCTGTACTTTTGACTTTTCCCTTGAGTATTCCAAAAATGAGAAATTTGTTCAGTTAATCACGTCCCACAGGTCTTGACTGCTCTCTTCACTCTTGTGTCCTTTTGGAATTAACAAATTGCCTTTTTCCCTCATTAACTAGTACCTCTTGTGGTTCGTATAATTCTACCCCTTTTATGGGTAGACCTTCTTAGAAGGAGCCAGGGTATTTTTGTAGTGTTGGTTTTGTTTCTAACTGATACCAGGGCATCCTCTCCCTATCCCATCCATTCCGTGGCTATGACTAATGACTTGTCACAGTAAACACTGCAGTGAAGTAGAAGATACTGTTTCTGCAGGTCATGAAAGAATGGTGACAGTAGAAGCCAAGACACGTGTTGTGCAGACAGCAGAGGGAGTGAAGTACTCACTATGTGTCTAGCACATGATGGGATTGGTAGCCGTGATTATTTTCTTGCATGCTACTGATGATACTTTTGCTACTTCTAAAAGGCCCGAAGAGCTACAGTCGCGGTCATGCATGCTGTCACAAAGGAAACGGTGTGGCAGTGAGGTGCAGTGTGTATCTGGGGATGAGATAGCGACACCTGGTATTTAAATATCATTTAAAAATGTTTTTCCCTAAAATTAACTTTAAAACCTTGTATAACTATATAAATTGTGTGTGGATGTTTTGCCAGTGTCTTTGTCTGTATACCACATGCATGGCTGGAACTCTAGCAGACCAGGAAAGGGGGTCAAGACCCTTGGAAATTGAGTTGCAGATGACTGTGAGCCTTGTGGGTTCTGGGGAATCAAACATGGGTCCTCTGGAAGACCACCTGCCGCTTCTCACTGCTGAGCCATCTCTCAACCCTTATTTAAATATTCTTTTCCTAGTCCACCTTCCTTCCTCATGCCTCTGGTGACAAAATTACATGCACATTTAGCTACTTGAGTCAGAGTTCATTGCTACTGTGTTCAGTTTTTATGAAGTAATTTTTCTCAGTACTTTTTTTTTGGATGGTTTTTATTGCTATGTTTTCAAGTTTATTTATCTATCCTCTATATATATAATCTTCTTTTAATCTTATTAGGTATACTTTCAATTTTGCATCTTCAGTTTGGGTCCCTGTAGCAGCTTCAGTGATACTGTTTAACATGCTCTTGAATATATTGAAGTTAATTGGCTTCCCACTTACCAGTTCTGTCAGCAGTGTCATGTCTGGGTTACTTTCTAATGACTGATGTCTTTTAATCTTCATATGGGTTGCATTTCCCAGGCTTCATTTTCTGTAAGCCTGGGAATTTTAAAGTATTGAGAGGCAGATAGCCCTTGATGTGATTTATTTATTTGGGAAAATTCAAACTTGGGGTACTGCTTTTAGACTTTATTAGACAAGATTTAAGCTACATCTAAGGTTAATGTTTCCCAACTCAAGTACTCCCATCATGAGTAGTATGTTTGGTATATAGCAGCCTCCCAGATCATAGCACAATTGATACATGTTAATGGTATCATTCTGACCTTGAGACCCAGCACATCACGTCACCAGCCAAAATGGGTCTGTAGTTTCAGGAAAGCCCCAGATCTACTAACTGTGCCTTTTGACCTCTGTATTTATGTTTCTTTCTGGCTAAATGTGGTTCTTGTGCACAAAATACAAAGGCCTGCAAGGCTTGGGGCTGCATCATTTGGGCAACTTCCATGTGCTACCAGCAATAATGATTTTCTTTTGTCTTCAATAGTATCGATGTGGTAGTCTCTTATGGGCTTAGCTCATAGCAAGTGATTCCTACAGAATGATACTTTCCATTCGAACTGGTTAAAGCAACAAATATTCCTTTCCATCAGCAATCGACTGACAGCTTTAGTTATTTGTCATTTTTATTTTTGTTTCATTATGGGCTCAGATACCGTCCTCACATGCATTATTCCTTTTCTTGTGTATACACTCAAGGTGGATCCTCTGCAGACACTCTGAGTACATTCACTATGTCTGCCTTTGTCTCTTTCCTCCTTCTCCCTACCCTGGCTATTCTAGATGCTCTTAGTGATGGAGACCAGAAGCCTCTCCCCGGTTCTTCTTCCCTATTGCACAGTTCAGAAACTCATGCAGGCAGAAAGTTGGCACTTTTGCCTCATGAGTGCTCCTTGCTTCCCACTTCTCAGTTGTAACTATCCTATGGTTACTGATATGTGCTGACTTTAATTATTTTCAAATGTAGATTCATCTACAATTCCTGATAGTTCCCTTTGCTTTCTTTGTTTTTGCCTTAGGTCTATGAGCTTTCACTCTTCATTTTAAAAGATACCTGCCATAAATAATCACCGTGTCCTGGAGTGAGTGGGGGCAACGAAGTGTATGGACTGTTCAGTGAGGCCCACTGAATAGTGCTGGCTACTCTCAGGAGAAGAAACCATGGCAGTTATATAACTCCCTGGAATGTGGCACATCTCATCAAGTAAGGGAAGCCTTTTAATTTCCCTCCCAGATAGCAGAGTACTTCTTAATCCCATTACTCTCTCTGTATAAACACACCCTTAAGAAAAATGGACTGTTGGAAAAGAAAAGCTGTTTATTTCAGTGAAAGGCATGGAAGAGTAACGACACAAAAATTTAGTAATGTCAGTCTGAGGTGATTAGGGCTTACAAAAATGTGTGCAGGTAGATGGGATCCTATGGAAATGCCCTTAGGGCATTGCTTCTCAATGGAGGGCCCCTTTGGGAGGGTCACATATCAGATATCCTGCATATCAGATATTTGTATTAAGATTCGTAATAACAGCAAGCTTACAGTTATAAAGTAGCAATGGAATAATTTTAGGGTTGTGGGTCACCACAATATGAGAAACTGCATTAAGGGGTTGCAGCAAAAGGAAGGTTGAGAACCACTGATCTAGGTGGAGAGGAATAAAAACAAACATGCTAAAGGGAAGCAAAGGGGAAAAAAAAAGCCATACATGACAGACAAAGCAATTTAAGGTTTGGAGAACAGAGGGTTTCAGGAATGGGTTTATGTCATCAGTATTTCGGGAGTGCTGGGGTGGAAAATTCACAGATGGGTGCTGATTCACACCTACTCCCTAAATCTGTAGCAACCAGTATTGAGCCATAGGGCACACTCTTCCAGGGGGACCCTGCACATCCTCACACTTCTACCTAAACTGGTTATCCAGGTTTGCAAGATAAGATACCAGAGGCCGATAATTCTTAAGTTAAGAACTCTGACTTTCACTTGACCTTGGAAGTGTGGCTTTTGTCTCTCTTATGGTAAGTGAATTCACAATCTGATGGAGCATATTTTTTGGTGCATTTCTCTCTGATTAGCAACTAGAAAATAACCTTAACCCATTGCATTATATCACATTACTATTTTTAGCTGTTTTATAGATATAATCTGAAGCCAAGTTGCTATCGTAATAACAGGCGTTTTCATTCCATATAGCTTCTGGTTTGGTGACGTCAAGGCAAGCCGAATGTGTCACTAAGGTGTACTGTTTCAGTTGGATTGCTTTATCACATACAGAGAAGAGTTCTAGGCTTTCATTTCATTCCTTTATTCTCGGCCTGAGCTCTGTAACTCAGGTAAGGCACTATTGTTCTGCAGCTCCTTAGAAGTCTACTTGTGAAAAACCACTGTATCACTAATTTTACAGTTTATGTATAGTATGGTTTAAGTCTCATAACACCTTTGAGGTGAATGTTATGCATGGAGGAACCAATGCTAATAGAGTTAAAGTAACTTACGTATGATGAGGCAGGCAGGAGTGCTGAAACTCTGAACACCACATTGTGATGTCTCTCCTGCCTTTCCTGGAGTCCCATGTCTCTTCCTAGAATGTTCACAAGCCGTTCATTTATTATGGAATACACTCTTCTGATATTTAATTCAATCCTAATACTGCTCTGGTAAGGACCATAGAGATAACTGTCCAAGTTTTCTGAGAATTTGTGGTCTCCACAGTGGCCCCCAATGAGACACTGTCACCTTGAAAACTCAGCAAAGTCTTTCTCAGTCATGAGAGTCAAAAGCTTCTGATGCTTGTCATTGACCTTAAGCCTTAGTCACTGGTGACAGCATGTCTGTGGGGCATGACACACAAAAAGAATTCAGAGAACACTATGTCTTTCAGCAGTCTGCTCTTTGCTGGCATGAAAATGTGCTCATTTCACTGGTGCAAATTTTATCTCCTGAGGGTAGTGTCTGGGCAAAATGACAATGTGTGGTAGGTTGTCATCACCATTTGCATTTTGCCTTGTAGACAATCTTAGAGTATCACCAGCTGTTTCACATAACTGTGTGAAGCTCCAAGTCCTCCAGGGAGAGAAAAGCGTAAGGACACAGGCCTGTTTGCTATGAAGGAAATGTAAGCGTATGGAACTCGGAGGTGGAGGGAAAGGGAGAGTGAAGCCTGCATTTGTTAAAGCTAGAGTTTGCTTTTGTGTGTGCCCGTGTGCTGGCAAGACAAGAGAAATGTATGCAAATTCAGAACATAAAGTCATGGAACTTGTATTTGTGTTTGGCTGATTGGAAAGTGTCACCACGTTGAGTACTCAAACATCCCACCCACGTTGCAGAAGCGAAGTGTAAACACAGAACGCTGGGGTGCTGGGTATAGCCTGAAAGAGGTACATGTATTTTTAGCTTCCAGATTTATCATAAGAAAATGACGATGTACTTGCATGTGTTTAAATATAAAGTCAAAGCCTTTCTATCAAACTTCTAGAAAAATAGTTGGCCTTGTTCAGAGAGTGTTTATGAAGAACAGTGCATGAGTCAAATGCTGAGCCAAATGTTGCACCTCATTTATCTTTGAAACAATGCTGTTGCATAGATGCTGTGACCATTATTCCATAGGTGAGACAATAGAGGATTAGTGATACCCGCTCAAAGTCACAGAGTTAGAATGAGGAAGTGATGGATTACAAACTCTGGTCACTAGGCTTCAAGGTCCTTAGCCTAACAGATCTTTGTATAAACTGCAATATTCCAGATTGTCTTTATTTTCCTCTTGCTTTCACTTCTAGACTAAGCAGACTACTCTGATTGATTCCTGTGGCTCACCTAGTTGAATGAAAATAGAAAGTGACATAATTTTTTTTGGCATCAAAGTCTGTGTGGTGGGCTGTGCAGGAACACAATTGTATTCTCTTATAGTAATACATTTATCACAGACTGGGTAATATATGTTCTGAAATTTACTTATGGTTTGAGAGACTTTGAAATCCCAGAGGCAGGAGCTGGAATGCAGTTTTGGGACAGGAAGGGAGAGGATTCTTCTCACATGATCCCATGCTAGAAAGACAAGGAAAGGGTAGGAGACACAGCGGCATTAAACCATTCATGAGGGCAGTGTCTCCATGGCCCAAACTTAAGATGATGCACTCAAATCACAACATTTATCCTTCTGCTTTATTGAGAAAAGTCCTGTATTCATCTCTGGTTACCTGACCCCTTCCAGTATCTTTTTCCTGTGGGAGTTTGTACTTTTCAGTCTTTTCTGCAGTGATCCCAATACCGGCCCCAGCTATGGGATCTTCAAATACTAAATATGGGCATTGTGTTAGGTCTGAGGAATTAAATTAAATAAACTTAAGGGCAAGACTCTTTCTTCCCCCTCCTAGCAAAAAGAAAGACCTTTCATTTATTTTTTAATATTTCTTTTTTTTAAGTTTATTTTTTACAATTTATTCATTTTATATCATGACTGTAGCCCCTTCCCTCATCTGCACCCGGTCCTACCCTCCTTCTCTCAAATTCCCTGTCCCCTTCCCTTAGTCCACTGAAAGGTAGAGTCCTCCTCCCCTGCCATCTGACCCTACCATATCATGACTCATCAGGACTACCTGGATCCTCTTTCTCTGTGGCCTGGCAAGGCCACATCAGCAGGGGGAAGAAATCAAAGGGAAGGCAACTGAGTTCATGTCAGAGGCAACCCCTCCTCCCCATTACCTTTTAAAACTGTAGTTTAAAAAAACTTATGCTATTTATTCATCTACTCCTCAAACTCTACTTTTTTTCAACAATTTATTTATTTTTTTTAGTTTATGCAATTTCAACTGTCAAGGTGTTCACATTCAATGACTATAACTAGCAGGCAACTCAAAAGATTAAGGCAAATACTGACATTGAAAACACAGGTTCTAGGTTGTTTCCTGATTCTAACTATTACAAATAAAGCTGCTATGAACATAGTTGAACACATGTCCTTGTTGAATGAACATCTTTCGGGTATATGCCCAGGAGTGGTATAGCTGGAGCTTGAGGTAGTGCAATTCTTAATTTTGTCAGAAAGCACCAGATTCATTTCCAAAGTGGTTGTACCAGGGACCATGCATGGAGAGGACTTAGACTCACTGTTCAGATGTAGCCATTAGGCAGCTCAGTCTCCATGTGGGTTCCCAAGTAAGGGGAACAGGGGCTCCTTCTGTCATGAACTCAGCTGCCTGCTCTGTGATCAATTGCCAGGCCACAGAGGAAGAGGATCCAGGCAATCTTGATGAGACTTAACAAGCTAGAGTCATATGGCAAGAAGGAGAACTTCCCCTTTCAGTGGACTAGGGGAAGGGGATAGAGGGGAAGCAGGATAGAGTTGAAGAAAGGGGCTACAATAAGGATTAAGATGAACACATTGTAAATAATAATAATAATAATAATAATAATAATAATAATAATAATAAACTCAGAAAGAAAGAAAATACTGGCTCTCCTGGAGCATCCCAGCCCTCAGATCTTCTAGGATATGAGACTTCCACGGCCCAAACTGGGACAGTCCCTGACAAGTGTGATAGTTGGTTATTGGAAACCCATGACTCAAGCTCCAAGGACAAGGTGACATTTCCCAGCAGAAATGGTTCTAATGCTGGAACTTCTTCAGTCTAGACAGATGTGGAGCTCAGTTTCATAGCATGAGGCTCCACGTTCTCCACAATCCTGACAGATCTAAATAAGCACAGGAACACATGGGAGAAAACGAAAAGAATGACTCCAGGTATGGGTGCGGACAGCTTTGGCCTCTCTGCAAGAACACTAAAGTCTCTTTAGAAACGGGCTTCTCTGCGTTTTATAAAGAGCCATCTTCCACACCCTATTCCTTTCTGCATCCACAGCCTGATTGCAGGGCATCTGCAGCAGAAAAACGCTGTAGAATCTTAAATCGGCTACACTTCACCCTGCAGATATCAAAGGATGGAGGGCTCTCTGGAGCAGCGGAGCGTGGCTAAGTATGCAACAGCCTCGTTTGCTGAGTGCTGCTTAGCCACTGGCGATGCCTCCTGGGTGTGGCTTTGACAGGACTGAAGCTCTCTGGGTTGACCTGGGCAGGAGCACAGGATGGAAACTCTGCTGAGGACCGATAGTCTTTGTCTCCCAAGCAGAACTTGATCTCAGGAGGCTTACGGTGGAAAACTAGTGCAGAACTGCCAGAAAGCATAATAATTGCTGTGATTATGATTCTGAGCACCTTGTAATTGCTGTTCCATCATGCCAGCTATCTCGGGAAGGAAAGAGGGAAGGCCTTATGAATAAATGATCACTTAAATATTTAAGCAGATGATTATAATATACAACTAGAAATTCCCTGGTTTTATATTACCCATGCAGGCAAGCACTGCTTGCAAAGTATGGGCCGTTCAAATAGGCTTCCTAGTACAAATGTTGGGTAGCCTGAAATAAGTATGTATGTGTCTGTGTTGAATGATCCTGTGTAAACCTGAGTCATAGATAAGTTAGAAAGTATTTAGATGATACAGATATTATTTAGCTTGTTTATTTCAGGAATGTGCTACAAAATGTATTGAATGTTCTATTTTTAACATATTTCCAGCAGAAAATGAAACTTCACACACACACACACACACACACACACACACACAGCGAAAGAGGGAGAGAGAGATTGACAACCAAGCCCATTAGACAAAGAGGGTATTTTCCCATTTCCCAGACCTCCCATCATTTGACAATAAGACTCTGGTACAACCCAACACTGTGGAGAAGTTCCTCAAAGCATACTTTGAAAGATCTATGAAACAGAAATAGCCTTTATCTGAGAAGGAAAAACAAGTTATTCAGGGGTGGTGTTGCTAGAATGGGCAGGCTGCATTATTTGTTTCCAAAATCAAGTGTCGACTGTCCCTATCACCCAGACCTTAGATGATCCCGAGAGAAGCCAGACAGGCTGAGAGAGAAGAGCCTGTGAGAGCTGTCATTCTGTTTCTGGATGGACATGTTCTGGAGGCAGTAGGCTCTAGGAGGCATGGGCTGCATGCAGCTAAAGATACCCGTGAGTGTGATCAAAATGCAAAAATGAAAACTTAATTAAAACACTGTGAGATTAAAATACCCACTCTGCTGCACGGTATTCATGTGTGCACTCTGTAAACAATAACTGCCTCTCATGTCTCAATGCCGTAAGTTGGGACATGTTACCACAGGGTAGGGAGATGTTCTCTAACTGAAAAATGAGACACCAGTTTACAGTGTCCCATAGACACTAAGGAGCATGATAGATAACCAAGGATTTCCCCAGACCCCTGTAGACAAACTGAAAGAAGCTCAAGGTCAGAAGGAAAGCACCACAGGGTAGCACTTGGCAAACTGATCTGTTGGGCACATTCTTCCACAGCCTCTCTTTTTAGGGCTGCAAAATAATACTTTTATGTATAAATTAAAAATATTGAAATATGTAAAATAAAAAGGAAGGAGAAAAAGAAGAAAACAGAACAAGGGAGAGGAAAGCTATGTAACAGAACCAATCTGCATTCCGCAGAACCTGAACTCTATCCCCCTCCCTATAGAATCTCTCAACTGAGACTGATGACGGTGACCACAGACATCAGCATCCTGACCCGGTACCACAGGTGAGTTCAACTGGCAGGAAAAGCACTCTGGTGGGTATTGCCATAAAACCAGGAAGGATAACCATGAGTCAGAGGCTGCTTCTCATAAGACAGGTGAGGCTAAATAAAGGTTTGGGGTTGTTTGTTTGCTTGCTTGCTTAAGCCAGACGCAAGTATAAAAGGGAGGAAGAACATTTGAACAATGGACAAGTTCAAAAGAGTACACGTGAGGCTAGGTTAACCTGAGAATAATCCTCTCAGTCTCATTTAGACATTTTATCTTTGGGGGGTGCTACAATGTATTCCAAGGAAAAAAAGAATAGTAGTTGCTAGCAGCACATCTCCTTCATTTTCATGTCTTTTGTTTAAATTCTGAACAACCATTGCATTAACGTGATAAGAGAATTCTTTGAATTAGTCAAAGGAGGATAGGTTGTATTATGGCAACTCTGAACTTGGAAATCTTATTGGATTAACAAAAACAAAGGTCTGCTTCTCTCTTATTTCCGTTTTTTAAAATTGAAATACAATTATATAATTTCCCCACCCTCCCCCCCAAAATAACAACCCTCTCTTTCATATGCCCAACTTCCTTTTAAAAACATGGCCTATTTTTCTTTACTTATTGTTAATGTCATATGTTTATATAAATACAACTTGCTGAATCTGTTTAGTGTTTCTTGTACATATATGTTTTCTGGAATGACACTTGATGTTGGAAAGTCTAGAAGAGCCAGAGTATCAGAGGTATATTTCTTACTTATGCGATGTACATTACATGAGTGGGCTGAGCACAAAGCTCAATGACACTTAGAGACCCAGGCAGATGGAGACTTCTCCATTATGTAGACATGCCAAATGGATCTTGCAACCATTGAGGTCATTAGAAAAGCGAAAAAAAAAAAAAAAAGGATGGTGGGTAAACGTTAGCTCAGATTTCTTTATCCTCAGACACATGACACAGAAAAGCGACTCATAACTATTTCCAAACCTTCGAAGTTAAGAATTTCACAGGCATTGTGTAATTCCAAAAGATTCACAAAAGGCATCTCACAAAAGTCAACATTCTTATGTGACACAAGAACTATGTATAGAAGGACTGTCCTTCAATTTCAAACAAGCTCGCAGATAGCATCATATCTACAGGGAAGACAAGAATCCATGTAGGGCCAGGAATAAGAGAAGGATCCTACAATTATGACTAGAAGCTCTAGCTAGAATAGTAACAGTCTAAAAAAAAAAAGGTATTCCTAAGATGACGGGGAAATGTCTCTATTATAAGTTTAAACATAGAAAACCCTGAGGCTTACACATTCTCACCTTTTAGAAACAATAAGCAAATTATAGGATTTAAATTGATACCATTTCTATCAAAAAATCAAATAATACCACAAACAAACGTATTTGAGTAAGAATTTAACTAAGGATGTAATGATACAAAAAGGTAAACTGATGACATGAAAGGCTGATGAGGAAAACTGAACAAGAAACAAGTAGAAAGAAAAAATAGCCAATGTTCATAGATTTGACTACATTAATACTGTTAAAATGCCCATACTAATTAAAATAGTATGTCAATATACTATAGGATGAACCTCCTTAAAATCTGTACACCTAAAGAAACTAATCAAGAGGGAGGACTTTTTCTAAAATGCCCAATCCCTATCCAGAAGAACAAAGGGGGTGGACATCGGAAGAAGGAGAAGGCAGGGAATGGGTCAGAAGCCTTCCACGGAGAAGCTCGGAAGGGCTGAGACTTATGGCCAACACTTGGGCTGAATGCAGGGAATCTTATGAGGGGAGAGGGAAATAGTGGGATCTGGAGAGGACAGGAACTCCACAAGGAGAGCAACAGAACCTGAGTGGGGAGCATCCTTACCAGGCCACAGAGGAAGACAATGCAGCCCCTCCTGATGAGACCTGATGGACTGAGATCAGAGGGAGGGAAAGGAGGACCTCCCCTATTGGTGGTCTTGGGGAGGGACACAGGTGCAAAGGGGGGAGGAAGAGAGGGGTTGGGACAGGAGAAGGGAGGGAACTATAGGGGTATATAAGGTGAATAAAGTATAATTAATAAATAATTTAATAAAAATAGTATGTCAATATAGTGAAACCCTCATCAAAACTCCAATGATACTTTTCCTTAAAATTGGGGGGGGGGGTGTCCCCAAGTGTATGCACTTGTCATCTAAAGTACTTACATATACAAAGGGCTCTTGAGAGAGAATGACATACCAGCGATATCACATACCTAATTTCAAAACATGCTACTCACTGGAGTAACCAACAGCATACTACTGCTATGAAAACACAGATGGACCCATGAAATAGGGTGGACAGCCTAGAAATAAAACTCTGTTATGTTGGACAAAGGTACCTAAACTTGCACAGTGGAGAAAAAAAATAATCTCTACACTAAACAAAGTTGAGAAATCTTTATCACACATATAAAAATTTTAAATTGTTAAATCACATAAAATAGTCTTCTCAAAACTGATTATTAATTTCTAAAGAAATTAAATAATTTCTAAAGAATAAGAAGTGAAAATATGACAGTGATGTAAGAAACTCTAGGGAAAATTGCCAATGGTTTATTGAATATGTATCCTTTGAAGAAAGATAGAAAAAAAACAAAGTAGAAAAAAGAAAATATTTAAAACCACATATATGATAAGGAGCTAGTACTTAAAATATAAGGCTACAACTGACAAATGAGTGCTGAGGTATGGAATTCATTTAAATGAATAACTGAAGAATGGATGAAGAAAATGTATATCAATAGACATAAGGAAATACTTACTACTCAGTCTTAAAGAAGGAAATGCCATTTGCTAGAATATGATGGACCACCTAAGATTACCTTGCTAAGTGAACTAATACAGACATAAAAAGAAGAGGACTAAAAGATGCATGACCTTGTGTGTGGGCTCTAAAACATCACATTTATAGAGGCCAAGAGTAGGATGGAGGTGGCTATAGGTTTGGGGTGTTGGAAAGAGGTTAACAGTTACAAATTTTCAGTTAAAATCTGGAGAACTCTGATGCCATTTGATGATCATATCCATCAAAGTACATGCTAAAACTGCAAAGAGATTACATCTATAATATTGTGTCTATAACAAAAAAGCATGATGTGGTGGATGTGTTAATTATGTTGATTTAAATATTTAGATATATCAAATATGATTATTTGTCAGTCAGTTCTTATAAAACTAAAGAGAGGGACTTTGCATATCCTCAAACACATGGTCTTGAGTTTGCAAGGCTTATGGTATTTCAGAGAGCATAAGAGTTAAGTTTGAAATCAAGGTACAAGAGTTACCACATTAAGGCAAACCAAACTAATGATCTTTAAACTGAGGTGCTAGAAAAAGAGAATTCAATTTACCATGATTTATTCTGTTAGAAATAAGCTTTTAAAATTTATTATTTGTTATAATTAATTCACATTGTATTCCAGTTGTAGCCCCCTTCTTATCTCCTCCTGATCCCATCTTCCCTTTCTCTTCCCCACCATCCCCTTCCCCTAGTCCACTCAAAGGGGGAGTCCTCCTCCCCTACCAACTGACCCTAGCCTATCAAGTCTCATCAGTACTGTCTGGGTCAAAGCTACCCCACCAAGAGGAAGTGACCCAAAAGCAGGCATCAGAGTCCATATAAGAGATATACCCTGCTCCCCTTACTAGGGAACCCACATGGAGCCTGAGCTGCCTATGGGCTACATCTGAGCAGGGGTCTGGTTCTTCTCTATGCGTGGTCCTTGGCTGGTACATCAGTCTCTGCAGGTCCACCTGGGCCCAGATTTGTTGGCTTTGTTGGTCTCCTTGAGGAGCTCCTATCCCCTCCAAGACCCTCTATCACTTCCCCCCATCTCCCTTCTCCCATAAGACTCCCTGTGCTCTGCCCAAAGTTTGGCTGTGAGTCTTAGTGTTGTTATTTTTGTGTGTTGCTCTGCCTTTGTGATTGGGTGGGAAGGTGTCTGGGCCACTTGCAACTCCGAGGGCCACAAATCTGAGTCACAGCTACAAGACCTGGGAAGGTATCCCAGCTCTGAGGTAGGGCAAAGTCCCAAAGGTGTCTGAAGACACAGGAGCCCAAGAACCTCACAGCTCGGAGAGGAGTCCTCCTCAACAGAGACTTTGCAGCTCCCAGGGGAGGGTTTTCCCAAGCTCTGAGGAGCTAAGGAGCCTATGAGCCTGGGTTCCGCCCCTTCTTCATTTCTTCTCTTCTTCCTCCTCCAATGAGTGAGTTACAGCCAGCAGTAAAGCTCTTAAAAGAGATTTTTTGATGGGAAGAATACAAGAGAGCAGGGACAAATCTGGGGTTGGGGGACCCTCCCCTGGGAGCTGCAGTCTGTTGAGGAGGATTCCTCTCAGAGCTGTGTGGTTCCTGGGCTCCCATGCTTCCGGATACCCTTGGGACACTGTACTATCCAGAGCTGTGAGGTTCTTGCGCTCCTGTGTCTCAGGATACCCTTGGGACTTTGTCCCACCTCAGAACTGGGATACCTTCCCAGTCTTTGTAGCTGTGACTCATATTTGCAGCCCTTGGAGTTATGAGTGGTCTGGACACCTTCCCACCCCATCAGGAAGACAGGCCAACACACAAAAATAATAACACTTAGCATCTGCTTTGATCCCCTGCTGGGTGGAGTTTTTCGGAGGACATCTATGATAGGCTCCCATCCTGTTCTCTCTCTTCCATGACTTCTAGTGTCTATCCTGTTTGCTTTTCTGATTGAGAATTAGGCATCCTCCCTACAGTCCTCCTTGATATTTAGCTTCTTTAGGTCTGTGGATTTTAGTATGGTTACCCATTATTATATGGCTAATATCTGCTTGTAAGTTACTATATACCTTGCATGTCTTTCTGCTTCTGGGTTACCTCACTTAGGGTGATCTTTTTCTAGTTCCATCCATTTGCCTGCATATTTCATGGTTTTCTTGTTTTTAATAGCTGAGCAATATTTTTATGCAAATTACCACAATTTCTGTGTCCATTCTTCAGTTAAGGGATCTAGGTTGTTTCCAGATTCTGGCTATTATGAATAAAGTTGCTATGAACATAGCTGAGCAAATGTCCTTGTATGTTGGAGCATCTTTTGGATATATGCTCAGGAGTGGTATAGCTAGGTTTTGAGGTAGCACCTCAATTTTTTGAGAAAGCATCAGATTAAATTCCATTGTGGTTGTACAAGTTTACAATCCCACCACCAATGGAGGAGGGTTCCCCTTTCTCCACATCCTCTCCAGCATGTGTTGTCACTTGAGTTTTTGATCTCAGCCATTCTGATGGGTGTAAGATGGAATATCAAAGTTATTTTAATTTGCATTTCCCTGATAACTAAGGATGTTGAGCATTTCTTTAAGTGTTTCCCTAGCATTTGATAGTCCTCTGTTGAGAATTCTCTGTTTGCTTCTGTACCTCATTTTTAATTGGATTATTTGTTTGTTGCTGTTTAATTTCTTGAGTTATTTATATATGCTGGATATTAGCCCTCTGTCAGATTTAGGGTTCGTGAAGATCTTTTCTCAGACTGTAGGCTGTCAGTTTGTTCTATTGACAGTATCATTTGCTTTACAGAAATTTTTCAGTTTCATGAGGTTCCATTTATTAATTGTTGATCTTAGAGCCTGAGTTGTTGGTGGTCTGTTCAGGAATTTGTCTCCTGTGCCAGGAGACTTTGAGAGCTCAAACTTCTATTTTGTAAGACAGACATGTACAACCTCTGTGGTATTTGAAAAAACAAAAAACCTGTTTGCTTGAAATTACATTGTGATTTCTTTTATCCCCAATATTATGCAATTATGTGTATGTAGTGTATCTGCTCACCCATGAAACAGCTACTACAAAGATTCATGGGGTGTATGTGGATATAAGTATCTAGGTGTACAGATGCTAGAGAGAAAGACTATTCTTAGATTTGCAAGAACCTCTCAAATTGTCGTCCAAAGTTTCTACATATTCTTCAGGCCCACAAGCAAAGATGAAAGCTGTTCTTGGTTTTCACCTTGCAGGAACTGGTGCTATCAGAATTGTTTTTAAATTTTAGCCATGCTGTTAGGTTAATACTACCTGATGGTATATCATATTTTCCTGATGGAAAAATGACACCAACCAACTTTACATATCTTATTTGGCATTTAGCAATTGTTCATATTTGTCTGTTGCATATGGTCTTTGTTAAGATGTCTGCTTCCAGAAAGAAACATATGGCATATACTCACTTATATAGACCTATAGGATAGGAAGGTCATGCTGAAATCTACACACCTAGGGAGGATATCCAGGAAGGAGGACCCAGGTTGGTATGATCAATGCTCGTTTGGATGAACAAATGGGATAGACATTGAGTGGAGGAGAAAACAAGCAACAGGACAGGAGCATGCCAAGGAGGACCTCTGGGGGGGGGGGTCAATGTAGCGATGTATCAGAGCAGATATTAAGATTCGCGATCAAGCCTTTGGCAGAGGGCGAGAAGTGATGATAGAAATGGGGGAGGTTGGTGAGACTTGGGAAGAACAAGAACTCCACAAAGACCAAACTGAGCAGGGCGCAGGGGTCTTGTATGAGACGGTTTCTACAACCAAGGACC
>CM053745.1:22655119-22665418 GCA_028658305.1 Pachyuromys duprasi | reverse complement strand
AAAAGAATAAATGAAGCAGGGAGTTGGTTCTATGAGAAGATTAATGTGATTGACAAACTTTAAGCTAAATCAGCCTAAAAGGAAAGAAGACCCAAACTGATAGTTAGAAATGAAAGGGCAAGATATTACTATAGACACTGAGGAAATTCAGAGAATCATAAGAACATACATTAAAATTTTATATTTCATTAAACTAGAAAACCTAAAATTTAACCAGACCCGTAACAACCAATGAGACAGAAACAGTAATGAAAACTCATGCAACTAAAAAGCACTAGAGCCAGATGAATTCAGCACAGATTTCTACACCTTCAAAGAACAAACAACAATAATCCTCAAATATGTCTGTAAAATAGAAAGGGAAGCAAGACTTCTAAATTGTTTTTATGAAGCCATTATTCCCTAATATAAAAACAAACAAACAAACAAAAAAACAGATAAAAATGCAACAACAAAAGAGATCTTTCAGAGAAGAAAAAAGGCATACATGTTTGGCACAAAATATTTGCAAACTGAACTCAAGGACACATCCAAAAGACTATACACCATGTTCGAGTAGACTTCATCCTACAGCTACAGAGATGGCTCAACATATATAAATCAGTAAGTGTAATCAACCATATGAACAAATTCAAAGAAACACAGGACCATCTCATGAGATTTAGAGAAAGCCTTTAACAAAATCCAATATCCACTCATAAAACTCTCGGAGAGTCTGCGGATGCGGGGAGCCTCTGCCAACACTTAAGGCAATATACAATGAGCACACATCCAGTATTGCGTTAAATGAGGAGACACTCAAAGCATTTTCTCCAAATCAAGAATAAGGCAAGGATGTTCACGCTATCCAGTCCTGTTTAATACAGTGCTTGAATTCTTAACTAGAGCAGCAAGACACAAGAGAAGCAAATAAAGGGGATACAAATAAAAAGAAGTAAAAGCATCTTTATTTGTAGATCATATGCTTCCACACACAAAACACTTGAGGGACTCCACCAAAAAATCCATAGCTTACAAACACATTCAGCAGACAAACAGGGCATAAAGTTAATACGTAAAAATGAAAGGACTTTTATGCACCAACAACAAACATATTGAGAATGAGAGCATCTAATGGTTCATTGTTTATATGTAGAAAATTCTTGCATTTTATATTAATCTTATATATTGACATTTCTGCAATTGCTTATTAGTTCAAGGAGTACATTGTTTATTTTTTGATATTTTTAAATAATCATGTGTATTCATATAAAAATTTTTTTCTAGGCTAGCCAATTCATTGGCATAATCATTTGCCGGAGTTTCTGACCTTTTTATACGTCTGTGACATTAGCAATCACGTCTCCTCTTTCATGAACATTTTGCATCTCCAACAGCTCTTGTTTGTTTTCTTTATTTTTTGGTGTGAAACTGAAAGGGATATCTATGAAAGGAAATATCTGTACCATGACTTTATAAAACTTTAAACTTGTATTCTACACAACACAAGGAATATAAAAAGACATGTAAGGGACCGGGGGAGAATATTTGAAAATCATGTATACATTTACCTGTAAAAGGACTTGCATCTAGAGTACAGACATAGTTCTAAAAATTAAACAAGGAAATAATCAACCCAATTATTAACAAGTAAAAGATACTAACACATAGTTTATAAACAAGAGATGAGTAGATAAAAACATAGTAATGTTTCATCTCACTCCTGGGTAAATGCAGATGGAAACCAAAATGATATGTATTTGGACATTTATTGGAATTTCTCCATTTGAAACATAAAAGTGATATTATAGAATGTTGCCAAGAATATAGACATCTCGAAGATTACACATTAGTGATAAGAATAAAGAATGATCCTGCAAAAGCAATCTGGCAGTTTCTTACAGATTTAAACAAAGACTTGGTAGGTGGCCCAACAATGACTCTCTCAAGATATACAAAATCAATGAGAACAGATCTCGCAAAACACTGTACAGACCTTTGCCCATCATTGTCCTCAACTGGGGCTGGGGACATAACTAAATTATTAATATGCTGGCCATGCAAGCATGAGGACCTGAGTTCAAAACTCAGCACCTACATACAGGCCCAGTGTGGCAGCACATGCCTGCAGGCCCAGTGCAGGATAAGCAGACTCACTGGCCAACCAGTGGAGTCAGGTCAGTGGATGCCAGTGACAGGTGCTATCTAGAAAACCAAGATGGATGTTTCTTAAGAAACAGTACTTGAGGCTAAACTCTGGCCTGCACGCACGCACGCACACACGCACACCCTGTAAACTAGAAACAAATGTCTCTTTTAACAAGGTTGATTTTTCAAATGTATTTTGATAAGTTTGGGAAGTCCACAGGAAACATGTCACAAGAGTCAATTTCTGTGACTTTCTTAGAAAAATGAAACAGCAGAATAAGAGGAAGTCAATGTTCTTCAGTGTCTCAAGCAAGATGGAGGAATTTTGAGGGCAATTAATTTTTTTCTGTCATTATGGAGGAAATGGATTATAAGACTCTATAGACATGAATTAACAACCATAGAATTATGCACCATATAAGTGGAATTTTACTGTATAAGTAATTTACATTTTTATTTTAAAATGCTAAAAAAGTTAGAATAACGTTGAAATATTCTCTATGCTATAAAAGAAAAAGAACATTTGGCACCATTGCTTTCTGAAAAGCCAAGGGAAGCTATTTATTTGTAACAAAAAATGGTGAAATTAAAAGCTCATAAAATTAATTGCCTCCAAAATAATATCATAAAAAGTTTGTAAGTTATTTTTGGCCAAAGGATAATGAGCTCAGACTAAAAAGTTTGGAGAGAGAAACCACACGCCTATCAATAACATAGAGGATAAATTATGGAATGAACACATGACAGAAGTACAGAGTGATGTAAACAAAACTTTGCCACAGTCAATGGCCTTGACAAACCTCATGGACACTGAACTGAGGCAAAGAAGTCAGCAGAAATGGTGTCTGTCACTACATGATCTCATCTACAGCATGCCTGTACTACGTAATTTTGAGTCTCTGTGACCAAAGTCGCCAGGAGGAGACCTTTGGTGAGGGGGAAGGACTTATTTTCACTCACAGTTTCACAGGCTTCAGTCCAGGATTTCTTGCCTTGTGTTTTTGGGCAAAGTCGTACAGCAGCAGGGTTATGTCTTGGAGGAGGGCTGTTAGTGGCTAATGACTGAGAAGAGAACATGACGGGCACAGATCAGGACTAATTTACACAAGGACCTTGCCCTAGGATTCACTCCCACCAGTTAGGCTCCACAACATTCCAAACACGGTGCTGCCAACCCAAAGCCAAATAGAACATGTGAGACCACAGAGGGCTACAATGGTTAAAATTCCCTGCCAGCTTCACAGAGTTGTGAATCACCTAGCAACAATAGGAATCGATAAGACAGGTGTTATATTCAACCCACGGTACTATCTCATTGTCCCATTTCTAGTCCTGAAGGTCCAGATCCCATGCAGCCCCTTAAATCAAGACAACTTCATCTCAAACCTAACCACACAGTCATACAGCATTTAACCATAACTGAGGAGGCTGATCATTTCTGGTGCACAGTCTGAATTTAAACAGGAACAGAAAAACCACCAACCTTATTGAACCAGGACTCTGTTCTACAAAAGGGGATCAAGAAGTTACTTACTGCAGTGTAGAAATCCTATCTTGAGCTAAAATCTGTGTGTGAAGATTTCTCAGCTACACATTGAGAAAAGTAACTGTTATACATCTGGCTTATGAATATTACCCCCAAAATAAATGTCAAACGTAAAACCATCTGTTTTTCATAGGGACTACATGGTCTTAGCTATTTCTTCAAATGGTTTGAACTGAGCTTTCTCACATGTGTAAGAACAATCATGGCAGTAATGTCCAAGACTGTGGGTGATTTGTGTAAAGTGCCCAGCACTTTACATAGCTTATGATAAGTAATAAGTAGATGTATATATAGGGTTTGGTTGTTGTTTTGCTTTTTGCTTTGCATCACATCTCAACAATCCCCTTGGCCATTGTCAAGGGGAACTTTTCTGTGCATGGAACTTCACTTCCTAGACCGTGAGTCCTGTGTAAGCTTGTGACAAGTCTCTTCATGTTTCTTCCTGGTAGTCACCCCTGTGATATGAAGTAGAGAACCGCAGCCCATGGGGAAGGATAACGGGAGGCAATCTTTTGAACACGTTCCTCGAGGCCCTCTGTGGATCCCTTCCATCCTCTTACTTTTGTGCCCTGTGGAATAAAGTTGTTCAGACCTCTTCTAAGTCCAATTCCTGGGCATCCAGAAAAATCCAAGAACCTGACAAGGAACTCTTGCGACTTCTGGAAACAGGGCTGGCAATGGGCCAGGGATGCTGTAGAGGGCCACGCTGACACAGTACAGTGTTCTGGGTTCTCCACCTGCCCATCTTTGTACCACTTCTGGGAAAAGCTTATATTGCAATTAAATATGCAGAAGCATGCTCTTTGCAGAATGATTCTGAATTGGATTCTGTAAGCATTAAAATTAGGCAGAAGAGATTTAAAAACCAGTGGTCATTAACAGTTTACATAAATTTCAGTTCACATACAAACCATAAGATCTATATGTATTCACGGAGTACTATGAGTTGTGTTACGATACGTGCAGACATTGTGTAGTGTTCAAAATGGGGTAGGGATATCAATGTTGGTTATTTAACATTTCTTTATGGTGGAAAAATCTAAATGTTTCTGTGAAAATATATAAAGGCAAAATGTGAAACACTATCATAAGTTATGATAACCTGACTGTACCACACAGCACATGGGAAGTACTTGATCTCATCTGAGCAAACTAAATTCTCCTAACCAACCTTTCCTTCATCGACACCACTCTCCTCAACCTTTGTTGACCACCATGCCATCAACTTCTTTATGTCTTACCTGAGTAATCTGAGGTGATGTTACTGTCTCTAGATTCTTTTCCTCAGCATAATAATCACCATTTATATCTGTGCTACAAATGATAGGATCTCATTATGCTTTGAGATGTATCTATGGAGGGTATGTTCTATATGCTTTTACAATCCTGGTCCCCATATATATGTGAACTTAAAATTTAAAACCCAATTTGAAATCTAGCTCTACTCCATAAAGCTATAACCTCAGTCAAGTTACATAACTTTTCTTTATCTGATCACTGGGAATGAATTATACTTAAAACTCTCCAGATATCCATGAAAATGTATGGCCCCAAATGGCTAATCAACATTTCTTCTATAGTCAATGTGTCACCTATGGAAGGAAGGCTTATGCTTTCTCCCTCACTCAAATGTTTTGAGAAGCCAATCAACAATGTTCAACTTTAGGTAAGATAGTGAAGGCAGGGTGACATGGTACTATCCTTACCTCATCCTCCTCAAATGGTCCAGACACATACGCATGTCTGGGGCTCATGCTAATGTTCCACTTTTCTCCTGTGTTTTGGCCTTGATACAGTGCTTTACCACTGGGGAGGGCTCTGTACATTCAGTGCACGAGCCCTTGAGAAATGCTAAATAACAAAGGCACTAATTGCCTCAAGGAATTAGCCAGTGCTTGCTTGCTTCTGGGAAAATCAATAGGTTCTTGCCAGGTTTCTCAAAGGAAGCAACTGAGCCTTACAGAACACTGAAGATTAAGGCCTGAATTCCTCCCCCCCACCACCCCCCAGCTGCTTTTGTATCTTTATGTCTCAAGAAAGAAATGAGTACAGATCAGAGATGCTGGTTCAGAGCAGGATAGGCTTGTGCTTTGTATTACAGAGAATTTTATTCCTTTCATAAAGAGACTTAGTCACATGTGTTAGTACTTTGAATTCCATTTGTGACATTTAATCCACTGATTTGATGCCGGAAGTGACAGAAAAACCTTAGCTTTATTGAAGTGTGTTGCTTGAGTGGAAAGCACTCCATCAAGTTTTTAATTGTTTTAAAATGTTGGATTCGTACAATTATTTAATCGTTTAGAAAAGCCACTAATAGAATGATTTCAGGGGTCAGCACTAGTGCTACCCCTTCCTTTCTGAATGTCAAGAGGATGAAAGATAAGTCAGAGCTAAGAAGTTCACATTGTGGTATGATTCTACACCTTCCACAATGCTCAGAACTCCATTTTCTCCCCTAAGATCTTCCTTCCTAATAATAGGTAACTCTGACCCATTGGCCCGTCTGAACCAGGTTTTTAATGCTGGTGTTAAGATTTAAATGTAAAAGGTTTCCTTATAGGTTCCTGTGGTTGACCCACTGGTCTAAAGATGTTTGGGAGATTATAGAGCCTTTAGAAGCCTTCAGGTTTGGCCTCATAGGTCATAGCCTGGCTCTTCTTTGGGCCTAAACTGGCTTCCTACTTCCTGACCTGCCAGATGGAGTACATCACCATGGTGATAGTACATCACGATGGTAAAGATGGAAATAGAGCTCTTCCTCAAACTGTCTCTTGTCATGCACTTAGTTACTTTTCTCCTCGCCATCACCAACACAGCCTGTAAGCCCTTTCCTATCACTGATGCTAACTTTAGGAGAGTGATCCCAGATGAAGCTGCCCTAACACTGATTTCCTATCTAAGCAGGAATTTTCATTGTTGTTCAGTAGCTCTAGCCTTTTCTACATCTGGAAGGGATTAATCTTTTTATATGCCAGTCACATTCAATTTCATGCATATTTTTAGGGGCAAACCCAGACAAACTTGCTCACTATACTCTTGTCCAAGGAACACCTATGACTTCAGCTGCCAGTTCCATTTCCTCTTCATAGTAACACTATCATCAATTAGATGCTGTCCTTCTGGAGGACAGACAGCAGACTATGCACAAGGCAGGTGCAATCAAAATCTTTACCACCAATGAGTCAGATTCTTTTCCCTCTTACAAGGGTACAAATGATTACATGGTTCTGCCTGTTTTGTTTCTTAGATTGACTTGTCTCTTTCCTTACGATTTTATTACCCATGAAATGTCACTAGAAATTACTCATGTCTTTTGATTTTTTGAGGTTGCATTGCCTATCTTTTTAACCACTGAACCACATCTTCCCTTGTTAATTCTGTTCATTCCCTGATCTCTAGTAACTCTGGAATACTTTACTAGTCATAATGTGAACATAAATGGGGAATACATGTGTTATACATAATTGTGAATGGGCTTATCAGAGGAGATTTGGCATAATCATTACTGTGTTAAGAATTAAAAGGCTGACTACATCAATATTATGAGTTCAGGAGGTAGGGCTGGAGTGGGTATTGGAGTCAGAGAATGACACTGAAAACTAAAAATACTGGAAAAACTGGAACATTAAATATCTAGAGAAGTTATATCCATTAAAACATCTTGAATTTTTAATTAAGTTATTTCTTTGACAGTATACCTCTCTATATATATCTACGTATTTATAGATATAGGTATATGCCATATATTATAGACAGAGATAGATAGATAGATAGATAGATAGATAGATAGATAGATAGAATAGGCAGATATGACTAAATATCAAATATAGGTGACTAATGAGAAGTAAAGAAGAAATTACACTTTAAGAAGGCAGTGTGAACAGAACAGGGATAAAACTTCCATGATATTTTTCTAGAAAATTAACCACTGGTGTTTCATGGATATGGTAAATTATGATTATACTGTATGGAGAGGGCTCGGACCCAAGATTCTATGTGGCCCTTGAGCTCCAGCAGTTTCTTCTAAAGAGACACACAAACTTTCTCTGAAGGCCAGTGCAGCACATGGGTGTTATGGAGATGAGCATCTGAAGGTTTAACTTCTACAGATCAAGCAGGCCAGTTTGATTACAATAAGTTGTTATTTCAGTTCAACATTTAATGTTTTGAAGGAACTTACATGGACTTCCTGTTAAAAATGTTCTTGATCCTTATTGAGAGTTCTCAGAGCATTTGTTTTAAGTAAGTTACCTATGGGTACCCCCAAAATTCACTTCAGCCATAAGACTGCATGGGGTCTCAAACATTCACAGACTGACCTATAAAATGCCGTGTATTATCAGGCTTCTTCAGTGACACAGATGGATTCAAAATGATTATAAGAGTGTTCTATAAAAATCAAAGATGACACAAGTTCCCAAGTGAATTCAAATAGGATGCAGATGAGCAGCTTGGTGACCAGTGCAATACAACACATTACCTAAAGAGGCTGGAGGACAGGGAGGAGAACGTTAATGAAGAAATTGAAATACTGAAAATAACAAATTGAGATTGAAAGGAATTGAAAAATTCAATAAGTCAAAAGGAAAAAAAAAACTCACCAAAAGCCTCAGCAGCCGAATGGATCAAGAAGACAGAATACCAGAGCTTGAAGACAAGGCAGATGATTAGAACATTCAGACAGTGAAGTTAACACACTCAGAAAGCTTGAGTGGAAAATGTAAGGTACCCAGAACTCCGTCAAAAGACAGAACTTATGGATGATCAGATGAAGTACAGCTAAAGGCACAGAAAGAATAAAATAAAACCATAATAGAACATTCTGTAAATCTAGGCAGAGGGGAATCCAAATACAGAAGGCCGTTAGAATTGCAAACTGAAACAGCAGCAGCAGCAGCAAATACTACCACCTCCCCCAAACTAAACAAAAAGGATGAGACAAGAACCTCGATGCATATTACTCTTTAAACAGTAAGTAAACAAAACAACCTTGAAAGACACAAGACCGAAGCACAAAGTCACATATAGCAGCAAATTCATCAAAATAACAGCAGAGTTATAAACAGATAGCCTAAATGCAGGAAACTATAGAACAATGTACTTTTGATCTTTGAAGCAGAACTTTCCATCCATATTTCTGTGTCCACCAAAGATGTCCACTAAAAATACATAGAAAAGAAGTACGTAATACAAAGGAAAACCTTACCCAAAAAGTATAAAATAAAGGAACCCATAACCACTGAGCCGGCATTACATAATACTTGAAGGAATCTCACATACTAAGCAGGTCATGAAAAGAAATAAACCACAGCAGAATAGTCCATTAGCAAGTGAGCATTAAAGAAGAATCAAATACTACAAAATAAACTCAACAAAATTATGCGAGTTGATACGTACCTTTCCATAACAACTATGAGTGTAAATGTCTCAATTCTTCAATCAAGACACAGTGTTTATATACATACACATACACTGGCTCAACTAATTTCATAAAACAAACCAAAGCACCATATATAAAGCACAGATTAGCTACAGCCCAGTAATAGACGGAGACTTCAATTTCTCAGTCTCGCTAATGCATAAGTCATCCAGAGGAAAAGACTCAACAAATATCAGAGTTAAATGACACTAAATAACAAACAGATTTTATAGACATCTAGAGAATATTCTATTTGCCAACTATAGAACACACATTTTTCAGAAGTCCATGAAATGTTCTCCAAATAATCCATGTTACCAAAGCAGAAGGAAATAGAAATAGCTTCTTATATCCTACTCAACCACAATTTAATAAAACTAGACATCAACATAAAAGAGCCACAAAACATATACAAACTAAGTTAAATAACATCATGTTGACTATGATTGGATCATTGAAAGAATTGGGAGGTAAATGTAAAATTCCTAGAATTGAGTGAAAATGACAATACAACATGTCAGAACCTATAGGATACAATGAGAGCAATTGTAACAGCAGATTTTGTAAATGCTTATATAAAAAATAGAGAGATGGGGACTAGACAGATGGTTCAGCAGGTAAGAGCACTTGTTGCTCTTGTTCAGGACTGGGTATGGTTTCCTGCACCCAAATGGTGACTTAAAATCAACCAAAACTTCAGTTCCAGGATGCCTGGTGCCCTTGTCTCACCTGTGTGGGTACCAGGGACCTGTGTGGTGCACAGACCTACACAGGCCAAAGACTCACATACATGATGTAAAAATGTAAAAATCAACAAGCGCTGGTTAAGGTGTAGACAAAGCACTCACACAGTTGTTGGGGATGTAAATGTGTTCAGCGCTTATGGAGGATAATAGGACAGGTTTTGGAAAAGTAAAAAGCAGAGCTATTTTATGATTCAGTTATCCTATTCTGGGATATATATTGAAAGATATTGATACGAGCAAGAGACATCTGCATTCTCCTCCTTACTGCAGCACTATTCAGTAGAGCCAAGAAATGGAAATAATCAGAGTTCTTTAACCAATGAGTGGGTAGCGACAATACGATGTACATATGATGAAATAGAATTTAAGAACAAAAGGAAAAAAACCCTGTCACATCCATTAACATGGATAGAACTTGAACTTGTTGGAACACTGTCCAAGAATAGAAGTGTGTGAGG
>CM053745.1:22641192-22655019 GCA_028658305.1 Pachyuromys duprasi | reverse complement strand
TCATGGAACCAGAGCTACAGATAGTTGTGAGCCACCATGTTGGTTGAGGTAGTTGAACCTGGGTCCTCTGGAAGAACAGCCAATGCTCTTAACCACTGAGCTATCCATCCCTCCTTGTACACTTTACTCATGTGATTCTTCTTAGCCTTCACAATACAAATTGTCTGATACTCTAAATAAAGAAGACTATTGCATGAAAAACTAGTCTCATTCACCTATCAGCTTCTTTTTCCCAGGTCCCACACCCTCTAGAGCAGTAATTAGAGTTCTGCTAAGTGAAATATGTCAGGCACCAAAAGTACTGTGTGATCTCCCTCAAATGGTGAACTGAAAAATGTTTGTCTAGAAGAGTGGTTCTCAATCTGTGGGTTGTGACCCCTTTTGCAGTCACATAGCCCTTTCACAAGTGTTGCCTAGTACTGTTTGTGTATCAGATATTTATATTATAGTTCACAAGAGTAGCAAACTTCTAGTTACGAAATAGCAATGAAAATCGCTTTGTTGTAGGGGTCCCACAACACGAGGAACTGTATTAAGTGTATTAAGTTGTCACCGCTTTAGGAAAGTTGAGAACCAGCAGTCTAGAAGAAGAGAGTAGAGTGTGGCTACGAGAGACTAAGTGGGAAGGAGGCAGAGGAGATAAAGGGAAAAAGAGGAAGGTTTGATGAGAAACAAAAAATTACAGCCAAATAAGAAGAAGCTAGGTGTTGGGCCAGCAAGGTGTAAAACTCTTTATACCTTTTCTCACTGAACTAGGAAAGACTGTCAATTCAAAATGGTAGTGAAAAGGAGATACTGGACAGGAAGGAGAAAAAAAGAGGTCGGTGTTGAGTGCTACCTCCACTGCCCCATGGGCATCTGAAGAAAGATCTAGAAGGGTCTTTCTTTGATTTAGATGTCAGTTTGCTAACTGCTTTAGCTGGGCAGCTTCCTTCTTTTACCACCTCCACAGAAAGGGCATCTCCCAGTGTATTCACTGTGCTTTGTTTCTGCTGCTTTGGCAGGTTAGTCCATTCTCCAGGACCAAAATCTGCTTCATTAGCCCCGTGTTTTAAGCCAGATTCCAAGGCGACGGACAGCTGTGAAGAATCGGTTAACTGCAAAATACATCTGTTCTTATTGCTTGTCAAAACTTTCTCTGCTTTACGGGGTAATCTTAGTTTTTTAACTAGTATACAAGGATTTGGAATTGGATCACTATCTTCCTTCTTATTACTGCTGATTTCCCATCGTAGCAGCTCCTAACATCTTGAGGACCTTGTTTAAAGCCATTGGCATCTTCATTAGTATTCTCATATATTTGCTTCATTTGAGGTGATGTCGTTGATTCAATTCTGTTGTTACATTTTGTTTTCCATTCTTCATTATCATCATCATTTTCTGAAGTTAATAGAACCTTTGCAAGTGGAAGATGCACAGACTTGCATTGCTTACCAATCCTTTTCCTCTTGCTAGCTGACAGAACTTTGATGGAACTTGGAAAGAGTGCTCATTTCAATTGCAGTTATCAAGTTATTGTTCCCAAGTGATTATATTTCTATAAGCTTCTTATTCAAGTTATTTAGCTTTAGGTGAAGAAAGGTATTCTCAAAATTGTTTCTCTACTTCTTTTTGTAATAGCATTTTTTCAGTAGTAATTCGTCGAGAATTCTCTTTCTCTTTACTTAGAGCCTGAGCTAATGCTCTGTTGTTGTGCTTTGGAGAGATCTTGAAAATAGAAGAATTGTCTAATATTTCCATTTTGATGTTTGAAGCAAGAGAAACATTCAACTTTGTTTTTGAAGTTCCATCCTTCACTGGTCTCTTAATTCCAGAGGTAACAGAGTCAACTTCCTTCACTGGGTACTCTATCACTGAAAGTGGCTGGCTCCATCCCTCCAGCTCAAATGCCAACCAGAGGTTATTTACTGCCAGGATCCAACCAACTTACTGTCCCTTATCAGCTGCGGGACCCTCCACCAGCCTGGAGAGTTTACTGACTTCCAACAGGTCTACAAATGTGACTTCTTTCTTCTCCAAGAGGAAAACCTGGGAAAATATGTAGGAGCTCTGGACAGTTCCTCGTGACAACTGAAATGAACAATCACAGATTTAAAATAGATGATTCTGAGTCCCACCACAGCCATGGTAACTCACAGTCATGGGACAAAGAATACAGAATGAAGCTATAATTCCAATAGATTAAAAGTTTGCGTGGTAGAAAAAAAAGTGAAGGGTAGTGTCTAATAAAGATTCGTTAGCCACAAAAGGAGCATGTGGTCTTTGGAGAGCTGAAAAGCTTCAAGTGAAGCTTTGGTCTTATGTCAGGGGCCATGCAGCTGAAACAACAAAATAGCTCTAACACTCATGGAATTCAGCCTACCAGTTAGCAGACCCATGATGGATGTTCCTGAGAGGCATAACCCCAAAGACAACATGTCCTGAGGACTTCATGCTGTTTCGGAGCATAGCTCTGCTTGCTGCCCTTTTGGTCACCACATCCATTATAATATATGAGTTGTAAGAGAACTGTAAGGGGGCTTTCAGGCCCTCACTGGACAGTATCACTAGCAAACACACTAATAATGCTTGATCTCTTTCAGGCACTGCTGCTGGGGCAGATTAATTATTCAACTACCATCCTTGAAAAGAGCCTAGAGATGTAAATTGCTAGCAATGACCACCACCCTTAGAAAGGCAAAGGAAAAGTAGATTGTTTTGTAAGGTCAAGCAAATATGTGTTTGCTAGTGACTCTGATGTAGAAAATCTTAGAGAACAACTTGAAGTTAAGAAAAATACACTCTCAATAGTAAAGCCAGGGACATTTTTGAGGCTGGTGAATGAGACAACAATTAATTTTCTTATACTTGTTTTCGCCCTCAGCTTCTTGATACAATTTAATAGAAATTATTGAGTAGATGTATACCTTAAAGATTTAAAGTAAAATTAACAGATTATTTTTTATATAAAAGTTCATATTTGTGGTTGTTTTAAGATTTTATAAGATTACTTTTTTAAAGATAATTGGTTCTTTCCTTGTAAGTGCAAATTGCAGTCTGCCAGTAAAGAAACACTGGCTGAGAAATTACCCTGCTTGTTCATAGTCTCAATATATAACAAATTACTTAGCTACAAATGTATATGGGTTCTGTGGAATAACTTGTTTTTCATATTTGTTTTTCACCCATAATATGTAAAACATTTCATCATGTGAGGGCATTGGGGAACATGTTTTTCTTACATATACTCATTGTAATCATTCACTTAAAGAAAAATAGAATAACTACATTGTGATTTTTTGGTACTGCTTGAAAGATTTTGCTGGAATATATAAGCTGTGGGAAAAAGAATAAAAACGTGGTTTGGAATTCACTCTTTAGAGTTTGTTCCATCCAGCAAGGTGTGTGTATGGGTATATGTGTATGTGTAAGGTTATGGGAATATTTTTCCATCCACCAAGATGCGTGTATATGTGTATGTATGTGTGTAAGGTTGGATTGGAGCTCGCTGTCTGGAGTTTCCTCCATCCATCCAGTGTGTGTGTGTCTGTGTGTGTACAGTACGAGAAATTTGAAAGAAGCTTGTTGGCACCTACCTGCTGGAGTCTGTCTTCATCAAGTGTAAGTGTGTATGTGTATGGTCTTTTCTCTCTATCTTTCCTTTCTTTTTTAGATGCTTTGCCACTACCAGTGGAAAGCCCCCCACCAAGAGCTAACAGCCTTGGCCCCCATTTACTATAATAGGTGTAAGCCCATGCCAGGAAGCTACTATCACTGGCTTGCCACCAAGAACAGTTATGTTCTGGCCCCTCAATTTGTCACTGTCAGTAGAAACCACAGCGGTATATCAGTTCTGGTCCTGAAAATTGGCCTTTTGAAAAAGTCTGTTGAGTCACCAGCCATCAACCAGATCTATGTCCTGACTTGGTTTCCCAGTTGAATATTGAAGCTGGTCTTCAGTAGTCCTATTCATACAGAAAATGTGTAAGACAAAGCAGGGGAAATAGGTGGCTGAGACCCGGTACAATATAATTTCAATTTAAGAGGTCGTAATAGGGTTATTTGGTCTCAGACTGAAAAGTGAAAGCTAGATTTGAAATGGAGCTATGGTGACATCTGGGTTTACACAGAAAAGAAATGAGAAGAGTCAGGGCTTTGTGTTCAGCATTAGCTTATATCAAGGACAGAACTCTAGGGCATACAGCATTTTGAGAGAGTCAGACAGGAGCCAGGCTGTGTGACAGAATAAGCACAGCCAGAGAAATTGGAGGAGACCCAACTGGTAGAGATGGTGTAATTTTTTCCAATTTATTTATTCCTTTCCCCTCTGATCACGCCTCCCTTCTATCAGGCTCAAGGATACACCTCACTCCCTCGCTCAAGCCAATAGATTGTTAGCAGGTATGACGAATGCCACATCTAGACAGAAGCTTTAATTAGCATGCACAGAATGGCCCTGTTCCTTTTGTTCCCGTCCTCCACTATGAGAACAGCCTGGGCCAGACGGTGTCTAGTCCTTTGTCATGAGTTTCAAAATGGGAAGTCATGTGGAGCCCTGCCAAAGCAGTAGCAAGAACTAAATATTGGTTTGGTAAGCTATTGATTTGGGGAGATTATTTGCAGCTGTTACAGAAGTTAACTAATTCTGTGATTGTAAGGAAATTATAGGGACAAGGCATTTAAAAAGGAGAAGTTAGAATACATAGAAATGTTGTGTAACATGGGGATGAGAAAGAATGGAAGTTTGTGGGCATCATAAAACTCCTCTTATGTGTACAGGTTCAGGGTTACTATGGCTTGGGAATGACCTACCTGTTGGACACATGCTCTCTCTCTCTCTCTCTCTGTTACTCATTCCTTTATTTTCTCACTCTGCTGCTGTCTGGAAACAGGAAACAGAACACTTTCCTCAGTTACTTGTTCTTTGTATGGGGTCCTTTGGAGACTCAAGAGATTTTGAGATTAAAAGAAGTATATATCCCAGAAGCAACATGGCTGGTGCCCTCACATGGCAATCAACTAACAAGGAAAGAAGCCTAGTACCTCGGCTTCTTGAGCCTTTTTTCTAAGTTGACCTTAAAATAATAAAATAATACAATAATACAGCCTAGATCTACATACACTTCCTAGACACATAAAATAAACTGAGTTCTGAAAGTCATCAAGTAAAACTTGCTGTCTTGACTGTCTCTGCATCGTCCTACAGGGAAGACTATGAGCTTTGGGGTTCCCACTCAGGCTTAGCATATTTCTAGGTGTGCAAACTTGGACACATGACAATTCACCAACCTTAGTTTTCCTTTTTAACAGATGAAAAAAAAAGATAATTTCTTTTTGCATCTCAACAGTATTAAAGTCAAAAAATGCTAAGGAAGCACTTGGCTAATAATAAATGCTAACTGTAATTGTACCTACAATGTTATGACTACCACCTCAATTCTTAAATTCCTTTGTATATACAGCAGAAATCTAAACTCTTAACTGGGATTTAGATGCGTTTGGACACGAACTAGGAGGACTGCTACTAAAATCAAATTTGAAGGAGCATTTGGAGTGAAAGAGGATGAGAGATCACATTTCTGAGCTCCTTCCCAGACAGGGGGTGTCCACATGGGTCCAGCTCAGCCAAGTCCAGCTGACCCCGTCCTCATAATACACACAGAAAATAATGGAGCAGAGACTGTACTGCACATCTGTATCGATTGTGCACAGCTCTGCTTCTCCATCTGTTCTCCTGGAAATGGAGTCAGAATCTTCCTCTTCTTCTAGTACAGCACATAAATGAGAGGGGGTATTAGATGTTTGCTCCACTTGAGGTACTTTGTCAGCATTCTAGGAATTGTGTTTCAGGTGGGCTCTGAGCCAAGACACCAGTGATGAGAGACTCAAGGCAGAAGAGCATGGGAAGCACACTGGAGGATTATTATGAGTTTCTTTCTTAATACCTGGGGATGATTTCCAGAGATTGAGGAAAGGGTGTTCTCAGGTGTGGCTGATAGTAAATAGAATGTGCATCTATGTCATTATTCTGCAGCTCACTAAAATTCCTTGTCCAGTATTATCTGGCATCAGAGAACACTATCTTAGACCCATACAGTTGAAGAGAGGGCTGATCTTTGAGAAGTACCACATACTCTCCTGGTAACTTTAAATTGATTAATACCCAAATACCCATTCATTTTCTCTTCCTCTCTCTGCATGTGTATGAAGTTTCTCTTAACAGATTTATATCCCTTCACTTGGGAGATTCAAAAGCATTTGCCCCTGAAAAAAATGGAGCATTATAATCTCTCTAGTAGTGCTGATAATAAAGAAGTTAGTAAAAGCAGGTTCTGGAAAGGTAGCAATGTGCAGAGCATGAAGGCATAAATTTAGTTTTTGGACGAAGTTTTACAGAAGGGTTGAGGGCAGGAAGACGTAAAAGACACAGAGAAAAAGTGGCCATGGAGACAAATTTTATCACCTTTATACCTCAGTTTAGGATCTATACTGGCTTTCAATTTAACACATGGGCACTAGGAAATTTTGTATTGAGCATATATGAATAGTGTATTTGTGTGTGTGTGTGTGTGTGTGTGTGTGAGAGAGAGAGAGAGAGAGAGAGAGAGAGAGAGAACAAAGGCAGGGAGGGATAGAGGAAAGAAGGAGAGAAGGGGGTCCAAAATACACAGGTAAGCCCTGAACATATGTTTCTCTGTAATAGAGATTCTCTCCTGGGCCTGGATTTGGTTAATCTTGGTATCTAATGATGTCCTATGGATATACAATCTTCCTTCCAATAAACTGATTTCCCAGCTGTCAGTCACGCCTCTAGAGGTCATCTACTCCAGGTATTTCCTCTGTAAAAAGAAGCCTCGCCTGTGGTCCCTTCCTAGAATGATCCACTTAAGCCGACTGACTAAAATGGGCATTGGAGCCTCCTTGACCCAGCATAAGCTAGCTCTGATGGGATGTTTCGAGTTCATGGGCTACGTATCAGGCAGCCAAGGCTGTCAATCAGGCCTGCTTCCTGTCACCTTGGCCCTTGGCCCAATCTAGATTTTTGCTTCTCTTCGCGGATTTGTCTCAAGGATGTCTTAAGAAACATCCTGCTGTGAGTCAGCTCAGAATAGAACTCAACTTAGAAACTGAGAATTGCAGATAACAATGTGAAAAGACAGAGAGGGTCACTAGTGGAAAGCTTTGTTCCGTAAGAATACATCATTGTCAGTACACGGTTAGCTAGAACTTGATCTACTTAGGATGGCCAGTCCCTCATCTTAGGAAGACCAAAGATACCCCCAAACACTGCATAGTTTACAAGCTTATATACTCTACCCAAAAATTCACCTAATTAATTTCTTACCCCCCTGAGGAAAGTAAAGCATACAATTTTATCTTTCACTTCAGGTCAACAGAGCTGTTGATCTCTCTCTCTCTTCCTCTCTCTCTCTCTCTCTCTCTCTCTCTCTCTCTCTCTCTCGCTCTCGCTCTATCTGAGCTTTAGAAAAGCTCAGAAAAATATTAACAATAAATTATAAACAAGTACATATCCCTTATATAATCCTTTAACATTTCCATGTTGATATTACCTACTCTCTCAAATTGTCTTTGCCATGGAAACTGTTGTTTACTTTTTCATTTATATTTTATCATGTTATTGTCTTTCTGCTGAAAAAAATCACTTCAAATTCTTTCTTAGGATGAGTCAGAATATATGCAAATAACTCAATAAATTAGTAAAGTGGAATCATGATTCAGCATCCTTCCTGCCACAGCATCGAATCAGAAACCTTCTCATTATGACAGGCATCATTTTGGGAGTGCAACCATCTGATCAGAGAACAAACTGACTAAATAACACAGGACATAAATGACACGCAAGGCCCCTGTTCATAACCGCAACCTAGTACAACTGCTGATTTCCAGATAGAAAGCGGCAGTGTGGTTTATAAAACATTTTTAGAGGGTAGGCACCTATTGAGCAGATAAAAGGTCTTCACGCTCCAGAGGATTGTCTTGTACCCTCAGCGATCGCTCATCTGTTATAATTGTGCTTTACAGTGACAACACTTCAGTTGGAGAGGTCATAGCCCTCAGCTTCATGGAGTAGGGAACAGCAGACCCATCCTTCTGGGAGAATTTTTTTCCCATTGTCTGTTGAATGTAGAATAACACCTTCAATAGAAGATTTCAGTTTTCTAAAAGGATTACAAACATATTTTCTGTTTTTGTTGTAGTGATTTTGCCATGAACCGCAGAGAGTTCACATTATTATTCAGGACCTGATGATACTGGCTTTTCTTCAATGCTCTTGCTCTTCAGAACATTTCTGTCCACTCCTGTTTAATTTGTATCTTCGAATGAATTACAGTTACCTCATCTAATTGCAAGAACTGAATCCTAAAGATATGTATATTGAAACCATGTTAGAGATAGAAGTTGATTTTGGAGGAACATTCCCACTTGCTTTTGGTTGATTTTTGCCCTTCTAAAAAGCATTCCAGTTTCATTATATGGGATTAATAAATTTCTTGTTTTTCAGTTAATTTTTCTGGGCATGTCAGAGCACTTCCTGCTATCTCTAATTAGTGATAAGTATATGTCCTCTTTAAATTATCTCCTCAGAAATGCCATGGTGCTAGAGCTGAAAAAGAAAGTGTGCTGGTGAAAAAAAACAAAACAAAAAAAACATCACCAGAGGGAAAAGACATCCAGTAGAATGGGAAACAAGTCTTGGCCAACTATATATTAGATACAGGAAAGATACCTAAAATAGATAAAGAACTCTAAAATTCAAACAAAACCTAAATTGTGTGATCAGTAAGTGGGCACGCGGTCAAGAATTTGAGACAGTTTGTCACATTTCACAAGTAGTCAAGGAGCAGAGAGACATGCACGCTGGTTTCCCACCTGCATTCTGTCTGTCTGAGATGCCAGCCCACAGACTGGAAAAGTCCACGTTTAGCATGAGCCTTCCCACCTCAGTTAACCCACGCTAGAAGCTCCCTCACAGACACACTAAGAGGTTAGTCTGCCACGTGATTCTACATCTTATCAGACTGACAAACAATAAATATTCATCACAGAAGAGGACTAACAGCAGACAAGAAGGGAAGAAGGAGAGGGAGCTTGGGGAGAGGAATAAAGAAGCACAAAAATAGCTTCACGTGTAGATAATAGTCAATTACATTATTTCCTGTGCTAACATAACGTAACATGCTGTCTTCTATGCCTTGCTGCTGTAACTAAGAACTGTTGTGTTCTTATTTTGTTCTCGGGGTTGAACCTAGAACCTTGTGCTTCATAGGCAAGCACTCTAGCACTTCACTACATCCCTGGCCTTCATATCTTTCATACCCACTGAACTTCTCCAAATTAGCACCTTGCCCCAGCTGTTTCGTCTCCTGAGAATGCTGTCATGAATGTTTTACCTTGCTGTCTCAGTCTTGTCATTTGGGTGTCGGCTTAAGCTCTCAGCAATGCTTCCTGTACTAACAGGAGAAGACCCATCTAGCGATACGGCGCTTATGGCTTCTCATAACACCTGACATTTTGAAAATGGATTTGATCATAGTGATTTTTCAGGTAATAATGTACAGGCAAAATCTCTTTAGTATCTAAGGAAACCCCAGTTTGTTGAATTTAAATGACAGTTGTTCTTTTTTATCTCTTGTGAATTTGTCTTCATCTCTCTAATTCCTGACGTCACAGCTGGCTACCATCTCCTCAGTTTAGTGCAGTCCATCCGTACGAAAGCAGAGCTTTTCTGGCTTACAGAAAGGGGAAAAGGGTCCTGCTATCCGGAGTCCCACTGCAGTTCTGCAGCCTTTCTGCACAGTGGCTAATGTTATCTGAGAGGGAAGCCTGCTATTCTCAGGGACCAAGACTGGGCAGGTCCTGCTTTTTCCCAGGACAAATCATCTTAAGGGAAAAGTGTCTATGTGTATAGATACAGGGATTTTAAATATATCTATCAGTATAAGTAACTGTGACTATTTTGGAGTAGTCCAGGGGCTACTTTGTATTGTCAGTTTGGTAGGATTTAGACTCCGCATGGAAACAAACCCCTGGATATGTATATGGGGATGTTCCAGAGAAGTTTAACTAGCAGGGAAAACCACCTTGAATCTAGTCAGTACTTCCCATGGGCTGAGCTCTGCTGCTTCTTGATTACAGATACATGACGGGCAGCTGGCAAGTGCTTCCCTGCCAAGATTGCTTCACCAGGATGGGCTGCGCCCTCAAACTGTGAGTCAAAATAAAACCTTTGAAAAGCTGCTTCCATTGGGCGTTTTGTCTCTGCAACAAGTAACTAATACAGAGGCTCAAAGGGATTATGGCCTAAACTGGGCTGTGGTCTCACAGCATGAGGCTTTTACCAGGTTCTTCCTGTAGCTTCCTGCCCACCTGTTGCTCCTTGCCTTTATTCTTCGCAGCAGGTTTTCTAGGCTGCTGGCAGGCTGTGACCTGCCTTATTTCCTGATGGATAACAGTGACTTACCTAAAGGGCTTACCTAAAGGTGAAGATTTTTATTAGCTTATCTTGGGTCCCATGTACATCCCTGAACTGATTACCCCCATACAGAAATGGATCAGGACTCTGATTGATTTACGTTCTCTGTTCTCATTCCCTTGCTGACCCACTGTAGCTTTCTCTCATGGTTCTGGGTTTTGTGTGCAAGAGGAATGAATAAATGAATGAATGAATGAATGAATGAATGAACAAGCAGGAAATATATGTCAAAGTTCCCCAAAGGCAGGCATTCAGTTTTAGAATTGAGGATTTCTGACAGTTGCATATCATTTTTTTATTTACTATAGTTTATTCACTTTGTATCCCAACTGTAGCTCCCACTCTTTTCCCCTTCCAATCCTGTCCTCCCTTCCTCCTTTATGTCCTCCCATCTCTCTTCCCCAGTCCACTTCCCCTTCCTTTCCCTCGCCTATCAGGTCTCATCAGGACTGTCTTTCATAGTCTCCCTCTGTGGCCTGGTAAGGCTGCTCCCCCCTCAGGGAGAGATGATCAAGGAGCCAGCCACTGAATTCAGCTAGAGACAGCCCATGTTCCCCTTACTAGGGAGCCCATTTGGAGACTGAGCTGCCACAGGCTACATATGTGCAGGGGTTGTAGGTTATCTCCATGAGTGGTCCTGGATTGGAGTATCTGTCTCAGAAAAGATCCCTGGGCTCAGTTTTTTTGGTTCTGTTGTTCTCCTTGTGGAGCTTCAGACCTTCCATATCTTTCTATCTTTCCCTTCTTTCATAAAATTCCCTTCATTCTGCCCAAAGTTTGGCTATGAATCTCAGCATCTGCTTTAATACCCTGCTGGGTAGAGTCTTTCAGAGGCCCTTTGTGGAAGGCTCCTGTCTTGTTCCTTGTTTTCACCTTTTTCTGATGTCTATCCCATTTGCCTTTCTGAATATTTCAAAAAATACCCCATACAGGAATTCTGAATTACATAGGAAGATACTCACATTGCAGTTTGTATTTTGATGTGCCTGTCTTCATTTTAACAGTTTTATTTTAATGTTCATGACGTTTTGAGGATTTGATGAAAAATTTACGCTGTTTATCTTTACTCAGATATTTGTCTTTCTGTTATTACAGTTACAGAATGTTCAATGCATTTTTTATCTTCCTGGAGGGATTGAATCATATGTATCAAGTCTTGTGGTCTTTTTATCATTAGGAACGCTTTAGAATCTCACAGGGTGGGTTTTTGGCTTATGTTATAAAGAAGAGCCATTTATCATTCTCAATTCTTATGTTCCAGCCTCAGTACCAAACCACACAGGAAAACTGACAAAAAATCTGATAAGCAATTCGGAGAAACACTTAGAACGGCTCTCCTAAGGTTCCATCTGATGTTTTCTGTAAGAATTTGGGAAAGCATATAAACTCATCAGAACCTCAAACTATCTTTTTCCAATGAAGACTTTCAATGTCAAATTTACAAAATCAGAGGAATCATATATACGCAGGTCCGCTGGCAAACTGGAAGTATTAAAGAGTGATATTTTTAGTGATGATGGTATTCACGTTACCTTAAATATGCCAACAGCAACAACAAAAAAACTAGATTTTGTTTTAAACCACCATCATGAACGCATGAAGACCAACAAAACATCGTCTTCTAATGGGGTCAGAGACACTTTGTACATAGTTGTCTCATACGCCGTAGTTTTATTTCATTAGGGAAAAAATATACAATTTTGAATAAATAGAGCAGAGCGCTTTGTGATGTGTGAGGAACTGTCATCAACTTGATCACTGGGCCAGTGAGTGAGGACCAAAATGGTCATTGAGGTGAAGCCGGGAAACAGAGTCGTAGGGCACCATCAGTTCTTGAGGGGCAAGGAGGCTAAGTCTGTGAGCAGGTATCAACAGGCTGTCAGAGAGTCAGAACAGAATTTGGAACCAATTCCACCATGAACATTGCCTCCAGAATTCTTAACAGATCTCGGGCAAACATAAAGAAATGGATGAGGAAGAGGTAAGTTGGATCTGGGCTGGCTCCACCATCTCAGGTGTACGTGGGCAAACAACTGCTTACAGAATGTTTTAGGTTGAATTTGTTTCTCATGGTCACTGTAACCACCACAGACTGAATGACTTAAAATGTTTTTTGTTTTGTTTTGTTTTTTGTTTTTTTTTAATAATCAGTGAATGTCAAAAGTTCAAAGTTAGTTTGAATGGGCTAAAATCACAGTGCTCACAGTGCTGGTTCCTTCTGGAGGCTATACAGTCTTTGACCTCACATAGAACTTATTTCCTACTATAGCCTGACACACACACACACACACACACACACACACACACACACATCCATCTATCTATCTGTCTATATACATACATATCTACATATATATGTCTATATACATACATATCTACATATATATGTATATAGACAGATATATATGCATGTATATGTGTGTGTGTGTATATGGCATCTCCCTAACCTCTACTCAACCTCTACCATTCTACTCCATGTTTCCATGAGTTTGGATTTGAGGGAATAATGCACATGACTTTATGTAGGGCTTCTTTCTGTGCCTGATTTACTTAACTTAAAATATAATTGTCTTCATGTTTTTGCAAGTGACAGTTAACGGTCACTTTGGCTGGTTCTATTTCTGGGCTATTATACGGAAGATTCCATTAGGTAGCAGTAGAACACTCTAATGCATGTATAACAGTCCACTTTGAGTATACATGAGGTATTATCCAGGCCAGAGCAGACATTAAGCTAAAACAAGTCTTAAACTTTTAAGATGACTAAAATAAGATCAAATGTCTTTTCTAACTACAATGGTATGCAACTAAAAAAAAAAAACATCAGGAGATGTTCTGGAAAATTAATTGATATATGAAAATTCCAAATCCCTTTTACTTTGGTTTTTTTTTAGGGGACAGGAAAACCAGTTACTAACAAGAGACAAACATGTTTAATAAACAGAGATTGGTTGAGGGAGTGAAACAAAAAAAGAAAAAGAAAGAACCCATTGTTCTTACTTGGATTCCTTCTGAACAGTTCTAGGCAGATGGTCTTCCGATCCCTTATAACAGAAGCTGACCTCGGAGTATTTCATTTTCTACCGTGAGACCCACAAGAATGAAAACAGGTTCTAAAAGACACTGAGCAATTTCTGGCAATGGATGCTGCACCAAGCATATTTAGTAGGTGGAGCTGGTCTTCATGGTGTCTTAGCAAGTGCTGTGAACAATGTGGTGCTGTTAATAATATTGCCCGTGAGTTTCAGTAGCTGATGCCGGTTACACCACTTTGACTAAAGACAGAACAAAGGAGACTTAATATGTTGCTAGAGCAATAGACTCTCATGGAAGAAGAAAATGGGAATAGATAG
>CM053745.1:22605878-22640692 GCA_028658305.1 Pachyuromys duprasi | reverse complement strand
TGAGGGGACACTGGGGAAATGACTTACAAAGGCTTGAAATTACTCAAAGGGCAATATTTCCTGTTTTCTTATTAGCTATTTAAAGTAGTGCCTGTACTTACACTGTTACCTGAGTTGGTACTAACAGACAGCACCAGAAAGAATATTATAGGCCACAGACAATGTGCTTAAAGGAGCTGGTATGGCACACAACTTCAGGTGCTCAGTCCCTGCTCACACTGGAGATGTGCAGGTGTGCAGCATCCTGTTGCTGTTATTTCCTCCTTTGGGGAAAAGATAGTCTTGCCATGAGCATTCTGCAGTTTTTGAGTATCCCTCTCTAAGACAAGAAACCTGCTGGAATCCGTTGGCTTTAAGGTACTTTTGGGGCCTCTGGTCACCTGGTTGGAATAACTAAAGGGATCCATTGAATCTAGGACATAAACACATGAACATGAAGCTGGCAGTTAATATAGCAACCGAGAGGCTGTGCTGGTTGCTGTCAAGCCTAGTGAGGAAGCAGCCAAGAGATCCTTGAAGTGTTTACTTAGCAGGCAAGTGCAGGAGGAGTCAATGGAACACTAAGAAGTGCCAGCCAGGTGGGATTGTTTGAATGGGAACGGCTGCCATAGGTTCATATTTGAAAGTTTGATTTCTAGTTGGTAGAACTGTTTTGGAAAAATTAGGAAGTATGGCCTTGTTAAAGGAGGTGTGTCTTTGCTGGTGGCTTTTAGGTTTCAAAAGCCCATGCCAGGCTTTCTCAGTCTCTTCATGTCTCCTATTGATGGATCAGATACGAGATTTTGGCTACTGTTCCAGCACCATGCCTGCCTACCACTGTAGCTAGTGTTTGTTACTTTGTGTGTTCCCTTTTCTTTTCCCATTCTCTACCTTCTCAATCTCATAACACTAGGCTGAAGAGAAGAAAGGATAATGGGGAAAGGGCAGAAGCAACATTATCATTGAGACTACTTCCTGCTGATGAGGGGCGTTGAGTTCCTTGAGGCAAGTTTAATCTTCACCATCCGGATATCTAATTTCTTCTCATTTCTTTGTGCATGGCTATTTAACAAATGGTTGATCAACAGCATCCAAAAGTCATCCAGCAACCAGCCTGTCAGGACTCTAGCATTTATACATCCTCTGAAAAGTCCATATAAAACACACAGAATTCCAAACATCATATAATCACAGAAACTAACTGTAGCTGGCAAAACCATGCCTCTTCTAAAGCACACGGCAAATCATAGTTAGCTGCTGTGAAATGGCCCCATATCCCCACACCTGGGATTAGAACAAAAACATATAATATTGCTGTGTGTTTTTATTAAAGAAACCAAAATTCCTACTACATGCCACTCTGCTTCCTATCATTGTGATCATGAGCTAAACATCTGAAGTTATAAGCAAGTCCTCAGTTAAACGCTTTCTGTTACAAATTGCCTTGTTCATGGTATTTCTTTGTAGTGATAAAACGGTATCTAAAGACATCAAGAGTTCTGAAAAAAAATGTTATATGCGGGTACAAATTTTAATGTGATATGTTATCAAATATATATGTATGTGACATCTACAGTGTATGTGTGTGTGTGTCATGTCTAAAATATACCTTCACAGAAACATTTAGACGAGTGTGTGACTAAAGTCAAGTTGAACATGTAAAGTTAAGCAGAATAGGAGTTATATTGGAGAACAAAGACAGTTTAAGATCAACATTTTTAGCTGAGAGATTACTTTATAAACTAGTTAGACATCTAAATAAGAAATTAAAACATGAAAAAAGATTCAAAATATCGACTACTCTAGCTGCTCTGGTTGCATATCAGTACAGTTTGCTTATTTGTACATTCATGGAACAAAAAGTATAACCAATAATTGTATTTTTTTTTCTTATGACTATCTCCTTCAGAGACCTGAAGCCATAGGAAACTCTGGCAATACAAAGGCTCCTTAAAATGTTTTATGTTCCCATGAGCACCACTGAATCACAGTGTACAACATAGGGTAAAGCAACACTCGTGGATCGCTATGAGTTGCTGCAAACCTAGAAATTTGGTGGCAGTGATGGTGGTGATGTGATGAGGAGGAGGAAGAAGACTGGGAAAGAGAAAGGAGGAAAAGAGAGCAACAGCAGGCTGGCAAACAGTAATAAGGAAAGAACGCTTGCATGATCTCAGGCCCTAAAGGGTTTCATTTATGTATAAAGAACCTCAAGTGACAATAGACTTTTAATTTTAATCCTGAGAGAAAAACACCTAATTAAATGTTGGACATATTTGCATGACTCCAGTATGTCTATGATGATTGCAGTATGTGAGACTGTGTGTGTATGTATGTATGCAGATGAGGAAAAAAAAACAGATGATGGGCTAGTCAGAAGGCTTCTCTAAGCCGATAGCGTGTCTGACTGGGGTTCAGACATTCTTTGTAAGCTCTTGCTTATACAAGCTTTAGTGATCACCTGCCTATTTGTCATTTTAATGATCACCAACATCCAAGAAGCCTTCCATCCTACGGGAACTCAATGTCTTCTTTGTTCACAGGCATCAGTAGCTATTTAAGAAGGGTAGCTTATAAAACAGTCCCTACATCTGTAGATCCCAGGGGCCAAATTTAGCGAACTGTTGAATAATTTGTGAATTTATCTATCACATTGAGAATGCACACTTTATTCCTGTATGCCAAAGACTATTCCATAAGGAGGCTGTGTCGGAGCAACCATTTCTCAGTGTGCTTGCACCAAAGCATCCCATTACTCTTTCATTCCAAAATTATCCTGGAACTTGTATTATGAAGCTAACTGAATCACTGAGCAGACATGAACAACAGAATAGAAAGCAGACTCATAACTGATTGAATTAAAACAATAGTTTAAAAAATATATTTCATATTTAAAAACCAAACATTCAGAGATGTAGCATCAGGAATATTGTCTGACTACCTCTCATTCATATTTGGTAAGTAATAGAAAGAATGTCAGGTTTTGGCTTCCTAGAAAAAAGCTCAGATGTGAATTAGTTGCAAATATCTACTAAGTACTGATTAACTGCCTGTACCAATGCTTGATTTTGAGAAAACTATGAAGATTTAGTCTGTGTGTGCATGTGGGTGTCCATTCATCTGTGTCTGTATACAGGTAGACCATTCATGTTCGTGAGAACCATCTCTGTGCAGGTGCCTGCAGAAGGCAGAAGTGAGCATTAGCTTCCCTTGAGCTGGAGTTGCAGGCAGCTGTGAGAAGCCCAACGTGGGCTAGGAATCCAGTTGAGATACTCTAGCAGAAGAGCAAGTGAGCCATTTCTCCAGCCCCAACTGTGAGGCAAATTTGTTCGGGGAGAGGAGATGGCATGAAAGATGACAGAAAAGTGAGGAAAGAAGGACTTAACATTTTTTGAAGTGTGTAACTCATTATGTAACATATCCATACTAACAGCATAGAGAACATGTAAACTACAAGAACTGTGGGAGTTTGAAGAGAAAGACTGTGGTAATTTGAAATAGAATGGCCCCATAGGCTCATATATTGGAAAGCTTGGTCCCCAGTCAGTGGGCCTGTTTGGGAAGAATTGGGAAGTGTGGCCTTGTTAGTGGAGGTGTGTCATTGCAGGAGGTTTCAAAAGGTCAAGTTCCCCCTCTCCCTTCCTTCCTCTCTCCTTCCCCCATGTTCTGACTTCTACTTGTGAATAAAGATGTAAGCGCTCAGCTATGGCTCCAATGTCATGCCTGCTCTGACTTTCTGGGACTATAAGCGCCCCAAAACTCTTCTGTTAAGTCACCTTGGTCATGGTGTCTCTTCACAGCAACAACAACAAAAATAATAACTAAGACAGAGAACAGCGCACCAGGCAGTAGTAGGGAAGAATTCATGAAGCAGTTAAAAAGCGTGAAGGGATTTTTCAGGAGAAAGATGCAAGATGAGAGACAAAGGCTAGGATTCCAAGTAGGGTCAAGAATCATAGCGCAAAGAAGGGACAGGGATGGCCGGCCTGCTGGCCTGTAGTTGGACAAAAGCTAATTGAGCCTTAGCTAACTGAGAGGCTTCTTGCTGGAAAGGGTGGGGTAAGTTTGCTAAGTGGTATGGAAGTTAAAATACAGTGAAATCCTGCTTTCTTACTGAACGAGAAAGCAGGTAGCAGTTCATAGCACCAAGAAACGGGAATTGTTTTTAAGACTGCCTGATTCATGCAGTTGCAAAAGACCCAAAGTGAAAAAGATCTGGGCAGCATGAGTCACCTTGACACTGTGTGATCTGAGGACATGCTCACCAGCTTGGAATCAGAAGGCAGGGACTTGAAGCTCGCTCACAAGCCGTGTGATCTTTAGAAAACCACACAGCTCAAGCGTCTGCTTCTAAAAGCAGGTACAATCTATTCTGTCAATAGGAAGAAATAATGTGGTAAAACCATCTGCATAACTGAGTGCTATGCAAATGTTCTTTTGTGATACCTGTTTGCATTGCACTACAATCAGAAAGAATTTGGCAACTTTCAGGTATATGAAGGATAGAAAGATAAACATAGAACAAAATGGAAGTTTCTCATTTTCAACCACAGCTATTGACTGTGACACACACACACAAATACATTAGCACTCTCTCTTCTCTATCTCTTGGTCTCTCTCTCTCCCTCTTTCTCTCTGACATGTGAATAAAGATGTACTCTCCCAGCTATGGCTCCAGGGTCATGCTGACTTGTCACTATGCTCCCTACCATGACAGTCCTCCTCTCTAACCCTCTGAAACTATAAGCCCTCCCCCCCCCCAAAAAAAAAACCCTCTTCTATAAAAGCGTGTGACTTCATAATAATAAAAAAGAGCAAGCAAGTGCTATCTTTACCATAGTTTTCCAGATAAAGAAAATGGAGCTTAGAAAGGAGATTTAAAAGTTCATAAAGCAATGATAAAGGCAGAATATAAATCCACCATGTGCTCTATGGCAGAGATTTAGTTCTCGTTACATCATATTGCTTTTCAGAACTCAAATAGAAAATTCAAAGTAAGACAGGAATGAAGAGAAAGTGCTATCAAATACAGCGTCCTGTGTGCTTGCTATCAGCAAGGTACAAATTAAACTCTGAATTTCATACAGAAAAGGAAAATATGATCAGCTCCAATAATTTACAGTGTCAAGATAAAATCAAACTGAGTGCTATAGAAAAGTCGGCTTTTCTAATAATAACTTTGGAAAGGAATGTCTCCCAGGGGTGGGTTCTTACCACTTTCAATACAGTGTACATCTTTATCACCAGTGTCCTTATTATAGACATGAAGAGGAATATCAGACAATGTTGTATAATTATCATTGCATATGTAACAGAATGTTAAAGTTAGTTTTAACCGAGATAGAAGTATACTCAGCAATTAAAAACAAGGAAATCATGAAATTTGCAGGCAAATGGTGGAAACTAGAAAAGATCATCCTGAGTAAGGGAACTCAGAAAGACACAAATGATATATACTCATGTATAAGTGGCTGTTAGCCATATAGGATATGGGTATTAGCCATATAGCATAAACGTACTAAAATCTATAGCTCTAAAGAAGCTAAACAACAAGGAGGACCCTGGGAAAGATGCTTAGTGCTCATTCAGAAGGGCAAACAGAATAGACATTGGAAGTAGGAGAAGACAAGGAACAGGACGGGAGCCTTCCACAGAACCTCTGAAAGACTGTACTCACCAGGGTACCAAAGGAGAAACTGACACTCATAGCCAAACTTTGGGCAGAGTGCCAGAATCCTTATGGAAGAAGAGGGAGAAAAAAAGACCTGGAGGGGACAGGAACTCTGCAAGAACAACAGAACCAAAAAATCTGGGCCCAGGGGAGCCTGCAGAGACTGGTAATACAACAAAGGACCATGCATGGAGAGGACCTATATCTCCTGTTCAAAGGAATCCCATTGGCTGCTCATTTTCCAAGTGGTTTCCTTAGTAAGGGGTACAGGGGCTCTCTCTGACATGAACTCAGTGGCTAGCTTTTTGATCACCTCCCCCTGGGTGTGTGTGTATGTGCAGACTTTCCAGGCTACAGAGGAAGATGATGCAACCAGCCTTGTTGAGACCTGATAAGCTAGGGTCAGATAGAAGGGAAGGAGGTCCTGCCCTATCAGGGGGCAAGGAAAAGGGCATAGGAGGAAAAAAAGGAGGGGGCTGCAGCAGGGATACAAAGTGAATAAATTGTAATAAATAAATACATACATACATAAAATTAAAATTAAAAAGAAGTATAGTGTCCTAGAATTTCCAAATCTAAATGGGTAGGCACACAAAAGGAGATGTCCTTAAATTTTCAGCCAGATTGGTTATATTAACACTCGGGAGAGTGGAAAATGTGTGACTAGGAATGTTTGGAAGGGCAGCTGTAATGTGAGAACCCACCTCCATCCCCTAGGACAGATAGATGGCTAAAGTCCTGGCTCAGTCAGAGAGGCTCTGTCATTGAGGAGGCTCTTCACTGACATGGGGAAAGAGAGGCACCACTATGAGCTCATCTAAGGCCCTGAGCAGTGCCTTCTGGCCCTCTTCTGAGATTCTCTACAGTTCCCAGCTTTTATTTCTCCTCTGTAGAACACAGGATCTGCATCTTTACAGGATATAGAGTCCTATCCTTGATTCTCCATTCACTTCTGCAAAGCCTTCACAGTTATTGTTTTGACCTTTGTAATGGTTAGTAATTGAGTTGTTGGCTGGTATGTTTCCATTAATGTCTGCTCAAAGCAGAGCCTTCCACAGGACCAAATGAGACCTGAGAGCCTTGGTAAAGCCGCACTCTGAAACTCATTAATTTGTCTCTCAATTTTAAGTCTTTGGCTATTTTTGCTGAGCTTGGGTGGGGGGAAAGTTTTTGTGGAAGGTGTTCAGATCTGTGTTACTCATAGCCACAGGCAGAACTATGCCAGAGCGGATCATGAACTTCTTCACTTTGGCCCAGCTTGACTCTTGAGCTCGCCTGAGGTGCCCTGTCTTCTCAGAAGACTACTAGCTCTCCTAGAATACTAAGCATTCTGCCTATCTGCTGATCTCCTTCTTACCTGAGTTTTGTGGCTCACTAATGAAAGCCACTGCCAATCCGATGACCCTCTTTATTCCTGGCCTACAATTGAAAAGATAGCATGATTACTAAGAAAGTGGATTTTAGTCAACTGCCAAGTGCCACTCATATACCAGCACTAGGACTTTTTCTGTGTCATTATTTGTCCTCCCTGGACACCAAGGACTTTACCTTCCTGCCTTTCTGAGCTACACCATCAAAACAGCCAAATGAAAATCAGTGAAGCCTTACTGTACAGAAGTCATGAATAGATATCTGTTGAATGTGCAGCAAATTCCGGAAGACAGAATGTCTTGTTGTTTAGCCCTGGGAAAGAATTTAAGATTTCCTAGTCCCAAAAATTATCTTTTGACCACATAAAGTCTATATTAGATACCCTGTGTTAGCTATGTGCTTGGATGATGTGACAGAAATACTTGACATAATCTAATTAAGAGATGAAGGATGTAGTCGGGCCCATGGTTGAGGGCATACAGCCTGTGATGGAGAGGACAGCATGAAAACTAGCATCCCCTCTTTGGTGGCTGAAGCTTGGAGCCTTCTTGTATTATCTTAGACCAGGAAGCAAAGGAAGAGAAAGTGCCCCCAAGTCTGAACTATGGCTCCACTTCTTCTGTCTCTGCCCTAAGCCCAAAGGGTTCCCCAGTTTGCCAAAGCAATGGCATCCGGGTGGAGATGAAGGATTCTAATACATTAGCCTTTGAGGGACATTTCATATTCAAATCAGGCCACAGGTATTTAATTTTTCAAAATTCTCAGAAAATTTTTGTGAGAGTGAAAGTTAGACCAGTGGCCTGAAAGTTGATGTTGCTTATAATGATGGGTTTGGGATCTTTGATCTTTGGAAAGATGTTTCTTCGCTTGCTTACTACTAGTATGGGCATTTGAATTCAGGGCCTCACACATACTAGGCTGGTGACCTATCATCAAGCTATACCTCCAGGACAAAGTTACTGACTTTCCAGCCCCATGATTAAATCTGCAACATTTCTCTAAATTGCATTTGGAGTTTGAGGGACACAAATAATCCCTCAAAATGTGTTAGTTTGTTACACAAATTAAAATGAGGGATACACAAAAATTAAAACAAGAGTTAAAAGCACAAAATACTTGGATATAATCTGGTAACTTTTTGCTTAATTTTCCACAGTTCTTATTAATTACTGCTAAATTTAACTTTAGTCTCTGTATCCCAATTTTAAAAAAGAACATTTACATTTCTCAAGTGATTAACAGATGTTCGCTGGTGTTCCCGTTTGCTTGCTGCAGCCTGCTTAGCTAAAACTTACTTCGCCCCAAAAGCTACACCCCCATCTTTAACTGCCTGCTTTAAATTTAGAAGAAAGAAACAACTAAGTTCATCTTCAATGTCCCCAATCTCTTAAGCTACCGATTTCCCACTTGCCTCTACAAAGTCAGCACACCAAGGAAAGTCCCTGCTCATTAAAAAAAAAAAAAAAACAAAAACAAAAACAAAAAACAAAGAACAAAAAACCGCAAACAGAAATAGGTAAATAGTCTGGGATCACATCTGGAAATGAGACTCTGACAGCATCCTCCCAGTTCTCAAAACAAACATGTACACTTAATCCCCAAAGTCATATTCAATAATAAGTGTGGACAAGAATCACCCAGGGACTAATAAAAACAGAGATGAGAAGGCTGATTCCCAGGGACTCTGAGCTAGGAGCTCCCGAGAAAAGCAAGAGGCAGCACCAAAAACCAGCTAGGCAGGAAATTCTAACGTTAGTGCTCTGGCTGAGTCTTAAGAAGTAGTGCTTTCTTACCCAGATCATTTTACATTTCAATTTTTATTTCCTAGTAAATGATGTCAAGTACATTTATGAAGATATCAGTCATCCAAACTAATAAGTATTAAGTAGTACATTAGATGCTGGTGGCAAAGTTGAGCTGGGTACTACCGGCTTTTATGTGTTTTCTCTATCACCATGCAGTTATCTGAGCATTTCTTTTAGAAAAGATGGTTTCTAATTAGCTTTTAGTAACATGGACTTGTGTTTTTAATTTTTCCTGTTCTCTGTCTCTCCTCTGCCATCTTTCTCAGAAGAGGGAGAAAAAAGAGAACAGGACAGGAGCCTAACACAGAGTGCCTCTGAAGGACTCTACAGGGTATCAAAGCAGGGTATCAAAGCAGATGCTGAGAATAGTAGCCACACTTTGGGCAGAATGCAGGGAATCTTATGAGAGGAGATAGAAAGACCTGGAGGGGACAGGAGCTCCAGAAGGAGAGCAACAGAACCAAAAAAATCTGGGCCCAGGAGACTTTTCTGAGACTGACACTCTAACCCAAAGACTATGCACAAAGATAACCTAGAACCCCTGCACAGATGTAGCCCATGGCAGCCCAGTGTCCAAGTGGGTGCCCTAGTAAGGGGAATAGGAACTTAGTGGCTGGCTCTTTGATCACCTCCTCCTGAGGGGAAGCAGCCTTACCAGGTCACAGAAGAAAACAATGCAGCCAGTCTTGATGAGACCTAATAGACTAGGGTCAGATGGAAGAGGAGGAAGACGTCCCCTATCAGTCTACTGGGGGAGGGGCTTGGGAGCAGAAGAGCAAGGGGATGGGTTTGGGAGGGGACGAGGGGGGTGACTACAGCTGGGATACAAAGTGAATAATTTGTAATAAAAATGTGTGTGCATGTGTTGAAAAGACTTGGTATGCAATATCATAAAGGCTTTATTGGTGAATTTTCGGTTTATTTTGTGAGATGACATGGGTATATTTTAGGCAGGAGAGTAATGGATTCTTACTTGTACTTTTAAAAGTTCATTCTGGCTGCTGTGTAGATTAAATAGAAGGAGATCATGAACATGAAGACAATAACTAAGTTGTTATATCCAGAATCTATTTTGAAGGCAAAGCATGGGGCTGACCAGGAGAAAGAATGTATACTCTGACAAGGATAGGGTAGAAAATTGCTTACTATTTGCAGCAACAAAATGTATTGTAGCAGCTTTTAGTGAAGTGGAAAAGGGGAAGGAAGGGAAGGTAGGATGAAATACAATTTCCAATGTCATAAATATAAATTTGAACTTAGTATTAAGAACCCACATAACCGAAGTAAATGGATATATAAGCATAAAGAATTTATAGAGAAGTAGGACATTAATAGTAGAGAATTAATTAATTAATTAATAGTAGGGCATTAATTTAGGAGCCCATAACATAAATGTTAAAAGCAATTGTACTTGATAAAAAAATAATAGGAAAATACATGAAAAAAGGGAAAAAATTATAAATATTCCTAGCTCAATAAAGAACAATTAATTTAGGGACCAGTGAAATGGTACTTGCCACCAAGGCTGATGACCTGAATTTGAGCCCTAGAACCCACATGGTAGAGAAAGAGAACTAATTCTCACAAGCTGTCCTCTGACCTCCACACACATACAAATGTGTATACACACATATGTACATGTAAACACATAGACATACATAATAAATGAAAAAATGAATGTAAAATCTGTTTTATTTTATATTACAGTGGTACTGAGTATCTTAAAAGGAAAAAAATATCCAGATAATGTAAATGCTATAAATTCTCAAAATAAAGTTGTCTATTCTCTCAAAACAATAAGAGAAACAGGCAGAAAAAAAAATTACCATCCCATGGGGTCTGGGGAGATGGCTCAGAGCTTAAGAGCTAAAGACTGTTTTTCCAAAGGTCCTGAGTTTAATGCCCAGCAACCACACGGTGGCTCATAACCATCTATAATGAGATCCTGTGCCCTCTTCTGGTGTGCAGATGTTGATGCAGACAGAGCACTGAATACATAATAAATAAATAAATCTTTTTTAAAAATTCCTATTCCAGGACCACCGTGAGCAAAGAACAAAGACCACTATAAGAGATAACATTCCTTATAACATTGAAGAAAGGCATCCCTTCTATTTTAGAAGTCTCTGATCCTTATGCATTTATTCAAACAGAACAAGAAGCTTACAAAGATACACTCTTTCCAGGGAATTTAGCCTTCTCCCTTGACTGGAATGCCTGCTATATCACTAACTTTTCTATAACATACACTTATAATTTCTTACATCTCAGTAATACATAATTCAGAAAGGGAAATGAAAGGTCTAGTAAGTATCCACTAAAATAACCACTTTAACATGTAATCGAGATGCTTAGAACTACATCGTGATACCATATCACCCTTCAATTCACAGGGGAAAACAAAAGTGAGTTATTTACTAGTGACCATGGGGAAACACAGAAAGCATACAGTGTTTGTGGGAATTAACCTGATTTAACCATTAGCGAAAACAAAGGAGCAGTGTTAAACACACACACACACATACACACAAAACAGAAATGCATGTCCCATTCTTCACCAATCCTGCTGTTGTGTTTATCCCCTGCAAGAAATTTTCCTACGTACTCAAAGAAAAATATGAAAGAGTATTCAAGACAGCATTTCTCATCATCATAAAAACTGAAAACAACATAATTGTGCTTATGGAAACAGACCCAGGCGCTGGTGAGATAGACAAGCCATTGAGAGCTAGGCTCCTAACCAAACACAGATGCATGAAATGTGGAATACCCAACTGATAGAACAAGCACATTGGTGAGAATGATAGAGCACCAACATACAGACTTGAAAAGGATAACTTCACATAAAAAGAAAAGAGTGCAGGAATGTACACATAAATTCACATTTATTAAGATAAGTATATAACACAGTGTTGCATGTAAATACCTATACAAATATGAAAACATGCTAATGGTCATGCTAATATTCAGACTGAATTTATGATAGGAGAGGCCTCTTTGAAGGCAGTTATGAGCTAAATAGCATTTAAGCTCATTTTATTCACTTGTAAAAGTACAGAACATTGGCACTGAAATTGTTTATATAGGGAGGCTGACAGTGTATGTGTATAATATTATTGCTACTTTCCTTTATGTTCTGTTTCTTAAAAGCCAAAGGAAAAGGAGAAGACAGGTGAAAAGAATCTCCAAAAAACACAACTAAATGAATATTTCTGTAAGTTAACAATAGTTATAAATGCTCAAAAATATAAATGAGAAAATTAAGATCTAGTTAATTGGGGCTCTGTGTTTGAGAAATTCAGTCCCAAATTCAGTTCTACTTTGTTCATTTTCCATTCCCCTTTGTTTTACAATTCAAAACACCTTTAAATCTAAATGTACCTATCTATTAAAAACATGTTTGATTCATCAAAATGAAAAGAACCATGTATATACCACAGTGACTCTTCATGAATAAAGCTCAGGAAAGAACTTTGGTGACAGAAGTGTCTGATTGGGATGATTCTTTTTTTTATCTTAATATGATGGTTTCCTTTCCTCTTGTTGAGAATTTTAAAGTATGTAACTTTATTACCGTCTAGATGAGGGAGAGCATATTTACTCAGCTCTCTGGCCCACAGGTATCATAAGGTTCAAGTATTTGAATATGTTTTTACTGCCTTAGATGCTATAGGTATCAATATGAAAATTCCCTGGGAAGAAGGTGAACTGACTTGATTAAATATACCTTAAAGGCTGGGGAAACTGGAAGGCTCATGTGTGTTTTGAAGAATCTTTCTTTTGTTTGTTTCGGGGGGGGAGGGGTCTCAGAAAGAAAATCTACAATCTCTTGGCACAACACTACATCTTCTAGACCCCAAGTTATCCTTGTCTCCAGTCTACATTATGACTTTACTAATCATATACTTTAACCCAAACAGTACTTCCTTATTACCATCCATCCATTCCTTTGCAGGTAGATTTTAAATCAGCTAAGAGAAGAATTCATTTAATGCCACAGTACTTGCACTAAAGGAGCTGTAACTGGAAACTGTGGCACACATATGGTCAATCTGCAAGAATTGGCTGTAAGTGGAGAGATGTCGCAAAGTTCCCATGCTTTATGCCTCCCTCTGTTAAAAATAATATTCTTCATTTTTTCTTTCAATTTCTTAAGACTATTTTCTATGTGCTTATCATCATACAGAGACCCTGTAGAGGAACTTTAATCCAGCCACATGGCCCACTCTGGCAAGTGGTCACATCCAAACACTTTCTAAGTCTGTGTGATCCAGCTGGAAACAGACACATCCTTAGTACACACCTTTAATCCCATACAATGAAGGTTAAGTTAGTTTGTAGAAGGAAGCATGCATGTTTGAAAATGATGTCTAATTGAGGGAAAGACAAAAATCACAGATCAGGGAAAGATTTGACAGAATGAGTCAGAGATAGGATATGGCTAACTCTCATGAGGACAGACAGGAAAGGGAAGCTACTGAAGAGCAGTGTTGTAGAGTTCAGTAAAGTACAATACAGGCAGTTCAGTTGAGTGAAGTTGAGTCAGTGCAGTCAGTGCAGTTCAGTTTGTGGAGTTCAGAGACTGTTTATCCAGGCAGAACAATAAAACCAGAAGCTGAGGGAAGCCAGCTTGAATCAGTCAGCTTAGAGAGGAGTTTGAACCAGAACAGCCGAGTTGAATCAGACAGCCAGATTTTCAAAAAAAAAAAAAAAACTAGAAAAGGGGTACTTATTCTACAGTAAGCCTCCAAGATGACAATTGCATCTGGTGAATTAAAGATGATTTTACAGACCCAAATACACGATCAGTTATCTGGTGCTATTAGGTATTTCCTCTGCAGGAAAAAAAAAAGAAGTAAAGAAAGAAAGCCTATGGAGTGTCCTTGGTCATCATCAACAGTAGATGTCCAAGCAGGCTTCCTAAGCAGACTCTATGCACATTCCTGATCAATGAACTGTTATACAAGGAATAGATACAGGCTTGAAAAATAATAGTCCTAATTATCTGTAGCCCTCAAAAAGAAACAAAATAGAGCGTTTTTCAAATGGACGCTTTAATCAGCCTGAGCTAATCTTGACACATCCTCATGCATGACCAACCTATGGCCAATGCTGACTCAAAGTGAACACAAAGGGACAGTAATATTGGTTCTAGTACTAGCAATAGCAATGTTTAATAATCATAATTTATAAGTGTTAAGCATGTGTGTTAACTTACTTAGCTTTTAAATCAACCGTATGGCATAGAAAATCATATGATTATGTTAAAGAAAGAAATGAAGCCTCAGGGATGTTAAATATAAAGTTTACTTTGGACTATGCCACTAAACTATCTTTAAAAGGAGGTGGATTTGTACCTCTTGGAAATGAGGAGGAGAAAACTTGGGCAATAGTTTTTCACTGGTTGCTATAGATTTGATGCAGATGCAGGTATGGGTCACCAGTTCATGGAAGAATATGCCCACGGTATATGTAAATACTACTTTTTAAACAGATTAAATAACCTTTATCTGCAGCCTTATTTATCAAATGTATACAGATGATGATGTTTACTAAAATGTAAATTCACTACATTCAAGTCATCTTCAAATCTGAAAATTTCTTGAAAACCAAGCACCCATCCTGTCATGACATGTACTTAACAGCTGTGTCTTACATATTTATTTTTGGATGTGAATATGTCAATTTTAAACAAAAGAATTGGTAACTAAAAATAAATCACTATTTACAGGATATCTGGTGGCTTTTTTCAATTATTAAAAAAAAGGCTCTCATAACGCTGAAGACCTGAAAACGCCAGGTAAAATCTCTTAAATTGGAAGCATTGAACTAATTTAGCCATCTATGGCCACATCAGATGCTGCTGCTTACTGGCCTAGTCACAGACTATAATATGTAAGAGTTTTAGTTCTGCACATGGAATATATATATCTCACATACATACATATATGTATATATATTGTGTGTGTATATATATATATATGTATATTTAAACTTCATGTCGATGTGTGTTAGAAATGGTCTTTTGCTTATATAAAGATCATAAAATGCATGCTGAAATTATAGTCCCTCATTGGTACAGAGAAATGCTAACTGAGTAGTGACTCTGACTTCCTTACAGCACTGACATCTGTCTCTGAGATGTAGCTTCCTTATTTGAAAACTGGACATGCTAAACTAGATCTGGGTAGGAATATAAACCACTTAGAATTACATAATGAGCCACAAATGCTGTGTGCACATTTGGAAGGAAGCATGGCTTTCTAGATATAGTTCACCAAATAATCTCAGTCAGTCTACATACAGTATGTCAACTTGGAATGGGTCCTAATGCAGACTCCTCAGTCTGACACTGAGTGAATATTCCCCTACCTATTTCTGTTTTCTTTTTAAGTGCAATTTAGTCAGGCAGAAATGACTTCAGTATGAACTTGACATTCTCCTATTAAGTCAGCAAAGTGATTAGGGAAGAAAAATTACACACCAAAAATATCAGTATATAGACGGTAGGCGTAATGCTTCCAGAAATCTCCTTGTCAAGCTACAGGTCATTGCCTCAGCCAGAATTAGTTAAAGCATTTGCAGTGTTTCCTTCTTATATGCCTGTGGTCACCTTCAGCCTAGAGTCCCAGAAGCCTGACACTCAACAGAGAAACAAAAGGATATACTGATCTCTGTTAATTAAGACTGAATTGAGCCCACCTGTCACTGGCAAGGGTCTCCTATCCTAAAGTAAAGAACTTAAAATATTAAATTTGTCTTATAGTTCATGGGATTATTCAGGCAAAACACAGGAAATTTTTAAAATGTTGATTGCTTTGTTCTCTGGTTTACTTTTCTTCAATTCTTTTAAAACTCAAGCTTGTTTTTTGACAATTACATGGACACACACACACACACTGCATTCTGATTGTTGCCTCATCCCCTCTCATTTCCTTCCTTCTTTTCCCACCTCCTCTTTCCCACTAATCTCTTCCTCATTCATGCCTGCCTCTTTCATGGCCCTACAGGTTTGAGCAGGGTGCTCTGTATGGTAGATTGGAGTTATCTTCTGGAGGCTGATAGAAACACCAAGTAAAACTGGTGTTGCATAGGAGATATGCTTACATGTCATTTATATATCAGTAGGACTCTATTGTAGAAAACTATCTTTTTCTTTGCAAGTGGATATCAGTAGCAGGTAGCTTCTTGGCAGGGGTGGAAGCCTGTGTCCAGTTCCCTCTTCCAGCTCTGGGACCCTGTCTGGCTTGAACCTGTGCAAGCTTGTGCATGCTGTCTGCCATTCTCTGTACAAGGCTTCTTGCTTAGCATCCTGCCGCTTCTAGCAGCAGCACAACTTAGTCATACTGGGTACCTTCCTTTAAACTCTTGTTTTTCAATGTCTTTAATTGTGTTAGAAGCTAGCTTTCCATATGGCGGCTTCATATCCTTCTTTCTGTTTTTGCTAACCCTCCCTCACCACCTGCTCTCTCCTCCTCATGCCTCTCACCCCTCCCCAGTACAACCCTTTTCTCCCACATGTTCCTCCTTCGTACTTCAACTTCGTCTATGTTCTTCTGTCTCATAATACTAAAGCTCACCCTGCCTGAGTGACCCTTACTAGTTGCATCACTTCTATGGGTCCTTTAAGTTAAATGTAAAAATCTAAAAGATGAAACCAAGCTCTGCTCACAAAAGAGATCATCTTTCTTTGTCGTCTGTGTGACTCAGTATAAGTTTTCCCAGTTACATTCATTCCCTGAAAATTTAATTTCCCCTTCCTATTGCCTAAATTTTTATTGTAAATAAGTCTCATAATTTCCTTTTCCTTTCATCTGTTGATGGACATCTACACTGATTCTTTTTTCTAGGTATTGTGGATAGGGCATCAATAAATACAGGTATGCAAGTATCTCCTGAGTAAGAAATAGATTCATTTTGCTATATGCCAGAGCAGTGGTATAGATAGGTCACATTGTAGCTTTATTTCTAGTGTTTTGGAAGATCCTCCAGATTGATTCCCGTAGTTGACACACTAGCTTATACCTGTCCCTACAACCATGTCAACATGGTTTGTATTCTTGATGATGGCCATTCTGACTGCAGTGAGATGCATTTTAAGGAAATCTTAATCTACATTTCCTTGACGCTCTTTTTTGTTTAATTAAATTTTTATTTTTTATATTAATTACACTTTATTCACTTTGGGTTGTGCTGGTTTTATAAGCATGTCTTTTTAGTATACCTTGAAATCAGGAATGGCATACACACATACATCCCTAAATACGATATACTCAGTCTATACAATGTTATTCACATGTATTTTGACAGAGCTGAACATTTGGAGTTGGATAACCAATTGTTGTGTTTTTCCTTGAAGAAGGCTTTTTTCCTTCTACTCTCAGTGTTTCTTATAGTTCTTTGTGTAGAGTTGAGGCCTCACAGTCTCTCCATCTCCTCACTTTGGCTTCCCATACAAATGTTTAAGTTTTTTTTTTTTTTCTGTTGTTGTACGGAATGTCCCTAGGATTTTGCTTGTTATTGCATTGAATCTGCAGATTGCTTTTGGTTAGGATGGCAATTTCACAATATTTGTTGTTGTTGTTGTTTTCCAACCCATGAGTATAGATAGTCTTCCCATCTTCCAGTGTCTCCCTCAGTTCCTTCAGGGTCTTCAGTCTTTTAATGTAGGAATCTTTCATTTCCTTGTCTAGGTTTATTCCCAAGCATTTTAGGTTTAATGACGCTATTGTAGATGGGAATGTTCCCCTGATTTCTTTCTTAGTATGGTTGTCATGAGTGTGTTGGATGGGTGGTATGTGTGTTTGATACTGCTGAATATGCCTACTAACACAGAGACTGTTAGTGGAATCTTTAGATTCTCTTATGTATAGAATCTTACCATTGGCAAATAAAGATACTTTGAAATCTTCCTTTTGTATTTGTATGCCCTTTATTATCTGTTTGTTTTATCACTCTGGCTAAAATTTCAGTCACTATATGAAATAAAAATGGACAGAGTGGACACTCTTATCTTGTCCTTGAATTTGCTAAAATACCTTATTTTTCTCTGGTTAGTATGATGTTGGATGTAGGTTTATCATAGCCTTTATTAGGTTAGGGTATGTTTTCTCTGTTTCTAGCCTCTCTAAGACTTTTATCATGAAGAGGTATTGACTTTGTGTCAAATGCCTTCTCTGAATCTATTGAGATGATCATATGAATTCTGAATTTTAGTATATATGTGTGATAGATTACAACTATTGATATATTTATTAATATAGAATCATCTTAATATCTATGATGAAATAAACTTTGTCTTGATGAATGGTCTCTTATATGTGGTCTTGAATTCAGATTACATTTTATCGAGAATCTCTACATCTATGATTATCAGGGAGACCTTTCTATACTTTTTTTGTTCTATCTTTTTCTGTTTTAGGTGTGTGCTTGTGTATTTTTCTTTCTTTTTCCTTTATTTGTTTGTTTGTTTTTTCAAGGGTAATACTAGCTCTATAAAGTGAGTTTGTTAGAATTCTGTTCTTTTATTTTATTTTTATGTCAGAATAGATTAGTATTAATTTCTTCTTTCTTGAAGTTCCCATAGAATTCTGCAGTAAATCTACCAACTCCTGTCCTTTTTAGTTGGGAGATTTTTTTTAAATTATACCTTCATTGTCATTTTCTAGATGTGTTTAAATTATTTATTCATCTTGGTTTAGTTTAAGTTGGTCATATATTTAGAAAATCACTATTCTTTTAGACTTTCTAATTTAGGTAAATATTGGTTTTCAAAATATACCCTTATTTCCTGAATTCCACTCTTACTCTTAGCTTTAACAATGCTTAGAAATTAAAAAAAAAAAAGCTGAGTTAAAAAAAATCAGCTAATGGGGCTAGGTGTCTGTCAATCTTATTCTTTCAAAGAACCAATTTTTCATTTCATTGATTCTTTGTAATTTTTAAGTGTTCTATTTCAGGGGCTAGAGAGACAGCTCAGCAGTTAAGACAACTTAAAGTTCTTCTTCAGAGCCTAGGTTCAATTCCCACCACACATATGCCGATCATCTGAAGCCCTAGCTCCAGGGGTTCCAATGCTTTTAGCTTCAGCAGGTAGGCACATGGGACAGACAGACATGCAGAAAAATTACTCATACACATAAATGTAGAGGAACGTTAATTCAGAACACGGATCTCCTGATAAAAGATCACATCTAGTTGTGTGATCCAGCTGGAATACAAAAATGCCTTAATCCAGGAGATCAAGGCAAGCAAAGCTGAGTTCAAGGCCAGCCCTGGTATAGAACAAGTTTCAGGTAAAGAAAAGCTTGGATCCAAGCGTGGGGGTACATGCCTTTAGTCCCAAGCAATGAAGGTAAAGTTAGTTTGTAGAAACAAGCACCCATGTTTGAAAGAGATGTCTAATTGAGTGGCAGAAAAGGTGATAAATGAAAAGAAAGAGGAAAGAGAAGCTACTTAAGGGGTAATGGGAAAGAGAGAGAAAAAGAGAGAGAGGAAGAGGCAGTTTTACCAGGACAATAATAGAGAGACAGGTTACACAGAGAGAACTCAACTGAAGACCCAATGAGACAGAGAATGAGAAAGAGACAGGAGATTAGAGCAGGTTTCTGCAGTTAGAGCAGGTTTCTGCAGAGCAACTCAGAGGCCCAGAGAAGAGTCAGATTGAATAAGTCAGATGGAAAAGGAGTTTGAGTCAAGACAGCTGAGTTGAACCAGGCAGCCCAAAGTTCAGAAAGAAATGAAGAGACTGCTACACCAACCAAAGACCATGCATGGAGAGGACCTAGACCCTCTGCTCAGATGTAGACGATTGGCAGCTGTTTCCATGTGGGTCCCCGAATAAGGGGAGCAGGGGCTACCTCTGTCATGAACTCAGTTGCCTGCTCTTTGATCACTTGACCCTAGTGATGCGGCCTTACTAGTCCACAGAAGAGGATCCAGGTAGTCCTGATGAGACTTGATAAGCTATAGGAAGATAGTAGAGGAGGAGAACTTCCCCTTTCAATGGACTAGGGGAAGGGGATAATAGGGAAGAGGGTGAGAGGGTGCGACTGGGAGCAGCTGAGGGAGGGGTCTTCAATCGAGATACATAATGAAAACTTGTAAAAATAAATCAACAAATAAATTTTTAAAAGAACAAGAAAGGGTGTGCTTCTTAAGCAGTAAGTCACAGAGGCTGAAAACGTTCAAGGCTTAGGTTAGATTATTCTAGAAGGAGGCTAGAGTCTTCCAGGACTAGGCCTAGGTAAGCAGAAGGAGACAGTAATTCTCCAAGACGAAAATTGAACCAGATGAATTAAAGTTCCTTTTACGCATAACTTCTTTAAAACCAAAAAAAAAAAAAAACTTATAATTTTCTATTTCACCTAGTTCCACCTGATCTTACTTATTTCTCCCTATCTGCTTCTCATTGGTTTGACTTGTTCATGTTTTTTCAAAGCTTTAGTTAGTTGTATCATTAGGCCATTTATTTGAGAACACTCAAATAAAATTTTTTTTATATTGGCATCTTGGGCCATAAACGTTTCTCTTAGGACTATTTTCATTATATCCAATTACTTTTAGTATCTTGTGATTTTGTTTTTCTGTTCCAAGATTATAAAAATTTCCTTCTTGATTTCTTCCTTAACCCACTTCTTATTCAGTAGTTTATTGCTTAGTTTCTGTGAGTTTGTGTACTTTTTACCGTCTCTATTGCTGATGATATCTAGCTTTATCCCATTACAATCAAAGAGAATACAGGGCTTTAATTTTTTTTTCTATTTATTAAGAGTTGTTTTGTGCCTTAATGTGTGATTGGTTTTGAAGAAAGTTTCTACAAACTGCTGGAAAAATGTGTGTAATTTTCTAGTGTCTGAGTGGAATGTTCTGTAGAAATCTATTAGGGCAGCTTGACATATGGTGTCATTTATCTCTAGTGTTTTTGTATTTTTGTCTCAATAACATGTTGTTGGTATGCTGAGTCTACTACAGATTGTGTTGGAGTTGACCTGTAGCTTTAAATCTCTTAGTGTTTCATTAAATTGGGTGTACCTGTGTTCGGTACATGTTTAGAATTGCACTATTCTTGATGGCTTGATTTCTAAATATGAGTGATATCCATTAGCACTTCTTATTAGATTTAGTCTGAAGTCTGTATTATCAGACATTAGAATCACTAGGAAGTCTCATTTCCTACTTTCACTTCCTTCAAGTACACTTCCCCTCCCTTGTACCCTAAGATAGTATCTAACTTTAATGGTAAGATGTGTTTCTTGCAGGGGTCTTATTTTCTAATACAATCTGCTGGTATATGTGTGTGTGTGTTGCTTGTTCCTTTTGAGGAACTAATACCATTAATATTCAGAGATATTAAGCAGAGATTTGTGTTTATTCTTGTCATTTTTTTTAATTTTGTGTTGTTTCCTTTGATACCTTTGGTTATATTTTGCTATTTCCTTTGACTCCTTAGTTACCTGTCCTAATAGTGTACAAACACACACACACCACCTGCCACCTTGGCCTCTTTCATGTGCTTAGTTCTCTCTTTAGCCTGAAGATTTCCTCCCAGTCTCCTTTGTAGACCTGGAATGATGTTCATAAATTCTTTCAGCTTGTTTTTAAGGTGGAAGTTTTTTTTCCCTTTCACTTAATGGAGAAAGCTTTGCTAGGTATAATAATATGAGGTGTCAGCAGAACAACTTTTAGAATTTTGAATATTTTTTTCTGGCTTACAAGGTTCAAAAGAGTAATCAGCTATATTTCTGATGGGAGGATTGCTTTTATTTGTAAATTGGCCCTATTCTCTGATGCTTCTAGTATCTATTTTTTTTAATTCTGTGTTTTACTATAACATGTTAAAGGGACTTTATTTTCTGGTTCTCCCTACTTGGTGTTTTTTGTTTGTTTGTTTCCTGGTGGATTTGGATGGACTTCTCTTTCTCTAGATTTAGGTTATTTCCTTCTATGATTTTAGTGATGCCATTTCCTATGCCTAATAGGTCATTTCCTATGACCTATTTATACTTATTCTATGCCTACAATCTATTAGTATGTTTTTTCATGTTGTCTCAAATATCTTGCATGTTCCCTTAATATGTTTAAAAAAATCTGTCATTTTAAAAATTGGATTATTCAATTTCACTACCCTCTCTTCAGATGCTAACAGTCCGTTTTCTTTCTGGTCCATTGTGTTTGTGTTTCCACAGAGTATTTTATTTAACAAACTGAGGTTTCTTTTTTTAAATATTAGTTTAGCTTTTCTTCATTATTGCTGACCCTTTATTATATTTTCATCTATTAATCTGATTTCTTTCTTTCAGATAACGTTTTCTTGGCCTTCAACCATGAATTTCTGTCTTCTCTAGGTTCATTCAAGTGTTTATTCACATTCTAAGTCCTTTGAAGTCTTTGAGCATTGCTCTTTTCAGTTCTATGCCTTTGATATCATCCAGATTGTTCTTCTTAAGATCCATTTCTATAGGACTGGTGATTTTGAAGGGCGCGGGGACAGGGTGACTTGTCTTTATTGTATTGCTCAGAGTTTGCAACGGGACCTGTGCGCACTGCCAGCAGCGCGGAGTGGAGAAGAAAATGAGCAGCTGCGGGATGCTTAAGGACTCTACCTCTGCAGTCTGGTAGCAATCAGTGAACAGGGATTGTTGCTGAGACAGCATACTGGTTCGATGGAGTGATTGGCTCTTTCACCCTCCTGGCTGTGTGGATCAAAGCTTTCAGGGAGGTTGTAGAGATTGCAGGTGACACATAGATAACCAAATAAACCCCGAATAAGAAGTCAACACTAGAGGTATCACCAAGTCATACTACAAACTCATAGTAACCAAAACATCAAAGTACTGGCAAAAGACAAACAATGTGATCAGTAGGTTAGAACAGAGGAATCAAATACATGCCTGTCAAAGTACAGCAGTCTGACTTTTTACAGTAATGCGAAAAATACATTTTGGAGGCTAATCAAAACTAAGGATATATGAAGATGCCATTCAAGTCTGTTGGTTGTTAAACTAATAAAACTAAAATAGAAAGGTCTGGTAGATGAAGATACGCCACATGAGTAGATAAAGCTGTTCCTGCAAGATGTACATTATTATAAGGAATAACAGTCCCAGAGGGTTGGTTACCTCCCCATGGAGGTCACCAGGAAGGTCCCAGAGATTCCAACAACAATGAATGCATTGCTCCTGCTGTTGGTTGCCTACAAAAACTACATGTGTGGGTAACCACCGCTACTCTGAGTTCAACAGCCACATCATACCCAGAAGCAGAATCCTACAGTACTCCTTCTTGTGGTCTTAAGTTTTGATGCCCTCTCCACTATATTCCCTGAGCCATGGAGGAGCTGGAGATGATAGAGATGACGATAATGATGATGAAGATATAGATAGATAGATAGATAGATAGATAGAGATATAGATATATTACTGATCCCCTCTCTGCTGACTAAACATCATAGTGTCTGAGATGCTATCCCATGTGGGGGTAGAATTTTCAATAGGCTACTGACATGCCAGGGAAGATTCGCTGTTTGCTTTCTGGTGGTAGCAACTCTGTTATAAGGGTATCTGGTTGATTTCTTATCAGATCTGAGACATGCTCCACAAAAGAATTCGCTTCTACCAGGGCCGGGGAAGGTAAGGAGCCTTATGTGGGAAGCTACTGTTGTTGTCATATCAAATGCAGGTAATGTGACCATCAAATTGCTGCCTAAATAATTGTGTTTATGTTTAGAGCTTAACTTTTGATATGAGCTTTGTTCAGTGTCTTTTTGTTTCCGTCAAGAGTAACTTCAGAGACCCGTAACTGATAAAAACTATGGAGAAGAATAAATGTATATTAAATGGCCAGAAATAAGTGGTTACCTGTACAAGACCTGCAAGACTGGGCCTGCCAATATCTTGTCGGTAGGGAGGGACTCCTGAGGCCTCATCCCTCCCTAAGATTTACAGGCTATTAATGGTTGTTTATAGCGAACGAGACATTTTCTTCACTGGTGCAGTCATTGGTGAGGTGCCCATGAGCCTGTGAATAATAATTCACCTGTGCTCCTATGCAACTCTAATTGAACTCAAGGGCCACAAAGAAATAGACATGGAGGTAGAAGGGACAAATGGATAGAGGGAAGAGATTAGCAGCAGTGGAGGGGACAGGAAAAGGTAATGGTGGGTGAACATATTCAAAACACATTATATTATATAATAAAATGTCATTATGAAAATCATTATTATATAATAATGCTAACAGCAAAATTTAGAAATCCCAAAATTACTTAGTAACTCTTCATTAATTTCCTTTCAGAGTGGAGCATGCATGGAGAGGACCTAGACCCCCTGCTCAGATGTAACCCATAGGCAGCTCAGTCTCCATGTGGGTTCCCTAGTAAGGGGAGCAGGGACAGTCTCTGACATGGACTTGGTCGCCAGATCTTTGATCACCTCTTCCTGGGAGGGTGACCTAGTCAGCCCATAGAGCAAGAGGATCCAGGTAGTACTAATGAGACCTGATAGGCCAGGGTCAGAGAGAAGGGGAGGAGGACCTGCCCTATCAGTAGACTAGGAGAGATGGATAGAAGAGTAAGAGGAAGGGAAGATGGGACCAGGAGGAAATGAAGGAGGGGGGCTACAAGTGGGATACAAAGTGAATAAATTGTGAATAATAGTAGTAATAGTAATTTCCTTTTCAGAGGGTAGCCCAATGGGTCATAATAGCTACTACAAATGCACAAATAATAGTTATGCTTCGTTAAGAGTTCCTTTTGGTTCCTTTTAAAGAATTTCTCACTCCCTTATTCCAGATGAACCACCTCAGAATACCAGTTAGTTCACGTGATTAGTGCTTTAACAGTATAGGCTGTTTGGAGGATATTAATAGATACAATTAAGGCCCATTTTGGTAAATAGTCAATAGGCTGGGCAGTCTTAAGATAAAGATACTCTCCCTTCAAACATTTATTTTGTATCTTCCATTAGAGTTTACTTGGATCAGGTTCAGCCACCTCTTGTCTCCTTGTGAAGTGTGCAAACTGTGGGAAAATGGTAAAAGGAGAGAATATAAGTAAAAAAAGAAGGAAGCAAGGACAGAAAAGAACGGGGAGAGAAAGAGACAGAAGAATTGGTTCATCCATTTGAGCTCCGTGAAGAGCAACTGCTACAAGGACACTAGGAAGCAAGCTGGCTCCCACACACAGCACAGAGCTGATGCATGGCCGGGGTGTGGGCTGTTGCTTCACAGGGTTTCCTTGTTTCCCACAGAACTTAAGCAGAGACTCTCAGCAAGTGGGCTTGGGATGTCCAGTCTACCTTCAGGTGGTTAGTCTGGCTTCAGGGCTTCCTCGTTTCCCACAGAACTTAAGCAGGGACTCTCAGCAAGTGGGCTTGGGACGTCCAGTCTACCTTCAGATGGTTAGTCTGGCTTCAGGTTGCAAACAAGAGAGTTTAATCAACACAAGTACCATCAGCCAAACTAGAAATGGGAGATTAAAGAAATGTTATCTTCCATACAAATACAGCGGTAACCGGGCTGGCGTTCAGGCTTCGTCCTATTGTTCCTTACCGTCTGGTTCTCCTTGGTATTGTGAAGAAAAACAGTTTCATTAAAATTGTTATTCCTTTGCTATTTTAAGTCTTAAGTGGTAATATCCGCTGTTAGAAGGCACTTTGAAGTTTATCTAGTGACCTTCAGTTTTAGTTGCTTTTAAGTAAAACATACAAACTCTGTTGTCAACTAAGCATAAGTCAGTGTTTTGTGATGGGATACAGTGTTTGGACCTGGGTATCAGAAAGAATAAAATAAAATTTAACCTCAACCTAAGAAGACACAAAAATATAACTAAAATACTAATTCCTCTAGTCCCTAAATTATCTTCCTCACTCAATATGCTTTCTTCATTTATCAAAACCTGGCCCTCTTCTTTGAGTGAATCCTCTCTAATTGGTTTTGAAGGGGATTCTATAGAACAGTGAATAAAGAAGGAATTGTTTGACCAGGCAAAAGATCTCTAACAGGAGGTGAGCCCTATACCAGCCTTACCACCCTCAGCCCCCCCACTGCCGTGATAATGACAATCTACTGAAGACATTTAAGATAAAGCTTGAAGGTGCTTAGGACTCTAAATCTAACTGATGTAGCACTTCTGAAATAAAGATGGAAATACAGTTAATGAAAGAGGAAATCATAATGAGATAGCTATATATGGTACCTCACGCCTTAGATCACCGATGGAAATCCAGCCACACACAGCCAAGGAAAAATGAAGTCAAGGCCCTGGTCCCACATGGGCTAAAACAGCAACGAGGTGAAAAGCATTTCCCCCTTAATTCTTTGTTAGGACATAACCTTCAGATTGAGGACTTTGGGAATATTGCATTAGGTGTAAAGTCACCCATGGTCCCGCAGCCTCGTTATAATGCACAAATGCTACCCCATGTTTACCAATATTCAATTATTCATCCCCTGACAACATGATCATTCAAGCCAATAGCAAGATTATACTTAGCAGCTACCTTGGTTGGCTCTGCTAATGATTCCTAACAGGGATAATCTGAATTAATGTTCGACTGTATGACTTACATCAAGCAGCTCCCTGACAGTTCACATTTCGATCTTACAGACCATTTTTCCTCAGGTATGCCTCAAGTATGACAGTATTTCTTGATGCTGTTAGGCTTAATGAAAGTTCTTTTAAATATTCATGAGCCATTGAGCTGTCTCCCGGCCTCTTAATTATATTTTTTCTTAACTGGCTTAAATATCAGGATGTCTGTTAAGAGCTTTAAAAATATTCTCTTCCCATGACATTGTGTTTCTCACAGTAAAATGGTGCATTGGGATGTTTATTTTCATTTGTGTCTTTTCTATACATTATAGGCAAATTTCTAACTGCTGGGAAAGTTACTTGGAGAAGTAGAGGTACTCTTAAGCAACTGGCAGTTTCTACGGGGTAATTCATCTACAAAAGAGAGATTCCATTCAAGTAAGACCAGCTGCAAACCAAATTTAATCTCAGAACTGAGCCAAAAACTTGGACTTCAAAAATCTTGAGAATGAAGTATTGAGTACCATCTGATTAAAATCAATTAACTAACAGATATCTTTGATTAATTAGTGGTTCTAGAACAACCAAGAGAGAATCCTTATTCTTATACATCAACACTCATATCAAGGGCGGGCAAGAGACAGATCATAATGTTTAATTAGATATATAATAACAAATCATCCTTTTCATGCCTCTGTACTCACCAGAAACCAGAAACAAATCTAGAAGACCCCAACATCATGGAAGAGTTTGTAAAGAAGAAGACATTTAATTGGCTCCACAGAGCAAGTAAGATTAATAAAGTAAAGACAGTGGCAGAATAGTCTAGAAAGAAGTACTGACTTAGGGACTTTGATAGCCAAACGCATGAGAAATATTTTTAAAACAGCATAATTGAGAGCTGATAGGAGATGTTAATGAAGACAAAGTTAGAAAAGCTTTCAGGTCAGATATGCAGAAGGACATCATGACTAGAGCCTACACTGAGAACCTTTACATTGGACTCCTTCAGCAGGGCCACAAGGTTTATATTGAGACTTGAAGGTATGAGTCAGCATTCAAATGCAAATGCAATGTGGGAGGCTACTAACTGACAGATGTGAAAGTTTTGAATTCTGAAACAATTTACTCTTTTCCATTTAGCGATTTTAAATTAAATAAAATGTTTCCTTGGATTGTGATATATTAAAAAAAGGTGATTTCCATCAGCTGTAAGTACATGTGTGTATATGTATGTATGAGTGCATGTGATTGTGTATGTGTCTTCACTTACAAGTTCAGGGTTTGCTATACTAATGCAATTCAAGAATTACCCCCACAGAGAAGATGACATCCCTGACTGGGGAAGGCCTGGTGGAAAGTGCTGCTATCTCTTAAGGCCAGTCTTTGGCTGATGTTAAAAGTAGACTGTTTTCATCTCATCTTTTCTGAGTCTGCCCCTCAGAAAAAGGAAAAACAAATACAATCAAAATTTACTCTGGTGTTCAATGGGGCAACAGAGTAACTGTAGGCTGAAATAGCTTATGATGCATTTCAAAATACTCTGAAGGACCCCAAAGTCCTCTGCACATAAAGCTGATAATGTTTGTAAAAATGGAGATGCATATGACAAATCACTGGTCACCCAGGTGACTGCAAATAAGATTGCAGTATTCACTTAGCTCATCTCCAAAAGTAACCCAAATTTAAACATTCTTCTAGAGATTTGAGGATCACTGATATACAAAGTACTCACTGCTTTAAGAAATTCTATACTTCTATTTAAACACTGCTTGGTGGTCTTGGTTCTTTTGTGTTTCTGGTGACACATAGACTTTTAAGTTGTTCTGGATTGTTTGTGTGTGAATGTGCATGCTTTGGCACACATGTGGAGCTTGGAGGACAACCTCTCACTTGTGCCCACGTGGGTTCTGGGACTGAACTCAGGTTAGATATTGGGGCAAATGGCTTTACCCACAGAGCCACAGGTCATACTGGACCTGAATTTCTTTCTGATTCAGTTTTCTGGACCAACCACTAGAAAACAGCCCTCAGGACTGTATCCTCAAGTGTATTGATGCCCTCAGGAAGGAACTCCCAAGTCAGATCCTACCTGAAGTTTCTTGAAATTACTTGAAAGAAAAATGGTCAACCTTTATGCTTCAATCTCTTTTCTTGGGTCCAGCACACCCATACCAAGATCAATCAGCTGGGTTGTATATGTTGTTAAAAAATGGGCCATATTCTAGCATATGACCTTATTGTACCTCCTTCTTGAAACCATGAGAAATGAGCAATAAAGAAATGAGAAAAATTAAACTGTAAACAAGACACTTTGTGTTAGATTATACATGCCAGAATAAAATATTTGAACATTTAAAAGCAGTGAGAAAGAAGGAATCAGGTTATGAATAAGAATACGAGTTTGCTTATATATTTGCTTTGAAGATTTTATAAGAGAATTTGGCTTTATTTTTGAAACATAAACATAGGAACGAATTTTCTGTATCATAGATTGCCAACTAATATTATCGCTTTGTGGCCATTAACAAGCATAACCAACTATTGTCTAAGTTTGTAAAATGTGATTGAAATTCTTTCCACACAGGAAAGAACAGGGCACCATTGCGGTCCTGGTGCCCTGTTTGGTAAGAATTTTCACCATGAGCATTTTCCTCTCTGAAAATGGCAAATAACCTACAGGTGTCTCACAAACATCAATGTGAGAAGGAGGTAAATGAGAATAGAGGAGAGAGCCCCTCTGGGAAAAATCATATTGGTACATGAGAGCCAAATCAAAACCAGGGTTGGCTATCCTTGCCACTCTCCACTGCTGACTAGTCACTGACTCGAATTGTGTGGTCTCAGACTGAGTGGCCTTTTCTTGCTTCTAACAATATCTCTTGTGCAACAGAACCAGAAGCATCTTCACCTTAGCATTTGAAAGCGACTAATGGTGGCGATAACAAACAAAAGGAGAAAGGTCAATTATGTATTTGCTCTCGTGTTTTCTATTACAGAAGAAAAATAACAACCGTCCACATATACCGTTTCAGGTATACATTTTCAGGTTCGTAGAAACACTCTTATTTTCCTTGTTTGAAAGTCACTTGAAATGTTTCTAGAACAACCATTCTATCAACATCAACAGGATTCTACAAGCTTAATTAATATAACATGCCAGGAAGGAATTCTGATTAGTTTATGTTTCTAGGGGAACTTTAGTTTGACCACTGGACACCTTCAGCCCCGTCTTTCTTTGTTGCGACAAGCTGGCCTGTTTGTTGTAGTTAGCAACATTGTTGGCTGGTACTTCTTACCTTCGGCTCTCACAGCTGCCTTCCCAATGAATGAAGACTGTCAAAAAATAATAATAATAATCCAGACATTAAGAGATGTCCCAAAGGGAAAAACGTCCCCTGCCTGAAAACCTGTGTGTTTTACAAATCTATTTTAGTGGAAGATTTCACTTAGAAATGAGTAGAGACTGTGTCAGAAGACTTCAGGTGGATAACTGACTTCATGGGAACAAGCTCTTTCTGCCTTCTACACTGCTTTACCTGAGCGCTTGCAGCAGTAAAGGTTCAATAGCCACCCACTGAATGAATGACACCTCTCAAGATATCAGAGATCACATGCAGATGCGAAGTTGTTGGCAAGGTTGTTACTGTCACATATAAGCACTCTGAAGAAAATCTGACACTGAAGCTGTCATCCTAACTACTCAGGAGATGTAAGAAAGAAGTCTCTAGTTCAAGGCTTGCGTAAGCTAAATAGTTCATAGGTGCATTGTAGAACTTCATGATGCCCTGTCTCAAAACCAAAATTTAAAAGGGCATGAACTTGGACTATTCTTCTGTGATGAAGCACCCACCTTGCATATGCAGGGTCTTTGGTTCAGGTCTCACATTATAGTATAACACACACACACTAATTATACACAGAGACAAACTAATTAGAAGTTTAATTGATGAAAGCATTTTGAGGCAAAGTTTCAAGATTAGAGTTTAAATAATCTTATACTGAAAAGTCAGGCAATATCCACTACTCTACAAATATCCATATCTGTCAAAGATAAGGTAAATTCTTGCTCTCTATTTGCTGGGGTCCTGGATTTCAGCAGGAGCCTGGAACTTGGCTTCCAGGCAGAAAACAGGGGTTCCATTTCTCTCTGGGGCAGCTAGAATGCTTTAGCACAAGGCCCATGTGCTAAGCCAGGGTGTGGAAAAGCTTTTCCATGGAGTGGTACAGTTTCACTCTCATAGAATGAGATCACCAGTGGCAGTGGAAACAGGAGTTCCAAAGACTATGGAGATACCAAATTGTTACAGCTCTTGGTTAAACTGCTGTGCAGAGGTGTGGGTGAGAGCCAATGCCTGGTTGGATTGCAGCTGAGACAAAGTCCCTGCAAGGCAAGCCAAGGGGGCTGGAGGGCAGGCCCTGTGAAACAAGGCCAGCTGGGGTTAAATGACAAAGTTCAGGTAGTCATGGTGGAAGGTTGACGGTATCATACAGCCAGTCAGCAGTATGCATGCACCCCCAGCATGTTTTATTGAAATCAGGGATTTATAAACCTTTGAGCAGTGGGAGGGATTTCTAGGATAAATGTGTTTGATTCACTGGGGTCAGGGAGTCAGGAGTATTTGATTTGCATGTGCCTCACTTTCCTAGCATGGTCCTATCACAAGAAGGAGAATACAGCACATAATGATCCTAGGGTGGAGGGGAACATCTCCAAGTACAATTGAAGGTCACTGCTGAAGGCTTAAGATCCGTAGAAGGGTGGGGCATTTCTAGGAAATCCTAGATGCTTGCTGAAGAGATTTCCTTATCAGGAAAGGGTCTGGTCTGTAATCTGCCCTGAGGACTATGTGATGCTCCTTACAAGACTTGAGGTCACCCAGATCAGGGGAGACTTTTAGAACCCCACTGAGAAAAGGGAGTCTATCATAGATGTGAGTGCAAATAAATGGTTATCCAGGAACATCAGGCTTCAGCCTTATCCAGCAGACCCCCAGAGTAAATCACTAGTTCTTCATCATTGAAAGGCTCTGGCCCTATATTCAGATACTGATTAATAAATATGTTTGGGGTAACAAGGAAACATAATGAGCTTCTTCACCTATAAAGACTCTCCCATAGATAGTCCTTATTCTATTCCACCAATGTTACAAAGTAATGGAAATAGAATGTTTGAAATGTTTGAAACACAGTGCTTCCTTTATAAAATTGGCATTTTGAAACTTTGTTTTCTTGCTTATTTATCTAGAGATAGGATCTTTTCTGTAACACAAGCTGGCTTTGAAACTTTAATCCATTTGTGTTTGCCTCCCAAATTCTGGGATTGCAAGTGCATGTCACTATCCCTGGTGTATTTTATTTTTTCATTGAAAAATATCAAGTTCTCTTGTCCTATGATTTGGTTTGCTGTCTATAGGAATTATTCTAAGATACCATTGAAGTAAAGATTAAAGTAATGCATAAACCGACTTGAGGGTACATCTGTGTATCCACATATATTCTTAGACATGAAGGCTTTTGTAGTTTTCTTCTTTGTATATTAAAAAAAATCATTATGGCTTAAAATGAACTACTTCTTTCTTGGAAGTCATTTCCAATCTTGGACTTCTCAATTAACTGCATACATTTTCTTTAGATGAATGTCCTTCTAATATTTTGAAATGAATGTTGCAGTTCAGAATAACCTAATGCATAGTTTTAAGAATTGTGAATTATGATTTTATACCCTTCTAAACAAAACACTGAATCTGATAACCTATGTGAAATACCCATACTAAATTCTATCATGAAATATGTGTTATGAAACCAAATCTCATTAGTATATCCAGCCACTATTTGTGGCTGCCCCTGTCTGTGTCAGTGCCCTCTTCAAATGCTCTGAAGACATCACAAACAAGGAAGACAATTATTATTGCCTCCATTTGCCCAAATTCCAAACTAAAGCAAACAGTTTACATCCAAATTAGAGAGTACAGAATGGAGGACAGAGGCACAAGCACGAAAAGCCTCACTGTGTGTAGACATGGAAACTGTAAGAGGGTGCCCTAGGAAGATACCACGAAGCAGTAGGTATCTGAGAAAGATGCACTGGTGAACATAACCCTTTACACATAGTACATTTTGGGCCTCAGAGGTCACCAGTGCTAAGATGAGATGTCTGGCATGTATAAGCATGACAAGAAGGCTAGGAAGCTGGAGCTGAGCTAGAGTGGCAAAAGGAGTTGGTGATAAAACCATACAGGGATGATTCATGGGAAAGTTGATCACTTTGAGACAAGGAGGACATTGGAAATCCCATCTTTTTTTTTTTTTTCAAGCAAAATCCAGGAGACATAGAATTGTGTTGAGCAGAGTGAGTCATTTGAATTAAGAAGAAATCTGTATGTTTCTATGTTGAAGAAAGAGGACTTAGGGGCAACAGTGTGTGTGTGTATGTGTGTGTGTGTTTGCATGCACACATGCACAAAGGCAAGAACATCAGTTTTGTTTTATAGTGATCTAAGTGATAGGTGCTTGAGGAATTTTATTTTGTGATGGAGTCCTTGATTTTCTACTGGGCTGAGAGGTGGAGATAACCAACAATAATAATAATAAAAAAAAACTGCATGAGCACTAGTAGCGAGTCTTAGAGAAGTGTTCCTTGGTTCTGGTGGCTGGGTGTGATGAATTTGTCTTTTTCTGGAAATGGGAATCTTTTAAAAAGTATTCCCTTTAAGTTATGCTTGGATGATGACTCACACAGCACGTTTTACCATGCCTTGGTACTACTGCTGCTGTTTCCACGTTAGGAAACACAAAAATAAATGGGAGAACAAGTGATTTCTCAAATTTCCCAGACATTTCAATGTGGTAGATAAAACAAATACACATCTCACAGAAAAGAAAACGTGTTAGTTACCCCACTCTTGGTACCAATTTCTACATTACCTTTCTGTTGCTGTGATAAAAATAGAAGCAAAAAACGATTTAAGGAAGAAAGGTTTATTGTGACTTATGTTTTCCCGAGGGAAAAGTCAATCATGGCAGGAAAAGCATGACAACAGGAAGTTAGCTGGTCATATTTTCACCCCCACACAGGGAGTAGAGAGTAAGGCTGGAAAAGCTCAAAATCCAATCCCAGTAATGCACTTTCTCCATTGAGGCTCCAGCTCCTGAAGGTTTTATAACTTTCCCAAACAGCCAACTCGGAACAAGTGTTCAAATACATGAGCCTATAGGGTAATTTGTCATTCAAACTACGGTAGGAAACAACCAGAGTCTAAAAGACTTGGGCATTTTACTTCTACTTATGGTTACGTGGCTAGCATTTGAGCAGTGGTACGCTTACTCCAGAGCCTGCGTGCCACTGAAAATATTTCAGTGAAAATGATGGAAAACTGTTTAGGAGAGCTGCACTTGTTTGCAAACAAAGAACAAGAGATCCAAACAGTAACATAGAACTCTGTGTGCTTGCTCTACAATATATAGAAAGACAAATTTCTTCAGAAATATTTGTGTATTATATGTGTAGTCCCAAAAGCCTGACTGAGTGACACAGCATGTAAGTCCTTAGATCCACAAGTCAAAGTTCTGGGCAGTGTCTGAAGGATGAGTGGGTTGTCATTTGTAGCTAGTCAAGTACAATATTAGCAGTCCCAGGGATGGGCACCTCCATTAATCACCACTCTCAAACTGAGCTCTTGTCAAAATACAAAAGGCCCTTTTGTAGATTGTTTTACTTTCATTTAGTTAGCTCCTATTGTATGCCAGATACTTTTTAAGGTGCTAGGGATAAAAATACACTCCCATTAGAACACCCTCCCCCATACATGCCAGAGAGTAACAGCCTGGCTAGACTCCAGGGGAGGACTTTGCAGCCAGCCCTGAGGAGACAAGATGAGCTGGGGTGGGATGGAAGGGGAGGAGGTCCTCCCCTGTTAGTGGACTTGGAGGGGGCAGGGAGGAGATGAGGGAGGGATGAGGAGGGTGGGAGGGAATGAGGGAGGGTGCTATGCCTGGGATGCAAAGTACCTAACCTGTGATTGATATAAAAATAAATAAATTATTAAAAAAAGAACACCTGTCTACAGATGTTTCCAAGAATATTTTCTCATATATATTTTTAATAAAAAATTTTGAAAAATGTCTGATTTCTTGAGTTTTCATTTTCTTCTCTGGCGCAGCATGAGAGTGAACAAGCATGAGCTTTTTGACTAATAACAAATGACCTAATATCCTTTGATAGATCAATGACTGTACGGTGACTATATATATATATATATATATATATATATATATATATATATACAATACACAATATGTAGGCTGTTCTGACAAAACTCAATAAGATTTATGATGCTTAGTTGACTAAAAAAAAAAAAAAAAGATTGCTTAGTTACTGATGATACCCTCTTGTCAAGATTTTTAACCATGCATGGAGATAACCCAGGACCCCTGCACAGATGTAGCCCATAGCATT